>OX103972.1:15976055-16179449 GCA_944470395.2 Schistosoma turkestanicum | reverse complement strand
TACACAACCTCCGAAGGCGGGAATCGGCGACGAATCTTATACAAGGACGAAACGGCCGTCCAGTACTTTCAGGCTTTTAATTGTGGCCTAACATTTTGATGAAACTCATTAATTTCAACGATCCTATAATGAAAATATTACGGAATTATTTTAAAGATTCATCCAAATTGAGCGACCAATTTTTAGTTAAAGAATGCCTATAAGTGAATCCAGTCAAATCTAGTCCAGTATATTTTCACAGTATATAATTTTACGGAAAATTGTTTGTTTACTTTAATGAAACTTCAGTTAAACAGAATAATTGTAAGCTGCAACTGAAACGATCACAAAATTCATCAAAAATTTATTCACTAGTTATGGTTCCTATTTGTTCACATCAAATAGATAACATATTGAAATGTTAAATTTGCAGTAAAGTTTCTGAACTAGTGAATGTTTACTTGAGTACTGCTATCATTAATAATGAAATTACTATGATTATATTTTTCTTTGCTAATATATGTTCAAACACATGTTAAACGTTTAATTAGGAACAAAGAAATATACTTCTGAAGGAGTCCAGACTAGAATAAAGTAGCTTCTCAATGGCTTAAAAGACTTCTTATAACTATGAATCATTGGATTCGTTTTCAATGATTGAACTGAATTATTCAGCTTTGTAAATTGTAAAATACAACATTCTTCATGACATCCTATAATTAAGAATATTTCACATGTTACAATCAACTTATGAATACATGAAATATTTGTATACTATAACGATTTACGATATAAAATCACCACATAGTTATTAAAGATAACGTTTGAAATAGAAAAACATTTGGAAAAAAAAAATAAATGACATTATTATTATTGATTTTTAACAGCTAACTTATCAATCTTACACATATCAGATGCAATAATTTACTACAATTTCAGAGAGATAACTAAAAATGATTGAAAGAACAATTGTAATTGATTGAAAGATTAAATGAAAGAAGGTAAATGGAGCAGAAAATGAAAAATTTTATCACACCTTTTACTAGGACTGATAGCTTAAGACATAAAAGATAATTGCTGAACATCATCACTATGACAATAAGTTAACTAATGTTAAATATTGAAAAAAAACACAACTTAAATAAATGTTCTAAGAAGAACTAGTTAGTTATCATCGTTAAATGTGAATATTGACTGTTATTTGTTTCATTCTAAACTAAATCAAAGGAGCGATAGTTTTACACAAGTCACCTAAATATAAAGAAATTAGATTTTATAAACGTGTTAGTTAACAAATTTCAATAAATCCTTTAGCTATCATTGGAACAATTAGTTGCAATTTAGTAATTCAATGTTATGTTCAGGTTGATGATACCATTTTCCCAGGAACAGTTGACCGAAACTGTGAACCTAAAATCTTATAGTATTGATTCTTATGGAAAGTGAGTTTTGTTTCTAGTATAGAGAGAAATGTGAAAAATTCATTAACACGTTTGTTGCAATAGCAGCTAGCTTATTCCCAGTGTTATTCTGAATGTTTATTCAGAATACCATGACGACAGAGTTGATATGATAATTTATTACAATGATATCAACTAATTATGTCATTATTTTCCAAGGTAATGATGAAATAAGCTTTATTTAGTTGTGATAAATTGATGGTAGGTATAATCATAAAGTCACTGGTATCAGTAATGCTGTCCATAAAACAAAAAATGAATAAAATTTAAATTAATACCCTAACTGCATTAATTTTTGAGGTAAACCCCATTTCACCAGATTGCCTTTAACTGTTGACATTATTGTAAACTTCATATGCATTAATGCATCATATGTATGCAAAAAATAAATATCGATATGCAAATGTTGAAACGTTAATCTTTCATCTTTAATTCAAATTAACAATCTAACTTTCAATGTCCAATGTTGAATATATCAAAGTTATCAACCCCATCTATTGGAATCTGAGTGATTCCATTTAGATTTTAAACAAAGAGTGATTAGATTTCTATCCACAAATGATGCTAAGTAACCGTGATTATTATAATAATCAAAACCAAGTAATAGCGTACCACAAGACAACAAAGATTTGCAGTACCATCCATAGTTAATTCTGTTCTGTTACCTATTGGGCTTCAATGTGATTTGCGGCACTGTTCAGTAGGACTATAAGTTTCAAATTCATGAAATACAATCAAACTATTCGAGTTTCATATCATAAATTGAAAGAACTTTCCAAGCGTCATACAAACCATCACGTAAATTATTGAAAAGATTGACTGAAAAAAAACATCATTTCAGCTAATGGATTAGTTTAAATTTGCTTCGCCCAAATCGCATTGTGGAATATTTTTAGAATAAAGATTAATTTTTTCTCAGAAGGATTAAATTTTAAGTATTCTGATATATAAGTGACGATAATTCGATATGCTCAGAAATGCAATTGTTGTTAGTATAACAATTGCAGATTTTATCACTTACAGATAATCCAGTGACTAATAATAATAATAATAATAATAATAATAATAATAATAATAATAATAATAATAATAATACAATAGTTATGTCGACAACTAAGTACTTAGGACTGCATGTATATCTATGAGTCATGTGAATAAACGAATAGAACGAAACACATTTTGTTAAGTCTATTGCTGAATACTATTGAAAATTAAATCATACGTTTTCTCATTAATAGTGCAATTTATAAATAAGTAAATAATTAAAATCCCAAGAATCATTCTTACCTGTATACCAAAACAGCCTAACTGATGAGCAGCCAATTCAATTCTGTTTAATGTTCTACCACATCCAGCACAATCAACTGGCACATAAGCGCATACATGTCGATGATTACCGAAATGTATCGATTCCACAGTGCCAATAGTAGTACATCCACGCTTAGCATGTTCACAATAGATTTGTAATGAATTTAAAAAATTCTTTAATGCAAGTACCGGTCTAGCTATGGATAATAAATTAATATTTGGTTTATCATGAAAACAATAATTATTAGTGGTATTATTATTATTAATAATATTTGTTGTATTTATGGTAGAATGTGTAATATTGCCTTGTTGATGATTATTCACATTTAATTTTGTTCGACAAGTTGGACATGTCAGTTGACAACGTGCTCGATCATTATCATTGATTGTTAAATGATTTAAATGTTCCAGTTTTGAATTTAACCATATTTTTAAACAATTAGCACAAAATGTATGACCACATTCTGTGACTACTGGCATAATAAATACTCCATGACAAATACCACATATTAAATTGTCATCAACTGGATTAACGAATCGATCAATGGGTATACCCATATTCTCATACATTCAACAAAACATTGATGAAGGCATAAGTTAATCCAAGTTGTGGTTTTTTATTTTATTTTTGGTATTATTATCATAAATTTACAACGGTATATATTTTTATTGCTTAGTATGCTTATTTAGCCTTAAATGATACATTTATTAGCCAATGAATAATCTCTCCTAAATCTATAACAAACTAATCCAAATTGAACTGGTAAAAGCTAGTCAATTTCCATTGGATTAGAAGTAGTAAACTCAAGAGGACCAATGCGATTGCTTTGAAGAAAATATCAATTTTATGCGATGAGTAATGTTACATTTATGTAGTGTATATTGTAGGTTATAACTAGTTTAATGTATCATTATGGCATAATATTCATTCGTTCATGTTCCTATTATTTTTGAGCAAACACTAATTAACGAAATCAATACATTTCGATAAAGTTGAAATCAACAAACTTTAACTTGACATCAAAACGACAAATTTGAAACAGAAAAGAATATTGAATTTAAATGTTCAGTTTTGCTTAGATTTTTCCTACTCAGAATAATTATTAGTGTTATAGAAGTTCTATTATATAAGGATGAATGAGATTTTCGCTTTTTAATTTTTTTCAATAAGATGTAGTTTCGAAAGATGTAGAAACAACACAATATTGTTTTCAATTAAATAATCATCAGGCTTAACTCTAGTATACATGTATATTTATCTAAAAATGTTAGACCAATCAAAGCAGCTTATGAGTCAATAATCAAAATGAAAATAGATTACGAAACTACACATAATAGGTAAAAATACAAGTAGAAAGTAGAAAGACAGAGGTACTGTTAGTTAATAAAATACAATAGCACAAGTTTCTGTCAATAGTTGAACATTAGAAGTACTAGGTCAAACATGAATGAATAGATTTAAAGTAGTAATCGCAAAGCACTGTTATAATTACTTAATAAGAAAAGTTTAAAATAATTAGACGGTGAAGGATATAAACAGAAAGAGGCGAAAAGAAAAATGACAGGGGAAATAATAATAATAATCGTAGTAAATAAAATTGTTTAACAAGTTATATCCAGCCAAGAAAGGAATGGTGGTGTCGCGAATTACTTCTGAACATAGACTGGGGTTGAATGTTTGGATTCCGATGGCTTCTGTTATATGGAAGCGACAGGATCGAACTCCGCTAGGAAATGATGGAGCTAAATGATCAGTCACTCAAAATGATTCGGTTTTATCTATATTATGACCACCACTGATCAGGTGTGCCAAGAGAGAGCCGTTTTATCTGACCATTTCCCAATTATGTTGGGAGATGTTCACTCATTCGTCAGTTCAGTTCCATGGTAGTAAGCCCAACATAGCAGGAGTACCTGGATTTATAAATGCACATTGAGGAAGCCAATTAATATTGTTCTCTTATATGTGTTGTTCTCTTATTCACAGTAGGAATCTTTAATATTTAAGAATGTAGAAACGTGGAGAGTATGAAAAATTCGCTTACAGTTTTACAAAAGATATCTATTAATCCCACAAGCTTTCTAAAGTGGTTTAAAAAAACTGTTCTTTGTATCAACCTTTGTTAAGATTTGAAAGAACAGTTATACAAGAGTTTTGCCCGCAAATGTTTAAAGTGAAATTACTGTCTTCATTAATATACAACACCTGTTGCCCCTGTGGAGTCGGGCGATGGGTTGGCCACCCGATCCCTGGGAGTTAGAAGGTCTTCTTTCAGAAGAGTTATGACGTCTCATGATGAAAGCCGAGTATAGTATCCAAAATGAGGCTTGAACTGAAGAATAACTGTCTAGGCAGTTTAGATACGCGCCTTGACAAGTTGAAATCAAAACAAGTGGTTGGGTAAATGACGGTTCTAATATTCATCACAAATATGAATGTACATCATTACCTAAACAAATATTACCACTCAGTAACTCCACCAACTACACCAATTTATCGAATCAGTAGCATCAAATAAATGTTATTCTATCCTTTCTGGATAGATCGGATTCGTTCGAAAGATAATATTTGGTTGCTTTAGAACACAGTGTTTCCTATTCTGGAAGAGTGCTTTAATTCGCAATCAAAATGCAGAATTCCATTCAAAGCAAGCAACTCAGTCAAAAGAGGAACAAATCAATATGACTGTCGACATGACTGAGTATCAGCTTAAACAACATAATGCAGTTCAGAAAGAAACATAGAAACTCAGTAAAGGCTAAAGAAATAGAAACTATAATAAAATACAAATATTATCATCTCAAATGGAATCGAACACATCAACAAAAACTACAACTGAAGGAATCAATAAGGACAAATTACAAATGTATACATGGAGGGATTTTCACAAACAAAGCCTTCAAAAATGAATCTTACACCGAGTCACTTCAGAAGTCATGAGGCTGATGCCCTTTCACACAACCAATGCAAATATTCTTTTAGGTACATGGAATTTCAATCATTGTCGAAGACCGGAAGACTATTCCAAGTTGCTACAGAAATGAAAAGATTCAACCTCTAAGTGCTTGGAATGAGTGAAACTCATTGAACGCAGATTGGGCAACTGAGATTAGCTTCAGGAGATCTACTGTTATACTTCAGTCATAAAAAAGGAAACACCTCACACACACAAGGATTTGGACTGATGCTGTTCGGATATGAAGATATCATTGGACGACATGGACTGGGGGAAGGGAACGAAAACGGTGAGAGATTTGCAAACCTATGTGCCTTCAACAAACTGGTCTTCGGCAGCACACTATTCCCACACAAACGCATACACAAAAGGAAATGGATTTTACCGAATCACATTACAAAGAACCAAATCGACCACATCTGCAACAAGTAAAATTTCAGAAGGACGATGGAGGATTAACAACTTCGTGACTTAGCTTCAGATTGTCACTTGATGTGCGAAAAGGAAACCGAAACGCAAGAAGCACTAGACAACAATGCGAACACGATCACAAAATTTTAATACGGCCTCTCTTCGGGAATTCAACAGGGCACTAAGAAATAGGTTCCAGGCTTTTCATGATCGGATCATTAGGAAAGAAACTACCATGGAGAACAATAAGAAAGGGATCATTGAGGCAACAACAACTTCAACAAGTCATTTTATTATTACTAGAAAAAAAAAGAAGAAATAAGTTTTTAAATTTTCTTAGTTGTATTAACTGAGTCTGTTCAAATATAAAATTTGCATGATGAGACATAAAGTAGTGCAAAGCATCAATGTTTCGAATTAAATAATCAAAAAATTAAAATACATAAGTTTCACTATGTGTTTTTACCGGAAACATTTCTAGAAACATTTCAACAAACTCAGTCACATCTAGCTTAAAATAAAAATTCAAAATATGTGCGTCCTGCTAAAGCTAAGATATCACTAATCGAAGATACTTTGAAACATGAATTCAGTGTTATTAACAAAAGTAGTTATAGTAAGAAACATATACACGATACAATATAAATAGTAAAGTACAAGCTAAACATTAAGATAGGAAAACTAACAGTTTCTGTAAGTTTGTTGACTAGTCTGTAGTTTATATTCATGATAACAATAATAATATTGTGGTGCTGTGGTGCGAACTACTTATAAGTAGTATATAACGTGAGTGTCAACGTAAAGTCTGGTAGCATAATACGGGGGGAAGATCAAGAAAGGAAGAGTTAGAAAACAATGGAATTTGTATCAAACGCATGAATAGTGACAATGGATTGATGTTTGGCAACAGAAACAGTCCAGTTCCATAGGATGAACTGATCTTTTGCAAATGAACGATTTACGATATGGTTTTCCGATTTGACTGAGTAACTCTGTAATTTTCGTTAAACACAAATCGGTTGCCCCCACCTGTGCTCTCATTCACTACAATATTACTATTACGATTACTATTCAAAACATCCTGTTTCTCGTTTTCATGTAACAAGTTAAATTACTTCCATTTGATTATAATAATATCAATTTTTCATAAAAAATTTAGTCTATAAATAGAGAAATATTTTCTAATAAATAAATTTCATAATTGTATTCAATGTCAATAAATTAACTTGTTGAAAAGAATAAAACATTATTTTCACATTGGATTAGTTGTGTACTCAAAACTCAACCATTGAGTAAGTAGTTAAAGCGATTGATTTTTAATCATAAGATTGTAGGTGTAAACATTGCTTTATCTACCTTAGATTTCAGTTAGTGATAACAAGCTTAATCTGCCTGACAATAAATAAGCTTGTTTTAAAACATCACTGAGACTATAACACACAATACCTGAATCCAATGAATAGTAGCCCAAGTTTACAATGAGTAAACATGAGAGGACAGAATAACTGGTCAGCAACATAAGTTGTTTTTATGTGAAAGAATGATATACTTTCTTATACGTAAAGTATTCAAGAGACAAAATTCATGATTACTACTGTCACTTAAAACTAAAATGTTTATTCAGCGGACAATTTTATCCCACTGCTTGAGCATAAATATCAAACCCTGTTGATGATAAGTTTAAGGGATAATCAGAAATATTTAACAATTAAGTGACTAGTTTACTTGTATTTGTAGATATGTGTTTATATGTAACAAACATTTTGTTACCTTTAAGAATTTGTTAACTTGCTGTACATCGAACGTAGTTGTAATATGTTGTCTTATATGACAATTTATCCAGCATACAAATTCTACATAGGGGCTCCTGATTCTTATGGAAATGTGTACAACGAACAGCTAAATGGCTATATGTTATCCATTGGTAACTTCTGACGGCTATCTTTAAAGCTTTAAGCGACTGGAACGTTACCGGACACAATATAGTCAATACTACATTATCGGTGTCCGAGACAACGTTTGATACGATAAAAAACAGTACTTTTTAAGTTATTATCGTTCGCAAACTGAATAAAAGGTGAACATTGAAAGACTGTCTACCTTTTTTTTGTCACTTCCTAAGAAATAATTATCAATAGCTAAAATTTTAAAACTACTTATTTTATTGGATAAGAAGTATGAAAAACTTTTCAAATAGGATGATAAAATAACTGGGAGTTAAAGTCTGTTCATGAACTTGTGTTATTGATTTGAATTTCTAAAAAATCATCATCTTGTAAAACGATTAATCGTAAATGTTTCACAATTTTTTATACACACTTTTAAACCGTTATTTAAAAGCGTTCGTACAGATTATCGCTTAAAACTGAATCTATAATCTGTTATATATAATTTTGATAGATATTTTCAAAGAAATATTGAAAACAATCGTATTTGGCAGTGTGTATACAAACAGAAGAGTTTTAAACAAATTTGTTCAACTTTTCAACATTTTTTGAACACTTATCACAGTACTTATTCTTGATTTGACCAATAGTGAAATCAACATTGTACTTTCTTTTAAATATCTATTACATGTTACATAATTAAATAAAATGAAACTTTTTTTTTGAATGAATATGAGTGTTTGAAAATGATAAGAAGTAGAAATTAGAAAATATGTTGTACAAACTCAATATTAACGAAAAAATAACAGTTGTTTTGAAAACATTCATTACTGATAATAACAATTTCTATTTATTAATACTGAAAAAAAAAAACAAATAGAATTTAATTAACTATTTTAAACAATAGGATTTTACAAAATGCACACATATTTTCTATTACAAATGCCATGGCTTGATTCAAGTGCTTTATTTTTGTAGTAGATAATTTTCAACATTTTTTTTGCTTTTCACAAAAGTGTACAAATTCACGTTAGTCCGTTTTAATGTTAATGTTTGAAAACATTTTCAAATGTACGTATATTCTAGCTTATCTGTTGTAAGTTATTCTGTTCGTTAGAATTCTTGAAGAATGAATATTTTAAACAGTTAAAAGTTGGTGCAGTATGAAATGTCATCAATGAGCTACTGAAATTAGGTTAAGAATAAGTTTTAATTCTCTGTCATATAATATTATACTACTGATACTATTAATCGATAGAAGCAGTACGAAACTAGAGGTTTTTGCAAAAGGAATGGTTGTAGTACTTACTACAAGAAAAGTGAAAATTTATCATCGTTGATGGTTCAAAGATCTAGTTAGTCAATAAAATAAATGAACCATTGACTTTTAAATTGAAATAAATTTTTTCGAAATTCACTGATCATTCCTAATTGTTGAGACTAAAGACAAACTAAAGGCGAACTCGAAATTTGCTTCATTGTACTTCAATAATCATCAGTATTGTACGTTCCTGACTCGCTGATCAATAAAAGATGAAACATTCAAGTAAAGCAACAAGGACAATTATATTTACATATTATAAAGGAACAAGGAATTTCTCAATTAAAAATAAAGCCGTCCGGTTAATTTTATTTTTAACAAACAGCCTGATTGAAAATCGAACTGTTAACAAAAGTAGAAAAGAATCAATTAAGAAGTCAGAATTAGTGTAACTATACTGTTATGTATGTAGATTTTGCGCTATTTCTAGGAGCTATCCGTCAGTGTAAATGTGTTGAGGACGTTAGATCCCCAGAACTCGCTTGATAAATGCCTTATTTTGGATTTCACGTTTACGAGCATGCGCTGATCAGTTGACCTTGAGATTTCACTTCCCATCAGGAAATTCCTTGATTGTGATTGGCTGCAGTGTATTTTAGTGTGCTATTTTTGTGACTGTCCCAAGGACGTTTCTATGATGTATAAATAAACGAGATTTGTGTGCTTTATTGCATTGTGCTTGCTAGGTGTTTGTAGAATGTTCTCTCTACGCTACATCAAGACTTCTCTTAAGCTGCTTCAAATCAGGGTAGCTTACCTGGACGCTGGTTCATTATCTCGTTCGCGTCTATCGACTAAGGTGAACCCGTAATAGTTTCAAGCGTACCTGGTTAAAAACTCTCCACTGCAGCGTATACTATTTCGGCTTCCCTTAACGTCCTAAGTTTCTACTGGTAAAGTTAACCTCGAGTTCAAAACGAGAAAAATTTTTCTCCTATTAGCCTTCCTGAAAGGTCTACTTTTCTTGTCAAGCTATAATGTTTAAGGGCTATTATAATATATTCCAAAGACGTCCGAATTCATGCATATGAATTATGATACCACGACGCACTAAATATCAGACCATAATTTATATACAGTTACAACATTAATGGTAGAGAAAAGAGAAAATAGTGCATAGTTAATATCGTGAGACAACCGAGTAAGCAATGCTGTCGTTAGGAAACGGGTCCTAGGTAACGGTGGCAGATCAATAGATGAAGTGTCGAAACTTCATCACTTGAGGTGGTTGGACATGTGTTACGTAGGGCTAACCACCAACTGCCTCGTCGAGCAGGAATAGGTTGGAAGAAAGCTAGTGGCGGCCAAACCAATATATATGTCAGAAATCCATAAAGTCACTGACTAGTGGACTGTGTCATGTTGGTAGATGTCGACTACCTGGTTGGGGTCCACGAGATGATAGTAACCAATGGTTAGAGACCCTGAATGACATGGCTCAAAACCGTTTGCAATGGCACAGATGCATTCATTCTCTCAAATCGTAACCTTCAGAGTTCCTCATCACCCTTATCTTTTTCTTTTTAAGTTTCTTTCACTATATTATACTTCTTGAATAATATCCCCAAACCCTAATCTCTCCGATTGCTGCTAATATGTCTACAAACGCTACTACTATGGGATTTGAACTGACAATTGCATCTCTGCGCTCATGTGGTATGGCGACTTGAACTGATGCACGTACGTATGAAGTTCTATATTGTTGTTGACTGGCTAACTCATAATAACTAGTCGTATAATAATAACTGATGGATCCAAAGGAAGCTGATAGTTTATAGAATCGAAACAAATTCGATTATCTAGCAGGCAAAACAAAATAATAGTGTAAAAAAGTCTCAGAAGTTTTAATATCATTAATGTATTCCCCGTTATTGCATTTACTGTAGGAATTAGCTATTAAGAAACAAAGAATAACATTGCTTACTCTGTGCAAAATTTGGAAATGACCTTCATTTCATATTAAAAGTTTTTTTTTATGCATCAATCAAAACGCTTATAGTTAACTAGAAAACAGATTTTCTTTAGTTAGCTAGACAAAATAAGAGTACAATACGTGGCACTAGTTACTTTATGTGACCACAAAGAGTAACTTAACTTATAAGTCAATGAAATTTTGTTGATGTACTTTGTTGCTGGAAATAACTCAACCAGACCACTTTATTATTAATTGATGAAATAAACAATAAGTTGATGGTATAGGAATGCTGGAGCCTATTTTGATTTATTCATGTTAATTTTTTTTTTTATCATGTCCACCAATTCAACATAACTAATTTTTTTTTTGTGGATTGTCTAGTATAGGCAATGAATTTTCTACAAAAATATTCAAGACCATAGAGAAGAATTCAAAAAATAAACCATGTCAATGAGATTTTGCAACAATACTTTCCTTAGTTTGAAGTCCGGAAACTGATATAACAGCTTTCAAAAACCACTTAAACCTGACAAGTTCGATCACTTCCCCAGCGACACCTACTTGACCTATGCAGACACTTTATAAGTTGAGTGAAAAATCGCTTCAAAATAGAACGGTCATTTGTAACATATCCCACTATGTGAACTTATTTATTTTACGAATTCCCGTTAACATATTGAAATTATCATCCATAAATACCTTATGATGAGTTTGATACCGTTGGATAATGTTAGTTAGTGTTAAATAATGAGTTTGAACCAATTTTTCAGTTCAGACACAGATTTTAATGAAGATCGGTTAGAACTCATCTTCACACCGGATCAATATGACTCTGAATTTTACTTATAAGTAGTTGACTTAATGTACGATGCTATAACTTTAGTTAGTGTTAGGATAAAGAACGGAAGAATGATACTAGCTGATTCATAAATGAATGGATCCAAAGAAATTTGCGGTTATGACAGTATCAGGACCAATTAAAAAAGAATTCTTAGTTAAAGGACCAGTAACAGAATTAACTACTACTGTACCTAAACAAAGTTGAATTAAAAGCCAGCAGAAACAAATCGACTCCCATACATTAATATTTCAATCAGGTTGATATATTTGGAATCAGAATAATTACAAGAACGTCGATTGTCTTTCAATACAGGAAACTAATAATTTATTGGAATATAGAATCAGATAAAAACTGACTAGAAGTTACACATACAAAAGATTCACCTAGATTTCATAGGAACGGTGATCGGATAACAACCTATATTTATTCGCTTTTCAGTTATATATAACTATTTCTTTGTGTCAAACATTTTGTAGTGATAAGAAAACAAAAGACAATAGCTAGTCGTACGAAGATTACAATGCGAATCAGAACGATTAGGTATGAACTATAGACTATCAGTACAAACTTCTTCAGTGTGTACATAATAAAAAACGGTTATATGTTATATTTGTACTGTCTTAATTGTAAGCTTTTTCGTTCATTAACGTTTACCGTTGAGTAAGGCAGGTCATGTAAGTCATGTATGTAAAGCATATTATTACCTAGATAATCTGAATGGAAAAAACCGAATACAGAATAATTCAAGTAACTTGACTGTTAGTGTATATTGAGCACGACTGAGAATCCTAATTGATCAAACGAAAGTTAGCGTTTACAGTAACCAATTTATTATACATATTCGACAGAGATGTTTTCAGTAGTATTTTGTAAATATCAAATAAATGTACATTATTGTATTTCTTTTGGTGAACTACTGATTAATCAATTTGCGAATATCGAAATACTTTTTTTCGCCAAAAACTACTCAAAGTTCTTCAGACTAATTTTTTTAACCGACAATCAAGTTTGTCTGATAGATGAAGTCGATCTGAATTTATGGATGATATACTTGTCTTTATCCCACATACCTACATTGAATTAAATAACTTTACAGAGTTTTCGTATTCTCTAAGTAGAAGTAAAGAAAACGTCTTTTTTCATTGGGATATATTGGTTCACAAAAAAGCTAAACTTTATGACTACTGCTGTTTGTTACAATCCACTGATTTCAAATTTAAGCGGTAACTATATATGGACTAAAAACGACCAGTCAATCGATTCTATAAACAAATTTCCCCTGACAGTAAAGAACTGACCAAAGTGAAAAGCATTCATACCTCGTTATATTTATGTACACATATAGTATTTAAAACTTTGAAAAACGTCATTATACATTTGCTGTCTAATGAACAGTATTCCGAAAAATTATTTCTTGTTTTTGACTGAGCTAAAATTGATAGACTTGCTTCGTTATACTATATTCAATACCACGATAACTTTATCAAAACCAAGAGTTTCTGTTAGCTGTTAGGCGAGAAAATGCATGATATAACCGATTTAGAATTTTCGCTCAGTTGATAGTTTTCTTGTGAAAAGAAAGATGACGATACTGGATAATCACCACAAACATGACATAAAAAGCAGATCTAAAGACTTATGTTATTGCACACTGTCAATGATAATTATCAGTTTCATAAAATGAAAATATCTGAAATAATCTATTACTCGTTGTCAATTATTATACGAAATTCATTTCACACATTGTTAACCATAGGTAATTATAAAAACTGGTTGAAAAAAAATCATAGTGAAGGAAGCATAGTTAATGCAGTGACTACTAACGACGTCGAAAAATGAAAGTAGATTTATATGCTTTTAGAACAGACATTAACACGATGATGTAATCTGTTAACTAACACAGAATCGAAATAAATATTGGCAGATTTAGAGATGTGAAAATTTGAATTTTAAAGACATTGAAAACGATTGTTATAAAAAAGCTTATCAATCTACGTGAATATATGAGATAAAACAAAGTTGATAAATGAGAAAGGACCCATATTACTCATTGGTGAGGAGACATTAGGGATCGAACTGCATACCTTTTCACTAACCAAAATATTTTGAAGATAGTCGTTAACTTATCGCTGTTTTTTAAACGTGATTTTAGTAACTAGACTTAGTCATCATGGCATTTGCTTGTCGCTCTGTTTTTAGTATTTTAAGAACACCTTTACCGTTTGTTTTTATTGATAATGACTTCAAATAGTACCTTCTCATATCAGGATTATTGTTTACAAAATCGAATATCCTGTGAGGCTTAGGCCGAGTTTGTGGGTACGGTGTATCCACCTAAGCCAGTTGGACAACTTTGATTCGAAACAAATCGTGCACTTGAGTTCTATCATCCTCAGGGAATGAATAGCTGATACCCATTATCAGTCACTGGCTACTATAAGACTGCATCTCTTGAAATCGCTCCAGTGCCTTTTGAATTAAACTTTTAGGGCAAAGTCCCGAGGTGTGGCCCCCTAATAAAACCATCTGCTTCAGTTTGGACACTCGTGCAGTATTTAAAACCATACACAAACTTGTTGATTTATGTGACACACATATATTTTGGTGCCTCTTTATATCACTGTTTAGATACGTAAATATAAAACTTCATACTGTGCTATAAATATTCTTCATTATCCTATATTTGAGTAAAGTAGATATCAAGCATAATGATTGTCAGCGTAACTAGGAATGATTATTTACTTAATTTAGTGAATAGTTTTGTTTAAAGTGAATCGAAATAAAAATGCATAATAAATAGTTGTTCAGTTATAAAACTTATTAATCCTCCAAAATTAAATTGCATATGTAACTCAGATTAGAAATGTCACTCATTTTACATAGATATAATAAAAAAAAATATGAAAACTATGTTTCCAATAAAAGAATTATTACATATACCAAAAAAAAACAAGAATTCTAATCTGATAAGTATAGTTTGAATCAATCAGAATTAAAAAAAAAAGGCCTTATGATAACTAATTCAAACCATGTATGTGTGCTTTGTTTCGTTCACTGTTCTACTCGAATTAACCAGCATTGTACTAAATGAAACAAAGCATGTAAAGGTGAAATGTTTAATTCTTTTTTATTTTTTCAAAGATAATTGACTTTCATCATCACTTGAATTGTAAGTAATGTAGAAATTTAATTAGGCTTTGTACCACTACTACTACTATTTACAACTGAACACAGCTATTGACATTAAAATTCAATACATAGATAGAATATAAACTGATTAAAGTTGATCACCTAAAAAACTATTCACTATAAAGTCAAGTAAATTACACTAGTGAATAATATACATTCAACTAAACAATAGTTACAACATGTAAATGTTTCAATTAATGCAAATACATTTAGAATATGCAAAAGTAACAACACCACCGAACAACGCCAACACCACCGAACAACAACATTCTTCGTTTAGAATAAAAAAAAAATTTAGCAACACCGAATTAGAATTGTATGCAGTGAAACTTATCCATTAGAAAAAAGATAATCTCATACAATACATAAATTTTTTTTTTCTCATTAAAAGAAAAAAAAAACAATATGAAAGTAAATTATTGATATAAAATCAACAATAATGAAATCACAAATAATAATAATCATAATAATAACAAAGAAAAAAATTTATTTGTTAAAATACAATTTTTTTTAAAAAAAAATGGAAAAGAAAAAGAAGAAAAGTCAATTCTTTTTGTAGTAGACAGATAAGATAGATGATAATGCTGATTATTATTATTATTATTATTATTATTACCATTGTTATTGTTTGTCTGTGTTGTATTGCTCTCTTTGGTGTAAACAATAAACGACAATATGATTTAAAATGTGTTGTTTTTTTTACACAAACAAACAAACAATTTACAATATACACAAGTAAACAAACAATCAATTAAAATAAACAAAACCAGTGAGTGTATAAATAAACAAACCAAATCGACAAGTCATTCATTATATTAGAGAGGGAAGTTTGCTTTTAGTTTGCACAAATTTTCATAAATAAGCATAATTTTTCTAAGCTGGTGATATTGTACAACGGTTAACAGCATACTACTACTACTACTACTACTATGTACAGAACCTGAAACAGTTTGGCAATATACACACACACACATACATACATACATAAAAGTATAGTTCAGATGAAGTGTAGTAAGAATGAATACTTTTGTTTTGTTGTTTTTTTTTTGCTGATACAAAAAAAAAACGATGCTAGAAATACAAGAAGGCGAACAATAAGAGAATTATGTTTGTCAAGTTGTAAATGAATTTTGATTAGTAAATAAATAATTAATAAGAAATCGATCATTAGTGTTATTATTATGATTATTATTATTATTATTATTATTATTATTATTATTATTATGATCGTCATTATTATCTTTACTGTTATCATTAGAATCGATAATCTTATCTGAATCATTGATTTCAACTAGACCTTTATCTTCCCAGATAGCTATATAATATCCGTCAAGAAGTGGTGGTCCACCTGGGAATGCTAGTAAAGCTATTGTTCGATGACAAAATGATCGTGAATTCGACTCAGCATTATTTGGAGTCCATCGATGGATACGATAAGCTTCAAGACCAGAGAATACAGATGAATGACAAGCTTGATAGGTTAAACTATGCTGATACCATTCTTTCGATGGCCATTGTAATTTATTCAAATGTCTATTCAATATTTGTCCAGTATCAATAATCTAAAATAGATAATATGCAAAAGATTAATCTGTGTATTTTCTTCAGTATCGAATATCAGTAGAATATTATCATTTGATAATTTGTAGATTTAAAAAAAAAAACTCTTCAACTCACATCATTTTATACAAATGAGAAAAGTATCACTAGACCTTATACATAACTCTGCGTTTAAGAATTCTATAGAAGAGAATTTTATGCTTTTCTGAATGAATTATTCTAGTAAGAAAAACACCGATCCGAAAATGATAGAAAGCAAAATTGAATAACAGCTGTTCACCGCAGCAAATTAATAGCTTAGAGCTCTTGAATAATGCTAAATTAAAGACAGAACCACTAACTTGATGAGTAAATTTTTTCCAACAGATGAAATCAGTTTATAGGTCAGTCGCTTTCTCTCTCACTCGACCTAACTTATAAACATAGAATAAATAGTTAAGTCAATCAGATGTATAATGACAGTCGTTATTGGCTAGTATCAGTCACAGAGTATGATATTTGAAAAAAACTTTTATTTCAAGTAAAAAGCAAACCCAGTAAAAAATGTTTTTACAATAGATAATATTCTGAACTAGAAGAAAAGATTATAATTATAATCACAAATAGATCTTTGTGTAGTAGTGATTGCTGAGCACGGACGTGCTACTGATGTTGTACAGATGAAGAATGAAGAGTTTATAATCAATCCATCCAAATCAGAGAACACAACAATTCCAACATTCTAATCCCGAAATAAAAATAATATTCTCCGTCACCTTTAAATTACAAGAACTGATAGAAAGCATATATTTTTTAAACTTACTTCTTTTTCCTTAGCAGAACAATCATCAAAGCTTCCTTCAAAATAAAGAAAGAGTGCATTACAATGACGCACTGGACAATGGGGTGAACAACATCACAAAAGTTTAAGACGACATTTCTTCGGGATAATGGGAAGCTCAACGAATTCAAGATAACTCTCGGTAGTAAGTTCTGAATAATTCACGATCTACTCAAAGGAAAGAAAACTAACAAGGAGAACAATTGGAAAGGCATCAAAGAGGCAATCACTCCAACATGTCAGGAGGTTCTGGGCCATAAGAAGTACCATCATAAGGGATGGATCTCTGGTGGTACTCTTGATAAAATTGAAGAAAGGAGGAAAAAGAAGCCAGCAATCAACATCTACGAAACAAGAGCAGAGAAAGCCAACCCACAAGCTGAATACACAGAAGCAAACAAGAAAGTGAAGAGAAGCATCACAGCTGACAAGCCTAAATGTGTAGAAGATCTAGCTATGACGGAGGAAAAGGCAGTAAGAGAAGGGTTCATGAGACAACTATACGATACAAAAAAGAAGCTCGCTGGAAAATATAGTAAAGCAGAACGACCAGTAGAGAACAAGCAAGGCAAAGTAATAACCGACATTTGAGAACAGCGAAACAGGTGGTTCGAGCACTTCGAAGAACTGTTGAATCAACCCACCCAACATCGAACCAGCATCCACGGACCTCCCAATTGGTGTTGACCAACCAACAATTGAGGGGATCAGCATCGTCATCAAACAAATCAAGAGCAGCAAAGCAACAGGATCAGACAACACTCCAGCAGAGGCAATGAAAGCAGACGTGGCAGCAACTGCAAAAATGTTCCACATTCTTTTAAACAAGATTTGGGTGGACGAACAAGTAAGAATATATTGGAAAGAAGGATACCTGATCAAACAAGTGCGAAAACTACAGAGGCATCAGTCATCTCTCAGTACCAAGGTAAATTCTTCAACAGGGTGTAATTGAATGAAGGACTTCGTGGAAGCTCAACTTCGAGGTCAACAGGCTGGATTTCGTAAGGATCGTTTGTGTACCGAGGTAGCCTACTTTCACCCTTTATCTGTCTCTTAATAATCGGCTGGATTATGAAGATGTCAACATCTGGAGAGGAGCACGGTATACAGTAGACAGCCAGATTGCAGCTGGATGATTTGGACTTCGCAGACGATCTGGCTCTTCTATCGCACACGCAACAACAAATGCAATAAAAGACGACCAATGTAGCAGCAGCAGGTCTCAACATACAAAAGGTAAAGGCATGATCCTCTGATACAACACAACATGCACCAACGAAATAAAACTTGATGAGAATGCCTGGTAGGACGTAAAAAGCTTTACATATCTGGGCACAATCGAACAGCTTCAATAAATGAAATCATTGAAATTCAAATTTCATGAAAAATTTCACAATCAATAATGCTAGACACCAATAATCAAGAGAAGTAATAAACTAAAGCATACTTTAACTTTTTGACTAATTTTATACAACTGTTCCATTGGACAAGAAGTAGAATCAAAATGATGACTTTCACGAAATGTATTTGTTGTGGTAGACCAAATGCCTCCAGTTATATTATCCATTTCATTTTGTTGATGAATTAATGCAGTTAAAGTTGTTTGTCGATTAGTATCGAATTGTTTAGTATAAGACCATTTACTAAGATTATCATTATCATTGTTGATAATAGTTGTTATTGGATAGCTAGATAATGTTAATTGAGCAGTTGGGTTATTATTACAAGAGGTACTTGGTAGATTAGAGTTCAGTTGTTGATTTGTATTACGTTTAAATAACGGTAGCTTAGTGGTGGAGTCAATTTGACCTGGAATGATAAAAATTTGAAAAGGAAATAGATTAAAAGTTAGGTGGAAACTTCAATTTGGATTACTGTAATCTGAGACATATTCGAACATAATGCACCTAAATAATACGATAAAAATTTAACCCGTCATTATATCGACTCAGTTTAACGAAGTAAAACACGAAAACCTAACAACTATATATTAAAAGATTATAAATGAAAATTTGTATCGCAATCAAGTGTTATTTTATTTTGTATTGACTGAGCCAATTCTGTGCTGGTACTTAGAGCTACGGGGGTAAACAATGACATGCGTGAAACACATTTTTGAAACCGTGAATCGATCAATGATTGACCACCATTAGGAACCTGGAAGAATTGGACGGCCGTTTCGTCCTGGTATGGGACTCATCAGCACTGCACATCCACAACTCTTGCACTCCGCAGGATTCGAACCCAGGACCTTCAGTCTTGTGCGCGAACGTCTAACTTTTGGACTACTGAGCCGGCATCTAACGGTGTTATTGTCTAACTTGATTCAATATGTGAAACATCCAGTAGTTGGTATAAATCATTTGTGATTGTAATAACTAATGCTATTACATCAGTAAATCACTGTTATCAGTTGGAAATAGCAAAGAAACAGCATTTATCTATTGATCCATTTATATGTCAAAAATTTCACACTTATACAGTAAATTCGTAAGTAATAACAACAATTAAAACAATATTGAAAAATTAACCAAGACGTTTTATTATTGTAGATAAGTTTATTTCAAATGATGTTAGACGGAGTTAAATTGTAAACCGTTTCCAAAAGTGTTTACAATTGATAAGAGATTTTGACTGAAACTAGTTTAATTTGACGGTTTGTTTAAACTTCTGACCTAAATATTTCCCAACTATGAAGATAATGCAAAACATTTTCTTGTTATAAATTTATTCAACTGATCAATCATACAGCCTAACCTTCACACTTAAAATCTATTGTGGGGATGACTACTGTAAAATTCCAATACGACCAGCAGAGTGATTGATGTTTTCTTGCTTTAACCATAATTTCGAAAGGTGTTTTACAACCAAATGTACATACCAAATAGATTATAGGAATAAAAAAGTGTCATGAAACTGAAGCTAGTTAAAAAAATATGCGCAGATAACATTGGATTGAGAATAAATCACGAGTAAAAATGCTTTAATCGGAAATTTTCCAATAGTTATAATTCATTGCAATAATATTGAATCGTTTTATACAGAAAATTGTTTGCTTTAACAAAAAAAAAATACGGTAGTAATGAAAGTTAATATGCCCATTGCTGTGTCATTACGGCTCATAAATTAGTAATCTATATGTTTTATATAAAATAGCAATGCAATTTAGAATATACGTTTCACTTTATTTGGAACTAGTCAACTGCAATGAATGTAGTGTTTAAATCCACACTGTAACTCAAACTCATTATCATTCGCCTTGAAACGCTCAAAATAATTGAGTCCAGATAGTCAGTCACCTACTAGTGAAACAAGCATTGCTCGTATACCGTGGGACAACCGAGTAAGCAATGCTGTCGTTAGGAAACGAGTACTAGGCAAGGATGACAGATCAATAGATGAAGTGGTGAAACTTCATCAGTTGAGGTGGTTGGGACATGTGCTGCGTATGGCCAACCACCGACTGCCTCGACGAGCTATGTTTTGTGGTGTGGGAGTAGGTTGGAAGAAAGCTAGGGGCGGCCAAACCAAAACATGGAAGAAATCCATAAAGTCATTGACTAGTGGACTGAGCCATGTCGGTAATTGTCAACTACCTGCCTGGTTGGGGTCCGCGAGATGATAATAATCGATGGTTAGAGACCTTGAATGACATGGCTCAAAATCGTTCGCAATGGCGCCGGTGCATTAATTTTTTGTGTTCTCTCAAATGCTAATCTTCTGGATTCTTCAACACCTCTAGTTTCGGTTCTCTAAACTTTTCTCACTGAATCATACTTCTTGAATAATATCTTCTAATCTTAAACTCTCCGATTACTTCTAATTCCCTTACTACCTCTTCTACTATTGGATTTGAATTGACGATTACTTCTCTGTGCTGATGTGGTATGGCAACATGAACTGATGTACTTACGTATGAAGTTCTACGTTGCATCTGACTGACTGACTGACTGACTGACTGAAACAAGTATAAAACTTATATCATCACTAGAAAAGATTTGAAGTACTCGACTGTTAATTTCTTCTACTGAAGTTTGCTTGGTCTTTGTTTACATATGTGCAAACTGAGTGGACTGACTCGATTTACAAATAAATACACGCTTAAGAAAATGTGTACAGATCATATACACTACTGTGAAGAAATATACATAATGATATTACAAAAAAAACATAAACTGACTTCATTGGTGACTATTTTCAAATTATTCTATATACATCTTAATTACAATATCAATAAGAATGAATAAACAAATTAACCAACAATAACCACAATAAAATAATTACTACCACATACCATCGATTTTGTCTTTTCTATCATGAAATAACTGACGAAAACGTCTCCAAAAATCACGTATACGTAGTAAAATATTGAAAATGGATAATTCTCCGCCAGATACATGAATATAATCATTATTATCACTGGCAAAACTAGTAATTAAAGGACTAACATAAATTGGATAACCAATTGGAGGATCACAACTAGAATTGATTAAATTTCGTAAGACTGGATTAGCACTTTGTATACTACCACGTTCTTCATTGTTATTACGTAAGAATATTTGTTCACGTTGTTGACCAGCCCATAAGCCTCGAACACATTCAGGATTTAACTATCATGAACAAAAAATTCGTGAAAATAAAATTGAAGATACAGAATGTGAAGAAACACCTAATCTAGATAAGAATAGCTACTGATTTTTTTTAATCGTTTTTACAGTTCAGCAGTAAATCCAGACAGACTGATATAACGCAGAACTTCGTACATAAGTACATCACTTCAGGTTGCCATACCCCATCATCACAGATACGTAACTGTCACTTCAAATTCAAAAGTGATAGCGATAGTAGAAGTATTAGCAGTAATGGAGAAGATTAGGGAGCGAAGACACGATTACAGAGGTATAATTCAGTGAGATAAATTTAGAAGGAGAAAGATAGAGATGATGAGGAATTCAGACCACAGAGTGGATGCACCTGCGCCATTGCGAACGATTCTGAGCCATGTCATTCAAGGTCTCTAACCAATGGTGACTTTCGTCTCGCGGACCCCAACCAGGTAGCCTACATCTACCAACATGATACAGTCCACTTGTCAGCAGTACATCCAACTAAACTTATTGTAAATTTCTTCAAAATACTAGATGTTAAAGTTGTTTCTGACTGAGATTAACGTGCACACTCTACATACTAATCAATCAGTTGACTGAATGATGAAACTTTCAAGGACAACGAATCACAAACAAGGACAATAGAGGGCTCTTGATATAACTAAAGAGAATGAAAACTCCACAATTAAATAATCTAGCTTAAAGAACTCAACAACACTGAAAACATCCATTTGAGCTGCTAATTCTCACTACGTCTTAATAATGTCATCCATATCGATTTCTATGCATAAAACAGGATATAATAGCATGACAGTAGCTAATGTAGTAGAAGCATGAATAAATGTTTGTCTTAATCAATCATTTGAAGGTAACAAATACTAGACTACTTATTTCAAAATTAAGCAATAGATGATGCCTTTGATTATCTCAGTAACATGAAATTTATGAGATTCACGAAAAGTATGGAATGTTAAGCGTCATACATATATATATATTAATACAAAAAATCCTTTATCTCTGTCAACAACAGTTTAAGTTACAAATGCCATGAAGTATAGTGTTTTTATGTTTCGTAATAAAAACTAACTTTGATAACTCTAAATACTAATTTTCTCTTAGTCAATTGAACAATACGATAAACATCCATCGATGTACGACCAGATACCCAACGAAATGAGAATAAACAATCGGCATCATTTAAAACAGCAAATCTCCATTTTGGATCGGTTTCTGGACAAATTACAACATTTTTCTCCGTATAAACAATTGTGTTGTATAATTCATGATGTGTATTGCCTGATGACCAGGTAAATGTATCCTTTAAAAAAAACACACATGCACACCATACGTGAGTGCCAATCGAACAAATTCAAATAAATCAATCGACAAAAGGAAGTTCTATGAGATGAGTAATGTTACGTGATAGTTTGGTAAGAAAGTTCAACAAAATGATAAGCAATTACCAATATTGGATGACAGCAGGTAAATATCACAAATAGAAACGTTGAGTGGCAGATTGAAACTCAATGGTCTAAAGATATAGTCTAGGCGTAAGACCTAAAGCTCCTGGGATGTATCTTGTATGAAGCTAAGAATGAACACTGATGAGGAGGTTCATACTAAGTCGCAACAAGTTTGAGATGTTCATGATTGTTATAGAGTCCACTATCCTTCTCAAAATGCTTTTTTATGACCATGCCCATATAGGTATTTTTAGGGAAATCCTATTCACTGTCTTCTCACACCAGGGATATTGTTTATAAAATTGACAGGATGAAAATCGAATATCACAAGAGGCTTAAACCGGGTTCGTGGGTGAAGCGGGTCCATCTACGCAAGTTTGAAAACCTTCATTCTAAACTGATGGTGCACATAGCCTTTTTTATCCGGAAGAGGATAAAGGACTGCATCTTTTAAATTCGCTCCTCTGCCTTGTGGATTAGGCCACTAGGTTAAAGGCTCGGAGAGTGACACACTAAAAGACCTACTGCTTTGGTTTGGGCACTCGCGCAGCATACCAATCCATACAGTTATCCATTAATTTGTGTGGCGCATAGATATTTTGGTGACCCATTATTGTATGTGTTTAAATAAATATTGTAATATTACCAGGTACTTATTCGTAATATGTCACAGAATCAGCTTTATAGATAGAATATAAGCTAGTACTTCTAATAAAGATATTGTACGAACCGCAAACTATATTTGTCAAAAGTTTCATGTTGTGAGTATAATAATGAAATCTTACAGTTTAATTTATTCAAATATGAACGCGATAATATTAACAATCATAAAACATTGAACAAACACAAAACAAAACAAAAAGATAAATAAATCCAAAAGATTAATAAACACATCAAACTACTAACTTGATACAATTTCAATGCAATACGAATACTAGGCGTAACAACAGTTTGAAGAAGATCAAGATCTACTAGAACCCAATCATCTTTTGGCACTAAATGAATATCTCCAGAGAATACTTGATGTACACCATGTAAAAATTGATCCAAACTAAAAAGAAAAAGTGTAATTAGTAATAAAGATTGATAAAAAAAAAATGATTAGATAGTATTTATTTTATTTTATTTTATTTTAAATTTAAAATACTGTTTTTTTTTTTTTTCATCCTTTTTTGTAGTAAGAAAATACAATGCTGTTAACATGTAGTATAATCTTTTTGATAAACTGATAAATAAATAATCTATTACACTACTTACATTGGCTTTGATGATTGATGACCACCCATACATCGTCTACCAAGTAAACTTAAAGCTAAACATAACGATACAACAGGTGAATCAGCACCATATGGTATAGACTGAAAGAAAAAAATAAATAAATAAAATAGAACATTGAAAAGTTTATCTACTCACTAAAAATTATTCAATGTTCAATGACAATGACAACGCGAAATTCAATCTAAGAGAAACAATTAGTGGTTGTTATGCATTGAGAAGTTTACCTTAGAAATATTATATTATACAAGTGATCTGTTTGTGATATATTTAATATAAATAGATTAGGTAAAGAAATAAGGCTAATGATAACAAAAATTCACTTCAATCAAGTTAAATATTACAAAAAATAAACGATACAAATGATAATTGAAATAAAATTAGATTGATAATAATATCACAATAATGGAGTACATATTGGAAGGAGAATATCAACTCTGACAAAAGGATTATGCCCGTAAATAAACTGTGACATTTTGAATTCATTGATCAAGTTACATATCAGTTTGTTCATTAATTACTTGATAAAAGATGAATCTACTACATACCCCCTATGAATTGGTATAAATCAATTATAACAGTTAAACATATAACGAACGATATGGGATATAGTAACATTTTAACTATTACATATAATTGAGCACAGTGATAATACAGAAATCTGACAGTTTATCAGTAAGCTTGTTGCAGTCTACATGTCATTGTCTAGATCGGAAGGACAGTCGTATAAATACCAGTGATTTGTGAACATATTAAGTTGGTTCGTTAATTAGAGTTTTTCAGTATTACATTTTTCTCATTTCCTTAGTTAGTTCAGTGTACCACCACCAAATTGAAAGAGATTTTCACAAAGCACCTAATTAAATAATAATCATTCAAACAAAATCTCATTCTATGAATAACATCCACATTAACATTGTGAAAAAAAAAACTGTTACAGTAACCATAAATAACTTAGTCTTACTGAATTTATGCTTTGTTTCTTCAAACAATATTCTATCCAATCGGAATAAATTTGTAAAAAACGTTGTTTAGTAATGCCATTAACATCTTCATCAAAATCATCATCAATTACTTTGAAAAATACTGGATCCAAATCAAAGTAATCCGGTGATAGAAATCGATTAGCATCTAAACATGGTGTTAACTGTGCTAATCGATTCGATAAATTCGGTAGCTTACAAACAAAATAAATGATACACTGGGAAAAAAAATAAAAGATAGATGAAAGAGGTGGTATAGATTAAAACTAATCGATTTTGTAACATTATTGATAATAATCAATCATGTGAAAATTATAATCTAAAGATAATCAAAAAGGTAATATATATATCTCTATATCATTTTTACTTACTCGTTTGAGATATGGTAACTAGCCTAAATGATCGCAGCAGGTGATGATGATACAGTTGACATAAACAAAATGACAGACCCCGTAATCAACCAAGATGTAACTTCATTTTTTAACACAGAATATCTATCTTATTGATGAAAAACTATGGCTTAAATTATTAAGGAATATATATATATATATATTTAGTTGACCAATAAAATGCTTTCCTAGGGTTGGAGAACTTAGTCATGCTAGTGAACAAGGAGCTTATTTGTTACTATCAGAACCGATAACCGCGGCTAATTACAGGTGATCTGAAGGATTTGTATCAAATGATACGTTAATTATGATTAAGTAAAAGGTGAAGGATAAGTATCGACTTCACGATTTTTCTAAATACTTTCCGACTGATAAATACTGACAGCAATCAAAATAGTGGTTTCTGTGACGAGATTAATGTTTCACTACTCAAAATCGTAATTTCAATAAATTACTAACACTAATGAGTTGTTAATATCTTTACTTACTGATCAATCCCAGGTAAAATTTATTACTAAACGAGTTTGATGTCAATTATCAGGCAAAAAATAACCGTAATGTATTATTTTGTCATTTTGGTGAAATGAAATCGATATATATATATAAAATAATCAGATCAACAGCATTGATTTGAGAATTTAAAGTCAAACAGTAGGTTGTCGAAATATAAAACAATACACAAAGCAATCAATCAATCAACAGTAACGTAGAACTTCAAAAGTTTAGTTCAAGTTGCCGTACCACATTAACACAGAGGTGCAATCGTCAAATCAAATCCCATAATAGTAGAGGTAGTAAAAGTATTAGAAGTAATCGTAAATTTTAGGGTTCGAAGATCTTATTCAAGAAGTAGAATCTAGTGAAATAAACTTAAAAAGAAAAAGATAAAGGTGACGAGGAACTCTGAAGTTTGAGAAAACACAAAGAATGAATACACATGCGCCATTGCAAACGGTTTTGAGCTATGTCATTCAGGGTCGCTAACCATCGTTTACTATCATCTCGCGGGGCCCAAGCAGGTATTCAACACTTACCGATATGACTCAGTCCATGTTTTGGTCTGGCTGCCCCTAGCTTTCTTCAAACCTATTCCTACATATCAATAGACTATCACCTTTGCTAAAATGTATATTATGATAATAAAAAAATTACTATAGAATCATTACTTACATGAACAAATCGACTGACTAATACTTTTCGTAGGTCTGTCAATTGAAAAGTTAACCCAGCACTATGATCAGTAACTTCATAACCTTCAACTGTGTAAGATGCATAAGCGAATTGCCAAGTCATACAACGTAAACGAACAGCAGTGTTAAAACTTAACATTCCACGAATTGATTGAGAATGACAACAACAGAATCGTTTACTTTTATGAGGATCTGAACGTAACGCTTCTGATTCACTAGCATGACACAAAGTACCTGGAAAGTTAACAAAAATACTGATAATAATACTTGAACAAGATTTGCATTGACAGAAAAAAAACAGATAATTCAATAAATCAATATATTATATTTTGGATAGCAGTGAAATTTAAGTAAATCTTTTATCTAGTTTAAGATTATGAAATTCATACTGAAACCTTAAACTAGTATCATTCACTTAAAAGATCAAAGGACTACTTACTATAAAGAGCACAATTAATTTCGAAGAAATTTAGGTATTTATTTAAGCAGCACTTATTAGCAATTGAGAGAAATTGAGCCGATTTAATAGCAGACTAATATATATCAGTTCAAAAAAACAATGGTTCACATAAATTCTTTTTAAAGATCACTGAGTACGATTCATGGAATATTAGATTGCTTTAAGTGAGTTAAACATTAATTAACTCTCCGTTAACTCCAATTCTTTATCTTATGTTAACTAAACAGTAATCTTAGTTAAAATTTAAATATACATGTTCAATAATTATTCAGATTTGATTATCAAGAAATAATCTTTAATTAAATAGTCGATTTATGTAAGCCTAGTTTAGTTTTACACAAGATCATTTGTAAGATGAATAGTTTACAAAAGTAAGAAGATAAAAATTTCAAAATTTCATATATGTCTTATTCATACGTAACAAACAATAAGAAATCATAATCTAGCGACAGATAAACTTTCTTTCTTAGTTCCTACTACTTAAAAACATGAAATAAGTAGTGCAGAATTGATTAACAGACATCGCTGAAATTTAATTTATAACTGAGTTTATTTAATAAAAAAAATTGATTGTACACAGTATTGACTAGTTAGGAAACTTATCCAATTGAACATAAATCACTTGAATGAAAATCACCCTAAATTAATTTTTGTATTTGAAGACTGATCTCTTCCAAACATTGATATATCTAGAGATTGCAAATAACATAGAACTTTTGCAGTAAATTTTTTTAAGTCTAGAGTTTTTTTTTTTTGATTTCAATGACTGCTTCTTCCTATTGCTGTTCGTAATCTTGCTATCCAGATGCGATTGGTGAAAAATGTGGATTAAAATACATTTGCGTTAAATGTTACAATGACTACAACTAACTTTCACATATTTTACGTGTCTGGAACTAACAGTTTTTGATACTGAGAAATCACAGTTTGTTTCTCAATCTTAACTGTAAGAGATATAAATTGTAAGAAAGATGTATTTGGTAGACAAAAGAAGACTGATTTAGGCAAATAATACACGAACGCATATATATATATATATATATATATATATATATATATATATATATAACAATCATAGGAATAAGGATAAACAATTTGTCACACAAACTGATAAGAAACCAGTATCTTTAAACAAGGGAAATAAAATGAAAAATTTTCTTTGTCGGGAAATGTGAAGAGATAAATAAGAAATTTAAATTTACAAATTAATAACAAAAAAACAGTTAATATGAATATTAATTTTCTTGAGGATTTAACATTGCCAAAACATTTTTGTGTAAAAAACTATCAATAAACTGTAAAGTGTAGTTTATTACTCATTTCTGTTCATAATAAAATAATTTTCTATAGATGCTATGCACCATTTAGCTTGGTGTAGTTACCAAATAGTTCACTGTTTATTTTTTTTTCAACTACAAAATATGACAGCATATTGGCAAACAAGATTTTCTATTGTTAATTATACCAAAACTACAACGGAAACGGGAAAAATATAAGCACTAACAATAAGAGATGGCTAAGATATATCATGAATATTGGCTCCAGTTAAAAATTAAAAAAAAAACCACTGCAAAGTAACTTAGTAACCTGAATGTTAAGGGAGTGGTGAGTGAGCGCTGACAAACAACCTCATACTTGAATGAAATAGTCGTTCAGTAGTACTGTTTGATCAAAGTCAATCTATGGTGTAAGACTAACAAAAAAAAATAAGCCATTATCTATCAATCGAAAGAAGATATTTTCATAACTATGTTCTTGAAAATATACAATTATTTTTTAAAAAATTATGCAACTTTCAATAGCTTTCACAAAAAAAACAATTACCTATAAATTCTAGACCACGTAGCTGATAAGTGACAAAACCATTGCCTACTTCAATGATATGAATTAACAAGTTTAAATCATTCGTAGTTAAAATGAATACATCACCATGTTGAATAGCTAATCCACCAATACGGCCTAGTTGTAAGTCACCAGCTAAAATTTGTTGTAATTTCCTTGTTAAATGTTCATAAAATATACCATCCAGATTACCGGATACCTGATGTTTAGAAATTCCTTTTAATTGAGCTGCTATAGGCATGTTGGTTGTTTCTATTCGTTGTGTCCTTCATAAAAAAAGAACATTTAAACAGAAGATATATATATATATATATATATATATATATATATATATATATAAAGTATATTTTACTCTAAACATGAATTGAATTTAAAACAGGACGACATGTACATGCTGGCCACTATCCAACTTTACTGTAAACATCTTTTTTTTATAAAGGATGAAAGATTTCTAGTAAGACTGAGAATAAAAATCTATTCTGTGTAATCTGTATTTTCTAAATCTAAATTTCATTACAGACTTAAAAATTTTCAAACAATCTATCTATTAATTTTCACTGAATCGAATTGTTATTGCTAATCGGACTTTATTGATTTGATTGTTATATGACCAAATTATTCTTGTTGACTTTAAAGAGTGATTGAACTTGGATATTTTATAGCTTTAGAGTATAATGAAAAGAAATCTGAAGACATCTCTTCTACTCTAATAATGTTGTAAGTTCTAACAATCTAATACAATCATAATATTATATTGGGGACTTGAAATACCATTATTATTACTAACAACGATCATTTAGTATAAAAGCTTTAGTACAAAGCTTTCTTCTTAACTACTTTAAATGATATATTACAAATACAATCAGTGAATAATATGTACAGAGAAATGTCAAAACACAATCAAACTACGAAATTCTTAGCTTTACAATGGAACTAAAGCATGAATATATTCAAATAAAATAAAATAACTTATCTAATTAACTCTTCTTAGTTTTTTTTTTCTCATTAAATTGAAAAGAGAGACAGAAAACCGAAAAAAACGAAGAAGAAGAAGAAGCGTAGGAAAAAAAACAAAACAGAATTCTACCATAGAAACTACCACTTACAGCATAAAAATAATGAAATAAAATTAGAAAATTAAGAAAATTGGATACGTGAATGACATCACTTAAAGAGAAGAGAATAAGCAGGATTCTTCTTAAACAGAATATATATATACATATATATATGCATAGGATTATTAATAATTTTCGTGCGGTTACTATGGTGTCGTAGGAAGTCTATGCATATTTATTAATTATTAAAAATAAACTTTCAAATTATCATACAAAACGAAAAAATGAAGACTTTTCTACACTACCTACATAATATTATCACTTTAAAAGTTATATACAAATAAGATAAGTTTTAACTATATAATTTACTAATGAAATGAAATAAATATCTTGTTATGTTACTAAGACTAGGCAAAAGTAGTATTCATGTATTACTTATCAAAAAAAATTATAACTATAAACATTGAGAAGATCATTGGTTAATGGTGTTTGTTTGTATGAAATATTTCCTCAAGCTGTTCTAAAATATTTTTCATCCTTTTTTAATCGTAATTATGAATGGTTGTCTAATTATTTTGAGTTTGTAGAATTACAGTTTATCGTCAAATAAAGAAAAAATTATTAATTACTGAGATTTATTTATATTTTAAATTATCAAGTCATATACTTATGACTAATTGTAAACTGCCATAAATCAAAGTGCTTTTCTTATTTTTACAGTTATTTTCTTTCTTTTTAGTGATGCGTTGTCTAACGACCATGTGATAAATATATTTATCGAGTTTATGAATTTATTGTTAAATAATGATGCTTCATTGTCGAAACAATCACATTTGTTTGTTATACACGTTTTGTATGAATATGGGAAGTAGTTATTTTTTTTTCTCAATTACTTCTATCATCATTCAACACTATGGGAGAATATATGATAAAATATTTGTAGATGTAGCAGGTATGAATGAATATCAGTTAAATATTCAATATCCATATATATTGAGAGAGATGTTGACTTGTATCAACCACTAATATTTCAAGGTCATTAACATTTACATTGGTAAAACAGCTCGATTATATACGTCGCAGAATGAATAATTATTATTATTATTATTATATAACCATAAAATCAATTCTTTGATTTGTAAAATAAACGTTTAAAAATCTAAATTAGTAGTTTATATTATATAATTGATCTGACCCATATTGTACAAAGTGTAGACAAATTTCTGGTTTTGAATATTTCAAAAAATAATACAAAATTCAAAATGCATTAGATGTAAAAAAAAATAAATATATGCATTATATTATGTAAAATAATAAGTTACCCTGACTAATGCATTCAACTTGCAATCAGGTCATTGGGTTGAATGTCACACCATGTAGTACGATTCAAGCAACTAAATTGTAGTTTTTACATAAACTATGTGCATTAAAGCTCAGTACTAAAATGTGTATTTGATATATGAATCTGATTAAAACACAGAGTAATATAATTAAAAACCTTATACATTTTCTAAATACTATAAAAGGTGTACTCTATAGTCCATCTATTAAGCATTTCAAACAATATTCTAAACTATATAAATGCATATATAACATACCGATGATTAGTTTCCCAAAAACTAATCGGTCTCACATAGGATGTAATAAAAATTGCACTAGCCATAAAAGGTTCCAATGGTGCGGATAAAATTGTAGAAAAAATGCAATTAGCAAACAAGAATACTGAATCTATAAATTAGTTGTATTGAAGTATTGAAAAATGATTCAAGTTAAGGTTAATAGAGAAGGGATATATATATATATATATATATATATATACATCAGAAAATTAAAATTCAGTTTTGTACAGCATACAAAAAACCCTAATTCACTTAAAAAACCGAATCAGATTGTTTTGACACTTTAGAAGAAAGAAATAGAAATCACATGGTTTGAAATGGATTATATTAATGTAGAAGGATTTATTCTCGATCTACTTTAAATAATAATGAAATTACTTTATTAGTCTAATGCCCGAATCGGATTCAATCTATTTGAACAAGCTTGCATTTTTTTATTTGTAAGAGTTTCTGTTTTCCTGTTGTTAAATTTAAAGACCATCACTGATTAGTGCATGCAAAACTAAAATCAAAATCAATTTAACTAATGAATCCTACTGCAAAACACTATCCAACTTTTAATACGTTTCCTTCTAATAAGAATTCATCGACTATATATAATTTTTCTGCTTAAATTTTCACATCACATTAATTTAATGATATCAGAATGTGATTTAAACCGGTTTGAAATAAGGTATACATGTCAAGTAATGTCAAATACAAGGTGGACCTTCGTACGTATGTACATCAGTTCAAGTTACTGTAACACATTTGCACTGAGAGATTAGTCATTTCAAATCCCATAGTAATAGAGATTGTGTTAGTATTAGCGGTAGTCGAAAAAAATGAGGGATTGAAAATATCATTCGACAAAACATATCTCAAAGAAACAAAGTTAAAATGAGAAGAAAACTGTCATCAGGAATTCAGGAACTTAGGATTTGACAGAATACAATACGTACACACATCTGTGTCATTGCAAAGGATTTTGAACCATGCCATACAAAGTCTCTAACCATCGGATACTATGGTCTCACGGACTCCAACCAGGTAGTCTACACTTATTAACATGGCTTAGTCAAGTTTTCAGTGACTTCATGGACTTGTGACATGTTTTGGTTTGGTCATCCCTAGCCTACGAGCCTACTCCCACATCAGAGAACGTCGCTCATCGAGGCAGTCGGTGATTGGAAATACGTAACACATATCCTGACCACCTCAACTAATGAAGTTTCAGTACTTCATCTATTGATCTACCACCATCCAATATCAAACATTTCATGATTGGTTGACTTAAACTAGATACATTCATAATCACCTTAAATTCAAAGAAAGATGTAGCCTTGAAAAAGTTTAATAGTACATATGCCATTCTAAACTTAATTACTGAGTTTTAATCTCAAAAGCTGTTCTATTTGAATTTAGGAAAAAAATATCATTTTTTCTTACACTAAATATAAGTGAAATTTTATGAAAGTATTGAATAAAAAATATTACAAATTTTTCAAATTTTTTTTATTTGGTTTTGAGAAAAAGGATACGAGGAATTGAACCAAGTTGTACAACTGCATGTGCCACAGAACCCCAAATTATATTGAATGGAGCTAAATACACATAGATAAAATGCAATTTCCGAAATAATTCAATAAACTAAAGAAAACAAAATAAAAAGGAAATCAATATTTGATGAATTCATTATATTATTACAACAATGTTTTATTATGACACATATAAATTTTATTGATCTATCATCTGTATAACTTTTCTTAAACTGCTTATAACTTTTAATAGCAATACTAAGGCGATTCGCACAAGATTCATATATGCCGACAAAAGACTGATCAATTGCAATGCTGGACATTAACAATGGAAAGATTTAAACATACGTTTACAAACCAATTGAAAGTGATCAATGTTGTACAAGCTAATAGCTAAATATTTCACATGTTTAAATTACTTATTGTTTTCAAAATATTCCCTATATTTAGCCAAACAAAGACTTTAACCTGAAATCAACTAGCACTAACTCTAAACAATCCACTCAGCAGTCTATAACATTATAAAGTCAATTTAAACAAATCATGTATCTTAAGGTCTTTCGTCATTACTTTTCTGTTTAGAAAATCATTAAAAAATTCCTTTGGTTAATATTTCAAAGAACCAAAACCAACACAAACATATTAAAATAATTTTATACACTGATTTGTTGATGAAATAGTAAATCTCAGTCGATTGAAGTGAAAGGCACTTGAATTGTGTATTTTCAACTATCACCCATCGTTGACAGCTAATGGTTGTTGATATGGAAATAGGTTAGAAGCTAGGAGTGACTAAACTAAGACATGGAATTATTTCCATGAAATCATTTATTGTCAATCTCGGCAGATGCAGACTACGTGGTTAAGGCCTGAGCAATAACTACGACCAGTGATTAGAGAATTTTTGTGCCATAACTCACAATCGATTAGAATGCTGAAAATGTATGCCCAAAGTCTACATTGATTATGACTGACTGAATTAAAAAATGTCGGAAAATTTATAAAAAAAAAAAATGAAATCATACAGTTCTTAAGTTGGACTAATCACTTTTGAAGGGATTGGGCAATATCAGTGAATTAATTTACTGAATGGATTGTTTGATAGTTTATTGACTTATAACATTTAATTAATCTCAGAACAAAATAAAACAATGTTGACTGTGATTTTATATAGTTTTAATTGTTAATATTAGAAATTGATACATACAGTCATATAGAAACAAAAAAAAACGAACATTCAACTAACCTTGTTAACAAGAAGTGATACAAAGAAATAATTAATCGGGAATGCTTCTTTAAAATCATAGAAATCAAATGAGAATAATAAATTTGTGAAAAACAGGCTTAGATAAGTTTGTTTTGCACAACAAAAACCATTTCGTAACATTTTCATACTACATACAATAATTATGAATGTGGAAAGTCTGAAAGAAAGAATAAAACAGAATTAGACATTTACAAAAAAAACTCATTGAATTTAAAATGCAAGTTAGGAGTTTAACACTTATTTATATGCTTAGCTCAGGGCCGCACTTTATAATATATGCTAAGGATTGAGTGATTTATAAGTTTATAATTGAGTGAGACTGCTTTGTTGTAGACAGAACAATTAATTGATGATATGTCGGATGGTTTAAAAGTAGTTGGTAGGAAACCTCAGACTTGGGTTTCATGTTAATCGGTACCCATCACTAAGGTAATAAGGCAATATTGAGAAAGCATATGCTCTCTATGGAATTTGAACCCAAATCAGCTAACTACATAATCTGAAACGTTAGCATTAAGATATTCAAACACAACATATCTAGTAAAACTAATGAAAAAAGTGAGACATTTACTAAAATTATTATGTAAAAAAAAATATTGTACGCTAATTTTCTTCGGAAAGACGTATATACAGGTTAGAAATTCATGATACTTACAACGGTCCAAACTTCACTACTATGGAAGTAAAAGATTGACTGACTGTACACATTACAATAGCAGGTAAGAACAAGTTTCTTTCTGACCAACATAACCAAAAATAAGCAACTTCCAAACGACTAATTCCTTGAAGATTAGGTTTAACAACAGGTTCCACAAGTAGTAACCATGGATATGGCTAAGGGAAAGATAATAAAAACAGTATATGAAATAAATAAAACTTTTTTATAAAACAGTTTAAAAATATCTCAAAACGTGATAATTCTCAACTTTGAATCAGAGGATTTAAGACTTTAATTAAAAACACCTCTATTAGGTCATTTAAAACAACTTGTGACCTAGGATGAATATGAAACACAGGTTGTCATACTTTAAGATTGGTACAATAAAATACTAATGTATGCTTGTTCTGAAGTAATAATTTCCATTTATCAATTAAGGGATTCGAAAGACAGCACTTTGTTAGAGTTTTCGCAAAACATAATTATATCATGCATGTACTTTATATCAATGAAACGGTCTATTTTCAAGAGATGAATTCCTGGAAAATCAGAGACACTAAACATCATCTCAAGAAGTATTGATAAATTTTCTTCAAATACTACACATTTCATAAATTCATAAAAGTATCTAGGTTAATTTATAGAACAGATGGATTAAGTCTAGCGGTGGAACTGATATACGTAGATACGAAGTTTTACGTCGTTGCTGATCATCAACTGATGTCATTTCATGAATATCCAATTAACAAGAAGTACAGCACAATTTGCCAAATAGAATAGATTTGTAATATTTAGTCGAGTAAAATTGAAGCCCTTAGAATATACGATTTCATTCCAAACACATTAAGAATCTAAAACTGCTCTATTACGATGTATTTACTGACAATTGAAATGAAAATCAATTTGTGTATATATGAGTACAGGTAAAGAATTCAGTTTTATGATAGATCAGCTAGTTTAGTGAACTTCAGTTAACATACATTGTATTAGCTTAAATCAGTTAGTTGATCGATCAGATAAAATTACAAAGTGAACAATGCTTCAAACTTCTTATGCTGAAAACATATTAGTAAATAAGTTATCAAAAAAAAAATAATTTATACATATATATTACTCACTTTTCTAAAATTAGGCCAAATATAATGCAATAGAAAACCTAATAGAATACTGATCCAATTGAAAATGTAACAACAATAATAAGAAGGAACAGTAGAAGTAGTGGTAATGATTAAATTACTTGTTAAATGAATAAGAAATGCTAAAATAAACCATAGAATACATGAAATTAAATCATTTTCAAAACGTGTCAATAATGAAATTCTAATTAAATTTGGTAAAGGATCACCATTTTGTAATTGTGCTTGTGTTGTTTGTGTATCATCATTGGTTTGATAATAATGTCGAGTGTTCATTCTTGAATCATTTTTATTTAGTGTTGTTAAAGTATGATAAGATGTTGATAGATTCTGACTGATTACAAGTGATGGTAATGTATTCGTAGGATTATTTTTATTATTATCATTGGTATTGCTGTCATTATTATTACTATGATTATTATTATCATTATTATTATTATTATTTTTACAATTAATTTTTTCAGAATTATTGCTAATTTGCAATTTCATCCAATTATCTGATACACCATTTGTTGAAGATGTTTCAATTTGAGATAAATTATATTTAATAGCTGGTGTAGATGTTGACTGAGTTAAACTAACTCGACTGATTAATCGACATGGTAAACTATGACTTTGAACTTGAAACAAAAAAAAGAAAGCAAAGAAAGAAACAAATTACTAGTTATTTCTGGTTATAATAAAAACAGGATGATTTTATTTGTACTGTTATTGTTTATTGCGTTCACCATTGTGTTATCTTCGTATGATAATTACGTACAATCAGTCACTGTCTATTTCAATAAGCGATATTTACGATAGTATAGGAGTAAGTTGGAGGTGACCAAGAGCTACGTAGTGAATTCGTCCTTATCTCCTAAATCATTTCTACGACGACGGTTTTACTTATTTCATTTCCCTGTGCTGTTAAGCTGTAGCAGATTGAACTGGTGTACATATTTTCAATGTTCTAAGTTTCTTATGAGTAGTTAATTATTGTCTGAAGATGGTAGGTATTTGAAGAAGATTTACGAAATATGATGTATTCATACCAGTCTCTAGAGTTTTAGATGATTCGTAGTAGTTAGAGCTAGGAGAAGACAGTTTAGACACACCAGTAACCGACTTTTAAAATCTGTCTACAGTAACTGATACAACGATTGAGTAAATATTTCGCAGTTATATATTTCTGAAAAAAAAAACTTTGAGGTACATTCGCAGACATTGAACTGGCTAACAGGTTAGTCAGAAAATGGAATTTATTATTATTATTTATTATTTAGACTAACCTGCTGGCACTGTATTTTCAACATCCACATTTTCTTTTGTATGTTTTAGACGTGTAAGAAGAAATTCTTCAACAGCTTCATTAGTTTTCTGAAATGATGCATTTGTAGATTTCATACGAAGATTAGGGAATAGTAGAGGCAATCGTCTCCACCAATTAGATTTATCGATAGAAGTTAGTTGAGATTTGCGTTTTCTGTCTTTTTCCTTTTTTGATCGAAGAATCAAATTTGGCTTTGTAGTTAGTTTATGCCAAGTATTGGAGAAAAACATTCGAATACGGCACCAACAGTAAATACGATGCTCAGAAGGAAAAAGTGTCCCATAAAGCATTGTATTCGATGGTAAACGACTTAATAAAAAGCATAATGCAATTTGTACACCCCAAAATACTGAAAACAATATACAATGAGGATCGCATTTCTACAAAAAAAAAATCAAAGGGTAATAATAATGAAGCAATGAAACATTCATTTAAATTAACTTTATAACAATTAAAAAAAGCCTTAACACTTCATAGGCGAACATAATTCCCAGCAGAGAAATCAAGAGATGTAAAATATGATAAATTACAATAACAATTCATAAGTTAGAATTCTTTTTTCTTTGAAACCGTAATTAATCTGAATTATTCCTAGTTATTCAAATATAGCTTAGGAATGACTATTGAAAATATGCATTCAATCAATTTATCGAAAATCGACCTAATATTGTATATTATCTTATAAACTTAAAGTTAACAGATGATAGCAAACACAATACAACGTATTTCGGATGAGCTACTTTCAGTGGAATGCTATATCTCGATAGAACTAGTTAACATTAATGCTTAAGTTGACAGTATGTATTGTATGAGCCTTAGTAAGATGGAGCTAATATAAAAATATTTGATTAGTTATTGATAAAGTAGACGATTTACTCTGTGTTGCCTTTGAGAGTTAAACAATAGAAGTAGGTTACAAGTATAAAATCATACATAGATTGAAATAACTATTCTTTTATGATGAAATCAATGAACACTTAGCTGTCTACTACAATATATTGTTTTAATGACTGTCAAGACAAACAATAGAGTTAAGAATAGTCAAACACAAATCATAGAGAATGTTCAAGGGCCTATTGAATGTGATATACAAAAGGGTTTAAGAATATTTAGGTTACAATTCATTCATGTGACAAATACAGTTAGAAAAGTACAAATTTTATGTGTTTATCTGTAATAGTCTGATCTGAACAAAAGCACAGTATTATGTAAAAGTTTTGCTATAAATAAAACGATGAATAAAACACTACTAACATTTTTGAAAAAAAAAAGTTAAAGTTAGGCACACTATTCAAAATGAAGTAATCCATATTTGATTTGTTAAATAATTAATAAATTATTAAGTGACAAGTAAATAAATTAACCTAGAATGTGTCATATGATTTTTTTTCTAATAAACAATGGATAAAAAATGATAAAATTTTTCTTTTCCAAACAACAAGCTCTTTTTATATGATAACATAAAAAAGAAAGAAGCATTCTGTTAGAAATAAACAATTATTCATTACAATTTGTTTATGGACGAAATAAAATTCATTTGATTAAGGTTTCGATTTGGACATTTTTGGCTTGAAATCATAATTTAGACACAAAATTTTACGAGTGTGCTATCGATAATTTCGCTGTTTATAAATTAGGCCAAATCGAAACATCCAAACTTATTAGTTGAGAAAGTCAAATGACTTTGAACACTAAATAACTATCATGTAATTTATGAATCGATTAGCTTTCACCAAATGCTTATTTTTGAATAGTATCAGTGTCTACATCTAAAAGATTATTATTCATTGCTTACTTGTACAGTATAATAACATGGAACAAATGTCAATCCAATCACTATGGATGTTCGAAAAATAGATAATATCACTGAAAAAAGTCCAGTTGTACCTAAAATCATGAATAAAATGAATTATGAAATTGATTAGGTTAAATTTAATGATTATTTCTGATTCGGTAATAAAAAAAGAAGGCAACAAACATTTTTAATAACTGAATTATGTAATAGCTATCTTTGAAAATCTACACAGATGCCAAACAAAATTTAATGTTTATTTAGTAAACTATCAGATTTATCAGATTAAAAACCAATTGTAATTATTAAACTTCATGTTGTGAAAATTGCACATGGTCATTGACTGATTGAAATGTATGTAAATGGACGATTATGATACAAATCTATAAACTTGTTAGTCTCCTAATAAAGAGAAACATGTGACATTTATATGTGTTATAAAAGAGATGGTTTGGTGGTTTAAACATTCAGTTATTTATTCATTAATGAAATAACAAGTTGAAATATAGTGTTTTTTTTACTAGACATGAGTTTAAGCAAAATAATGCCACATCAGGTAACCCCCTAGGTAAAAACAATGGTAATGAAAGAATTATTACCTATTGATTAACTTATACCAATATTATTCAATAGATTATTTTAAGGTAAATTGACTATTCATTTCATAAGTAAACAAAAACATTTCGCATATTTATTAAGATTACCTACCTACATTATATATACATTGATGCTACTGAGATATTTACAAGAGAATGGAAGGATAACAATGGAAAAAAAAGACACGTCAACGTGATGCCATCAACTATCAATCACTTATTTATTATCGTTCACATTCACTTTTGCACTTCCTATAGTTACACAATGGTGTCCAATGAATTTTTTTAGAAAGATAAAGCTTAATGATTAGTAATTAGCATCTTTTCACAAAGTTGTATCTATTGATAAAAATTTAACTAGTTGTATATTAGCAAAGTTGTATTGCTGTAGTAAGCGGATTACATTAAATTATTAGTTACGGCAGAATAATTTGATACATACAGTTATACTATATATTATTTGGTGAAGACATAGCTACATCTGTCAGTCAGTCAGATGCAACGTAGAACTTTGTACGTAAGTACATCAGTTCATCTCGCCATACCACATCAGCACAGAGATATAATTGTCAATTCAAATCCAATATTAGAAGAGGTAGTAAAGGTATTAGAAGTAATCGGAGAGGTTAGGATTGGAGGATATTATTCAAGAAGTATGATTCAGTGAGAAAGGTTTAGAGAGTCGAAACTAGAGGTGTTGAAGAATCCAGAAGATTAGAATTTGAAAAAACAAAAAGAATAAATGCACCGCCGCCATCGCGAACGATTTTGAACCATGTCATTCAAGGTCTCTAACCATCGATTATTATCATCTCGCGGACCCCAACCAGGTAGTCGACAACTACCGACATGGCTAAGTCCACTCGTCAATGACTTCATGAATTTCTGCCATGTTTTGGTCTGGCCGACCCTAACTATCTTCCAACCTATTCCTACACTACAAAACATAGCTCGACGAGGCAGTCGGTGGTTAGGCATACGCAACACATGTCACAACCACCTCAACTGATGACGTTTCACCACTTCATCTATTGATCTGCCATTCTTGCCTAGCACCCGATTCCTAATAACAGCGTTGCTCACTCGGGTGTCCCAGGATATACGAACAATGCTTCGAAGACACCTATGATCGAAAACCAGTAACCTACGAATATCTTCTACTCTCACTGGCCATGTTTCACAGCCATAAAGTAAGACGGAGCGAACTACTGCGCAGTACACTCGTCCTTTAGTCAGCAAACGGATATCTCGCCTGCGCCATAAGTGACGCAGGTTGGCAAAAGCCAGTCGAGCCTTCTGTATCCGTGCTGAGATTTCGTCAGTCACCAGGCCATCAGCACTGATGAGACTCCCCAGATAAGTGGAGCGGTCTACACGTTCGACTACTTCACTTCCTATCACTAGTTCAGGTGCCGATGAAACCCAATCTTGAAGCAACATCTTGCATTTCAACATATATATGTATATCCTCACTGTAGCTGTTATCCCGATTCGGTAATCGGGCTTGTAATTTGTGATGAATCAATCCAACTATATTAGCCAAAACGCTTGGTTCTTTGAGTACTATCATATTGGACTAGTTAGTTGATGAATGGTTAAACAAAAAGTAGAAACTTGAAATCTGAGAGCGAATTCGTACTTCAGAATGTTATAGAATGTGATAGCCGTAAAAAGTCCTCAGACAACCAATATATATATATATATATATGCATATATGTTATACTTACCGCTTGCTCCAAAAATATGAATATCTAATTGTTCTAAAGCATAAATAAGTACAGTGTTTATTTGAGGCATTAGTCCAAGACAGAACAATATAGGAAATATCAATATAACATATATACACGAATATTCAATGACGTAAGATATAGATTTTATAGATAATTTAATACCATAGAGTTGAATAATAGATGATGATGATGATGAAGAATAAGAAGAAGTAGAAGAAGTAGAAGATTCAATATTTATTTTAGAAGATTGAGATAAATGATAAAAATTAGGCATACGCCAATTTATTTTCTCTGTAGTTAATTTATTTGTTGTTTCACTAATATCTAATGGTAACATTTGTTCATTTGATTGATAGATTGTTGTAATTGATTCAAAACATAATTCACCTGTATGTTCTATGCTTGACTTTTCACCTGGAAATAGTACAGATTCTTGTGATTGATATAAATAATTAGCTAATAGATAAATAGAAGCAAAGAAACAGAAGAAAAATGAACGAGTGAATACAATCAAACGATTAAATCCATGTTTTGGTGAAGCTGGATCAGGTTGAACACTTTTTATAAGTGAATAATGACATCCGGCAATAGTAAAACATGCTAATGGTCCATAATCTTGAAAACTTGCAGTACGTAACATATAATAGCCAATAATACCGACTAAAGCAGCCAAAATAGAGCATAATATAATTTCTGTAATGGTAAAACTTCTATAATGTAGAAAGAAAATAGAAAGAAAAATATCACAGGTTTATTTTTAAAAGATTTATCTTGAACAGTAAATTATGTTCAATTCAAGATTATTTGAATAAAGTATTGAAAAAAAAAAACAGAAAACACACTAACTACCTATAGACTGGTGTCACTGTACATTTGTCTTTATCATTTGAACTTTTACAGTACGACATATTTTAAATTACAATACTTATGGAAATCTACAGAGATCACATTACAGGGTGTAGTTAAGATGATAAAAGTTCCATCATATCCAACTTTGTTGAAACGAGTTATAATTCAGCTTGAATGAATTAATTCTTGTCAGTTATCTATTGTATTAGTTATATTCTCTATTGTTTCTTCTTTAAACATGAGAAACAAATAGGCAAGAGAATTACAAACCAGTGCTAAATGTTAAGATAGTAGGCTTGTACAGATCTTACACTGGTGTAACTATACGTCAACATACACAATTGACTAATGCGCATATTTTCTCTACAGTTATATTTGATTGAATAATATAACAGATTCAAAATCTCATGATAACACTTATTTAGGTTTTAGTTTCACGTTACTACTAATTATTATCCATCGCTTTCATTATTAAATGTAAGTGCATTGTATGCGCTTAATGAGTCATTGGTTCTCTTTATTGCCTTATTCTTCTCTTCTCTTATTCAAGAACCTAGTCGAGCATGCATTGCATAGGAATCACTTAAACATTTCAAAAACACCAACGAATAAATTAATTTTACGAAAGATTACACATTTACATAGCGTATTTCATAAGATGTATTCGCTCTAAATACTTTACTATTCGTTTGTTTTTCTCATTAATTTGGACATACAATTCGATAGAATAAAATGTTATATGTTCATATGTCTGTGTTTTATTACGTATAATGGGATTTGTAAATAGATTAACATCACTTATAGAAGTGTTCAAGGCTAAACTCCGAATAATTGGTAATTTTTCAAATGCATTAAGTTCGATTTCATGTGAGACCTAAGTTGTTAAGTTCAAAAACGACATTGTGAATGTTAATTCTTACGTGTTATCTAACTGGCATTAGTTTATTTAGAAGTTTCAAAGAAATTGATAAAAAAAGATTTCATTCTTTGAAAAACACTTCCTAACAATTCCGATTTCAAATACATAGATGAGTGTCCACATTGAAATTCAATTGATAGGATTCGATTAGCATTAAAGAATTATCCCATTATCCAATGATTTATTAATTATAAAAAATATTCTGATCCCATAGATAAAGTCGTGAATTTTTAAGTTGGTTTATGCCAATGTTTATGCCAATCGCACAGTTACCTTGAGATTGTATACCATGTTACCGAGTATTAAATAGAACGGAACTTAAACTCCGACTATCTTTCAGCTACTTAACATTTTCAGATAAATACAAGATTATGTGTAGATTTTTGGCATAAGCTCATGAAATACGATGATTGTACACAGGAACAAATATTTTTATGCACAATACATTTCAGTCAGTCAGTCAGTTGCAATGTAGAACTTCGTACGTAAGTACATCAGTTCATCTCGCCATACTACATCAGCACAGAGATGTAATTGTCAATTCAAATCCAATAGTAGAAGAGGTAGTAAAGGTATTAGAAGTAATCGGAGAGGTTAGGATTAGAAGATACTGTTCAAGAAGTATGATTCAGTGAGAAAGGTTTAGAGAGTCGAAACTAGAGGTGTTGAAGAATCCAGAAGATTAGCATTTGAGAGAACACAAAGAATAAATGCACCGGCGCCATTGCGAACGATTTTGAGCCATGTCATTCAAGGTCTCTAACCATCGATTATTATCATCTCACCGACCCCAACCAGGTAGTCGACAATTACCGACATGGCTAAGTCCACTCGTCAATGACTTCATGGATTTCTGCCATGTTTTGGTTTGGCCGCCCCTAACTTTCTTACAACCTTATCCTACACAACAAAACAAAGTTCGTCGAGGCAGTCGGTGGTTAGGCATACACAACACATCTCCCAACCACCTCAACTGATGAAGTTTCACCACTTCATCTATTGATCTGCCATTCTTACCTAGCACCCGTTTCCTAATAACAGCGTTGCTCACTCGAGTGTCCCAGGATATACGAACAATGCTTCGAAGACACCTATGATCGAAAACCAGTAACCTACGAATATCTTCTACTCTCACTGGCCATGTTTCACAGCCATAAAGTAAGACGGAGCGAGCTACTGCACAGTACACTCGTCCTTTAATCACCAAACGGATATCTCGCCTACGCCATAAGTGACGCAGGTTGGCAAAAGCCAATCGAGCATTCTGTATCCGAGCTCGATACATACATTTTGCTAAATTTGTTAATTAATTTGCTATCAACATTAAAAGTGCAATCAAATTCTGGTGACATTTAAACAAGCTTTTTTTTACAATAAAACCAAACTAATCCCTTTCTATTCAATTTAAATAAATTTTTTCTAACCAAGTAATTATCATGATCTAATATTATCTTAATTTCTTTCAACCATTTTACACAAGAAAGTATCCTTTTTCTATAGGAAAATCATTTAAAAACAGGGGAAAAAATTTTTTTTAATTAAAATTAATACATAGTAAACTAAATGTAGACTTTTTTTTGACAAAACCAAAAAAATAATAATAATAATAATAATAATCATAATCATAATCATAATGATTTCTTACTTATCAAAAATATAACCTAATTCTAAACGATTCAATTGAAAACGTAGAGTAAATGGAAAACATGGTGATAATGAGATTGTATGCATAGGAGCAATTGGTAATGGACGTTGTTGTTGTTGTTGTTGCTGCTGCTGTTGTTGTTGTTGTTGTTGTAATTTCAACGGTTTAAAACCTTTACGAAAGAACCAAAGCAATGAATTCGATGATGAATTATTACCATCATCACTATCTGAACCAGATTCATTGGATTGATTAACTTGAACATCTGGAATATCGGTAGAACAAAGAATATACACATATATATATATATATATATATATATATATATATATATATACGTCTATTTTAAATGAATGGGTCTGGGTATTGATTTGTTTATTTCGGTAAAAAACCTGGGGGGCAAGGATCAACAACATACTGGTAAAACTTTTTGTTTTTGAAAAGAAAAAAGTTGAATGCAATCATATGAATATTGTTTTTGATTGCATTGCGATCAACATTGATTGATTGTGTTAAGGCCGACAGTGACAGGCAGACAGACAGAGAGATACAACGCAGAACTTTGTACGTAAGTACATCAGTTCAGGCTGCCATACTACATCAGCAAAGAGACGCAACTGTCAGTTCAAATCCAACAGTGAGATTTTCATTAAACTAGATTAGCAAATTAGTATTATTACTTTTGAATAGATTCAGTGAAAAATTATAATCTGTAGATTTTTTTTGCATATTTGATATAATGAATTAGGAAACTAAGATAAGTTATGAATTTCAGATTAAATTTTAATTTAGTATGGGGTTTCAGGGGACCAGGATTAACGTTTCGTGTGCTCAAACCGTTTGCTTCAGTGGCGCGAGATGATAAACGATCGAAGGAAGAGTTGGTTGAGGAGATAAGAGATTTATTAGGAGGTGTAGAAAAGATTTCATTGTGCTTTTATAGGTATGATGGCGGATAACTTTCCGGCTGCCCACACCGCAGAAGTGTTCTATTATGGGATTTGAATTGACAGTTACATCTCTGCGTTAATATCGTATGGCAACATGAACTGATGTACGCACGTACGTACGTACAAAGTTTTACGTTGCTATTGACTGATTGATTAAAATTTTAATTTGAAGTCATAATATATGTACATTTGATCGACTGAATTTCAAAAACAATCTATACCATTATTACTACTAATTTCATGATTAAGTAACATGTGATTATAGACTGTAGATTTAGTTCAAAATGAAATTAGTTAGTATTCTAATTAATGACGAAATACTTCTACAATAAATGTAAACTTTCAACGGGCTTTCTCAGCTGATTATCAATTCGTAATGGAAATTATCTTCCGGAAAAATTTTTCAGAAACATAGATAAAACAACAACTTAATTACATGGAACAAAAAACCGGCATTCTTCTGGCTTTTTTCTAGTACACTAGCAACTTTAGATTAGAAATCTTGTAAGAATGATTTATTTGATCGAAATCTATGAACATTAAAACCATGATTGAATTCATTCAATTATATAATGATTAATATATTCAATGGTGGTGACATAACAAATTTATCAAACGGAACAGTTCTCACTAAAACAAAGAAAAATCTCTATGAATATTTAACATTATCTTTCAATAATTCGGTAAAAAGATAATAATAATAATAATAATAACAGTATTAAAGCATTATCTAAAATTACCTCGAGTATGAATTTCATCATCAACCTCATGATTTTCATTACTCGATGGACAGTAGGCTTTAATACTGATTTCTTGTAAATCCCATGAACTCGTATCATAAGTACCGATTGAATTGTCTTGATAAATATCATTACTAGTATGTACAGATAAAGAAGAGATGGAAATGATTTTATTATCAGTTATGATTATTATTATTATTAATAAACTTGTTTAACAATAAAGTTTAATGAATATTCATTAAATACTTTGTCTGTTGAGGACATACAAAAAAAAACAAATTATACAATTCACTTGTGATTTTCACAGGGAATTAATTGACTAGTAAATAAATATTTCATAATATAAATTCGCTTTTAAAAAAAAAGGCTATTATTGACTAAGTTTGACTGTTTTATTTTTGATGTATATATTGAACAGTTGACAATTTTTTTTATTATGAATTAATTCTTTCTCGAAATAAATTGAACTAGTCAACTTCAATAGATGAATTGAATCAATTGGAAAATTCAATATTAATTGCTTATTATGTATGCTTTCAGACTATACTTCTCAAGAAAAGCTAACACTACTATAACTGACATTAATTTCAATGACATTTAAATTGAACTTTGAACATGCAATAATAACAAGTTGAAAAAAAGAAAAGAAAACAAAACATCCACAAACACTCATCATAATTATCATAAAATCAATTTTATCAATCAATATATAACAGCGCTGTCGTTTTCTGTTACTTTTATTGATTTGCTACAGATAGATTTTAAATATGCTCTTGTTTGTAGTCATGAGCTAGTTAGTGGTTTATTGATTAAACCAATGAATGAACTTTGAATAAAAAATAGAATGTACGTTTGAACATTACATCCTTCACCTACTTTGTGCTTTGAACAAACAAGTCATAGTTATCTCTACAGTTCATAAAAAAAACAGGTTTCACAGAAAAAGAAGTTCAATGAAATTTACACGATAAAAATTACTAAATTAACCACCGGTTATATTTCATTGATACATTAAAGGTGGCTGCTAGTTAATTTTTAAAAAAAAACTCTCTTTGATTTTTATTCTTATTAATCTCTGATGTTCATATTACATGTTATCATGATTATTGTTGTGATTTTTAATTTACAATCGATTGATTGAAGTTGATTTCGACTTAATTCTTCGTTTTTAAAAATAATTTTTTTGAAATAAATGTGTGCAATAAAAATTGTTGACTTTTTTCTTATCAGTTACAATGTATATATGATTGCGTAAACACATTCCATTCGAGGTTCTTTTTTTTATTTCTGTCAGAAAATCTTCAACTGTTTTTCCTCTAACGTAACATTCGTTTGGATTTCTTTTTAGCTTTTGTTAACAATAAGCAAAAAAAAAATTAGTCCACAGACTAATTGTTAATGCAGCATGAGAGTAAAAATGAAAATTCGATGAATGTTTGTTTTTTAAAATTTAATCGACGAATAACCAACAAACACACACACACACACAGACAGACAGATAGACAGACAGACAGATTACCAATAATTATATTACCGATTTTTTATGTCATAACTAGTAGATCCGAATCGAGTTGACAAATGGTCAATTCGAGTATCAATAGAAGAAGTAGTAGTAGTCCCAGTGGGTTCATTTGTTACTGTAACATTGTCAGTGGCGGCTTCTGTGACAGCATATAAAATATCCCATTCGGCACTATATACATAATATGTGTTTTGAAACAAAGAAAAAAAAATCGAAATAAACAAGAAAGGAATAAATTTACTTTTTATTTAGAATTTAATAAATAAACTATTATTTTTAGATGTGAAAAACAGGTGACGATAGTGAAATGGTTAACTAAACAATCTGACTACATTTTTTAAAGAATTTTAAATCATGACCTAGTCTTCCATCTATTATAGAAAAAAAAAGGATAATATTGAAGAAACTGAGTAACAAGAGGTGATCGGATACTCCATCTGTATTCATTGATTGAGATGGAAATTGTAAATACTTGGTAGAACTAAATAACATGAATTCCGATAGAACAAGAACAACAATTGATGCGAAACAATATGAATTCATTTCTTATATCATAGGTTCTCATAATCGACCTAGAAACTTTTTGTATTGCAATATAATACTATATATATATATATATATATATATATATATATATATATATATTTTTATATATATATTGTGTGGTTGCGTACGGTCATTCAAAGATGCAGGCATAAACAGGGTAAAATCATTATGATAGGAAATTCAAAAATTGATCTGATAAATTTTGTTATTATTATTAAAGATCTGAAGAATTTACACAATTTTAATGAACTGAGTAAGTGGAAAACACGAATCAATGGATTACAACAAGTTTAAGCTTTTGTCTTTTGTTAATTAGCGACAGTGTGTGAATGATGTCAATCAGACATGTTGAACTGATGTTTAGTTTAGAGCTGTAACATTTTCTGATTTCAAATTCTTAAGAATATGCTTAGCGATATGAACACGTATGCTTTTGTTATTGTCCTATCAAAGTATGAAATTTTGCGAATCAATCAGAATATCATTATTATTATTACTATTATTAGTAGTAGTAGTAGTAGTTTCACAAAATCCAAATTATTTAATTATGTTTTAATTAAATTAACACTGAACTAAAAGCCAAAGAAAGGTTAAAATAAGTATTGAAAAAAATTGTATGAAAAGAGTGAAAATTAATTATTTTATTAACAAAAGACATCTTCATTTTTTGCTTCTTCATCAACACAGTACTATGTATTTTTATGTAATTAAATTCAGGAAAAAAAAACAGTTTCATTTACACCACTATATAAACAACTAATATAAACAAGGTTTGATTAGATTTCACTATTAACTACAAGTTTTTTCTTCACACTAACCAAAAACATCTCAGATTTTCTTGTTAATTTTCATTATTCATGATCAATAATCTTATATGTTCTGGTTGTAAAACATGATAATGAAGTGTTAATTACATTAAAATATTTTATATGTGTTCAGTGTTTGGTTCTTTTAATCATACAATAATAATATTTATTGAAAGCTGATTGAACAATAAAACTTCCAAATAATAACTACAGAAAGACGATTGAATTTAAATTAAAAGCATGAATTGTTAAGTACTGGAAAGAGAACTACACTGTTGTAACCTACGGACAAAATTAAATCTTTAGTAATGAGATAAAATTGTTGGGTAAATTATAAGAGAATACAAAGTAAGAAAATTTTTGATAGGGATTTTAAGTCATTGAAAAATGATTTTTAACTTAAACTGATATCAACTAGACAGATGTTGCAAGTAGAAGAATGTTGAACAGTCCAATATGCACTCAAGACTATATATATATATATATATATATATACAAAATCAAAACTATAGACTAGAAATAATTCAACAACTGATATGATTTCATGTTATTAAACAGTTAATTATTATTGTTAAATTAAAACATTTTTGGATCTCAATTTTAAATATCTACAAAATAATAAATAACACAACATTTTGTTAAATTACACAACCAACTTTGGACCTAGATTTCCAAAGAAGATATTCAACAGAATTCGGCGAATGATACAAGCAAAACAATGACACAAATTGTACACTACACACTGAAATGTTGTTGTAAATTACTAAACCATTATTCAAAACGGTCTGTTTCAACAATCAGAGAGGTTTATTTCAAAAGTAAGTCAGCAAACATGCATGAAATCTTCTAAAATGAATTAACATCAATAATTCATGTACAATGCCCAATGTTTATATTTCCTTAGGTTAGAAATTTTTAAATAATAACTTAATAACAATTATCTTTCTTAATTGTAAAAGACACTAGAATTGTCTTGATTGTATTTACAAATGAAAAATTAATAACTAAATTTTTTTTAAAAAAAAAAAGAAATTAATAATAAACGATCTAATTTTTCCCAGTTGTATTGTAAACAGTAAAATTAAACATGATTAGTTTACGGAGAATAAGATAAAAGAATACAATAGTTTACTGTTGATTTTTTTTGTGTGGATATAATCACTATGATCAAGACTTACTTACATTAACACCGTATGTAGCGATTTTAAAATTAGTAAAATATGTTCTTATCACTACTACTAGGTTATAATAATTAAAGGTCTACCTACCAGATGATAATTAATAATCAATGATTAATTGTATTTATTATTAGTAATTTTTTTTGTTCAATATATTTTTATATCTTTTATTTATTCAATTGTCTTTGATTGTGTTTTTTTACAATTATCATTTCGATTGACTTGTAGTTTTACATTGTTGTGAAATCTATTGAATTAGACCCATGTACATGTATGTGTACATATTTATATATGTATATATATGTATATATGTATATATGCATATATATATATATATATGTATATACATGCATATATGTATATATATGTACATATTTATTTATATAAAATATAAGCTGCTCTATGATGTTATGTTACTTAGTGATGCTATCAATCAAATCAAAGGTAAGTGATATACTAAAAAAATAGCAATAATCAAAAGAGGATTGAATATTATCTCGTATTTCATATCGAATAAAGCTGAATAATATATATATATATATATATAAATCACAGTGTGTAGTATTTAAAGTATTTTGATAATCATCCGGATTAATAAATTAGATTGATAAATTTATTTTTAGTCTACCGCATACAAAAACTAAGCGTTTTCACTTTGCATTTTTTTAATGCCTAATTTTAAATATAACACTGTTAAATATGCACACATCAATTTAAGAGATGAGAATATTAATGTACAGACATCTGTCATTAAAAAAAAAAAGAGTTTAAACATATAAAAACAAGAAGTTATTTTGTAGTTAATATCTTCAGAGAGAGAGAGAGAGAGTAAGAGAAATGGTCATCTAACATTGGACTAGAAGAAATCACTAGAGCGCAAACGTTACACTGCCACATTTCCTTTGTTATATCCGAGAGTAGAAGATATTCGTAGGTTACTGGTTTTCGATCATAGGTGTCTTCGAAGCATTGCTCGTATATCGTGGGACACCCAAGTGAGCAACGCTGTTATTAGGAATCGGGTACCAGGCAAGAATGGCAGACCAATAGATGAAGTGCTGAAACTTCATCAGTTGAGGTGGTTGGGACATGTGTTGTGTATGCCGAACCACCGACTGCCTCGAAGAGCTTTGTTTTGTAGTGTAGGGATAGGTTGGAAGAAAGTTAGGGGCGGCCAAACCAAAACATGGCAGAAATCCATGAAGTCATTGACGAGTGGACTTAGCCATGTCGGTAATTGTCGACTGCCTGGTTGGGGTCCGCGAGATGATAATAATCGATGGTTAGAGACCTTGAATGACATGGCTCAAAACCGATTGCAATGGCGCCGGTGCATTTATTCTTTGTGTTCTCTCAAATGCTAATCTTCTGGATTCTTCAACACCTCTAGTTTCGACTCTCTAAACTTTTCTCACTGAATCATACTTCTTCAACAGTATCTTCTAATCCTAACCTCTCCGATTACTTCTAATTCCCTTACTACCTCTTCTACTATTGGATTTGAATTGACAATTACATCTCTGTGCTGATGTGGTATGGCAACATGAACTGATGTACTTATGTACAAAGTTCTACGTTGTATCTGACTGACCTTTGTTATATCCACAGAATCCAATACTATGACAATTTAGAATAGAGTTAAAAAGAAATTCAATATTACAAACAAACGACTTATTTATTGATAACTATTTGTATGATTATAATGTTGATGTGTAAAAATTGAATTTAGTTGAATATTTTGTTGAATATATATACATATATGTATCCTGAGAGGATGACCAAATATTTGAAGTAATCATTCCAGCATGAAGATATGTTGTACCAATAGAAAATTAGTCAAAATTTCTAACTCACTATGAACAACATGATTAGACAAATTCTTACGAATAAACATTATACCTGTTTTGAACAAATTAAACAGCTATCTGAACTCAATAAGTTTAATGTTGGTAATTGGTAATTGATGTGATAATTACGAAATTTAAGTCTCAGTTTACATATCTGGCAATTCATTTATTTATCTCGACAGCCTAAACTATTTAGCCATAAAACTGTTATGTACTTGATTTTGAAAAAAAACAAACAAAACAATTATTTATAACAAAAGTCAATAAACAATAATAATGCAGACTTTTCTGAATCTTCAGTATTTCCATCACCACGCAATTGAAGTAAACATTGTTGACGAGTCAATCCAGTTTCAGCCAATGATTTAACACCCATTAGATGAGCAAGTAAATTGTCTACAAAAATTAAAAAGTATCAATATTAACAACCCATTGATGTTGTTTATCAATTAAAATTCATATTATATATCTATCTGTAGATTAATGCAGGCAGGCTATACTGACCCTTTAGACAAACAGCAGGATATCTCAATTGCATCATAAGTATTGTCAGTAAAATGCAACTAATCAATCATTAATACACAAGAGATCACAAAATTTCAAATAGAGATGAAGTTAAATTAATTTACGGCAATTAGACTATGCAATGACAAGGATCAATCCCCTAAAGTAGTTATTCATGCATTCCAAACATTCTAGCAATCTGAACCAATGTGTTCATTATGGAAGTTAAGTATATCGTTAGATAAGGTTATTTAAAATCCTCATAATAAAGCAATAAGATGTTCATTCATTACACTTTATGGAAATAATGCAATCTAAGTTAGCATAAGTATGCAAGATCAATGATATTTAAACGCTTACATCAGAAAAAATTGAGAGAATACTAAATTAGTGACATTAAAGTTAATAGATCTCATTTTGTAACGAAAATAAGGAAGAGTAATATTTTGCCAAAAAATGTTAACAATTATTGAATGACAAAAGAAACACTTACCAACAGCTTGATCGACTGAAACAGGATTCATCGAAACAGGTTTGGAAACACAGGGCGAACTCTAAAATAATTTCAAACCAATGATTAAATAACAACATGAAGAAGAAGAAGAAGAAGAAGAAACAACATGTTATAAATAGTTCGATGGACATAAACGTACCTGTAAATTATTGTCTTCATCAATTCTCTTTATTTCTTTTGTTACTTCCAGTTGTATGTGATCAGAAACAGAACTAGTTGCTTTTTCAGTCTTGAGTGATGTTGCACCTTTTGACCGACTATAAGAACGAGACGACATAGCAGGCCGACGACGGAAACCAGCTTGACGAGTTAAACGACTACGTTCTCTGAACATAATATAATATTGAGAATAAACAAGATAGTCTGAAACCATGAATTTTTATATAGAATTATAAAAAAAAATAGAATTAACTAACTCATTGTGCTGAGTATTTTGATCACAGTCAAACAAACATTTTAAGTGATTCAGTTAAACATAAGAATTTCATTAAAATCATGAATCAATCACTGGTTAGACCACGATAAGAAACCTAGAAGCACTGAACAGCTGTTTCGTCCTAGTAATGAGGCTAATGAACAGTACGCATCCATACAGTGTGTTCGTCAGTTACATGGAATTGATGAAAGGATACATACATACATGAGCACAGTGAAAACAAAACACACAAACTGGATTGTATGACTCATCTACTAAGTATTGGTTTATGCGCTCAGCTTGGTACAGGACCTAATGATAATATACATGTTGTACCTAAACCAACGTAGATGGAGTGATCTTTGAACTTGTGACCTATTTGGTCGAAAGTTGACAGCTTCAAACAATTACCTATTTATTTCTTCTTATCATATGAAAAAAAGTAATAATTCATCAGTAATATCATCAATTCAACGCTCGGTAAAATTGAATAACATATTCAAACTATTACAATATAAGAAATGATATGACGAAGGTACACTAGATAATGTTACTTTAGACTAAAATAAAATATTACTAAATAAATTTGACCACATTGAAACGATATGATCATTAATGAATTTGTTAACATCTAGTTTGATGACTATACAAAAGTGATTACATGTCTTCGACTAAAAAAGACTTTAAGTCATTTGTTCATACAAACATGAATCTCTTCAAGAAAAGCCTATTTTTCCCACCAGTCATTTGACTGATCACCAAGTAGAATAAGCAGAGAAGAGATTCATTTGATCATTGCATATGTGTAGTAAATTATCTAACCGAACAAATGTTAAATCGTCAATGTAATTCAGTTAATTTACACCAATCAAGATTGGTAAATAGAGTTTTACTACATGAGAAATTAATGTTTTCACACTAACTGTTTGAAATGAGAGAAGGGTGTGATTAGATTCAGATAACACAGCATAAACCAATTTAATTTATTGATTGTTAGTTTGAATTGTATGGAGAGTTGTATATATTTCAATAATAACGTCCCCTTGGATGAAGGGAACCTAAAATTGAAGAAGTAATCACAATAAATCTGATGCATTCAATGAACCTTCGAATTAAAACAGTTCTATCCATTGATTTACATTGACTATAGCATTGTAAAGTGTGGAAACGTAAACCGACGTATTTTTATACAATTAATTCTATGAGAAAACTAGCTTCATAGAGTTTTTTGGTTAACTATTTTCAAGTATATGAGACGAGAACTACATAGATATAGCTTTTAGTATTTGATCATGAGGATGGGAAATCATATACATTAATTAGGCCATATATATATATATATATATATATATATATATATATATATATATATTGGCTGTATAAATTTTAGTTTTTGCAATGAGAAATTACCCGGTCTCTGTAGTAAGCGATTTGTCAGATTCAATACTGTAATGATCATTACCAAGTTTATTTGAACTTGATGTATCCAGAAGACGAGTTGTTGGTGGTGGCAAGTTAACAGTTGAACTATCATCAGACAAATAGTTAGATAACGAAGTAATCTCTGTATCTTTTACTTGTTTTTTTACATAGTCATCTATTTGTTCATTTAGATCTAAAAAAGCAGATGAATAAAAGAATTAGAGGGTTAGATTTGGACAACTATTCGACTGCTCATATATAAATCATTTTGGAATTAGTTCAGACTATTTGCTTAAATCCTTACATTGTCACGTCAAACTAATAAATATTTACATTATCAAAAAATCCAAAACACGATATACTTATGTTGGAACCTAATACACATCATAACATACATATAGCAATAATCTAAAATCAAAAAACCACGACACTATCTACATGTTCCATAGGAATAAAAAATCCAATCATAAAGAAAAGTCAAGTAAACTTTCAAGTCAGTGAACGACAAAAATTAATTCAAATCCAACTTATCTGATCAACACAGAATGGATGAGACTAAAGTAAGTAATGGTGTCGAGTAGAAACATCGACAATGAGTATGATTAAAATCACGATAGATGAAAAGAATAACAGTACAGTCTTTATCACAGACAACAAATAGAATCCAAGAATCACTTGATAACTTTTTGTTTTTGCATGGAATTTCTCACCGATAGAAATCCACGGCCTTGCTAGTGATTAAATTGAAGAACTTGAGGCTTCACACCAAACACCTAACCGTTAAACTATTGAGTTGAAATCCTGTGTTTCATATTTTTAACTTCAATCGATTCCCAATATTACGCAACCACCAACCCTTGTCATTGGCTTAATTCGAAATTCAACGAATTAACAAGACAAAAAGAACATGGTGAAACTAAGTTATTTTATATTTTTAGTTTAAGGAATCAACAGTTTGCAGTTTTACAGTTTTAATACTCTAAAGTCAATATGAACTCGTCTTTCCTTTGTTTACCAAATGAAAAGTTATAAAAGAAGTAATTTGTAAAATTCAAACCTTTGAATTTATTATTATCGCGTCCAGTCACTTAGATGTCGGATAGTCAAAGACAAACAGCAAGAAAACATGGATTTGTGTTTTATTTTATCACAACAGTATAGTGAGAATTAAAAGCTGCAGTAATTCTTAAAGATAACGAATCCATACAAGTAAGTATAAGACGCTATCTAATTTTTGTTTTTCTCAGGTAAAATTCGATTGTATGAATATGTTGACCAAGAAAGCGATACTGAACAGATTGAGAAAAAACGTCTTGGACGCTTCGGATATCATTAATTATCTCAAAAAGTAATGCTTCACAACTGATGTAAATCAAATTATCACATAGACATAGAGAATAAGTCATAAATACGGCGCACATCCATTCACTTTTTCGGTAAACTGCACAAGCCCCAGTTACAGATCAACAAGATTAGCAGACACAGTAAAATTTGTCGTTTAACTAAATGATGAGACCAAGATATTCTACATTGATCGAACGGGAAGTGCACTAAGTTTATCATCTTTCTATCACTTTCCCTAAAACAGTTGTATATTGATTATGCTAATCGTGACTACAACACACCATTTTTTATTCAATAGATACAGTGTGTAGTGTTGGCTACTTGATCTTTTATCAAATCTCATTATGATTTCTTAACAACTGCATAAAACTTACCATGATTCTGTATACTGGGTTGAACTTCATCAAGAAAATTGGAAGAGCTGATAGGCCATTTCAAAGTGTGATGTTGTGCATCAACAGATATATCAATAGGATCATCTTTGATCCGTTGACCATCTAAAGTGATCATCTCAACAGCGTCTGGTCCGGTAGAATCAAGTAAATTGCTTACAGAAGATTGAATAGTGTTGTATTCTGAAGTACAAAACTGGGGTGAAGAACTTTTGACTACAGCTGATTGTTGTCGTTGTAAACAGACAGCCGCACCAGGACGTTGAGTGACTTGTCGAAGGTAAGGTAAGAATGAATTCACCGCCTGAAACAAAGAGTAAGAAAATGAACAGGCGTGAATCTATTAATTGTTCGAGAAACAAAAGATTTCATTCAATAATTTACATGAAAGTATCAAACTCAGATGGTAAATCAAAAATTGTCATTAGAAATTAACAACATCAACATTCGACAGCTTCCCGACCGAAGCTGCTACCTTGACGTGGTGGTCGGGCTTGCCTATCGTGATGACCCAACCGAGCTATACTGGCTGGAACACATGTTCCTGCAGGTCCTACCATGCCAGGCAGGTCGATTGGAGAACGATGAGACTAAAAGCAGCTACCCAAGGTCTGATGGCGAAGGAAGGAAGGGTTAGAAAAGGTCGTCCCTAAAAATGTCACACCTCCCTACCTCACGGATTTCCGTCTCCTTGGGTAAGGGTGCCCACTAAGGGCCTTTAAGAACGGAGCTAATCCTCTAAATACCTCTCATAAAAAGGCCGTGCGTGACCGGCCTGAAGCAGTTGTCCCTTGGACTCTGCGGTCACGCACCAACACTAATCCATCTTCCTTTTCAGGTTCGTCAAGAAACAACCTTCCACGGTGTGGGCAGCCGGGAAGTGATAACCGCCCTCATACCCGCAACAGCACACGAGACAAAATTGTTCAAAATCAAATCCTTCCTACATTCCCTAATACCTATCTTATCTCCACGACTAACTCTTCTCACATTCATTTATTACAGTGCACACCTAATGCAAACGATGCGAGTTTGCGAAACGTCGTTCCTGGTCTCCTTAAACCCCGTTCCAAACTACATGTTGGAGCATTCAATGTACGGACATTGTGTCAAATAGGGCAACAGGCATCATTAGCTAGGACTTTAGAATCTCGTTCCATCGATGTGTGCTGCGTCTCGGAAACGCGCATACAGGATCCCAGTAGCATCACTCATTTGACCTCACCATGTCAAGATAAAGAAGCAGCTCGATTTACCCTTCGTGTATCCGGTAGCCCTGATGCTGCTTCCAGGGGCCTCGCCGGTGTAGGTATAGCATTGAGTCGTAGGGCAGAACAATCTCTCCTTGACTGGATCCCTGTAGATAGTCGCTTGTGCGCCGTCCGACTCAACGGGACAGTAAGGACTCGGAAAGATAGGGACACTCGCCGTTGCCTCTTCGTCATATCAGCCTACGCTCCCACTGACTGCAGCCCAGATGATGTAAAAGATGAGTTTTACAGAAAGCTTTCGGACCTCCTCCAAAAAGCTAGGCGCTCTGATATAGTTATAATGGCTGGTGACTTCAATGCACAAGTAGGTAGACTAAGTGAAAATGAAAGACACCTAGGTGGATGTTACGGTCTCGCGGCTCAAAGAACAGACAATGGCGACCGTCTGTTGCAACTGTGCTCAGATAACCAACTATTTCTAGCAAACACTAATTTTAAGCATAAGGAAAAACACCTTTTGACCTGGCGACCCCCGAAGTCGTCTCAACGTTGGACACAACTAGATCATATCGCCATCAGCCACCGATGGAGGGGTTCGATAGAAGACTGTCGCTCGTTCTGGGGCACATGTTTGGATTCAGATCATGCCCTAGTGCGAGCACGTATTTGTTTGAGGCTTGCTGGACGTAGGAAAGACACCGTAAGGAAGCCTCTTAGGGCTTTACTTGATGATAATCAAGCTAAGAAAATATTTCAGGAGGAACTAGAAAAACAGTTAGGCGGCCATGCAAGTGATTCCCATCCTGAAGCAGGTTGGAATCATATCAAGAAGGCTGTGGAAACAGCAATGGTATCTGCTGCAAGGTAAACCACAATGCTGGATGAAGCAGTGGATTTCAGCCGCATCCACCGAACTGATGGATGCTCGAAAACGCATCCCACCTGACTCAACATGATGAAGAGCGTAGTCAGCTTAGTCACAGACTCATAAAAAGCCTACGTAACGACCGTGAACAGTGGTGGGTGGCGTAAGCAAAAGCGATGGAAAAGGCAGCGGCGATAGGCAACAGTAGACAACTTTTCCGCCTTATCAAACAAACCGGTATTAGGAACCCGAATGTAAGTGAGACTATCTCGGAAAAGGATGGTCTTATTATCCATTCTCAATCTAGGAGGCTGGACCGATGGGCAGAACACTTTAGGGATCAGTTCAACTGGCCTTCAGCCACTCTTCGGTTGCCCACGATCTCCAGTCATCCTGAATGGCAAATCGATTTAAGTCCTCCCAGTTTACATGAAGTTGAGAAAGCTATAGGAAATCTAAGGAGAGGTAGAGCGGCAGGTCCCGATAGGCTTACCCCTGAGATGTTTAAGGATGGTGGTCCAGTTTTAACGGTTAGACTGACCGAGATCCTAGGTAGAATCTGGGAACTGGACGTAATCCCATCTGACTGGTCTCAGTCGCTCATTGTCCCAATCTACAAGAAAGGACAGAAGTCCTCTTGTGACAATCACAGGGGAATAAGTTTAACTAATATAGTTTCTAAATTGTTAGCCTCGATTATACTTAGACGTCTAACTAGAGCTCGCGAAGAGCAGACTCGAGACAACCAGGCTGGTTTTCGACCTGGACGTGGTTGTATAGACCACATCTTCACACTACGACAGGTCCTGGAACACAGACACACATTTAGACGTCCGACAATAGTCGTGTTCCTGGACCTTAAGGCGGCATTCGACTCAGTGGATCGTGAGGTTCTGTGGCAGTGTCTGTCATTGAAAGGTGTACCAAAGAAGTACATTAACCTTATACAAGCACTCTACTCGAACACCAGTGGTCGGGTGAGAGCATATGGCGAACTGTCATCTGAATTCTCTACATCAAGTGGTGTCCGTCAGGGCTGTCCACTCTCTCCATTCTTGTTCAACTTTGTCGTAGACATCCTCTTAGAGTTAACATTAAGCTCGTCAGATTTTTCAGGGGTTGACCTTCTACCAGGAAAGTCGCTTAATGATCTAGAATATGCCGATGACATAGTTCTATTCGGTGAAGATGCTGACAAAATGCAGAGTCTTCTGACTACCAGAAGCAACAATGCGAGCATGTTCGGGATGCGGTTTTCCCCCTCGAAATGCAAAATGTTGCTTCAAGACTGGGTCGCATCGGCACCTGAACTAGTGGTAGGGAGTGAAGTAGTCGAGCGTGTAGATCACTTCACTTATCTGGGGAGTCTCATCAGTGCTGACGGTCTGGTGACTGACGAAATCTCAGCTCGGATACAGAAAGCTCGATTGGCTTTTGCCAACCTGCGTCACTTATGGCGTAGGCGTGATATCCGTTCGCTAACCAAAGGGCGGGTGTACTGCGCAGCAGTTCGTTCCGTTCTCTTATATGGCTGTGAAACATGGCCGTTAAGAGTAGAAGATGTTCGTAGGTTACTAGTATTCGATCATAGATGTTTAAGAAGCATTGCTCGTATATCGTGGGACAGCCGAGTAAGCAATGCTGTCGTTAGGAAACGAGTACTAGGTAAGGATGGCAGATCAATCGATGAAGTATTGAAACTTCATCAGTTGAGGTGGTTGGGACATGTGTTACGTATGCCTAACCACCGACTGCCTCGACGAGCTATGTTTTGTGGTGTAGGAGTGGGTTGGAAGAAAGCTAGGGGCGGCCAGACCAAAACATGGCAGAAATCCACGAAGTCACTGACAAGTGGACTGTGTCATGTTGGTAGATGTAGACTACCTGGTTGGGGTCCGCGAGACGAAAGTCATCAATGGTTAGAGACCTTGAACGACATGGCTCAAAATCGTTTGCAATGGCGCAGGTGCATCCACTCTTTGAGCTCTCTCAAATCCTAATGTTCTGGATTGGCCAGCACCTCTACCTTTGTCTTTCTAACCTTATCTCACTGAATTATACTTCTTGAATAATATCTTAAACCCTAGTCTTCTTTATTATAACATTAATACCTCTACCATCTTTATCACCATGGGATTTAGTTTGACATTTGCGTCTCTGTGCTAATAATGTGGTATGGCAACATGAACTTATGTACATACGTACGAAGTTCTACGTTGCAACTGACTGACTGACTGACTTCGACAGCTTAGACAAACAATTAAAAACATCAGTTTCAAAAAACTCTAGTACCAAAGTTATTTGTGAATACTGTCAGGCGACCGAAACCGATGGCATGATTAGAGTATTTTGAAATACATAAAAGATGTGAGACAAGACAGTCAATAACCTGGTTCGATTGCGAACACATGGATGAATACTATGTGGACATATTTGGTAAATAAACTGTCTTATTCAAATATCAAATGTTCAGTATGTAAGGTCTCTAAGTACTGATTTAAATTTTACAATATAATAAAATTTACGACACAATTGACATAACAAAAGTGTACAAAAAGATGTCATACTCTAAAATTGGAGACAATTACCAACAGATGCTCCAGAAACACTAAAAATCCAGTTATGAAAGCATTTGAGATCCTGATACAACTATGCAACTGGCAAGCTTTTTGAAGCCCTACACTCGATAACTAAAATGCACCTGAAAATAGAAATACATGACACATAGTTCCGATTAGTGGACTTCAGATTCTTGATATATAGTATTGATGTCCCATCAGTAACTTGGTATTCATCATCAAAAACCGAGAAGCTAGAGTAGGCTAATCAACTGATAGATGCATTAACCATAAGTTTGACATTTAGCACTCCGAAAAAGACTAAGGTTTAAACATGAGTAATAAATGTTTGACCTGAATAACTTCGAAATTTGTAAAAGAATCATAAGTGTGTATAATATTGATTAGACGATTAAAAGTGAGAATGAAAGTGCTAAAAAGCCCAGTGAAACAGACCGAAGTGAAAGTTTACTCACATGAACTTTTACACGATTTCTCACTAAATGGGTAGAATACTTCATCACACAGAAACTCAAACTAAGCATACCATACCAGAGATCTCGTTGTTAATACAGTAATCACATAATAAATGCAAAAACTCACTGCAAAATCATAACGTAGACTATGAGAACGCCATCCTCTAGGAAGTCGGCGAGGACGAAGATTCTTGTTGGACAAAGGAATTATGTCAGCTTGTTGATGGCGATGTGTAGCAGATCTGTTAAAATTAGAACTCCCAAAACACTGACGCCAGAAGGAAATCGTCTCGGATAGTGAAAGGTCGGTGGAATATGGAATGCTGTTTCGGCCGGATGCAGTTAAGTACGTAATAGTTCTCTTATTCAGACCTCTATCTATTAACAACGCACGCCTTTGGAGCTGAAATTATGTACGATAAGAACAATTCAGAAAATTAAAATAATCTGTGTTTACTTTCGTAGTACTTACTATTAATTCAGAACAAGCGTTAATATATATATATATATATATATTTAGAGAGAGAAAGAGAGGCTGCATGTTTTTAGCATTATTTGGAACTTCTACTGCTACCTAATATTCTTCACTGATCTAGAGAAAATGATTATACTGTTGCAGTCCTGAAGATAATTAGTATAAAGATAAAGTGGAACTTTTGATGCTATAATTAAAGGGATAATAAGCAGGCATTTGAAATGCCACAAACAACTGCACGTGTTAATTTATCTTTCGTCAGAAGGAGACAAATATATATTAGGATCTATGCACGTAAACGAGAGCAAAAAAGCTCTTTAATACTGCATCTATTATTAGGATTTGAAAAAAAATATCCACTTACCTGTGACCGACTTCTGACGTAAGATAAAGGTGCTGTTTGACGAACCTTAGGATTCAAATCTAAAGTCTCAAGATCCTTTATTGAGGGAGTGAATCGGGTAACGGGTATGGGAGGAAGTTGACTAACATCCCGCTTCAGTTGATTTAGAATACGCTTACAATGTTCAATTTCTGTGCGGACTGAATTCGATCTGACGAGAGAATGACCAGATAAGGAAGTACCATAGCGAGGGAATTTATCAACTGACTCCTCTCCGATAATTGGACCGGCGATCTCTGGAATAAAACGATCGAACTGCAGGCCAGAGACCCAGTCCGTTTGATCATAGAATTTGCACAACCGCTTGATTTCAAACGCATTTTTGACTTTTAAGAGAAAAAGTTGGGTAAAGATCGTAAGCTTTATTTTAAGAAAGAATTCATAATCAAAAACCAGATGAAAAAAACCCAAATTACGAAGAGCTAAAAGTTCATTTCGCAGATCATAATAAAAATGTATCGTATACGACCTTATCAATCCATACATCTTATTACTTAACAAATAAACATTGAAAAAACAACCAATGTATATGAGCTTGTTTTCTGTTAGTTCAGGCACTCATCTTTCCATATAGAAAATATCTAGTTGAAACTGAACTTCCCCTGTAGAACCTTCGGGGCTAATGCTGGTCCTATGCCCGGATTAAGGAGGAGGGTTGGACATAGGGTTGGTGACCGCATCCCACCAAAAATTAACTTGCCAAAAAAAACGCTAACAAGAAAAAATAAATCAAAACATTTTAACTCTGCTCTGGGAGTTGGAAGAAGAATTATGACGTCGCGTGATGAAAGCCAAGTTCCCTCGGAAGTCACGAGGCCGATGCCTCTTCTGACAACCAGAGCAACCATTCTTTTAGGTACATGGAACGTTCGTACATTGTGGGAGACTGGAAGACTATTTCAAGTTGCTGCAGAAATGAAAAGATACAACCTCGAGGTGCTTGGAACAAGCGAAACACATTGGACACAGATAGGACAAATGAGACTAGCTTCAGGGGAACTGCTGTTATACTCTGGTCATGAAGAGGAAAATGCTTCACATACACAAGGAGTTGCACTGATGCTGTCCAAACATGCACAAAAGGCACTGACAGGATGGGAATCTCATGGACCCTGCATCATCAAAGCAACCTTCAAAACAAAGAAAGAGGACATTACAATGAACGTCATCCAATGCTATGCACCTACCAACAACTTCAATGAAGACGATAAAGATCCATTCTACGAAAGGCTGCAGTCAATCGTTGAAAGATGCTCATCAAAGGATTTGACGATTCTAATGGGAGACCTAAACTCCAATGTTTGCATAGACAACACTGGAAATGAATACATCATGGGACGACATGGACTGGGAGAAAGGAACGAAAACGGTGAGAGATTTACAAACCTATGCGCCTTCAACAAACTGTTCATCGGTGACACAATATTCCCACACAAGCGCATACACAAAGCTACATGGATTTCACCGGATCACACTACTCACAACCAAATCGATAACGGGGCATACAGCATCACAGAAGTTTAATACAGCCTTTCTTCGGGATTATGTAAAGCTCAACGAATTCAAGATAGCCCTCACCAATAGGTTCCAGGCCTTTCAGGATCTACTCAATGGAGAGGAAGCGAAATTGGAGTACAATTAGAAAAGGAACAAGGAGTCAATCACTTCAACATGTCACGAAGTTCTGTGTCACACGAAGTACAATCACAAGGAATGGATCTCTGTTGATACTCTTGCAAAAATTGAAGAAAGGAGGAACAAGAAGCCAGCAATCAATGTCAGCCGAACAAGAGCAGAGAAAGTTACCGCACAAGCTGCATACACAGAAGCAATCAGGGAAGTGAAGAAGAGAATCAGAGCTGACAAACGAAAATATGTGGAAGAAAGGCTGCAAGAGAAGGAAACATGAGACAATTGTACGATACAACAAAGAAGCTCGCTGGAAACCATCGTAATCTAGAACGACCAGTGAAAAGCAAGGAAGGCAAAGTAATCAGCAACACTGGTGGGTAGAGCACTTTAAGGAACTCTTGAATCGACCAGCTCCACTGAACACACCCAACATCGAAGCAGCATAAACTGAAATCCCAATCGATGTTGGTCCACCAACAATTGGAGAGATCAGCATGGTTATCCGACAAATCAAGAGTGGCAAAGCAGCAGGATCAGACAACATTACAGCAGAAGCAATGACAGCAGACGTGGAAGCAACTGCAAAAATATTTCACATAGACTGGGAAGAAGGATACCTCATCAAAAATCCAAAGAAAGGCGATCTCAGAAAGTGTGAGAACTACAGAGGCATCACTCTTCTCTCAATACCAGACAAAGTCTTCAACAGGGTATCGTTAAACAGAATGAAGAACTTCGTAGACGCCCAAATTCGAGATCAACAGGCTGGATTTCGTAAGGATCGATCGTGTACCGACCAAATCGCAACATTGCGGATCATTGTGGAACAATCAATTGTGCCCGAGAAGACAGTCAACATCATACGGAGTTCTTATGATGGATTAGACTGAAAAATCGTGCACGAAGAACAGGTGACAGACTCGTTCGAGGTGAAGACCGGTGTGAGGCAAGGTTGCTTACCTGTACACTTTCTCTTTCCCGTGGTGATCGACCGGATTATGAAGACGTCAAGGTCTGGAAGGAAGCATGGTATCCAGTGGACAGCTAGGATGCAGCTGGACAATCTAGACTTCGCAGATGACCTGGCTCTTCTATCGCACACGCAACAACAAATGCAAGAGAAGACGACCAGTGTAGCAGCAGCAGTAGGTCTCAACATACATAAGGGGAAAAGTAAGATCCTTCGATACAACACTACATGCACCAACCAAATCACTCTTCATGGAGATGCCTTGGAGTACGTTACCACATTTACATATCTTGTCAGCATCATCGACAACCAAGGTGGATCTGATGCAGATGTGTGGGTGCGGATCGACAAAACAAGGGCTGCATTTCTACAATTGAAAAATATCTGGAAATCCAAACAAATATCAATCAACACCAAAATCAGGATTTTCAATACAAATGTCAAGACAGTTCTACTGTATGGAGCGGAAACTTGGAGAACTACGAAATCCATCATCCAGAAGATACAAGTGTTTATTAACAGTTGTCTTTGCAAAATACTTCGGATTCGTTGGGCAGACACCATCACCAACAACGTATTGTGCGAGAGACCAAACCAGATTCCAGTGGAGGAGGAAATCAGGAAGAAGCGGTGGAAGTGGATAGGACACACACTACGAAAAGCACCTAGCTGCGTCACGAGACAAGCCCTCACATTGAACCCTCAAGGCAAAAGGAAAAGAGGAAGGCCTAGGAAAACATTACGCCAAGAAATAGAGAAAGACATGAGAAGAATGAACAAAATTTGGACAGTATAGGAAAGGGAAGCCCAGGACAGAGTTGGTTGGAGAAAACTGGTCGGCGGTCTATGCTTCACTGGGGGTAACAAGCGTAAGTAAGTAAGTAAGTTCAAACTGAATTTCATTTACTGATATTTCAGTAATTCAATAGCTTTCATCGATTTATCCCGTTAAAAATACAACGATATACAGGTGATTAACAAAGCAAACTAACAATAGCAGCAATAAGATATAAATTATGATTATCGATGACTTGAGAAAAACGTTTCAGAAAAATATCTCAGGGAAAAATCAGGAAAAAAAACAAGGAAACTTTAGCAATATTTTGAAGATGACACACAACGACCCTATAATCGACTTGTTTTTTGCTTTTCGAAATCAATTTACTTTTGTTTATTGGAGTTAATTTAGGATGATAGAAAATGTAATTATTGGTGTTTACATGTAGGAAATATCACAAATGACAGTGATCGTCACTACGAGTCTTTGATCGATGCAGTGGCCGACCAATTTAAAAGGAACATATTAAGGTTAATTCTATAACAGAACTAGAATTGACAAAGTTGTATGTCACTCGTCATTCAGTCAGTTAGACTCAAAGTAAGAAAAAATTGTTAGGGCAAATCCCAGAGTATTGGATGTGGTAACAGCATAAGTGAAAGTATAAAATATGAGGCTTTGAGTATACAATTTGAGAAAATGTGAATTAGTGGAACAAAAACCTATAAGGGATTTTGAAACTTAAAATCTAGAGTAAGACAAAGATTACATGCTCTTGCTAGGGAAGGAAATCGAGTTGAAGAAATTGCCTTTGAAAGGGAAAAAAGATTTTTTCAATACCTATTTAATAAGGAATTAAGCTATGAAATTGAATAACCCTCAACATTTGTTAGAAGCCATCTACAGTTCTAATGGAAATTAAGTCAGGTTTTTATGGAATAAGGCACTGTGTAAATAAAAAAGAGTTGATTGGTTTAAACAGTGAAGATAGTGTCATTAACTTGAAAATTAGATCGCTAACTAGCCGTTGCTAATAATATTGGACCTTGGGTTGTATTTAATTTATGCATACGTCCAAATAAAGTTGGTATAATTTCGCAAAATCGTGTTGTAGTAGAAGTGATTTTTTATTTTGAACCTAATGATAATGCTAAGTTAGTGAGGAAATTTACATTGACTTGAAGGTCAATTTAACACCGAATAAAGGAAAAGAAATTAGCATAAGTAAACTAATTGATAACGTGCAAACTCATATTAGCTATGCTACATAAACTAGTGTAGCTGACAAAAAACTGGCTTGACTTTGCAACTATATAACATAACTAATGAACTGGCGTCTCTGATGTGTATAAGTGTTAATTTTGTGGAACAAGATCTTGTAGAAGTTGACCTATATATATTCCACAATTAAAAACGAAACCTTTTTATGCATTCATGGAGTATATGATTATAGCGTATAGTAAGTAGTAAAGGTAGTGTGGTTATTAATTTAACCAAATGCTTAAATAAAGAAGATCGTCCGTTACTCCAGAATGTCAATCAAAATAATTAGTTTTCACTTACCAAAGGAGTTGAGAGCTTGTTTAAGGGATATATCAGTTGCTACACCTGTGGCCACTAAAAGTACATATTTCCCTGAAATCGACTAGGCAGTTAGCTACGATACATTTGAAGATACCAGAAAGTATTTGCATTGTATTTGTCATGTCAGTGACCATAACCGACGACACTCATTCAGATTATCCAAAGTTATGGAAACAATCCTATGGTGTTATTTATCATTGGGTAACAAACCAATCATTGTTATAATGAGGGATAGTAGTGATGTTTATGGATGTGAATATAAATGAATTCAGTGTTTGAACTTGTTACGAAAAGCAGAGTGGCAATTCACTGGAAACCAAAGTGAGCTGACGGAGAGTAAATATGAGGTTGGTCTCCTTGTTATTATAGATATCCGACATAATAGTTGTGCTGAGCTAAGATTATACTCGACAATCTAAGAACTAGTATAAAACTTCATCTCTGGGTAAATAAGTCCTAAAAGGTTTAGAACAATACCTAGATGACATAACGTGAGTCAATACAACTTGGTATCGTTCATAAAGAATGGGCAAATGAACGGTGTAGTCATACCATGGTCAAAGTAAATCAAAGTGGTAGGTTTTTAATATTACTACCAGGTTTAATAATCGATCACACTTAACATGAAGATAGCTGAGAAACCGAAATTCCACACCAAATATGTTCATAGGCTCAAGGATCTTGATGGAATAAAAGACGTATAAAGCTAGTTCGACTGCGTATCATAAGAAACCACTCAGTCAGTCAGTCAGTTGCAACGTAGAACTTCGTACGTATGTACATAAGTTCATGTTGCCATACCACATTATTAGCACAGAGACGCAAATGTCAAATTAAATCCCATAGTGATAAAGATGGTAGAGGTATTAATGTTATAATAAAGAAGACTAGGGTTTAAGATATTATTCAAAAAATATAATTCAGTGAGATAAGGTTAGAAAGACAAAGGTAGAGGTGCTGGCCAATCCAGAACATTAGGATTTGAGAGAGCTCAAAGAGTGGATGCACCTGCGCCATTGCAAACGATTTTGAGCCATGTCGTTCAAGGTCTCTAACCATTGATGACTTTCGTCTCGCGGACCCCAACCAGGTAGTCTACATCTACCAACATGACACAGTCCACTTGTCAGTGACTTCGTGGATTTCTGCCATGTTTTGGTCTGGCCGCCCCTAGCTTTCGTCCAACCTACTCCTACACCACAAAACATAGCTCGTCGAGGCAGTCGGTGGTTAGGCATACGTAACACATGTCCCAACCACCTCAACTGATGAAGTTTCACCACTTCATCTATTGATCTGCCATCCTTACCTAGTACTCGTTTCCTGACAACAGCATTGCTTACTCGGCTGTCCCACGATATACGAGCAATGCTTCTTAAACATCTATGATCGAATACTAGTAACCTACGAACATCTTCTACTCTTAACGGCCATGTTTCACAGCCATATAAGAGAACGGAACGAACTGCTGCGCAGTACACCCGCCCTTTGGTTAGCGAACGGATATCACGCCTACGCCATAAGTGACGCAGGTTGGCAAAAGCCAATCGAGCCTTCTGTATCCGAGCTGAGATTTCGTCAGTCACCAGACCGTCAGCACTGATGAGACTCCCCAGATAAGTGAAGTGATCTACACATTCGACTACTTCACTCCCTATCACTAGTTCAGGTGCCAATGCAACCCAGTCTTGAAGCAACATTTTGCATTTCGAGGGGGAAAACCGCATCCCGAACATGCTCGCACTGTTGCTTATGGTAGTCAGAAGACTCTGCATTTTGTCAGCGTCTTCACCGAATAGAACTATGTCATCGGCATATTCTAGATCAGTAAGCGAATTTCCTGGTAGAAGGTCAACCCCTGAAAAATCTGACGAGCTTAATGTTAACTCTAAGAGGATGTCTACGACAAAGTTGAACAAGAATGGAGAGAGTGGACAGCCCTGACGGACACCACTTGATGTAGAGAATTCAGATGACAGTTCGCCATATGCTCTCACCCGACCACTGGTGTTCGAGTAGAGTGCTTGTATAAGGTTAATGTACTTATTTGGTACACCTTTCAATGACAGACACTGCCACAGAACCTCACGATCCACTGAGTCGAATGCTGCCTTAAGGTCCAGGAACACGACTATTGTCGGACGTCTAAATGTGTGTCTGTGTTCCAGGACCTGTCGTAGTGTGAAGATGTGGTCTATACAACCACGTCCAGGTCGAAAACCAGCCTGGTTGTCTCGAGTCTGCTCTTCACGAGCTCTAGTTAGACGTCTAAGTATAATCGAGGCTAACAATTTAGAAACTATATTAGTTAAACTTATTCCCCTGTGATTGTCACAAGAGGACTTCTGTCCTTTCTTGTAGATTGGGACAATTAGCGACTGAGACCAGTCGGATGGGATTACGTCCATTTCCCAGATTCTACCTAGGATCTCGGTCAGTCTAACCGTTAAAACTGGACCACCATCCTTAAACATCTCAGGGGTAAGCCTATCGGGACCTGCCGCTCTACCTCTCCTTAGATTTCCTATAGCTTTCTCAACTTCATGTAAACTGGGAGGACTTAAATCGATTTGCCATTCAGGATGACTGGAGATCGTGGGCAACCGAAGAGTGGCTGAAGGCCAGTTGAACTGATCCCTAAAGTGTTCTGCCCATCGGTCCAGCCTCCTAGATTGAGAATGGATAATAAGACCATCCTTTTCCGAGATAGTCTCACTTACATTCGGGTTCCTAATACCGGTTTGTTTGATAAGGCGGAAAAGTTGTCTACTGTTGCCTATCGCCGCTGCCTTTTCCATCGCTTTTGCTTACGCCACCCACCACTGTTCACGGTCGTTACGTAGGCTTTTTATGAGTCTGTGACTAAGCTGACTACGCTCTTCATCATGTTGAGTCAGGTGGGATGCGTTTTCGAGCATCCATCAGTTCGGTGGATGCGGCTGAAATCCACTGCTTCATCCAGCATTGTGGTTTACCTTGCAGCAGATACCATTGCTGTTTCCACAGCCTTCTTGATATGATTCCAACCTGCTTCAGGATGGGAATCACTTGCATGGCCGCCTAACTGTTTTTCTAGTTCCTCCTGAAATATTTTCTTAGCTTGATTATCATCAAGTAAAGCCCTAAGAGGCTTCCTTACGGTGTCTTTCCTACGTCCAGCAAGCCTCAAACAAATACGTGCTCGCACTAGGGCATGATCTGAATCCAAACATGTGCCCCAGAACGAGCGACAGTCTTCTATCGAACCCCTCCATCGGTGGCTGATGGCGATATGATCTAGTTGTGTCCAACGTTGAGACGACTTCGGGGGTCGCCAGGTCAAAAGGTGTTTTTCCTTATGCTTAAAATTAGTGTTTGCTAGAAATAGTTGGTTATCTGAGCACAGTTGCAACAGACGGTCGCCATTGTCTGTTCTTTGAGCCGCGAGACCGTAACATCCACCTAGGTGTCTTTCATTTTCACTTAGTCTACCTACTTGTGCATTGAAGTCACCAGCCATTATAACTATATCAGAGCGCCTAGCTTTTTGGAGGAGGTCCGAAAGCTTTCTGTAAAACTCATCTTTTACATCATCTGGGCTGCAGTCAGTGGGAGCGTAGGCTGATATGACGAAGAGGCAACGGCGAGTGTCCCTCTCTTTCCGAGTCCTTACTGTCCCGTTGAGTCGGACGGCGCACAAGCGACTATCTACAGGGATCCAGTCAAGGAGAGATTGTTCTGCCCTACGACTCAATGCTATACCTACACCGGCGAGGCCCCTGGAAGCAGCATCAGGGCTACCGGATACACGAAGGGTAAATCGAGCTGCTTCTTTATCTTGACATGGTGAGGTCAAATGAGTGATGCTACTCGGATCCTGTATGCGCGTTTCCGAGACGCAGCACACATCGATGGAACGAGATTCTAAAGTCCTAGCTAATGATGCCTGTTGCCCTATTTGACACAATGTCCGTACATTGAATGCTCCAACATGTAGTTTGGAACGGGGTTTAAGGAGACCAGGAACGACGTTTCGCAAACTCGCATCGTTTGCATTAGCTGTGCACTGTAATAAATGAATGTGAGAAGAGTTAGTTGTGGAGATAAGAGAGGTATTAGGGAATGTAGGAAGGATTTGATTTCGACCAATTTGGTCTCGTGTGCTGTTGCGTGTATGAGGGCGGTTGTCACTTCCCGGCTGCCCACACCGTGGAAGGTTGTTTCTTGACGAACCTGAAAAGGAAGATGGATTAGTGTTGGTGCGTGACCGCAGAGTCCAAGGGACAACTGCTTGAGGCCGGTCACGCACGGCCTTTTTATGAGAGGTATTTAGAGGATTAGTTCCGTTCTTAAAGGCCCTTAGTGGGCACCCTTACCCAAGGAGACGGAAATCCGTGAGGTAGGGGAGGTGTGACATTTTTAGGGCCGACCTTTTCTAACCCTTCCTTCCTTGTGAGAAGGCAGCATCGCTGCAGATGCTGGTTGTCCGAGGGAAACACCTTACTGCTGTCACACCCCTCTGCAGTCAGCAGTACGACTTCGCCCTCAGACCTTGGGTAGCTGTTTTTAGTCTCATCGTTCTCCAATCGACCTGCCTGGCATGGTAGGACCTGCAGGAACATGTGTTCCAGCCAGTATAGCTCGGTTGGGTCATCACGATAGGCAAGCCCGACCACCACGTCAAGGTAGCAGCTTCGGTCGGGATAAGAAACCACTACAATACTTAATACAGGTAACTTGAAGAATCAACAAAAAAATATCTGCGTTAACTTGGACATTCCGACAGCATAACATGTAGTTTTGTTTTACGCTATTGAAATAACTGTAGTTGGTTTGAGGAGGTTGAAAGACAGTCAACTTGGGATATGATACCATAAAATCCATGATCAATGTGTTGTGAAAGCATTTGATAGTACGTTAAGATTATCTAGGTACAAAATAACTCAAATGATTGAGAAATCAATTGTAATCATATAGCCGTTTTATTCTGTATTTTGTATTTACAAGATGCCATTCTGAAAAAAACTAATGCGTACCTTAATCGTTTTCTGATTCTTTTCTTCATAACAAAAGTTTTTAAATCTCCTTTAAAATAACAGCTGACTATTGTGGTGCATTTTTGGAGCCTCAATTTTATATAGTCAAAAATGAATGGCTCCTTAGTTTATCGAATGTGGTTAAAAATAAGAGTAATTTTATGGAATCAAATAAATCACAGAATGTATTAAAAATATCAGAGAATTTAAAACGTATTTTATCCACAGGACTTTATTTCGGCTAAAATTCACTCATTCAATTACATTATTTGATAGGATAACAAGATACAAGTTTACGTAGCATTGTGAGCAGATTGAAAATATCCTCAGAAAAATTGTGTCGGTAAAGCAACCAATAAGAAACACTTGTTCATTCAAATCCAATACTTTAGAGTAGCATATGCTCAAGTATTTAATCACAGTATTGTGAAAAAGCAGGCTAACCGACAACAACAGTTTGAATTTTAAATAGTTTATGACACAATGAGGACAACTCCTGAAAGTCATGGATTTTTATTCCTAAAAAACACTACTCCAGGTCGTTATATATGTAAATATGAACACACAAGAATTCGATAACTTCTAAATTAAGATGTCTCTGATCATGAACGTACATTTCAAAATCCAATCAGAAAATTAAGGAATATTTAACTTATATGAAGTAATAACCGATTCTCGTATAACAAAAAATAATTTTCGATAGTTTCTAATATAGACTTAAGTATTAGCATATTCACAAAATATTTAGTTGACATCGGTGGATACAAGTATGATTCAGTACCATTCAACGCAAAAGTATAAGGACCCACAGAGGAAAACCTCATTTTCCAGTCTTACTGAGCTGAAATAGGGTAATCTATATGTTAAACAACAACGGGATTACCTTTTGGAGTCTGAAGAGAATGGAGAGTTATAAAACTGATAACCGATAATATCCAAAAATTTAATAATAATGCAAATTTCGAAAGTTTTCAAATGTCATGCGGGTGTGAATATAAATAAATTTGTAGAAGACTCCATACCTGCTGTTTCAGAAAACTGCCTTCTAACAGGAACTTTCTGACCGTTTCGCCCACTAAATGATTTTAACGGTGTATTTACATAAATAGGTTTAATTGTTCTTGCATTGAAAGTGTGGCCAAAATCTGTTTTTCTTGCTTCTGTTGGTACTGATGCTGCCGTGGATTTCAGTGGTCCTGAAGCGATTGCCTCGTTTTTGTAGGTTTGATGACCGTCATCAGTAGATAAGGTACAGCTGGATTTCAACAGACTTAGTTTGTTATTTCCTGTTGATTGTTTCTCTTCTCCAGCCACACTTAGATTTGGAACTAAAGAATAGCGATCTGAAGAGCAAGGTGACTGTTCGATTGCATCAGTGTTTAATCGTAAGATAGAAGGCTCCATTTGAAAGGAAGAAACAGGAAAAGTGATAGAATCCGTAAAACTATCAGAAAATGCAAGATCTGGTTTAAGATCATTTTTCGAAGATTCATATCTACAAATTTCGCTCTTCAATATATGTGTATCTTCGATGGTATTGCTGATGATTGCTTCACTATCAGTAGTATGACGAACATGGTTTACAGCAGATTTTGTTAAGTCTGTAAGATCAGATAAAAAGCGTTGAACACAGTTCAGTTAGTGGGTTGAAAATAGGATTACTCAAAAATGTTTTGCATCTTTGAAAATCGCAATACCAGATATATTTATACTTATGGTTGATAAAAACTCAGCTTGGACGATAAGTGCCTAGGAGAGATTGGAAATTGGAGATAATTTGCCTGGCAAAACGTCATTATTGAATATTCGTGTATCGAATCAAACCAGGATTAATACATGGCGATCTCCAAGGCACGTCATTACTGAAAAATAAGCTCCCAACAACCGCATTACATTTAAACACTATCAAAACTATTGGTGTCCCAAAGGAATATTTAATTCTTAAAATAACTTTTCCCGTCTAACTCAACCTTCAGACAACAGAAAGCAGGTTCTAAAATAAGTATAGTATGTGACAATCTCAAAGTATATATCTATTAATTTATGTAGTTAAAGTTACTGCTCAAGTTTCCAGAAAAAGTGTACATGTTGCAGCTACCAACTAACTACTACAAAAAATAAATACTACCACTAACTTATTAGTCTATTCTAACCAATCGTTTTCGTTCCATTGGATTCTTTTCTATGCATTTTGCTAGCGGGAAAAATGTCCCCTTTATAAATATCCTTCAGAATTAAGTCTAAATGCCTGTAAAACAATAAGCTACACTGAAATATTAAGGCATTTTACCTCAAATTTCCTGCACAAATAAGCAACCAAATGTATGTCATAGACCAATTCAAGACAGTATTCAACAATAGCTAACACCCAAGAAACAATTTTTGAAGTGAAGTTTTTACACAATATGAGTTGATCGCAAACGTTTGTCAGTCATTACCTCTCTAAAGTTTTGAATGCTATCTAATATGATACAAGTGCTTGGAGATAGCTGCAAACTTGCCATTTCCACAATAGTACAGCCACATTCAGTTAGTAACAATACAGAAAGCCGGAAAACACTTCAATCAAAACATCGCAGCAATTAAAACTTTTATACAGCAGTACAAAGCACTAAGAACATTACCAGCTAATTCTATCCCAGCTACCCCTATTCTTCGGCATCTGTTTTCGATTTCGTCGCTGTCTTGGAAATATTCTTGATCACCTTCATGAACATTTGCTTGATGCCTGTTTGATAGCCTTTGAATAATATGAAATCAAACAGCTTACTTCTTATCCAGATATGTGTCACTAGCCTTCTGAATAGTATCAATGGGGTCACTTTTATCCAGAAGATCATGAAGTCTCCAAATTATTAGCTTAACTATTAGAACAAATGACCCGACAGATAAACTATAAAGCACTGCGGTGATGTGTGACTTTACTGAAATCTAAAAGAAAATAAAGATTTTGGAGTCTAACCATATACAGAACCAGAGGTATAACAAATAGGATGATCCAAACATATATATGAATGACCAGAGTAAAACAGCAGTTTTACTGAAGCTAGTATCAGTTATTCTAACTGTGTGCAATGCGTTTCGCAGAATTCAAGCACCTCGAGGTTGCATCTCTTCATTTCTTCTTTCACATCACTCAGTTAAGTAAAAAAGAGATTTGCTTCGATTTTCTTTTAGGCGCTGTTTTAGCAAGTTAGATTTTTGTTGGAATGAGCTGGCCAACCTAATGCCCAACCGTAGTTGTTTATCAAAGCATGACATCGGCAGTAGTCCAGGAAGTCCTAAACGCTGTGTTAAACATGACGAGAAAACTTGTAAAAATAGACTTTATTCAGTTTGTATGTCTCAGTTATCTCTGTTTTGCTCGTATGGTCAGAGGGAAGAAGAGCATGTCACACTGAATGACTTTTTTAAATAAGTAACAATAACTGAGTTGATTACATCGTCAGGATGTGAAAGTATAAATACAGCATGAATAATGTCTTTTGTTTAGACTGTTTTTGTGTGTCAGTATTGACGGCATCACTGTCAGTAATCCATCCATCATATTTTTCGAAATTCCTCAAAGTCACTATATCTTCTACTGATATGACAATGAAACACAGGTATGATAGTGTTGAGAGTAAATAGACACATAAAATATTTACTCTATTCATGGTTTCATACCCTATGGTATTCATATGTGATTCTGTTATGTTCGTCACTAAGTATGCTTGAGGCTATTACGAGTTTACCTTAGTCGATAAACGCGAACTAGACTTTTACCAGTGTCCAGGTAAGTTACTTGAATCCCCAAATATAGTGAAAAGACTTCGTAAGCGTAGAAAGTATGTTCTACAAACACCCAGCAATCACAGTACAATCGAGCACACAACTCTCGTTTATTTATACATCATAGATACGTCCTTGAGACAGTCACGAAAATAGCACACTAAAATACACAGCAGCCAATCACAGCCATGGATTTTCCTGAAGGGAAATGAAATCTCAAAGTCAACTAATCAGCCCATGCTGGCAAACGTGAAATACAAAATAAGGCATTCAACAAGCGAGTTTAAGGGATCTTACATCCTCAACAGATTCATTGTTGAAAACGTACCTTCGTCTTAAGACTTTAATCCGAAGATCACGAATCTTGATTACGATATCTATGAGTAAGCTCTATGCGGGGAATTAAAAATGAGTGGAAATATTTGGACATAACAACCGAGAGATGTAATATGTATTTGTTGATTTCTCTACTAAATGGATTATTTCTCTGGCAACAGTTTTTGATTTAGCGATTCGCGCAAATTCTACGTGTTTACATGTCGTATAGAATTTACTATTCTTATAACGACATTAGGGCGGAACGATTATGAGACTGCTGTGAATGACTGAGTTCACCGAAAACTGATTCGATTCGGTCGATGTCAGCAGCTGAACAAACTCTTGTGTTCTTTTCAGAATGATTTTCATGTACATAATCGCGATGGTGGAGAAGTGATTTTGCTTAACAGATTAACATTATAGTAACATGAATAACACATGTTGATTTTCACTGGGGTTGTCAACATCTTTGTGGCTTTCAGTTTTCAACATGCAGATGAGAGGAGAATGTTTTATTAAAATTCTGCGGCTCAGTTAGACAACAGACAGTTTTGAAGTTGAAAAGAACATTATTTCGTAGGCCAGTAGAGGCAGACTTAAATCATTTGCTTATAAAACGTCTTCAGAGAATGAAGGAAGAAAGCAAAAAGCAGTGACGTTTTCAAAAGAACATATTAGGTGATATTGAGAATGAGATAATGGAACCAGTTAAACACTTGTGCGAAAAGTCAAATCACCTCACGATATGCAAACTTCGTGCTAATGGATTTCGTTCATAAATATTGTGCATTTGAACTACTTCTTCATGCAGTCCTGTTTTATCCTCATTCATTGTTGTCCATTATCAGAACTATACTCCGGTTGTTCCTCTTGAACGTAGGTGGAGGCTGATGGGTTCTAGTTAGTGTACATTCAGATGTCAAGACGAACTTCTTTCACTGATTTTCGATGCCTCATACTCAAATGCATTTTATAAGAGCAACTGGATTGAGTTTCAAGATATTCAGGTTCAATACAGAATCACATTTTTTACTTGAGCATTACATATAATTAGGTTGAAATTGAAATAATTCATTGAATTCATTGACTTCAAAAATCGAGATATTATTCAACTAGAAGTAAAAGACTATTAACATTACGTCAATTTCATTAGTACTACGTTTTTTCTGAGTTTACTGCATAGAACTACTTCTTCCTAAATTATTGTAAAATTATCTGACTGTGTAAATGACAGGTATATATTTACGTTGACCTAATTAGGTATCTTAACTAGGTATAAGAAGCAGTTTTCTGTATTGTGGTATGAGCTTGGTGAAATTCCGAGTGAAAATAATCAATCACACTGTGCAATCATGTGTGTGTGTGACCGGCAATCACGTATGCCAACCAATCAATTGCGATGGAACGTTCGTTCAACAAGAGATGATCAATGATGAAAAACACATATTTCAGTAGTCAGTTTAAAGAAAATGTAGGTGAAAGACCTAATGAACAGTGTAAATCTTTACAATACAGATGCACAATACTCAGTGGTGGTTTTCTCGCGCTGTATTTGTGCGTATGAGCAGCCTGATACAAAAATCAGTCATCTGTGTGTGTGTTCATATTAGAAATACAATTTATCCAACATATTATACATACGATGAAGACATTAGCAAATTTTGTTGTCCATCATATAAATACAAATCTTTGAATAATAGATAACGAAATACGCATCAAAATGAAAATAATATAGTCACTATGAAAATTGGTTATTCTGTATAGAAGTTAACGTGTAAAGATGATATACAATCACAAAAAAATGAAATCCGTCGTTGCGAACAAATGCAAAATATGGATGGAACAAAAATATTCAAATCCTAATAAGAAAACACGAGAATTTCCAAATGAATGACATAACTAAGTTTACGGCCGGAAGCAAAGCTGTGATTTCATCAGTTCTCTAGAAACTAAACTGAAAAGAGTCAATTTATTCGTTCTCATGTCCAAAGAAACGTATGAATATTGACGATATCGGCCAAATACGCGTTCAATTGTGATCTCACTTCTCTCATTCCGTTTGTTGGAAGGACCATTTCCCACATATTCATCGTCTCAGATGTCTTGTTTATTCATGAAATATGCTCAAAATGAAATAACAATTATCCACCAATCAAAAGTTAGTCAGTGTCGAATCGCAGTCGTTATTTGAGAATACAATGAATTCAAAGGATGAGTAAGATGTCGGCAACTGATTGATGTGGTTAATACATAACAGTGACTTGAATGACAGTTTTGTTGTTCCCATATAGCTGCATACTAATTATTTCTGTTACTGCAAATATTTGCCGTTGTACACCAACTACATCTCTCATTGGACGTCGTCGCATTTCGACATTAATTCGGCCAATGTTGTTCCACGCTACACCTGTGAAAAGAATGAGGTGAATGCATCACAGTTACACAGTAGTCAATATCACCACAAATCATCAACATGCTGATTGACGAGTACAGTGACAGATTCACTGACTGAGAAAGTTTCTTACTCTAGTAATTCGATATTCAACTTACTTTCAAAGACATCCGCATTTCACGACAATATGTTTTCATCAAACACCTGTAAGTCAGAAATCGGATGTGAGTGATTAGTTACGGCCGTCAAATCTGGTGTATTTCAACATCTGTCCTTTTTAACCTCTACTCATTCAAGCTGATCAAACAGCCAATGCAGCCGAAGAAAACTCCCAATGATGTAATGAACAATAAACTCATCGATCAAGAACAAGAAATGACTGCACATTTGGTAACTCACCCTATAGATCTTGATGAGTCTACGCATGCTGAAACTCTAAATAGAATACGAACCCTAACTGCCATCGAGAAATCTAATGACACCTGCATTTCTGACCTGGGCAGTTCGAACGTTAATTTACTTGAATATGTGCCACAAAACAACACAAATTCAGTCACATTTACCCAACTAAAGACTATTCTGCGCAAATAAATTACCTGAAAGGACCCGAGGGATTTTGATTGTATTTCAAGAAACATGTCTATTGCACCAAAACGCTCTCCCACCTTAACAAGGAAGAGTGAACAGACCAAACTTTTGGCCTCAAATAGTAAAATGTGCAGGATTCAAACCAGCTTACCAGAGACTTCCGGATACAGTGAACAGGTACATTCCTCTAATGTCCTGTAATGTAACCCTGACCTCTTTACGTTTTATGGCCGATAATACGAACACGTCCAACCAACGTCTAAACGCACACTGATAATAATAGTAATCCACTACTTAACCACCGAAAATCAGTTATTAGTAAATGTAACGGTAAAAGTTTTTTCACCTCACACTCACTCATTAATATTCAGGCTCTACATTGCAATAAGCCATCAGTCAATTAATCAGTCAATAGCAACGTACAGCTTCGTAAGTAAGTACAACAGGTTAAGCTTGATAATGAAATTGTTGCCTGGTCTTTTTAAACTAAATAATCCATTTGTTTGGTTCACTATAGTCATACCAATTTCAAATTCAAGGTTCCAGTTCTCTTAATTTGATCGCCCATTCATGCTCCGACCAATTCACAATCGTGGTACTTTCTACATAACTGGTTATCCGCCTAACATTCATTATATCCCGAGCGCTAAAAGAAAGCTCCATTAACACATTAACCAGTCAGTGACAACTTAAAACATCGTACGTACGTACATAAATCATTTCAAGTTGTCATACCACATTAGCATAGTGACGCAGTAGTCAAATAAAATACCATGTAGAATCCTTTTCGAATGTTTTGTTTTTTGGAAAATCCCTCCATGTTTATATATTTGTGTTATGATTTGACTGACTCATTCTGTTGACATTTTGGTACTCTATTTGATTCCATTTTGAGATTTTATCATTGTATATTGTTATTATTTCTATATTTTGTACTTATATTGAAGTTTTTATGTTTGCTTCTGAACTGTACATATGTTGTTTAAATTTGATATTTAATATGGCTACAGCCAGTTTGGATTTGATACCGTAGCAGTTTGGACTGGAAGCACTTATTCTTCCAGAAACCGATACCCACCAGGGTAAATTGGATTTGGAAGGTGTAATAATAGTTGGGTAATTGTCTGTATTTCCACTTTATTTTGAATAAAGACCGTTTTCTCCCAGAATTATTGTGTTTTGGTTTTGGATCTAGGACGTCGAGTACCAACCTGCACCTATTGGAAACGGAGTGAACTGCTGGGGTAGAAAATCCATCTACATCCAATAATAGTAGAAGTAGTAGAAGCATTAGCAGTAATCTAAATGATTGATGATCGATTAAATTATTCGAAATATATACTCCAGAAGAATCAGTCAAGAAATAGAAAAAGAGTCGTGAAGAATACATAAAATCCAGATTTGGGAGAACCCAAATACTAGATGCACCTGGAGCCGGGTCATTCAAGTTCTCTAACCATCGATTACTATCATATTGTGAACCTCAACCAGGTAGTCTATAGCTACCAACATGACTCAGTCCACTTGTCAGTCACTCCATGGATTTGTGCCATGCTTTTTCTGGCCACCCCTAGGTTTCTTCCAGCCTATTTCTACACCGCAAAACATCACTCATCGAGGCAGTTGGTGGTTGGGCATTAGCAAAGCATATCCCAACCACTTCAGCTGATGAAGTTTCAATACTTCATCTACTGATCTGCCATCCTTACCTAGCACCCGTTTCCTAACAACTGCATTGCTTACTACGATGTGCCAAGATAAACATGCAATGGTTCGGATACACTTATGGTCAAAAACCAGTAACCTACGAATGTCTTCTGCTCTCAATGGTCAAATTTCACAGCCGTAAAGTAGGAACGAGCGAACTACTGCGCAGTACACTCGTCCGTTAGTCAGCAAACGGATATCTCGCCTGCGCCATAAATAACGCAAGTTGGCGAAAGCCAATCGAGCTTCCTGTATCCGTGCTCAGATTTCGTCAGTCACCAAGCAATCAGTGGTGATGATTCTCCCCAGATAAGTGGAGCTGTCAACACGCTCACGTTAATAGTGTATATGCGTTGTTTCTAATTCTCTCTTACGTTTAATGGTTAATTGTAAATAATGATCTCTAGTCTACTTTCATTTTTTTTTGTACACCTTATCGGAATTAACATTCTCTACTAGCTCCAACATTACAAGCAATCCAGACAACTTTGCCAGATAATATATCCACATAGCATATCACACTGATTTTAAGTAAACGAATGGTATGATTTATAAGATGAGTCAATTAATAGGTAGTTTGGTAATAGGAAGGACAGGGAGCTGGAACGAGGAGAAAGTGAAAAAAGAGTTGAAATAATGTGGAGCTGTCAACACGCTCAACTACTTCACTCTTTATCACTAGTTCAGGTGCGGACGCACCCCAATCTTGAAGCAATATTTTGCATTTTGAGAGGTAGAACCGTATCCTGAACACGCTTGCATTGTTGCTCAGGGTGTTCAGAAGACTCTGCATTTTGTCACCAAATAGAACTGTCATCAGGAAACGTGTCTCCCAGTAGAGGGCCCACTACTGGAAATTCAGGCGATGATAATAATAATAATAATATATTCTCAAATAACAAACATGTTACAAGAGACATGCCAATTTACAGTCAAGATCAAAATGTTAAGATTAGCAACATATTTTTTTTAAAACGGTATACAGTTCCTGAAACATTTCACAAGATCCATTGTTTTCTTAAAGATGGAATGTACAATGCGAATAATGGGCGCAAGTTACGAAGGTTGCATTACGACAATCATCTTATGGACTGAGAAACGATTCATGGTAGAGATAGGTTTTCATATAACAAGAATTGATGCGGTAAATGTACAAAGGTCTGGTTGATATTCATCAGCTAATGATTTCACATGTTCTTTGGTAGGGTAACCAAGTCTACTGCAAATATCCAGACTAATATATGTGGATTGGATTAAGGTTCTGAAGAAAGAGGAATAAAGAAAACGGGACGAGGAGCGGAACAGAAAATTTTCTTGTTCAAAGCCGAAAAATGGCTTTGCACATATGTTTATGGATAAAACAAATGTGTGTTTACTCAGACTTTTTTAATATCATAACAAAAACTAAACACTTGCACTTATGTAGGTTAATGAAGACAATTCAGTAGTGAGATAACTAATGGGAAGTTAGTCGAATGAATAGAGGAAATTCAGAAGAAACAAGTTGTTAGTAATAATGTTGATTTACAAAATATAATAAAGAGGATCAGTGATATAATTTTTTGTTTTATTTATTCTTTTTATTTTTAGCTCTGAGGCTCGAGAAGTTATGAATGAGCTCTTTTTTAGTATAGTTGTCCAGACCAGCTTGTAATAGGATTTCTCGGTAGGAAGTAAAAACCAGTGCAAGGTTACAGACATGGGTTGTAGACGAGGTTAACAAGGAAAAGTAACATCAATATCACTGATTTGTTACATCCTGCTATATCGTAAGGAGCCGTAAGCAAACAAAATGTTCTGCCACACAGACATGGGTAGATTGAGGTTATCGCCCCACCGTCATGAATGCTGGTCAGATACACCACCCTCCCTCCTTTTGTGATGTTAGGCTCTCTTACATTTAATGGTTAATTGTAAATAATGATCTCTAGTCTACTTTCATTTTTTTTGTACACCTTATCGGAATTAACATTCTCTACTAGCTCCAACATTACAAGCAATCCAGACAACTTTGCCAGATAATATATCCACATAGCATATCACACTGATTTTAAGTAAACGAATGGTATGATTTATAAGATGAGTCAATTAATAGGTAGTTTGGTAATAGGAAGGACAGGGAGCTGGAACGAGGAGAAAGTGAAAAAAGAGTTGAAATAATGTGGAGCTGTCAACACGCTCAACTACTTCACTCTTTATCACTAGTTCAGGTGCGGACGCACCCCAATCTTGAAGCAATATTTTGCATTTTGAGAGGTAGAACCGTATCCTGAACACGCTTGCATTGTTGCTCAGGGTGTTCAGAAGACTCTGCATTTTGTCACCAAATAGAACTGTCATCAGGAAACGTGTCTCCCAGTAGAGGGCCCACTACTGGAAATTCAGGCGATGATAATAATAATAATAATATATTCTCAAATAACAAACATGTTACAAGAGACATGCCAATTTACAGTCAAGATCAAAATGTTAAGATTAGCAACATATTTTTTTTAAAACGGTATACAGTTCCTGAAACATTTCACAAGATCCATTGTTTTCTTAAAGATGGAATGTACAATGCGAATAATGGGCGCAAGTTACGAAGGTTGCATTACGACAATCATCTTATGGACTGAGAAACGATTCATGGTAGAGATAGGTTTTCATATAACAAGAATTGATGCGGTAAATGTACAAAGGTCTGGTTGATATTCATCAGCTAATGATTTCACATGTTCTTTGGTAGGGTAACCAAGTCTACTGCAAATATCCAGACTAATATATGTGGATTGGATTAAGGTTCTGAAGAAAGAGGAATAAAGAAAACGGGACGAGGAGCGGAACAGAAAATTTTCTTGTTCAAAGCCGAAAAATGGCTTTGCACATATGTTTATGGATAAAACAAATGTGTGTTTACTCAGACTTTTTTAATATCATAACAAAAACTAAACACTTGCACTTATGTAGGTTAATGAAGACAATTCAGTAGTGAGATAACTAATGGGAAGTTAGTCGAATGAATAGAGGAAATTCAGAAGAAACAAGTTGTTAGTAATAATGTTGATTTACAAAATATAATAAAGAGGATCAGTGATATAATTTTTTGTTTTATTTATTCTTTTTATTTTTAGCTCTGAGGCTCGAGAAGTTATGAATGAGCTCTTTTTTAGTATAGTTGTCCAGACCAGCTTGTAATAGGATTTCTCGGTAGGAAGTAAAAACCAGTGAAAGGTTACAGACATGGGTTGTAGACGAGGTTAACAAGGAAAAGTAACATCAATATCACTGATTTGTTACATCCTGCTATATCGTAAGGAGCCGTAAGCAAACAAAATGTTCTGTCACACAGACATGGGTAGATTGAGGTTATCGCTCCACCGTCATGAATGCTGGTCAGATACACCACCCTCCCTCGTTTTGTGATGTTAGGCTCTCTTACATTTGATGGTTGAATGTAAATAATGATCTCTAGTCTACTTTCATTTTTTTTGTACACCTTATCGGAATTAACATTCTCTACTAGCTCCAACATTACAAGCAATCCAGACAACTTTGCCAGATAATATATCCACATAGCATATCACACTGATTTTAAGTAAACGAATGGTATGATTTATAAGATGAGTCAATTAATAGGTAGTTTGGTAATAGGAAGGACAGGGAGCTGGAACGAGGAGAAAGTGAAAAAAGAGTTGAAATAATGTGGAGCTGTCAACACGCTCAACTACTTCACTCTTTATCACTAGTTCAGGTGCGGACGCACCCCAATCTTGAAGCAATATTTTGCATTTTGAGAGGTAGAACCGTATCCTGAACACGCTTGCATTGTTGCTCAGGGTGTTCAGAAGACTCTGCATTTTGTCACCAAATAGAACTGTCATCAGGAAACGTGTCTCCCAGTAGAGGGCCCACTACTGGAAATTCAGGCAATGATTATTTTAACTCTAGAAGCATATCTACGACAAAGCCATGCAAGAATGGGGAGATTGGACACCCCTGATGGACACCACTTTATGCAATTTGAGGTATTGTACTTATTTGGTACACCTTTCAATGACAGACACTGCCACAGAACCTCACGATACACTGAGTCAAATGTCGCCTTAATGTCCAGCAAGATAAATATTGTCGGACTCCCGAATGTCTGGCTGTGTTCGAGGAACTGTCGTAGTGTAAAAATGTGGTCAATGTATCCACGACCATGTCGAAAATCAGCCTGGTTTTCTCTAGTCAGCTTTTCATGAGCTTCCGTTAGGCGTCTAAGTATTATTGAGGCCAACAATTTAGAAGCTATATTAGCTAAAGAGGTTACTCTGTGATTGTTATATGAGGCATTTGGTCCTTTATTATAGATAGGGACAGTCAAGTATTGAGACTGATCGGATTGGATTACCTTCGGTTCCCAAATTCTACTTAAGATCTCAATCAACCCAGCTGTTACAACTGGACCATCCTCAGGATTTAGACTCTCAGGCCCTGACGCTCGCCCTCGCTTCATATTTCCTACATCTTGTTCAACATCACCTAGTCTACCTAGTTGAATAATAAAGTCACCAGCCATTATTACTATATCAGGGCACTTAAGCTTATGAACAAGCTTAGATAAGTTTCTGTAAAAATCATCTTTAATGTTGTCAGTGGGAGATTAGACAGATACAACGAAGAGGTAACGGCGAGTTTACCTATATTTACGAGTCCACACCGTTCCCTTTAGTCGGATAGCGCATAGGCGATTGTCTAATAGGATTCAGTCCACGAGAGCTTGTTCTGCCTTAGGACTTAATGCTAGTTAGGCCATGGGAAGCAGCATCAGAAATACGAAGCTTAAATCGTGTTGTTTCTCTTTCAGCAGTAGGTGAAATCGAATCGATGAGTTTACTCGGATCTTGAATGCGCATTTCGGAGACACAAGATACACTGATCGCCCGGGATTCCAGAGTTCTAGAAAATGAAGCCGGTAGCCTTATCTGTCATAGGTTTTGAACACTAAAAGCTACAGTATATAGTTTGGCACGGGGTTTAATGCAGGGTAAATGTTTACTGAGGGAAAGTCGATGGTTAGAATCTGGAAACATAAGAAAAATTTATTGATTTGAAAAATGAGATCGGTCACATCCTCTCGTTGTTCTAAAAAAATTTATAAAAGGTACTTATTGCTTTAAATCATAATTTAATCCCTAGTTTACGTCTAGTATAACGTATATTGAAGGTAATATTAACGAGGTAGCAGATACATTATCCAGGCCGATCAATAATGCTCACATACAATCTGAAATCCATTATCATAAACTAGCAGCATTACAAAATATGGATGTTAGGCTAAACAGACTTTGATACTCAAGAAAAAGGTACATCGTCACACTAGTTACTAAGTGAGTAATTTTTGTCACCTTGATAGAAGTTTCAAGCATAAACACATCAATATTGTGGGAACACTGCTGATTTCAAATGGCTTCAGTTATATTTTCACTTGCATTGACAGATCAACGCGATGGCCTGTATTAGTGCCCATAAAAGACATTTCAGCAGAGACTATAGCCAAACTCTTAGTTCAGTATTGAATGCCTTATTATGGAGTTCCTGATAATTTTAAAAATGATAAATTCATTTAGAAAGTCTTATCTTCCAACAACTCACAGAATCCCATAGAATCCATCGTACTCGCACAACAACCGACTTTATGATGATGAACAGTTTGGTAAAGAGATAACATCAGCAACTTAAATCCTCTCCGAAAGTTGCTATTAGCAATAATGGTTGGGCCAGCTAGCACCCATTGGTCATGTTCAGTTTAATATTGATAGTAAAGCAAGATATAGGATGTGGCGTAGCAGAGTTGGTTGATGGAACTGCTCTGCGAACATCAGGAGAGTTCTTCACTTCAAGGTCAAAGTGTTCCAGTTGATATAGCCAACTATGCACAACGTCTAAAAGTGCACATGGAAGATCTAAGCATAACAGTTCCGAAAGAAATGGACATGGGATATATAAACCGAAACAACTTAGCGATAGTGCTCATGTGTTTCTCAAAAGATATGATGTGCAACGTCCATTAAGTCAACTTACTATGGTCAAATTAAAGTGATTGGAAGAAGTTTTAAAACTGTCACGGTAAATAAAGCTGGAAAAACAGATGCCATAAGCATTACCCAAGTCAAACCCGCTTTCATCGAGGCTTATGATCAGCTACTAAGCAAAGAGAACCACACTGTGTATGCTTTTCCTTCTAGAATTGATTGGTTTACCGATCCTGTACTTCTTGGAATGGATCTGCAAAATTACAACCTTATCGTGTTTTGAACCATTAGAAATAATATCACGTAGACTTTTATTTTTTCTGCGTGTGTGGAAGCAGTATCACCGCCCGAAACCATTCTGGGATAACTTAAACTCCTAAGCCAACACAAAGTTGGAGAACTGGGTTTAGGTTTGGAAACCCTCTGCAGTTGAACGTAAACCTGCTCAGAGACGGCAAACGGGGAACATCTTTCAAACTATGTGGATAACACTCTGGGAGTGAATGTGTTGGAGACGTTAGAAACCCAAAACTCACTTGATAAAGGTCCTAATTTTGGACTTTATGCATTCGCACATAGGCTGATCAGCTGGCCTTCAGATTACATTTTCCACCTGGAAAATCCTCGAATTTCATTGGCTGGTGTGTATTTCAGCACGCTGTTTTTATGGCTCTCCCAACGGCGTTTCTGTCAAGTATAAATAAACTCGATTCGTAAGCTTATTAGCCCTATATTTTCTACATTTTGTCAAGATTTCTTCCTCTACTTAGTGGGGCCTTTGGAAGTTTGGATTAGAGAAGCCTGTCCTTTCGCCTGATGACCGATTCTCGCTCCGTTTACCGGCTAACTCGTAACAGTTTCAAGTATATCTGTTGACGAGCATAACAGATAAGATCTTTTTAGCATGAACCTGTAGGCTATTGGTTCAAGACGAGTTCCATCGAATGTCATGTCATCATCTAACAAACAAAGCAAATTATATCAAGGGTATTAGGAATATTTGGGCACAAAGTGAGAATAGCAGAATCACTGAAGGGGCCGACGTAACGGAAAACTGCAACTTTAGAATAAGTTATTCAAGCTGGACAGAATAGACAGACCTCAGAAAAGATGTTATTGTATCATTGTATTGTATTGTATGTCTCATTCACGCAAAGGTTTGAATAAATCCTCCCCAAAGAAGCACAAAACCACTAACAGGACGCCAATCTTGTAGACTGATGATCACCGAAACAACCTTCATCATAAATAGGGGGATTACAATGAACGCCATCAGGTGCTATGAGCTTGTAAGAATGACATCAAAGATGATAATAAGCAGCTTTATTAGAGTCTTCAGGCGGTCGTAGGCTCTGAAAGTCTTGACGGAAGACCTGAGTCAAGGTTGGAATGGAAAACACTCGATATGATTGATATCATGAGACGAAAAGGAATAAAAGAAATGAACAAAAACGGCTAGAGTTTTGCTAATCTCTCTACCTTAAACGAAATTGTTATGGTTGGCGCAATATTCCCATAGAGTACATACATTCCATTGGATTACACTGGGCAAAACCGGGTCGATCGTGCTACATGAATAAAAATTTCAGAAGGACCATGAATGATGAATGAAAGGAGCTGACGCAACTTCAGATCAAAGATGAAATTGAAACTTTCTTCAGTACTTTGGCAAATACGAGAAATTCAAGATAGTTGTCAGCAAACACTTTCAAGCCTTTCACGACCTACTCAAGAGGAGGAAACTGCCAGGTAGAAAAATGGAAGGGACTGGAGAAATATTAACTCAAGCATGACATGAGGTTTTGAGTCATTAGAAACATAAATATATGTAATGTATCTCTGTTGATATTCTGAGTAAGATTCAAGAAAGGAAGAAAGAAAAAACGGTAGGGAATAGATGTCGAACAGAAGCAGAGAAATCCAAGGCCCAAACTGAATATACAGATGCAAACAAGTGACTAAAGAGGAGCATTAGAACTAATAAAGCTAAACGTGGCCAGTCTACCAATGACAGGAGAAAAAGGTGCGTGAAAACATCAAAGCAAATACCAACACACCGGAAAGAATGACACCTGGTCAATATACCAAAGAGTGGAGATCTCAGAGCGTATGACAAAACACTCCATTATCAATACAGAGAAACGTCTTCGACAGAGTGTTGCGAAACACAATGGACGATCCTGTACATCACCAAATTTGAAATTAACAGGCTAGATTCAGAAACGACTAATCGCGTACTGACAAAATCGCGACGCTACGAACAATGTGGCACGATCAGCTGGATGGATCTCACAACTGTACATCAGCTTCTTTGACTACGAGAGAGCATTTGATAACATGAGCAGTGTGACACTTTGGAGCCTTCTGTGACACTATGTTGTACCTGCGAAGAGAGTCACCATCACAAACAATATTTAAGATGGATTAAACTGCGAAAAAGAGCAGCTCACAAACTCATTCCAAGTGAATACCAATGTAAGTCAAGGCTACGTAAGCTCGCGCTTAATCTTTCTCTAGATAGTCGACCAGATTAAGAAGACATTAACATCTCAGGGGAAGCAAGGTATTCAGTAGACGGTTAGAATGCAGTCAGACTGTTGGAACTTCGGAGATGATCTAGCCCTTCTGTCGCACCCAGCAGCGATTCCAGGAAATGACGATCACTGTAGCAGCAGTAGGTCTCAACATGCATGAGAGAGAAAGCGAGATCACTAGATGCTACATAGAATACTGCAATAAAATTATTTTCGATTGAGAAGCTTCGGGAGGTTTCGAGACCTTTACATATGTGTGCAGCTTAACTGATAAACAAGCTTGATTTGAAGTAGGCGTAAAAACATAGACTATCAAAGCAAGAACAGCATTTCTGCAAGTGACGAAAATCTAGGAGTCAAAACAACCATTCCCCAACACTGAAGTCAGAATTGTCGATATAAGTATCAAAATATTTCTGATATGTGAAGCGGACGCTTGGAGATCTGCGAAAAATGCCGCTCAAAGATGCAGCTTTTGTGGCCCGGTAAGTAAACATGCTACATAATGAAAAGTGAAAGAAAATTGAAGTGGAGGAGAGTAGACTAGGTCGATCAATGACTAAGTACTTATATTTTGACGCGAATAAGTGAGACTTTTGATGAACGGAGTGCGCAAGGCACTCTAAAGTTCAAACGGTCAGGATTATAAGCGAAAGTTTACCAAGGTCAAAAGTTATGTGAATGATAACTGGTGCTTTAGTTTGACCAAGAGTCAGGATGGGCCATGTAGTCTTGAAATTGTGATACACACTACAAAATCAAACGCACGAATTTGAAGCTCCAATGAACAGGAAACATCGGCAACAATCTACTGTGGGAGATGATTAATCAGGCATCCAGATGAGGAAGAATTTATAAAAAACTCTGGACGTCGATCGGATTCTCTTTGTGTAATTACCGAAACGGTGTGGTAAGACGAGCTCTCACACGGGATCCTAGGGCCCCAAACAGAGAGGAAGACGGAGGAACAAATTTCGCTGATAAGTCAAAGTAAATATCATCATATTGAATAGCACTTGAGAACTAAGAAGTAGAGCCCAAGACAGAAATGACTGAAGATTGATGGTCGAAATTCCATGCCTCATAATCAGTGACAACCGTAAGTAATTATACAAGAACGAATTAGGTTTCATCCTTACGCGAATACCAAGAGACTGGAAAGTTGGATGCCTCATTAAGACAGATAATAACCGGAGATCTCTGTTTGATAAATATACAACCATCACACCATTATTATCAACATGCAGTCTTAAACAGAGTTTTAGGGAACCGAAATGAAGTTCAGAAGAAGCTGAACTTTGAGATCAACAAGCTAAATATTTTAAAGATAGGTGTCAAAGACAGTTATCTACTCTTGCTGTTTATCTTGGTTCTAAGTTTTGATTGAGCTATTGAAATCACATCTCAGGAGAAACATGGAGTACAGGGAACATCACAGATGACGCCAGACTATTTGAACTTTGCAAAATACAATCGTTCTACCTCATGCAAAGCAGAACAGAACAAAAAGCATTTCAGTGTAACTGTGGTTTTTACACCAGTCGGTCCTAACATTTACAAAGGAATCCTGTATTCCATAATGTATCAGTCTGAGGTAAGTCTTGCTTTTCCATGCTTATGAAGTAATAGCTGCTTTGTGTTTCCGGTCTAGAGACCTTAAATTTCTTACTGATATGTAACGCGACATCTGTGAAGGTCAACTTCGTTTTAACAAGGTATACTGTATCCTTATCTTAGACTATGAGCCAAATAGCCTTACAGAGTCACAGTCGGACAGAATATCTTATCCGACCCTCTGGTTTCATACCAGAGCATTGTTTGAAGCATGAATTTTAGTATCATTAATTTTCAGTTGTGAATTTCATCTACTATTTATTAAAACATACTTAAATCTCCAGTAACAAAGTTGAGTCAGCATCTGATCTTCCGAATAAAACACCTTTGACGCTACGTTCTGATGCAGCAAACTAAACACACCATTTTAATAGAATCAAGCTTGAGAATAATTAACAATACACCTATTCTTAGCAATTTTAGACTTTATATTGTCTATATCAATGAGAGTAATTTGTTTGTGAAATATATCTCTAACAAATATGACCATATTATCCGAAGTGGACGTTTATGTGGTGTTGTATTCATATTATTCCCTTTAACAAATAATCTACTTTGCGATCCACATTTCACGAACATAGACCGTTCTGAATCATTTTATAAGACATAATCACTTACTCATGTGATCAAGGCTAACTACTTGTGGATATTTCTCACTATTTAATGTGGATCTGAAAACAGAAGACGAATACTTCTTAAGTTCGTGATAAGCTTTTTTACTCCGGCATATAATGTAGTGAGTAAAGATTATATACACTTGGTATATTTATGTTTTTCTTACTTACTGAAACTCGTTAGATGTGTTTCTGAATGCTTTCAGATAGGGGAACCTCCAGCCAAACAGCCGTCGACAAAAAATAATAGTTAGGTTGAGGAAAACCGTATCTTAACTACTTGATGCACCACTGCTATTTACCGTGAGTTGAAGGCACAAAAATAATGCTGAAATTCTATTTGGCATCACAAACAGCTGAGATGATAAATAAAAGTATTCGTGTTAAAATATACAGCACATTTGATTGCCCGTAGACTAGAAAAACTGGATCTGTAAAAATTGACCGGTCACATACTGTTTAAATGCAGATTTCCAATTTTTACTCCAGCTTTTAAAAGTTTTGCAGAAAGAAGCGAGTTGATTTTGACCAGGATAGAACTCCCATTTTCTAAAGTGGTTGGTAAGGAATGCGTTTTCATACTAAACCGACCCAAACCGATTGAAGCACTGACGATCAAACATCTGGATCGGTACCGAAAGAACAAGAGCGCAAAAACTATCAATTGGTTTTGTCCTAGCCCGTGAAAAAGATATTGGATATTGGACTACCCGCTCTGATTTCGGCTGCTCAAGGTTGTCTGAAGCAAGAAAATTCGAGTGCACCCTTTTTTCTGAGATAGTTTGGAATCTTCACGCCACCTGTTTCTAGTTCTTCTTTCCAGATTCTCTGAATATGAAGCTTCAGTGATCAATGATATCTGTCTGTTGCTATTCTTAGGAAATGTAAGTCCACAATATGAGCTTCTTCATTTGATAATGGCACATTGCTGTCGTTTATCGTTCATGCATTGATTTAAACTGCAGTTTGTGATTCACACGTATCGGTTTACTTGTTGTGCTAACACTGCTGGCAAATGAAGTTAGGGCAGAAAATATAGCCATGATAGTACCTCGGTAGATATCTCTGAATGGGATTGGTGAACAGGCTATTGTAGATTCAAACTTCCCTGGTTTTCTCCAGTTCATAATTTGATCTTTATTCGTCACACTGTAAGAACCACATTACTCAAGCTAACACCTCTATTCCTCATGTAGTTTTTGTTCTCTTATAAAGTGATTGATTCTAATGCAATGTAAAGCCCAGTACGTGTATACATCGATGCATGTTGTTATACCCCATTAGCACAGTAATATGAGATTTCTTGGGCGACTTATAAAGTAGTAGATGTGACAACAGTATTAGCGGTAGAAGAAAAGGCTATTGTGGCAGAAATCCATGAAGTCACTGACAAGTGGACTGAGTCATGTTGGTAGATGTAGGCTACCGGCTTGGGGTCTGCGAGACGAAAGTCATCAAGGGTTAGAGACCTTGAATGACATGTCTCAGGATCGTTTGCAATGGCGTAGGTGCATCCACTCTTTGTGTTCTATGAAATTGTAACCTTATGAATTCCTCATAATCTCTATCTTTCTCCTTTTAAATTTATCTTACTGAATTATACTTCTCGAATCATATCTTCGCTCCCTAACCTTCTCCATTACTGCTAATACTTCTATTATTGCTATCACTGTTGAATTTGAACTGACAGTTGCGTCTCTGTGCTGATGGGGCATGGCAACCTGGACTGATGTACGTACGTACGAAGTTCTGCGTTGTGTCTGTCTGTCTGTCTGAAAAGCCTATGCTTTATAGATACGATTCAAGAAAACATGAGTGAAGGTTATGAGGTATTCATAGGCTTAGAATCTTTGGCTATAGATTCATCTTCGCCATCGCGAACGATTTTCAGCCGTATCATTCGAAATCTCTAACCACTTGTTGCAGTTTGAATGACAAGGCTCAAAATTGTTTACATTGGCGTTAATGCATCCATTCTTTGTCTTCTCAAATTCTGATCTGAATTTCTTGTCGCATTTGTCTGTAGCTTTTTAAATCTATCTTACTGGATTATACTTCCTAAATAATTTCTTCGAACACTAATCTTAACTACTACTAATACTTCTACTACATCTACCACTGTTTTGGATCGATAGTTACATCTCTGTGCTAATGTGGTATGGTAACTTGAACTGATGTACGTACGTATGAAGTTTTACGTTGTATTTGATTGACAAAGTGACTGAACCATAATCTTATAGACCTCAGCCAAGCAGTCTACACATGTTAACATGGCTCAGTCATTGAGTTCACGAACTGGGGCCATGTCGTGGTTTGATCTCCTAGCTTTCTCACGATGTACACCTACACCAAACAGGCTGTTAATGAACACAACACATGTTCAAACCACCATAGTTTGTGAAACTACACCATCTTATCAATCGATTTACCGTCCTCATCTAAGTCCCTATTTCAAAGCCAGGCGTTGCTTATTCGGTAGTTCCAAAATAGACGGGTGATGCATCGAAGACACCTACGATTGAATAGTCATAGCCTACGAATATCCTTTATTATTCATGTCCATGTTTCACGGCCACAACTTAGAACAAAGCGAACTGATTCACAGTAAACTCGATTTTCGGCTATGTCACCTATGCCACAGGTTATTCGAGTTGAAAGAAACCACCTGAGCTCTTTGAGTCTTCACCGACATTTTGTAAGATACTAGTTCATCAGGACTGATGAGACTTCCAAGATGAGTAGAGAGGTCGATATGCCAACTTCTTCATTCCTATCATTAATTAAGATGCTGATGCATGCTGATTCTAGAGTAACAATCTGGATAGGATCTCATCCTAAAGCTACTTGTGAGCAGGTAGCAAATAAGTGTTGTGCTTGCTTGTTCTATTTTGGTTTTACTTCAATCGACGTATTTGGTTATCTCTGGTAATTTTACACAAATGATTTCAAATTAAATTCATCTTGGCTTTCCTCCTTTTCGAATTTGATTTAGATGTTAACTTGCTTGATTTGTAGAAAATTTGAAGTATAATTTCAATTTTTCTCAGTTGTATGTATTATACAAATACTAAAGAATGGTAGTCCTAGTATGTTAAACCATCATTTAAATCGCCTTATTGTAGATTAGATTAATAACCTATCTTAATAGGTATCTTTGGCACTAGCTTCGGATTTCGTATCTGCAATAAACCCAGACAACTTCCGAGTAACATAACCCAGCTTTCTCTCCTACTGATTCAGCTTTCATCGCCCTTTATTTTATAGGTTATCCCATAAGTATATGCTTAAATATTTGCCACTCGTCTTGGCAGTCAAAGTAGTTTCGGGACCGGCATAATTACTCGTGATTCGGGTAATATCTTTGTGATCTCTAAGCTCTTTTTAAAAAACGGAGAATACTCGAAAAAATTTCTTTTCGTATTTCATGCATCAAATTAGTCGATTATCGCGTACTGTAGTTTGACTCGCAATATCGCGGGTAGACATTAATCGTAGTCTTCTAACTCTATCTTGTGGTATTAAAAGGGTAGTGGAGCTGTTAAGAATAAATATAATTTAAGGAAGAAAAGCTAGGTCAGGTTATATGGCAGAATTATTCAGTTGACTAAATTAGTCAAAAATATTGCCGATTCCTATCACTGTTCTGCTAATGATCTAAAAGCGGTAATATTATTTGTTCTTAAATTATCTTGTTCAGCATATACTTGGATGTTAAATACATTGGGTGTGAGTGATATTAGCACTACCAGGTTACCGAAACCGACATGGATGGAATGGGATTCGAATCTAGGACAAGATAAGTCATACTCAAAGTCCGTATCGTTAAAATATCGTTTTCCAGCTGTTTTTCATTTCACTTATCTGGTTTTACTTTTTACTTCGGTCGTTCTAATTGTAGCTCCTACTTTATAATTTCAGATTCTGTCGGACGTATTGCGTCGCTTAGCTTGGCGATGGTTGCAGTTTCTTGGAAGTTTTACATCGTACATGTTATAAACAAATGAACTGTAAATGGATCTGTGGAAAAGCATCGAGAGAAATCTATCCTGGTTTGACTTATCTCCAGAAGTGCGTATGCAGCTGAATGATGATCCCAAGAAGTATGAAGAACAGATTTTGTTACACAGTTTTCGAAACCAGTTACGCTATTCTGGAAATATTGTACAATTGGTATGCAAAGCATTTAGATAATTTCAACTTAAGGTCATAAAACGTGAAAAGAAATACTACGAGAAACTTGTTGATTATGGAAGAAAACATTATCTTCTATATCCATACCACTTACAAGACAAAATAGTCCGTGGTTTACAAATCACTCAGTTTGTCTACTACCGCCACATGATTATTGATCTGATTTCAACCGAAAAGTCATATGATTGTCTCCCGAATTTTACTGCAGCAGATTGCTTGCGCCTGTTGGGAATTGGAAGAAATCAGTACATTGAACTTGTCAATACCTACAAGAGTTTCCTGTCGTCTATAGGCCCTGATGAAAATGAAGTTCAGGGACTTCTTTGTGATATTCTACCATCACAGCCGATTGATAGAGTCGTATTTGAATCCTGGTATATAGTTCGTATAGGATCAGTTATGTTATCTGATATACAAACATCTACGGATTCCGAGCGTATGATGATCGACCAGCTTATAGACGCTGAAAAAGCAAGTGAATTGGAGGAAACCAATCAAGTTAGTTCCGGAATTCCGGTTAAAGATCTTGATCAAGATATCCTCAAACGACTTTACCTTCGTGGTTTGGTTTACATTGATATTCCAGTATCTTGTGACGATAAGATATGCGTTCCTACACTTGAGGGCTTCGTAATGAATCGTATCAGTGGAGATACTAGAGAAAATCTCCTGTACAAGATTTTTGTTACGGCTGACGAGAATACATCAGTTAGTGAACTAGCCGAGTGTCTACAAGTCGATGTGAACTCAGTAAAACAAGCTGCTTCTATATTTTGTCGGTTAGGGTTTGCTCAGAAGCGGATTGGACATCCAGAAAGTCGTACGAAGTCTTTCAAAATTCCAATATCTAGTAAAGATTCCGTTATGTCACTACATGCAGAAAACCCAGTTGTCGACACAAACTTGGGTTCTTTTTCATGTGTAGACGACCACTCTCAACAACAAAAGAAGTTGGTACTGATATTTGATTCGACCATCACAGCTTATCTCATGATGGGTAACTTGTCATCAAACTTGAAACCTCATGCAGTTACAATGTTTGAGGTCGGGAAATTATCAGATGATTCACTGAATTCTTTCTTATTTGAACTAAATCATCTTGCCCCTGTTTCGGAAGGCGAAGCCGGAGTTTATCGTGAGCATGCTCTAAATTTACGCGAAACAATCCATTTTTTGCGTAATCAGGCTTCATTAGACTCAACAGACCTTTGTGGTGTTGATTTAATTAGAGGCGGTTCGTTGTTAAGCTTAGAACCCGAAACACGAATACGTGTCCTGCACAAAAACTATAACTTAATTGTAAGCCTTATTCCCTCAACCTATGAAGACCAACAAGCTTTTGACTCCCAATGGCCACCACATTTAGGACCACCTATTTCAGAAGCTAATTCTCCATGGTTTGGCTTTTACATTTCTTGTATTGCAAGCAACGCAATCCAGACAAAACAGAATGCGTGTGTTAAAGTTTTGCCTACTCTTTTGATAACATGTGGTACTAGGATATCTCATCTTCCATCAGCTTTACGAGGTATCTCATGCTTCTGGCTTACTGCATGGGGTCATGACGCTGTAGTGGTGGACTCAGTTAATTTTTTAACTACAGTAAATGATATGCTGCTATCATCACCTGTACTTATCCAAGTGAGTTTTATCGATAATATCTGTTCTTTTCTCACTTTAATCTGATTTTGAAATACATTAACCTATATCATAACATTTCGTATTAATCTTCACATTAAATCAGTAATTTATTTATTTGTTAACTTTTTTAAAATTCAATCCTATTACATCTGGTATCAGAGATTTGTAGCCATCTTTATTTATACTAGTTCACAATTTTTACCAACTTTTTTTCTCTCACAACTGCATAACCACAAGGTTTTACGATCACACCACATGTAAACAATGCCTAAAAGACCTTTTCAGTACAAAATCTGTAGTGTGTAAATGTCTTTCATCAAGTCTGATTGCTTTAAATCAAGGTAGTAGATCCCTGTAGTTTCAGTATGTTCAAACTTGTTCAAGTTTTTCTGTCCTATAAGGGGCTATGTAGTTTGCCAAAGAACCCACCTCGACTTATTTTTTTTTGAAAATATTACAGTCTAACAAACATTTAAATTATAATTCTTTTAAACCGCCAGTGTATCTTGATCATTTGATATTTTTCTGGATGCGTTATGGTTTTCCGCTATAATTGTGTTCTTACAGTTGAACTGGTTCACTCATAATGACTTAGTTGACCAAGCCTGTCACTGTATTTTGTTGACACCTATTGCATCCAGTTCTAAAACATTAATACAATGTAACTGACTATTATTTACTATTTTTGTTATCATTTATTGATGGTACAAGAGCAAATATATTACATTTCATATATTCCGATTACATCTCTCAAATTCAATACCATTGGGAAGACATGATATTTCTATGACTAAGCACAACCTCTTTGTATAAGAAATAAAGTCAAATAACCAGGGAATTCTTAGATATGTTTCACTCATGTGTATGGAAAATTAAAGCATTTTTATTTAAAACAGTGATTTATTACTAAGAAGGCTTTTTAATGTTCCTTGTAACTGAATTTCTGCATATTCAGTTAGCACAATCTGACACTACTTTCGTGAACAACGCTCATTTACAAATACTACTCTTAGTTGTATAAAAAAATTTAGTTTGTATTCCGTCGTCAGCCAGCATCTGAAATCATGCACATTGTACATCAATTCACTACAGATGGCAAAGTACTTCATGGCGTTTTTTTGTAATTTGCTATTAAAATTTTGGTAGTAAAGGTTGTACAACTACCACTACCTGTTACCATAAACTCAACTTTTTCATACCATCTGAAAATAAGTTAAAATTAGGACTATAATCTTTTCCTTTAAGTGAATTAGTTGAAATTTCAATGGTGAAGTAGATATCTAATATCTAGTTATCACATGTCGTTTCGTAGCCATTAAAATTTTCTTAATATTGCCTCCCTATATTTTAGATTGGGTTCTGGTTACACTGTTAATGATTATCTTGTCCTCTAGATTTTTTAATTGATTACTTTTAATTGCCAAACCTTTTTTCTCTTGAAAGGCCATTGAAAGTTATGAAATCGAGGAAAATTTATCTCAAAGATATATCCCTTTACCTATTTCCAAGGAATTTCTACAAAATTCATCCAATTGTATACCTGAATTTATGATGCACATCATGAAGGTTATTAATTTAACCTATGTTTCCGGATACATCATAGTACTGGCTCCGACGAACAAGTGTGAACCTGATCAAAATTTGAATGCACTAAGTTCGGAAGACCAAATCTTTTTATCAGATAACACAGATTCTGTTTTGCAACATGACCAACAAAAAAGTGAATATAATCCTTCTGGAAAAGCTGTTTTAGTCGAAAATGAGTTACTCACAATCATGAATGAGCATAAACCCATTTATTTTATTACTTTACGTTTAGGTTTGCCCATTTTTAACGTGGAATTAAATCGTGCGGTTTGTGCTCAAATTTCTAGTCAAAATTTATTGTCCACTAATAATCGCAGTCATCTCAAAGCTACTAATCGTCTGCTTGTTACAGAATTCACAAAATTTATTTTTGATGACTGTTTCGGTTTGTTACCAAACCCAAATCAATGTAGTTATTCAACACTTGTTACCAGTTCTGGTGGTAATTTTCCTGATACTTGGCCCCTTCCAACGAAAAGTATGATGTGCGCCAATGGTACTTTGTCTTTTATTTAGGCTTTTTTTACTATACCTAATAATATTCAATCTGCAATCATGTTTGATTGTAACACGTACATATCTATTTTATTGTTTCTATTAATATTTCTGTTACTTTTTGTGTGAATCATTCGTTATTTAAATATTATTTAGTTTCTTTCTCTTGTAATTTTCATTTTTGTTTATCTTTTCGCTTTTTTTTGGTTAATTTAACTCTGAAAATATATATTGCTGTCCATATGACAACAGAACGTATCGTTCAATCAGTTCCCTCAAGTGGCTTCTGACAAAATCAAGTTCTCTATATATTATGAAATACATATTGAATATATCAGTAATCATTATGAACTTGGCCGTTAGATTGCAGCAGTTTCAAACAAGTTACTGAACCCTATCGGAAAGTATTTTTAACTAATATTATTTTGCAACCCACTTACAACCTGTAAACCCAAGTGACATGTTATTTTTACATTTATGACCGTTGATTTCTAATCAGTTTCTAAGTTGCACCATAATTCCATAGCTTTCATCTCAGCTAACTCCACATCAATAACATAACATAGTAATTTTAATGACATCATAGTATCCGGGCTGTTGCTCATCCATTAGTATTCAGGTAATAAAAAAGTAGAGAAAATTCAACAAAGAATACTACTTTTTCGAAAATATCGTTTACCAAAGCTGTAGTTGAACAAATGTATGGGTCTAGAAGAATAGAAATTATTCATATTAAAAACTGATTTGAAACTTCAAATCTAAACAGAATATTGGGTGATGATCTACAGGTAAGGGAAGAATGAAGGGACAAGATTTATCTACGAAAGGAAGTTGTCCACATAACAGATAAAAAGAAAAAATAAGATGTGTACATGTCATGGTAACAAATGGTAAATAAATGATGGATAATGTTGAGTAAGTAATAATAACTGACTACGGTTTCAAATTACAACATAATAGTGAGGACGAAACTAAGAAATTGAAATGGGTATAAAGGCTGTGTTTATACAATTACATAAATGTCGTTTAAATATTTTGAACATAAATCAAATAATTCTTCATGAACATTATTCATATAGTTCATCATTAATCAAATAGTTCATCATGAACATTAATCAAACAGTTCATCAATCCATAATGTGTGTGGCTTTCTTCTCGACTGGCTATCCCAACAAATATCCAGTTTTAAATCAGAGGACTACTAGCGCCTCAGCGGTATATTAGCTTTTCACTCGACCTCCGATCCATTTCTTCTAATCATTTAGATTATTTTAAAAAATGATTCCTTTGGAGCAACATGCTTTCAGTCATCTAGATCTTCCTAAATTCTCGGCCGTAGCTGCTATCTTGACGTAATTGTCGGGCTTGCCTATCGTGATGACTCACCCGAGCTATATTAGCAGGAACATAAGTTCCTGTCGGTTCTGCCATGTCAGGTAGATCGACTGGAGAACGACGAGACTAAAAGCAGCTACCCAAGGTCTGAGGGCGAAGTCGTACTGCTGACTGTGATGGAGGGGTGTGACAGCAGTAAGATGTTTCCCTCGGACAACCAGCATCTGCAGCGATGCTGCCTTCTCACAAGGAAGGAAGGGTTAGAAAAGGTCGGCCCTAAAAATGTCATACCTCACCCTACCTCACAGATTTCCGTCTCCTTGGGTAAGGGTGCCCACTAAGGGCCTTTAAGAACGGAGCTAATCCTCTAAATACCTTTCATAAAAAGGCCGTGCGTGACCGGCCTCAAGCAGTTGTCCCTTGGGTTCTGCGGTCACGCACCCAGGTCTCCAAGACCAACACTAATATATTTTCCTTTTCAGGTTCCTCAAGAAACAACCTTCCACGGTGTGGGCAGCCGGGAAGTGACCACCGCCCTCATACCCGTAACAGCACGAGAGACCAAATTGGTCGAAATCTCCAGTCATCCTGAATGGCAAATCGACGTAAGTCCGCCTAGTCTTAATGACGTTGAGAAAGCGTTAGGAAATCTGAAGCGAGGGTGAGCTGCGGGTCCTGATAGACTGACCCCTGAGATATTTAAGGATGGTGGTCCAGTTTTAGCAACTAGGTTGACCGAGATCTTAGGTAGAATCTGGGAACTGGACGTAATCCCATCCGACTGGTCTCAATCGCTGATTGTCCCAATCTATAAGAAAGGACAGAAGTCTTCTTGTGACAATCACAGGGGAATAAGTCTAACTAATATAGTATCTAAAATATCGGCCTCAGTAATACTTCGACGCTTAACGAAAGCTCGTGAAGAGGAGATTAGAAAAAACCAGGCTGATTTCAGACCTGGACGTGGTTGTATAGACCACATTTTAACACTAAGACAGGTCCTGGAACACAGACACACATTTAGGCGTCCTACAATAGTTGTTTTCTTGGACCTAAAAGCGGCATTTGACTCAGTGGATCGTGAGGTTCTGTGGCAGTGTCTGTCATTGAAAGGTGTACCAAAGAAGTACATTAACCTTACACAAGCTCTCTACTCGAACACCACTGGTCGAGTGAGAGCTTATGGTGAACTGTCAACGGAATTCTTTACTTCAAGTGGTGTCCGTCAGGGATATCGACTCTGTCCGTTCTTGTTTAATTTTATCATAGACATGCTCCTAGAAATAACCTTATCCTCGTCTGAATTTTCAGGAGTAGACCTTTTACTAGGAGGCTCGCTTATCGACCTAGAATATACCGTTGACATAGTTCTATTCGGTGAAGACGCTGACAAAATGCAGAGTCTTCTGACTACCATAAGCAACAATCCAAGCATGTTCGGGATGCGGTTTTACCCCTCGAAATGCAAAATGTTGCTTCAAGATTGGGTTTCATCGGCACCTGAACTAGTGATAGGGAGTGAAGTGGTCGAACGTGTAGACCGCTTCACTTATCTTGAGAGTCTCATCAGTGCTGATGGCCTGGTGACTGAAGAAATCTCGGCACGGATACAGAAGGCTCGATTGGCTTTTGCCAACCTGCGTCACTTATGGCGTAGGCGAGATATCCGTTTGCTGACTAAAGGACGAGTGTACTGTGCAGTGGTTTGCTCCGTCTTACTTTATGGCTGTGAAACATGGCCAGTGAGAGTAGAAGATATTCGTAGGGTACTGGTTTTCGATCATAGGTGTGTTCGAAGCATTGCTCGTATATCGTGGGACACCCGAGTGGGCAACGCTGTTATTAGGAATCGGGTGCTAGGTAAGAATGGCAGATCAACAGACGCAATAGTGACACTTCATCAGTTGAGTTGGTTGGGACATGTGTTACGTATGCCCAACCACCGACTGCCTCGAGGAGCTATGTTTTGTAGTGTAGGAATAGGTTGGAAGAAAGTTAGGGGCGGCCAGACCAAAACATGGCAGAAATCCATGAAGTCATTGACTAGTGGACTGAGCCATGTCGGTAATTGTCGACTACCTGGTTGAGGTCTGCGAGATGATAATAATCGATGGTTAGAGACCTTGAATGACATGGCTCAAAATCGTTCGCGATGGCGGCGGTGCCTATATTCTTTGTGTTTTTTCAAATTCTAGGCTTCTGGGTTCTTCAACAACTCTAGTTTTGACTTTCTAAACTTTTCTCATTGAATCATACTTCTTGAATAATATCTTCTCATCCTAACCTCTCCGATTACTTCTAATACCTTTACTACCTCTTCTACTATTGGATTTGAATTGACAATTACATCTCTGTGCTGATGTGGTATGGCGACATGAACTGATGTACTTATGTACGAAGTTCTACGTTGCATCTGACTGACTGACTGACTGTATTCCTCTTTTAAAAAGCCACTCCAGCTACTGCTCTGAGGTGAGCTTAGAAAATATTCTCTTCCTTAAGCTATTGTATACTGTTTCCCCAAGTTATGGATACAGTCGATGTAGTTCAAAGCTAAAGTTTATCCCTAATACATCATCTAATAATAGTCGGCTTCCTGCAGTAGACAATATAAACCTTAGCTCAACAAATTCTTTACCAGAGAATTTAAAATTAGTTTGAGATTTCCGCAGCCCTAACTTCAAATTTGTCATTCATAAAGAGTTTACTTTTGAATCGTCAGTTATCTTTTAGATAGCGGCTCCGTTGTTAAGTTTCTATCTATAAATCTAATTAGATTACTATATTTGATTTGTCGGAGCTGAAGTAGTTCGTCTTCTGATATGTCATTAGAGGATATTCACCTACTCGAGGGCAAGGAGTGAAATTTTCTTTTTTTGCTCAATGGGACCGAAATCTGTATACTGACCATTCCACACGACCATATGCATATCCTTTTTAAAGAACTGCCTAACTTCTCAAAAAAACATCAAGAAAATGAAATCACACGCTTCTTATGTAAATCTAATTGACTGATAACAAGTAATGAGCTATCCGAGATGTTACTGAGGCTTAGATCTTCACAGACAATAAGTCAGTTAAATGGATGATTTATAAGGAGATCGGTTTATCGACTCAGGTGAAGACACTGACAAAATGAAGTCTTCTGATCATAATGAGCAAACAAGTTTGTTTGCGATGTATTCTTCTGCCTCGAAATACAAAATGCTTCTTCATGGCTGCTCAGCGTGAACGCCTAAATTAATGATAATGAGTGAAGTAGCTGAATGTGTTTATCATATCAGTTATCATAGAAATGTTATCCTGGTGTCTGATGAAGTCTTAGTACAAATTCAAAATTTCGCTTAGCTTTTGCCGGTTCCCACCATCTTTGAAGTATACTAAGATGCCCGTCTTCTAATGAAGGGGCAAGTGTACTGCGTATCAGTTTGCTCGGTTTTAGTCAATCGTTATTAAAGATGGACTTCAACGGTGGACATTTAGAGGTTATTAGTATTCGACCATAAATGCTGTCGAAGCATTCATTTTCATGGCTCGTTAGATTTCACACTCTATCTGTTGTCTTATTTACTCGTGTTTTTTTTGTATCACGTTTCATCGATTTGCATTTTGTTGTACTTCACTCCTAATGTTTCTACTACCGTAAACACTTTTAAGCAGATTCTCATACCGATTAGGCACTCGATCCAGTAAGATATATGTTTCCTATAATTGATGAATGTTCGTGAATATGCTTTTTATCATAAGAAAAAATAAATCAAACATAATAGTCATTTTAACATTTGGTGTCTTGTCAGGTGCTATTTGAATGATAGATCTGCCACGTGTATTTTCAAATACTATTTACCAAATGGCCCATCGTTTTCTGTTATTATGTTACATTTGAAAAAATCTATTCACCCAAATGTAAATGTACTAGTCAGTTTGTGTTAAGGATATCATAACTGTTCATTTATTTAGATTTTCAAAATACATTAATGACCTCGTATTTTGCCAATGCGGCCACATCAATCATGAATAAGCGTCATTGTGTATATCTATTCAACTTGCCTTCTACTCGAAGTGTGGAAAAGGATAGCGTTTACCAGACCTAATAGCTTTGTTGAAACAATAATAAAAAAGAATATCCACCCTTAGATCAGTGGTCAATGTAAGATTTCCGTCAAATTGAAAACTATCTAAAATTAGCTGTGACATAGTAATCTCTACATAATTGTTTCATCAGTGAATTTCGTCAAATGTAATTTTTTGTGTCAACTTTCAGTAAGCAGTCATCTTGTTTGGCTCGTGTAGCTTATGTGAGGATCATATTGGTTAGTCCATATACTGAATACTGTTTAAATAACCAACTGACTTTCACATTTATTAAAATTAGCTCAACTATTTTAAAAGCAATCATGCTATTCAAATTCGATTGTAATAGACATATTTTGCGCATATTTTGTTCATATATGCTAATTAAAACTGTAAAAGTGTCATAACATAATTTATTTATAATTTAAGAAAGCAAATAACATCGAAACAAAACTTTGAGAATTCATTTATCTACATCTTTGGAAACATCAAGTGAATAAAATCCCATGAGTCAGTCAAAAGGTAATTAATTACTTTACATCACAATTTCGAGAGTTATAAGTTAAAAAAATATATATATAAACCTAGATCATTGAGACATCATTAAAACACGAAAATCCTGTTCAGTGTATAAAAGAAGTCAATAAAATTCTGGCAGCTAAATGATCTAAAACCATAGTACAATAATGATATATCAATAGTTGTTATTTTTACAAGCTAAACTACATCTTAGCTAATTTGTGTAAACTTGGTAGTATAGGTGATTTATGTTTATAAGTTAGTGGTATATTGAATCTATACAGTTCACTATAAACTTCTTTTGGTGCTAGAATTGTTGAATTAATTAGTGGTAGTTGTAAAATCCCACGATTACTTCGAATAAGACAAGTTTTGTTTAAATTCTTCTGTTTGCATAAATTTGACGATTGTTTAATACTTTCAAAGTCCGTTTGTACAGCAATCGAATATGTAACTGGTGTGTTAGTTCGTCTTACTGATTGACGGGAACATTTTGATAATTCTTTCAGTAAATTAGTAATGGAATGGTTTTGCTTTGTATCGTCTATTGGTTCTAAACCGAATTCAGATGCTAATGGGAGGTCCAACATTGAATTGCTGAATGAACAAATAATCAATTTAAAAAAATCATATAGGTGATTGACGTATACAAAATAACCAATCACAGTTTATCTGGTCTCATGAAAATAAATAGAGTAGAGTATTCAAACTTTAATGAGTGTAACCCACCTACCAAGTAAAGGTTTATATAATTGATTTTGAGTTTCCTCTTTTGTTATGAAGGCTAACCTAGTTTGAATGAAGTAAGTGAGAAAGCTTGAAGTTCAAGTATTTTTAACTCGTAAACCATCACTGATTCAGGTTCACCAATTCAATAAAATTATTCTTCATCATCCCAAGCTAAACATCTGACCTACATCAAGAAGCTGTTATTTATAGATGATAATGATTATCGACCATCACTTGATCTTGAAATTAATCATAAGCCACAAACTTCAATCAAAACCTTTCTTCATTATTTTTAGGTGATTTTCATCTGAACAATACCTGATTGGCTTGTAAAAGACTAATAAGTATGAATTTAGTGTTGACTTTTAACAAGCCTTTGTCAGTATATTTATTTTGATTATCTCTTCCTTTCGTCTAATTGATTGATAAAACTAGACTGATTTCGATAGGTTTATAGGTTACTGGTTTGCTTAAGTTCCAAGTTTATAAAATTCTGCTGACTTTCTTCGTATTTCTGCTAGAAACACAACATCGGAAAAAGTGGGCGCCCGTTCTATCTTCGCTTGCATTAAAACCAGTTAAGCAGTCAAACATCATGATGTTTCGTTTCTCACATCAGTGTACATGGACAGTTGTGGGCAAACACTAAGCGTGGAAAATTTTGGAATTTTGGATAGAAATAATGTGAAGATCATTCAAGACAATCATGGATAAATATAGAACTGACAATCAGACAAAAGAAAGAGATAATTGGAATAAATATACGGACAACGACGAGTTAAGGCTCAACAATAGTCACTCAAGTCAGTTTCAGCAGGGCAAGCTGTCAGTTACATATGAAGAAATTCGAATATCCCACTTTTATCGGAGATTTGTAATGATGTTGTTCAAAATAATCACCTGATTTAGAGAACGAAACCATAAAAATGATTACGGTCTAACAAGGTTTGCTTAGATTAAATTCTGAATATGATGAATACAATAAATTAGCACTATAATTGTATGTCTTCAAATTGAAATGCTAAACACAACAGTAGATAATCGACAAGATTATCTTTCAGTGTACATACAAAAGCAATGGTAACTGAACAAAATGAATTTCATGCTTCCACTTTTTTTTTCTTCTGTTGTTCATCCAAATAAATAAAAGAAATTTAGGAAGTTTAACAACGTGACTCATTGATAAGTTGGATCAGTATATGAAATCACTATATCTAGTATCAAATTCTATCTGATATCACGAATTAGCTTTACTAAGAACGGATGATTATTGACTGAATAACTGATACGATATTATTTTACAACAGGTATGTTGGCTGTACATTTGTTGTCTACAATATTTATTGACATATTTCTCACGTCTCTTAACAAAGCACACTAACATATAAGACTTGAAAGTGAGGCAATAAACACAATCAAATTATCGAATTCAAAGATTCATTTGTTGAAAAGATATAGAGCAGGACTTATTATAACTTCAGAAGTTGCTGTAGGATGAGCTTTAAAAACATGTTTGGTTGAAACCCCATAAAAATGTATTCAAGAGTTACCCTCCCACTTAAATAATGAAGATGAATTAACCACAGTTGAATGTTGTGTAAAATAATCTTACTTACTTACGCCTGTCACCCCCAACGGAGCATAGGTCGCCGACCAGTAAGAAAATCGTAACCAGCAAAAAATCATCATTAAGTATATAGAGACAAGAATGATGTGTTTTATGAAAAAACATCTGTCTTTCTACAACTTAGTTTCTTAAGTGATGAAGTAGTTGGGAAGAATGATTTTAAACTAGAGGATGTATTGAAACTAAAATAATCAGGCCGCTGAACTAGTCTATATATCACCAACGTAGGTGATCTGTGTCGAGTAAGACGGGAATGGTGTGACTCCTAGCTTACATCGATATTATGCCTCATGGTTGATAATGTAAACTGGATCATAACATTGTGATACCCAGGCGACTGGCTTGAAGAAATACTCTCAATGGGCAATAGCATTCATTATTATTACTAGCTAACAGAAGTCCCAGGCGGTGATGCTATTTTAGCACACGCCAGTCCATGGCATGAAATTCTCTGATGGGCGTCGGTTATCTTTGGCTTCGAGAAGGGTCAGCAAACTTTTCAACCTTCACTGACCGACATGTCATATGATTTAGTTTGGACCCGATGACGTTTCACTGAACCTAAAAAACTCCCCACCTATCGTGACCGAGCACAATCTACAGCCAGAAAATGAAACTTCACATCAACATCCACTAACCTCCGGTTTTATTCTGCCACCTGCAGTTTAAAGACTGGATCATGGACCTACAAGTGGCACTTCTTCGAACAAATAACTGTTTGAGACGGTCAAAAGTGGTGTCCACCTTGAAGTTATGTTACTCTCCTATGTGTTTCTGCTCTTCTACAAGTACATTACAAAGGAGAAATTCGGAAAGAACAGAAAAGAATATGGTTCATCTGCAAATCCAATTCGCGGACTTTGAAACTATTAGAACAGGACATTTTCATCCCCGCATTTGCTTGTTATTTACTTGAAAGTGATATGCACTCCACCTTTTGATTATTCTTATTATTATAACGAGTTTAGGAAAATCTACTTAACAAATGAATCATTCCGATTGTTTCAAGAATTTTAAAGATAGGAACTGTATACCACCACTATCTTCATTAGGAATTGATTATAGCTGGTATTTATTGATGTCATAAGTAATCAAATACCTAGAATCTGTGATCGATATATATTTAAGGTAAGGTAAGGGTGTCAACAGCGATAATGCTCATAATGAAACTCATACCCAGTACTTGTGACATGATGCTATATAAAGTCAATCCGATCAGGATTTGGAGTGGCAACAGAAATTGATAAATAAAAGTCCTGAATATTAACATCGGGAAATCACAAATACTCACCAATAGTACGATTGCGAAGTAGAAAAATTAAAACTCATAAAAAAGTATTCTACTCAAATTATTGAAACATATCTCTTGTAGAAAAATATTTGTTTCTCATGCATATTTATTTCGTGCTAACTTATAGTTGAACATTGATTCCAACAAAAAGTATTTTCAACTTGATATTTTCGTTCAAACAGCTAACTGAGTGGTATCTCACGACAGTTCTATCCTACTCCTAAATTCCTAGTTAATAAGCGTCAATGATTCTTAAACTCCATGAAGTTGACTAGATGATCGATAGATTTAAGATCCTTAGGTGATACTATCACATTTAAAATGATATATAGTATATCAAATGTTTGATGCAGCAGGAACTTAGCTAACACACTACCAACAAGTACACTCTGTATAATCACGAATCAATCTGAGAACGACACTGTGGATTTTACGTTTTTGTATGATGATAACACTGTGCATGTTTTCTTTGCCGAGTTGAAACGTTTTCATGTAAAGGTTAGGTGTCGTAGAAGTTTGAGTGTTTGATCTTGTCCCAAATCTACAGATTACAAGATTTCCTTTATGAAATAGTTATCATAAACCTCAACTTTCGGAGCGGAAAAGCAATATTTATTAGTATAGGCTTGTGGGCAATGTTGAATTTCATTTAGATCACGAGTCGATCAAAGTTGGACCATCATTAAAAGCCTAGAGGCACTGAACGCCTATTTAGTCCCAATATGGGACTCCCCAGTAGTGTGCATCTATAACCTTCCAATAAGAAATTTAACCCAGGACCTCAAGCCATGCGTGAGTATTCCTAACCTCTAGACCGCTGAGCGGATAGTAGTGTACAAGCCAAGCTTCAATCAGTTCGTGAATATTGTGTGTCTATACATGCAGTCAAGTAATGAATACATAATTAATCATGCTATACTTTGGAACGGACAGAAATCAGAAGACTAAATTATTGGTTAAGAAAATGCCATTTCTTCTTACCGAAGCGACACACTTATAAGCATAGTATTGAACATCGAAAATGAACATCATTTAAAGTTGCATCAAACAAATCATTGTAGAGCACATGGTTTTTTGTAACCAATTACTAACTTGTCAAATTAAGACATTATGTTCTTATTTCTTAGCTGTCACGTTAAAATCGGATTTTTTAAGGTTTTCTGTTACATAAAATTATTTTATTACTATTAACTAGTAAATAATAGATGAAACAATAAATTAATAATAGCTTCAAATATCTTTTTTCTAGTTATTTACAGGAATTGTGTGTTTTCTAAGTCTATCAAATGCCTATAATATTGAAGATAAAAACACTTACAAGCAAAATTTGAACTCATTGTATAGGCTAGTGGCTATCTAGACTCAATATTTCATGGATGGTGTGAGTTGTCATTTCAAATGGAAAGGTGCTACGTTTGAGATACAGTTACACATGCAGCTCTTCAGTCCCAGATAACTATTGTTTAACTTACATACATAAAAACTTTTACATACTATTTTTTAACAATTTTTAAAATGAAAAAAAATTACTAAATCAAAAACTTACTAATCTTTTCCACATGAATCTGATAGTGATCTGTTGGATTCATTATCTTTTGAAGATAACTCTCTAATTTGAATATCACTTTTAACTAGTGAAGTTCTTGAAAAGGTATTTAGAGAATCACTAAATAAAATCTTATTACCATGTGATGATTGCTTTATCGATAATGAAGGCATACTCTTAGTTATTTTACTTAAACGAAAATCGCCAATTTGATATGGAGTAATACGTGAAATAAGCTGATCACATGTATAAAGTAAGATAAAGAATGCAGTCAGTAAATGATCATGACGTTGAATTCGTTCAGTTAAATTCAGTTTTGTAGCATTTTCCGGTTTTAACATCTATATAAAATAAACAAGCAACAATAACAACAAAAACAAAAACGGAATGAATATGTAAAAACATATAAATGATGGTCTGTAAATTCGTTCCAATTGCATAACTTGAATTAAATAAAGTGAACTTACTTCATAGGCTTCCCAAAAAGCAGTCTTACAATCGAAAACTAATTGACATAAACGATTTCTAGCTTGAATTAGTTGTTTTAAACGATGCAATTCTTTATTTTTCTGATTTATGGATTCTTCATATTGAAATAATGTATGTTCGTATTTGGATCTTTAAGAAAAGGTACAAAACAATATGCTTTTAAAATTAAATGTTTTAATGTTTAAAGTTCTAGAGAATTTCACAATAAAAGTAAACAGATACAGCAGATAAATAACAAAGAACAGAGTAAAATAATATATCACCGTAGGTTATTCTACTTTTCTGAAAATCATAGACGATAACTTTGAAATAACATTAATAAACTGTTTCATTGCAAAAATATTTTTTCGTTTTACATAACTAGTTTCATATCAACTCACTAATCATCCAAAATCTAATATGGATGTAGTTGACTTTAGTGATAATTGTTTGTTCGAGTTTTTATACTGGTTTTCTATACATATTGTTTTGTCCGTATAGGGTTGCGGAGATTGTTGAGTTTCATTGAAATAATGAATCGATCAATGTTAAAAAAACCTTCGAAACGTGAAGACACTGGACATCCATCTCGTTCTGTTAGGGGAACTCATGAGCAGTGCTCATGCACGACCTCTAAAGCGAGAGTCGAACATCAGACCTTTAGGCTTGCGTACCAAAGCCTAGCTTCTTGACTACTGAACCGAAATCCAACCATATTGCTGTTTAACTTCAATCAATACAGGGTACTGCAACACTAATATCCATTATCTTAGGTTGGTAACCGCCTCACACCCGACACGGTTGAACTTCACTGGTCACTGCTTGTCACCAGAACTCCGAGAATTTCTTCACGATGCCAGTCACTGGTAATGGTTGTCTAACATTGTTCGGTTCATGACTTCAGTGAAACTCAACAATCTCCATAACCTTATAATGAGATTAATTTTCTTATTGCTTACTTTCTGTATATACTTTTAATCGACTGTCATGATAAGTATTTAACTTATCATTGATATGAGTTGTTTAAGAAACTATATTAGATGCCAGTCACATGGTTATCAGTAGTTACAAACCAAAGAAATATGAATGTTGTAAACTGTAAATCAAGTTGAACAATCAACTATGTTTAACTTAGTTTAACTCAAGCGGAGAAATCAACGCCATCAGAAAAAAAAAATGAAAACCAGTGAGTATTGAACAACCGTTTTGTTCTGGTTTCAGATTCTTCTGTTGTCCATTATTGACTGACTAGTTTTCTTACATTGTTTGCCATGACAGTTTCAAGAAAACTTTTATTTTCAAACAATAGCATTTTTCAATATATTTTACTTGAATAATTTTCACTGATAGCAAAAGTAGTCGTCACATGACAAAAGCTCCACTTCCACATTTCCACTTAATTTGACTCAACAAATTACTTGTGGTATTTTCTTTTTTAGCGAGCTGGATTTTTTGTAATTTATGAAATCACATTTAAATCTCTCAACTTACAATGTAAAGCACTAAAATCTATAATCTAATAAATGTATAACTCAAGATTATTTGTATAATGTAGGCGATTTTAATGAAAAGCTAAAAACAATATCTCTGTATCAACAAAGTAAACAGTAAAAGCACAGTTACAATTTATGACCTCAATGTTTGCAAATCTTCATTTAGTTTGATTTCTGTTGTACCAATATACTTTATTTGTTCATCGAATGAATCATTGTTTATTTTGTCGATTTTTTTATCAGTTGTTAATGGTTCCATTATGGAAGATAGTTTTTCTTCTTTTTCTAAACAATTGGATATTGAACTTTTTAAAGTCTGCAGAAGAGACGTAAAGGAGATGGGAAATGCTTCGAAGAACTTCGAAGAAACATTTTAAATTTAATAGGAAAATCGGTCAGTAAATAAAATACCAGCGTCTAAATAGCGAAATGGGTAAATGAATTCGAAGTAAACACATCTATTCACACCGCTATTGTGTCTCTCAGGTCAAAAATGACTTTTAAATGTTGAAAGTAATAACTGGACGTAATATTAATTCAAAAACAAGAAGTAATATGTACGGAAAGGGACATTTTAAGAAAGGTTTCAGAAAACATCTTACTATTAACTTCTGTGGAATAGGGCAGTGAATACGCCTACTCGGAATGATCTGTAGAAATATTTTCCACATGTCTGTCTTTCGGAGACGTATACAAATGTCTAACAGTTTCCCCTTAATTGGTTTCCTTTGATAGAACAAGAGATAATTATCGGTAAATCTTTTCACATAAACGTCCTCGATTAAACAATAAACTGTGAGATACCGTTTCCGATTTCATAAATGAAGACTACTTAAATTTCTGTGCATAAAGTCGAAAGTAAATTTTGGGCCAATGTTTAAAAATAAACAATTGTTAGACGAAAATTCCACCGGTTCAAAAACTGTAAAGCTTGCTTACTTTGAGTTGATCTGACCAGTTCTTATGCATTTGATTTCTAATATCTTGCAGTACATTTACATCATGCTTCAGTTTTTTTGTAGCCTGTTTATAGGATTTATTTTTACCCATAATATGTGATATTTTACTGCTTAGATTTGCTAATTTTTCATTAAGCTGGCAATTGTATTCTAGTGTTCTACGTTCTGTTCTATTAACTCGTTTCTCTGTGCCAATTCGAAATTCATCGGCCAAATGTGAAACTCTGCTTAACATCTCCTTGAATAGTCTGTAATTTAATGTAATAAGATTTTAGTGTTAACCAAGAATCGGATTTGTAATAAACTGTTATTTAGACTTAATTCTGTTAAAATGTAAATAAAATGATAAAAGCTAAAACGAAATTTTGGATAATCCATATACCGCATTCATGAAATCTTGTGATGGATGTGTACAACAATGATTCTTTTGTAGGTGATTCCGCGCTTAATTCAAAACACAGCACTTTCTCTTTTGCCTACATAGTTCTTCCTGAGTTCAGTACTGACTATGCTTGACTACTGGAATACGAATTGGACATTCCTGAGTGTTACTACTTCGTGTACGAAATGCAAATACTCTTGATGATCACAAATCCAATCTACGGAAAAACTCAAAACATCGTCTGAGGGATACTGAGTTGCATCTTATAGACATAATGTAGTGAGTTTTGTTCGGATAAGATAATTATGAAATATTATTCATTTCGGATCACTACATTGTTATAACAGGCGGGTTGGTGAAATGAAATAATCCTCATTGGTTGAAAAAAAGGAGAATGGCGGAGACTAGTTCAATTCGTTAGTTAATTAATTAATGAGGTCTCAGACAGTTAATTAAGTATAACGTTGTTATATCTTGATGAAGATTGAAGTAATAAGAACTTCGGCAACCAATTAATGGACTAATAATATACATAATCTAATCGTATGATTACTGATTAACTTAACTATCCGGCATATGTACAGCTCTTACCATAAGCTTTCTATTAACGCATCAGTCAATCAGTTACAACGTAGAACTTCATACGTACGTACATCAATTCAGGTTGCCTTACCACATGAACACAGAGACAATTGTTGATTCGAACCCGAAAGTAGTAGAGGTTTCAGCAGTAATCAAAAGGACTAATGATCAAATATATCATTCGAGATGTATACCTCAAAAAAATCAATCAAAAGAAGAGTCGTGGCGAATTCAGAAAGTCATGAGTTGAGAGGACCCAAATACTGGATGCACCTTCTTCACTGAAAACGGTTTTCAGCCAGGTCATTCAAGGTCTCCAACCGTCGGTTACTTTTGTCTCGCGGACCCCAACCAGGTAGCCTACATCCACCAACATGACTCAGTGACTTCATGGATTTGTACCATGTTTTGGTTTGGCCGCCCCTAACTTTCTTACAACCTATTCCTACACTACAAAACAGAGCTGGTCGATGCAATCGGTGGTTAGGCATACGTAACACATGTCCCAACCACCTCAACTGATGAATTTTAATTCTTCATCTATTGACCTGCCATCCCTAACTAGTACCCGTTTATTAACAACAGCATGGCTCACTCGTTTGACCCACGGAACTCGAGCAATGCTTCGGAGACACCTATGATCGAAAACCAGTAACCTACGAATATCTTCTACTCTCACTGGCCATGTTCCATAGCTATAAAGTAGGACGGAGTGAACTACTGCGCAGTACACTCGTCCTTTAGTCAACAAACGGATATCTCGCCTACGCCATAAGTAACGCACGTTGGCAAAGGCCAATCGAGCTTTCTGTATTCGTGCTGAGATTTTGTTACACACCGGACCGTTAGCACTGATGAGACCCTCAAGATAAGTGAAGTGGTCAACACGCTTAACTGCTTCGCTCCCTATGACTAGTTCAGGTACCTATGCGAGCCAAACATGAAGCAAAATTTTACATTTCGAAGGACAGAACCGCATCTTGGACATGCTTGAATTGTAGCTTAGGGTAGTCAGAAGACTTCCTTTTTCAGCGTCTTTACCAAACAGAACTATATCATCGTTATATTATAAGTCAACAAGCGATTTTCCTGGTAGAAGTTCCACCCCTGAAAAGTTAGACAAAGATAATATTATTTATTAAAGCATGTCTGTGAAAAAGTTAAACAAGAATAGAGAGAGTGGACATCCCTGACGGACACCACTTGAAGTAGAGAATTCCGATGACAGTTTGCCATAAGCTCTCAATCGACTAAAGGTGTTTAAGTAGAGAGCTTGTAAAACAATATAGTTATATTTGGACGTCGAAATATGTCTATCTTCAGGGAACTGACGAAGAGTTATTATTTGGTCCATACAGACACAACCAGGTCTGAAACTATCCTGGCTTGCTCGAGTCTGCTCTTATTATTGTGAGAAATTCAGTCACTTTAGCCTATTAAGTTCTATGAAATCAATAGATATCTATCATTTTTGTAAGTCTAGCAGAAGGTACATAATTTTTTAGCGTTACTGATTGCAACAAGAATCTGTCTTAAAATCATTCTCCCGCATTCTGGTATTTTTCCATCATTCATATTCTTTCAGACAATTAAGGCTCAAAATTTCACAGATAGACAGTTTTGCAGCCTATCGATAAATCAGTCAAAAGGGGATCCGTGTGCTAAATTGCGTTCTCTTAATGCTTAAATGAGAGTTTAATTTATATTTGAAGTATGTATACAAAAGTAGCAGGAAGAATACTTAGTTGGTAAAATAAATTTCAACCAACTAAACAACAGTATCCTTTGTTGGTGATACAATAAACGATCACCTAGTCTAATTTAATCTCCCAGAATATCTTATCAGAAAACTACCATAAAATAGCAGCTAGTTTCGTACCCAAAATTCAACACTGTAGCTGGATGGAAATCAGGACTTTAACCATGTATAGCAATAAACAAGCTCCTAAAATAAATTTCATGCCGTAATCAGGCGCATGCAACAGTGGTTACACCTTTTACTTCTGTAATATTTTGATACTTATATTTTTTCTTGCCTGATGGGAGTATTTATTCTAGCCAGTCACCTAGTTAATACGATGGCATAATAAAGATTCAGCATTAAACTCGTGGCGTGAGCTTGACGTAAACTAGGAGGTTACATCGTTCCACTAACATTCGATTAGGTCCAACAACAATTGAGGGAGATCGTTTACACTGGAAATCGATGCGTGCTTCGGTTTCCGCTATCACTGGTGTCCTGTCATAACTCCTCTATATAGATATGTGTTAAGTGGTCATTGGTTTTATATAGGTTAGAATTAGTAGGGGAAACATATTTCTAGTTTGTCTAAAGCTCGATCTACAGAAACGAATAAGGCATATTTGCAACTGCTAACAATGATGCTCTTGATCTACTTTGGAATAGCTTCCAGGAATTTATAGATGTTATTTGTATAGCAATTTTATTAACCTGACCTCTTAAATCACCATTTTTTACGACTTTCTTAGATTACGTAACATAACCGCGTACATTTGTATTAAAAACGATTAGTCTTCAGTCATCTCAAATAAAACCTATATTGTGTAAACATCTATATCGGGATAACGCATCAATTTATGAGGCTTCTATCAATCGTCCAAATACCTTTAGAGGTAGTTTGCAATCCATATCACAAGTAAGCACAAAAATAGCTTGAGGCTCATCAAATCTTTCCCTAAAGACCTTACCACGCTTCAAACCTTTATCCATAAAGATTTAGTGAGATAAAATTACTTTCTTCATCAGATACCAGAATGCCTCCCATAAAGAAGTTCATAATGTATAGTGAAATAATGCTTCTCGGACAATAGGATTGAGCCTCTTGAAGACCTTTATTTAGAGATATCACCCTAGTGACTTAACGTGCCTCATGTTGAATGGGTGATGAGGGAGTTCAGTAATTTTGAATTTAGCTAACCTGCACAAACAGTATGATGAAGAAATTGTCATGGAAATTTAAAACTACGATAGTTCAATAATGGGCAGCTTGGATATTATTTAAATCAATCAGGACTTACTGGTCTTGACAAACTGTCAGTTCCAAGTCTTTTTCATGATACTGGGATTTATTAAGCTTAAAGGTCTCTTCAATTAAATTTTCTATTTCTGTTGTTTTTTTATGTAGCTCGGCTCTCTCAACACTAAAATTTTCGAGAGACTCAACTTTTCCAGCTACACAGACAAAAATTATAATGTACGAAGAACACATACTCAAAACTGCCTTCTCTGAGTTTAACTTTTCTTCGATTGCCTCAATTTCGAGTCTCAGACTGACCACAATTTTGTTGTGTTCCTGATACTTTTCACCCATTCTTTCATGTAGGGTACTAAGGGCTTGTTTCAAACCGTCGATATCTCTATCTAAATCGTACAGTTCGAAGAGAATGTGTGTATACTAAACCTTTATTTTGAATACAGTTTTGTAAATATGTGGTAAGTTCCTTGCTATCTGATTCATTATTTTGGACTTTAAACGTATTTTGAAGAATGTGGTCTTTGAAACTATCAATCACATACTGATAACTAATCGCTTTTCTAAAATTAGGAATAGATTACGCTTTTATTTTGTGTTTCAGTGTCCTTAGCTGTGTTTCATAAATTTGAGGATCCAGTGAGACCTCGGAAGCAATATATGGAGATACTTCCTTCTTTTTGGATGAACTGGTACTTTTACTGCTCCTCTTTCGTCTTTTCGCCATAACGAAATACTAAAAAACCCTAAACCATATTCCTTCGTAGTGGTTGTTATGACTATTTATTACTGTCAGTCACTTAAACAAACATGATCCAATATCCAATATCTTTTTCACGAGCTAGTGTAAACCAATTTGGTTTCTTCGCGCTCGATTCTTGTTCTTTCGGTACGGTTCCAGGTGTTCGGTAATTTCCAATGGATGCAGGTCTAGCCACTCGACTTTCTAATTCTAGTCAGTTGGTTGTGAGTTTGTATGTCTCGGGATTTGAATGAAACGTTTGTTTCAGGGCAGTAGGGTTTCTGGATACTAGCAGCCGTCAAATTACCAAACCGGAGATCAGTTAGTTGCAATGTGGAGAGTAATAAGGGTAATAAGGATAATCTGATATTTCTAATTTTTTTATCAACCGAATATTTCTTTTGTGCTTACCTTATGATTTAATTATATAGTTCTAGTTCTTTAATTTCGTTCAATAGAAGTAATAGCCTCTCAGCCGCACTAATCCTTTTTAATGTGATGGCTAATTGCTGGTTTACATTTCTTGAGTATAAATGACTGTGTTTGTTCTAGAGAAGTGTGTTTTATAGCACTACCGGCATTCGGAAACCTGTTAAGGGGCTGGTTGGCCGGATCTAATATGGAGGACTAGAATGTGGAAGAGAAAAAATAAGGGCCAGAATAAATGCAGAGTTAGGGATGCAAACAAAGTGGATTCCCCCCATCACGTTGGAATAGTATCACTCTTTAAATGCCCCCTTAGCCGCACACATTGCTGCGAGAGAACAGTGTTGTAGTCGGGCCAATTATCTTCTAGTCTGATTGAAAACATATATTCATGATCCCTCTCAGTTTACACTGTTGTCCACTTACGCTACTATTAAGACACCCATTGATTTTCCTCACCACCCTCGGTTTTTAACAAATATCTGCTTGAAGTGAAGTACCGATTTATTTAGGGATAAGATACAGTAGATTTTTGCCTTCACAGAGTATCACGGCTGTACAACTATGATCTTGGTGTTCTGTGCCATAGGTTTCTAATTCAGGTTAGCCAACAATTAGGTCTTTCTAACTTGGCTCTTCCGTTATTGACATGTCTACCTAAATCGGCTGTCATAATATCTGATGTGCATGCAGAGGTCATTGCTTGCACCGCAATAGGCATGAAACTTTCCAGTTATATAATTCCGATCTTCGAAGTTCAAATTTAGCGGAATCGGGGACTTGGTGGCACTGGGGTTTAACAGACGATGTAGCTGGGACGTACTAGATACCGCAGTGGTATGAAAACTAATGCTACGTGATAGCACACGGCACTGTTGAAAATAGAAATATAGAAATAATAACAATATACAATGGTAAGATCTCAAAATGGAATCAAATGGAGTACCAAAATGTCAACAGAAAGAGTCAGTCATATTATAACACAAATATATATACATGGAGGGATTTTCCAAAAAACAAAACATTCAAAAAAGTTTCTACAATTAGGTGTACATTAACCTACCTTTTGAGTCATTCGACAGTTAAAACAAGGTAGTATCCAGTGTGTATTTCTTTTTCTTCTCTTGAGGCGAGCAATTACAAAGATTGGTGCAAAATTTTTGAAGTCAGTATATTTCACTAGCTTATTATCAGCTGCTAACAGATGAATCAAAATTATCATAGAAATCGATACTCATAAATGCGAAAATGATTAGAAATACATATGTGTAGTGTAATAAAATTAGTTCATACAACAAGAATCAATCATTGCTTATGAGCCCCTTGAAACAAAGAACCAACTTCAAAGAAGTAAATTAATAAAATCAATTAAACTAGACGAATTACTTTACTGCGTTCATAGGGTAAACATATTCGAAAACAAGATATGCAGTTACAAGTAATAAATGTTCAGTTTCACTCAAATTTTTTTTTTCAGAGCACACCGGTAATCTGAGCAACAACAGATACGGTGTAGATATTATGTAATGACTTCGTATCTAAAAATTGTCAGTATGAATCCGCTAGAGGTTGAACTGATAATATTACCTAAATAAGAACATATTATTTGGTTTGCAATGACTGCTTTCCATACTATGCTTCGTAACTACGGAAACAGAATGTCTGCAGGTCGAGAGTAATAATCATATTTTCTGTTCTCAAAAGAACAATAAATAACCATTAATTATTCTCAAATAACCTCATGTTTCAAGAGGCATACCAATTTACGTGTACGATCAAAATGTTTAGATCACCGACCACTGCTGGTTAAGAAGCAATATCAAGTAAACGCTGCTCTACCTGTAACAAGAATTGATGAAGTAAATGTGTCGAGATTCGCCAGATGATAAATTTACAGGTTTCTGGGTCAAGTTACCAAGTCTTCAGCAATCACCAAGGTTAATATATAGACAGTATGATGATGTGCTGAAAAAGAGAATTAAAGAGTGATGTGCGAGGTGCGAAACAGAAGATATTCTTGTTTAAAGCTGAGTCATGACTCAGCAGACAGTATTTTTGGATTAAACAAATATATGATTTGCATTACGGGGTTGTGAAGATTGTTAAGTTACACATTTTTGAAACCATGAATCGATCAATGTTAGACCACCGTTAGAAGACGTGACCAGTGAAGTTCAACCTGTTCGGGTGTAGACAGTAACTACCGAAGACTGTGTATGAGGTTGCGCAACTCCGTGAATATGATCAAGTTAGACATTAACACCGTTAGATACCGGCTCAGTGGTCTATCGGTTAGGGCGTTCGCGCACAATACCGAAGGTCCTGGGTTCGAATCCTGCAGGGTGCAGGAGTCGTGGATGCGCACTGCTGAGGAGTCCCATACCAGGACGAAACGGCCGTCCAGTGCTTCCAGGTTTCTAATGGTGGTCTAACATTGATCGATTCATGGTTTCAAAAATGTGTAAATATATGATTACTCAGATCATCCTATTTTGTATTCTAACCCTGACTGTACACCTGAACTAACGAAAATTAATGGAAAATATTCACTAGGAAGATAACGAATGGGCAAATAATCTTATGAACAGAGGAAATTCAAAAGAACTAAATCGTTAGAAATAATGCCGAGGACACAGTGATCCGGTGCTTTGGTGATATTTCATTTATTGTTTTTTAAAACTTTATCCCAAGAAGTCACAAGTGAGCTCTTTTTCACCATAACTGCCCGAATCTGCTTGCAATAGGATTTTTAAGTAGGAAGTGAAACCATTTCAAAGTCACAAACATGAGTCGCAAATGTTGTTAACATGGAAAAGTAACATCAATGTCACTGATTAGTTATACTCTGCTATATCTTAGTGAGTTGTAAGCAAACGAAATGTTAAGCCCTCTACTGTTGACAGGCAGGTTTCTAACAATGTTTAAGTCTTACCTTTACTTCTGTACACCTTGTCGGAATTAACCTTCCCAACTAGCTCCAGGTTACAAGCAAACCTAACAACTCTGACTTATGTATGTTAAACTATATAGCAAAGTAACGCATGTTGTTAATGAATAATAAATTATAATTTTATATCTGTTATAATGCTGCTACGTAGCTATTCAGTCCTAGCGACGTCCAAATTCAGATATTCTAATACGACCCAAATACTGTTTTCAAATCTCCTATACATCAGAATGCAACACCTTTAGATGAAGTTGTTTAATGGGTCGAGTACAAAAGAGAGGGAGGCAGGAAAGAACGGAGTCAAAAGCTTTACAGATAATGCGTATTTATACATTTAGGTCGAATAGGAAAGGGTATCGAAGTCTGTGACATTGACAGTTAAGACGACCAATAGGAAGCAACATTTGAAGTGACATTGATAGTTAGGACAATCAATAAGAAATAACATTGAAGCACGTGACATTGATATCTAGGAGTGGTGAATTCCATTCTATTGATTGTTCCACAATGATTCGTAATGTTGCAATTTAGTCAGTACACGATCGATGCTTATGAAATCCAGCCTGTTGATCTCGAAGTTGGGCGTCTACAAAGTCCTTCATTCTGTTTAACAATACCCTGTTGAAGACTTTGCCTGGTAATGAAAGAAGAGTGATGCCTCCATAGTTCTCAAACTTGCTGAGATCGCCTTTCTTTGGTATTTTGATCAGGTATCCTTCTTTCTAATCTGATGGTACTTGTTGAAGAGAATATGAAATATTTTCGCAGTTGCTTCCACGTCTGCTTTCATTACCTCTTCTAAGAATGTTGTCTGGTCCTGCTGCTCTGCCACTCTTGATTTGTCTGATGGCCATGGCGATCTGTTCGATTGCTGGTGGACCAACGTCGATTGGGTTGTCAGTGCATGCTGCTTCGACGATGGGTGAGTTCAGTGGAGCTGGTCGATTCAACAGTTCCTTAAAGTGCTCTACCCACCTATTTCGCTGTTCTTCAGTGTTGCTGATTACTTTGCCTTCTTTGCCTTTCACTGGTCGTTCTGCTTCATGATACTTTCCGGCCAGCCTCTTTGTAGTTTCGTACAATTGTCTCAAGTTTCCTTCTCTTGCAGCCTTTTCCGCTGTCATTGCTAGATCTTCCACACATTTTCGTTTGTCAGCTCTGATGCTCTTCTTCACTTTCCTGTTTGCTTCTGTGTATTCAGCTTGTGCCTTAACTTTGTCTGCTCTTTTTCGGCTGACATTGATTGCTGCCCTCTTGTTCCTACTTTCTTCTACATTTTCAAGAATACTAACAGAGGTCCAATCATTGTGATGGTGCTTCTTGTGACCCAGAAATTCGTGACATGTTGAAGTGATTGCCTCCTTGATCACTTTCCAATCGTTCTCCAAGGTGGTTTCCTCTCCATTGAGTAGACCCTGCAAGGCCTGGAACTTATTGCTGATGGCTATCTTGAATCCATTGAGTTTTACGGTATCCTGGAGAAAGGCCGTATTAAACTTGTGTGATGTTGTCTGCTCCATTATTCAGTGCTTCTTTAGTTTCAGTTTCATTTTGGCGACAAGCAAGTGGTGATCTGAGGCTCTTGGTTCTCTTGGTCCTTCTGAACGTTTTGTTGATACAAATATGGTTGATTTTGTTCTGAGTAGTGTGATCCGGTGAAATCCATGTGGCTTTGTGAATGCGCTTGTGTGGGAATATTGTGCCACCGATGACCAGTTTGTTGAAGGCACATAGGTTTGCAAATCTCTCACCGTTTTCGTTTCTTTCTCCCAGTCCATGTCGTCCCATGATGTCTTCATATCCAGTGTTGTCCATGCCAACCTTGGCATTCAGATCTCCCATAAGAATCGTCAAATCCTTTGGTGAACATTTCTCGACGATTGACTGCAGCCTTTCGTAGAATTGATCTTTATCGTCGTCATTGTAGTCGTTGTTATGTGCATAGCACTGGATGACGTTCATTGTAATGTCCTGTTTCTTTGTTTTGAAGGTTGCTTTAATGATGCAAGGTTCATGAGATTCCCATCCTATCAGTGCCTTTTGTGTTTGTTTGGATAGGATCAGTGCAACTCCTTGTGTATGTGAAGCATTTCCCTCTTCATGAACAGAGTATAACAGCAGTTATCTTGAACCTACTCTCAGTTGTCCTACATGTGTTCAATGTGTTCCGCTGATTCCAAGCACCTCCAGATTGTATCTTTTCATTTCTGCAGCAACTTGAAATAGTCTTCCAGTCTCCCACAATGTTCGAACGTTCCATATACCTAAAAGAATGGTTGCTCTGGTTTTCAGAAGAGGCATCGGCCTCGTGAATTCCGAGGGAACTTGGCTTTCATCACGCGACGTCATAATTCTTCTTCCAACTCCCAGAGCAGAGTTAAAATGGTTTGATTTATTTTTTCTTGTAAGCGTTTTTTTGGCAAGTTAATTTTTGGTGGGATGCGGTCGCCAACCCAATGTCTATCCCTACTTAATCCGGGCTTGGGACCAGCAGTAGCCCCGTAGGTTCTGTTGGCGGTGTTAGTAAATGATGAGGATATCATGAAAAGCTTTTCAAATATCGAAAGACCTCGTGATCTACTAAGGCCAGAGAGAAATAAAAAGAAGGGTTAATTACGAAGCTCCTCCCACTCTGTTTACTGTTTTATCTGGGCATAGGACCGGCAGTAGCTCTGAAGGTTCTTAACGCGGATTTGCGTTAAACCATACGAAATGAAAAATGGCTCTTGAATTGAGGTAGTAACAGAGGAACTTGTACAAGTAGAAGTGAACATACAATGATCGAAGACCTTTAGCGCCAAATGTAGATAGACCGCATTCCACAACTTGGGAAGTCACCCGCCTCTTTCCTCAGTGAAATGCTATAAGTGATGATAATAGGTACTGATGGCCAGTGATTACACAACATGTAGGACGTAAATAAACATAATGCTAAAGAAGCGGCAAATTTCATTTAGAAAGTAATAATGCATAGTTTTTGAAGTTCTACCGCAGTTGACAAAGAGCCATAACGATCTCATTCTCTAGTCCAAATCATCTGGTACTGACACATTATCCTGAAGTCTTTCGTAACAAATGACTTAAACCTTTTACAAAATTTTTAGATTATCCAACCATTCTACATCTGCTACAGTGAGCAGAAGCAGCTAACGCAATAGGAAAAAACCCAATTGACTAGAAATTTGACGAGACTTGGTGAAGAAATCTAGTTCAAAGCACATAATATGAATTTATATTGTGTCACTTTATCAAATTTAAACACAGTAAAAACGTATTCACCGTTATGTTCGTCACTAGGTATGCTTGAAGCTATTACGAGTTCACCTTAATCGATAAACGCAAACGAGACAATTACCAGCGTCCAGATCAGCTACCTTGAATCCCAAGCTGTAAACAGAAGGCTTGGCAAGCGTAGAAAGTATATTCTACAAACACCCAGCAATCACAATACAATCAAGCACACAACTCTCGTTTATTTATGCATCACAGGAACGTCTTTGGGACAGTTACAAAAATGGCACACCAAAATACACAGCAGCCAATCACAGCCATGGATTTCCCTGGTGGGAAATGAAATCTCAGGATCAACTGATCAGCCCATGCTCGCAAACGTGAAATACGAAATAAGGCATTCAACAAGCGAGTTTAAGGGATCTCACATCCCCAACAATTCACTGTTCACCACATACTCGTTGTTTACTGATATACGTAAGAGCCTAAATACAATTTATTATTATTATTATTATTAATTATTATTATTATTATTAAATACAATTTATTATTATTATTATTACAATTATTATTATTATTATTAATTTCTGACTTACTTTATTATTTGGGATCGTGATCTGTCGATCTGTTCAAATAACATCTGTGGCTTTATAGATCTGTGAAGTATGTTGTCTGCGTCATTGGTCGTCAGCTTACTTCGGTTGGAATAATTTTATGCAGAGACCGTGATTGGTGAAATGAAAACATTATTGTAACCAATTGTACCAGTACTTACTTACTTACTTACTTACGCCTGTTACCCCCAATCGAGCATAGACCGCTCACCAGTTTTCTCCAACCAACTCTGTCCTGGGCTTCTCTCTCCAGTTCTGTCCAATTTTTGTTCATTCCTCTCATATTTTTCTCTATTTCTCGGCGTAATGTATTCTTTGGCCTTCCTCTTTTCCTTTTGCCTTGAGGGTTCCACGTGAGGGCTTGTCTCGTGACGCAGTTAGGTGCTTTTCGTAGTGTGTGTCCTATCCACTTCCACCACTTCTTCCTGATTTCCTCATCCACTGGAATCTGGTTTGTTTTCTCCCACAATTCGTTGTTGCTGATGGTGTCTGGCCAACGAATACGAAGTATTTTGCGTAGACAACTGTTAATAAACACTTGTATCTTCTGGATGATGGCTTTGGTAGTTCTCCATGTTTCCGCTCCATACAGTAGAACTGTCTTGACATTTGTATTGAAAATCCCGATTTCGGTTTTGGTTGAAAGTTGTTTGGAGTTCCAGATATTTTTCAACTGTAGAAATGCAGCCCTTTTTTTGTCGATCCGCACCCACACATCTGCATCAGATCCACCTTCGTTGTCTGTGTTGCTGCCATTCTTTTCTCTACCAGCTCTGTAAATTCGCCAATCTTTTTTGGTTTCACTACGGCGTTTTTCGATACCACGAAATCACCAGCAAATATATTCTTTACCAGAGATTGATTTATCTTCTCTTTGACGGGTCCGTAATAAGTATTTAGTGGTGATCGTAGTCAATTTCGACTCGATCACTACTAAACTAGTAAGACCTGCAAGCTCACGATGAAGTCATATGTGCTAGTGTTAGTAAACCTAGTTTGTGCTTTTTCGACTGGCATGTGACTGGTCGGAATTAACACGCTCTATAGGCAGCAGCATATATCAGTCCATCTAATGCATTCGATTGGTGTGCTTTGAAAATTCTTGACCCTCGCGAGAATAGGAAAACTGGCTAACATTCACTTACCTGTCTGATATACGACTTGGATAGAAGTCGGCGAACCTTTACAAGCCATACAATTACTGTGCCCTATTGACCATACATGCCCTTGACATAATAAAGGCTTGAGCACAAACATAATGACTGTCTCTGAAGATGTAAGTTCACAGCTGGGATAAAGTGGTTTCAGTTCTTAATATCAGTGACCACCAATAATAAAAATTATTATTCAGTGGGTATATTCGACTGACTAACATGATAGGTTTTAACTTGAGTGATAGTTGACAATGAATGATTCCCAGTGCATTAGGATGCGTAGTGTTCGATAAGAAATAGGTGCATACAGAATAATGTGGAACTACTTGCTGCCCAAACACACTAACCAGTGACTGATTTTCAATCATGATTTGAAAGCTACTGAAAGTTGCAATGGAATATTCGTCAAATTTTTCGAACTTTCTAATTAGTACTTGGAATAATTTTGTTTTGTTGTTACTGAAAACGTTTTGATCCTACGTACAGTTTTCCTTCGTTTTTCACTTCATTAAAGCATGCGAGCCACCATCTATAACCTGAGAAAAAAGGTAGGCTGTTGTAAAAATGTAACGGTTGCATACCTAGAACCAATAATTCGTCAGCAGCTTACTGACTTTCTGATCGGCCTATACATGAATGGTAATTCTTACCTCTGATGATGCACCCAAAAAAGTTTTGTTGAATTTCTATTTCAATGATCGAAACAGAATTTATTGCCCTCTATCCTAAGTAAACCGAAAATGTTCACATATAGATTGGATATTGAAGTGTTCAAGTAGTGCGCAGATGGGAGTACATTTTAAGAATGTCGTTACCTCTGTGATTTACCAGTCAATTATAAAAGGTATCTTGGTTTTATCTTTTGTTGCCAGAAAATCGGATATTCTTTGGCATCTTGAATATGACCTTTGCGTATCTTCTCTCGTATTTCAATCGAAATATTTTGCATGTATGGGTAAAGTCTTGACACTCGGTGAAGAAAAACAATCCTTTTCTCAAACTAACACCACATCCACTTGTATCTACCCAGAGTTCTATACAGCTTGAGTTTTATCGGCTTGTTAGAAAATTCAAGTAGTGAGTGTTGGGAGTTTTTTGAACTCAGTTATTCCAGAAAGTAAATATTATCAAATAAATGCTCAAAAGCCGTGTTACAGAGACGCAAATGTCAGACCAAATCCCATAGCAGTAGAGTTAGTAGACATATTAGCAGTAATCAGACAGATTAGGGTTAGAGGATATTATTCAAGAAGTACAATTCATTGAAGTAGATTCGAGATGAAAACAATGAAGGCGATGAGCATTTCAGAAAATAAGAATTCGAGAGAACACAAACAACAAATGTAGCTTAGGGTAGTCAGAAAACTGCATTTGTCAGCGTCTTCGCCAAACAGAACTATATCATCGTTATATTATAAGTCAACAAGCGATTTTCCTGGTAGAAGTTCCACCCCTGAAAAGTTAGATGAAGATAATATTATTTATTAAAGCATGTCTATGAAAAAGTTAAACAAGAATAGAGAGAGTGGACATCCCTGACGGACATCACTTGAAGTAGAGAATTCCGATGACAGTTTGCCATAAGTTCTCACTCGACTAGTGGAGTTCGAGTAGAGAACTTTCCTAAGACTAATGTACTTCTTTGGTACACTGTTTAATGACAGATGCTACCACAGAACCTTAGTTGCTTTAAGGTTAAGAAATACTGTAATTACGGTGCGCCAAAACGTGTGTCTTTGTTGTAGGATATGACATAGTGTGAATATTCGGTCCTTGCATCCACGTCCAGATCGAAAACCAGCCTGGTTTTCTCTAGTCTGCTCTTCACGGAGCTTTAGTTAGGCTTCAGAGCATTATTGAGGCCAATATTTTTGATACATTTTTAGTTAGACTTATTCCTCTGTGATTGTCACATGAGGACTATTATTGTTTCTTATAAATTGGGACCATCAGCGATTGAGATCAGTCAGACGGTTTTACGTCAGTTCACAAATTCTATGAACTCAGTCAATGTGACTGCTAATACTGGACCCGCACCCTCGAATATTCCAGGACTAAGCCTATCAGGACCCGCTGCTCTTTTTCGCTTCAGATTTCCTATAGCTTTCTCAACTTCGTAAAGTCCCGAAGGACTTATGTCGATTCGCCATTCAGGATGACTGGAAATCGTGGGCACCAAAAGTGTGGCTGAAGGCCAGTTGAACTGATCCCTAAAGTGTTTTCCCTATCGATCCAATATCCTGGATCGAGAATGGATAATAGTCTCATTCTTTACCGAGATAGTTTCACTTATAGTAGGATTCCTAATACCGATTTCCTCGATAAGTAGGAAAAGTTGTCTGCTGTTCCCTATCGCCACTGCCTTCCATCGTTCTCGCTTATTCTCCCCGCCACCGTTCACAATCATTGTGTAGACTTCTTATCAGCCTGCGCTTTAGCTGACTTCGCTCTTTATCAAGTTCAGAGCCAGGTGGGATGAGTTTCCGAGCGTCTATCAGTTTGGTAGATGCTACTGAGATCCATGGCTGATCCCTAACCTTATAACTTACCTTAATAGCAGATATCACTGCTGTTTCCACAGCTTTTCCGATATCATTCCAAGTTGCCTCGAGATGAGAACCACTTACGTGGCCGCCTAACCGCTCTTCTAGTTGCTCCTGAATTATATTCTTAGCTATGTTATCGTTAAGTAGAACCGTAAGAGGTTTAATTGCAGTGTCTTTCTTGCGTCCGGTGAGCCGCAAACAAATACGAGCTCGCACTAGGGCATTATCTAAATCTAAACCTGTGCACCAGAACCAGAACAGTCCTCTGTTGAACCCCTCCATCGGTGGCTGATTTTGATGTGATCTAGTTGTGTCCATTGTTGGGTCGGCTTTGGGGGTCGCCAGGTGGAGATTTTTGCCTTATGTTTAAAGTTAGTGTTTGCTAGAAATAGTTGGTTATCTGAGCATACTTGCAGCATACTCACCATTTTCTTTTTGATCAGCCGCGACACCATAAAATCTACCCAATTGTTTTTCTTTTCCATTTAGTCTACCTACTTGAGCATTAAAGTCGCCAGCCCTTATTACTACATCAGAGCGCCTAACTTTTTGGAGGAGGTCCGGAAGCTTTCCGCAGAACTCGTCTTTCACCTCGTCTGAACTTCAGTCAGTGGGGGCATAGGCAGATACGACGAAGAGGCGACGACGTGTATCCCTATCTTTCCGAGTGCTTAGTTGGATGGCGCACAATCGACTATCTCCTAGGATCCGCTGTAGGAGAGCTAGTTTTACCCTACAACTGAATGCTATACCTATACCAGCGAGACCCCGGGAGGCAGCCTCAGGGCTTCCAGATACACGAAGAGTATGTCTAGCTAGTTCTTTATTGTCAAATTGTGAGGTCAAGTGAATGACGCTACTTGGATCTTGTGTGCGCGCTTCTGTGACGCAGCATACATCGATGGCGCGAGATTTTCAAGTCCTAGCTAAATAAGCCTGTTGCCTCATTTGACACAGTGTTCGGACATAGAAAACACCGACATGTACTTTAGAATGGGTTTCTTTAGGAGACCAGAAATAATGTTTCGTGAACTCGAATCGTTTGCATTACCAGTGCAGGGTGATAAAGGAATGTGAGAAGGGGGAATCGTGGAGATAAGAGAGATAATATATGTTCTAGTAGAATCTTCATCAAAATATGCCGCTTTTATTCTTGTACTCTGTCTTGTCCGTGTTTTATATAAGCCGACAGAGTACTTCCCAAAACTTTTCAAAGTGGCGGTCATAATGGAAGGTAGGTATTATATATAAAGATTTTTGCTTATCACTTGAAAAAAATCTTCGTAAAGGTCAGTTAATGTTATGTTGTTGTTAGGAAACGGGTGCTAGGTAAGAGTGGCAGATCAATAGATGAAGTGGTGAAACTTCATCAGTTGAGGTAGTTGGGACACGTACTGCGTATTCCTAACCACCGACTGCCTCGACGAGCTTTGTTTTGTAGTGTAGGAGTAGGTTGGAAGAAAGTTAGGGGCGGCCAGACCAAAACATGTCAGAAATCCATGAAGTCATTGACGAGTTAGTTGTGGAGAGAATAGAGGTATGTGTGGGTGTAGGAAGGATTTGATTTCGACCAATTTGGTCTCTCGTGCTGTTACGGGTATGAGGGCGGTTGTCACTTCCCGGCTGCCCACACCGTGGAAGGTTGTTTCTTGAGGGACCTGAAAAGGAAGATAGATTAGTGTTGGCCTTGGAGACCTGGGAACGTGACGTCAGAGTCCAAGGGACAACTGCTTGAGGCCGGTCACGCACGGCCTTTTTATGAAAGGTATTTTGAGGATTAGCCTCGTTCTTAAAGGCCCTTAGTGGGCACTCTTACCCAAGGAGACGGAAACCCGTGATGTAGGGTGAGGTGTGACATTTTTAGGGCCGACCTTTTCTAACCCTTACTTGTATCATCAGTGCCGATGGCCTGGTGACTGACGAAATCTCAGCTCGGATACAGAAAGCTCGATTGGCTTTTGCCAACCTGCGTCACTTATGGCGTAGGCGAGATATCCGTTCTCTAATCAAAGGACGAGTGTACTGTGCAGTGGTTCTCTCCGTCTTACTTTATGGCTGTGAACATGGCCAGTGAGAGTAGAAGATATTCGTAGGTTACTGGTTTTCGATCATAGGTGTGTTCGAAGCATTGCTCGTATATCGTGGGACACCCGAGTGAGCAACGCTGTTATTAGGGATCGGGTGCTAGGTAAGAATGGCAGATCAATAGACGCAGTAGTGACACTTCATCAGTTGAGGTGGTTGGGACATGTGTTGTGTATGCCCAACCACCGACTGCCTCGTCGAGCTTGTAGTGTAGGGATAGGTTGGAAGAAAGTTAGGGGCGGCCAAACCGAAACATGGCAGAAGTCCATGAAGTCATTGACGAGTGGACTTAGCCATGTCGGTAATTGTCGACTGCCTGGTTGGGGTCCGCGAGATGATAATAATCGATGGTTAGAGACCTTGAATGACATGGCTCAAAATCGTTCGCGATGGCGGCGGTGCCTTTATTCTTTGTGTTTTTTCAAATTCTAATCTTCTGGGTTCTTCAACAACTCTAGTTTTGACTCTCTAAACTTTTCTCATTGAATCATGTTTCTTGAATAATATCTTCTAACCCTAACCTCTCCGATTACTCCTAATACCTTTACTACCTCTTCTAATATTGGATTTGAATCGACAATTACATCTCTGTTCTGATGTGGTATGGCGACATGAACTGATGTACTTACGTACGAAGTTCAACGTTGCATCTGACTGACTGACTGACTGTTAATATTATGTTGATATCTGTGTAGAATGGTGATTGGTAGATTCGCTGGTTGATAACCAAACACAGTTGTCCGTCTTAGAATTAATTAATAGTTATCGTGTGATATCTTTGAAAAACCTGACCAGAAACCCGCCACCTAAACTACCTTGCCAGACTAACATGGTTGGATTTTCGTTTGAAAAAAAGTCAGGTAAATCTATTCGATCAGAAGTCCTCTTGATAAATGCGTTTCATATTAATGTACTTAGAAAATGTACAATATGTACCCTCGTATCACATTGCTAAACGTTTACTCTTGGTTAAGCTTTCGTTTCACTACTTTAAGACAAGTTTTCTACATATTTATTAAAAAGGTCTAGTCATAAAGTCTATCCTAAATCCACATTAAAATCTACCTCGTATTTACTTTATCATATTGGTAATATTCTCTGATGCAATTACTTCCAGGAGTAATTGGTGTTCTGTAAGCCGCCTAAACCACCTAACATGGTGTATTCGACAAGTTTAAAAATTATCAGCTACTTTTTTCATGAACTATTTATCTTCCAGATTGATTCCTCATTTTCTCGACAATTTAGTTCCGTGGGTCATCTACCTGTCGTATACAAATGTCTTTGGATGTACTTTTAAAATGTGATTTTTCCGAGGCTGAATTTCCTTCTGATTGGATACGAAAGGCCCTGTTTTCAATTCCATCTAACCTCCGTATTGTTGTCATCGGGATTCAGACTAGGATGCTTGTTTTTGGAGGCAATGATGTAATATGTTTAGTCATTTGCTGTAGGATTATCTCGGAATCCGGACAAGTATATCCTACTTTGTGAACTGAAATTTCAAAGGTAAGAAAGTGTAAAATTTTAAACATTTTTAGTTGCATCAAAGCAATTAGTTGTTTGTATTTTCCTTCGTAAGAAAATTTTCTAGTTGGGACCAGAGATTTAATTTTAGAGATGGTGATATCCCTATGTGGAATGTTTATGTCGTTGGACTTGAGAATGGTGAACTGTTATTTATACATGAGGTAGACATTCCCGTACTATGATGATAACTTATATTTCTTTCTCAGAATAATGAAATTCTTTTGTGTATCAAAACTGGATGTGATTCTGTCAGGTCGATTCATTTGACTTCATATGGTGTAAGAATATTATTTCATCTCATTTTCAGTAGGAAAATTTATGTGTTTTACATAAAACAACAATTGTTTGCTTTGATCTTGACGACTTGAAAGATGTTTTATCAAATAGCAACACTTATTTGTCACATCGTTCTCTTGGGTCTAACGGAAATTCCACGTTCCAGTACACAATGACAATTCGTTATCGATTGTTGACAATTCCAACTGATGGCGAAAATAAATATTGTTCTTGTTTGTGTAAGTATACATTTTTAAATCAGATTGTTCCAGCCAAATATAAAATGGGGATTTTCGACTCATTTGTTCGGAGGTTCGCCTTTGAGTCGCGCTTGCATGACGAACAGACGTGTGTCTCACCTATTCAAACTAGGTGGATAACAGCTGGCTCTAATCCATTCATCAGTTTCAGTTTTTTGAATGAGGTAACTTTGACTTCGAAGTTATTTTTATCTAGTTTAATGGTCATTTAAGTATTTATAAATAGCCTTTGGATTCTATGTTTCTCTCCATTTCCACTTATCTTACTTCAAGGTTGAATGTTTTTTTGCAGAATCCAAATCCCGAAGTCTCTCATTTTGCATCTTTTGTCTATCAAGAGGCTAAACGTGCCATGTTCGGTGTTAAAAGGTGAGTTTGATGTCTTTACTTTGTTCCTGACCTACCACTTTTTGTGATACAGATATTTTCTTTATAATAATGATACTCAGAAGTCCACATTTTTGTGTTGAAGTCTTCCCTGTATAACTTCAAGTTTGCTTTTATGATGTGCTTAGTAAATCCTTTTGTTTTGAAATCCATCTTTAAGCATAGAACCGGGGCAGCCTAGTTTTAAAACAAACAATGAAACTGAACGCAGTGTCACTTGTGTGGTGTTGTTATTTTACAATACTACGTACGTACTCCCAACAACCGATAGATCATCATTGTAGACCATAATTGCATTTAGTGAATAAAGGCCTTTTACTTAACACGCTAATTGTTAAGCCCCTGTTTTCTGCTTAGTATTCTTCTGCCACTTATTACTCATGACCACCATCTAACTCGCCTGATTCCCAAATTAAAATACGACTCGGACAGAAGTATGCAAATATTTCAAACAACTCGCAGCCTAAGTTCAACATAATTAGTAAAAAATGTCATTATATGTATAAGCCTTTCCCAGTACTCTAATCTTATTTCATCCACTATTTCTGAATGGTTAAAAACGGATCAGTTATCGCACTCCTATGTGATCCTGTTTGAAACGTGCTTCAGTCAGTCAGATGCCACGTAGAACTTCGTACGTACGTACATCAGTTGCCATATCGCAGCATAGAGACGCAATTGTCAATTCAAATCTCATAGTTGTATAGGTATTAGAAGTATTCGCGATAATGGAGAGGATTAGGGTTCAAAGATATTATTCAAGAAGTATAATTCAGTGAAATAAATCTAAGAGAAGAAAGACAGAGGTGGTGAGGAGTTCCGAAGATTAGAATTTGGGAGAAGACAAAGAATGGATACATCTGCGCCATCGCAAACGATTTTGAGCTATGTCATTCAAAATCTCTAACCATCGGTCACGATAATCCCATATCTGTTCTTCATAACACAGACTTTTTATAAGCTGACTTGAATGACCTTCTGATTCTCGAGTAGGCATATTTCATCTCTATAAAACATTATTAAATCCGTTAACGAATCTGTAGTGATTGCTGATCTGTATATGCCCAAATGATAACTTGACTAATCTGTAAAGGAAGACATTTTGTGTCATGGTCGACATGGTGATCCAGGTGAATACCCTCCTAAGTCTTGCGCTTGACAATTACCCCCTATTTTTAATCTCTCTAATTAATCTCTTTTCGAACTGTGCTCTATGACTTTAGTCTTTTGCTATTCATCTTGTTGATTTATTTTGTGTGCTGTTGTTGTTAGTGTAACCTGCTCTAATACACACTTGTCCAAAGCTCTTTGTTTATCATGATTTGTTGTCCATGTGGTTGCTAATGTTTTCTTTTTTTATTTGTTATATTGGCTCGCTCACCTATAGATATTCTAATAATGATTCAGGATCATTGGCTGTAACATGGTCACAACAGAAAGATAACTTAATGTATCCCACCGTTATATGTAATGCCTTTTCAAAAGATCCTTTGAGTTTGTCTCATGGATTGGCTGACAGCCGTCGCCATATATTATCTTCGGGTGTTGCTATTTCACCTGACCATCATTGGTTAGCGGCTCCAGATAGCCTCGGACGAGTTCTTCTTGTAGATGCTTATAAGGAGCGTGTCGTACGTATGTGGAAAGGTAAGTGATCGGATTTCCTTTTACCATTTATCTGAAAACGTTCATCATTTCGCTTATATATGTGTGTGACAGTTCCATACTAAAGGACAATCAAAAGTTGAACGTTTAGTCACATAATCATGCAAGAAATTTGTTCATTTAAATAAAATGAATCCTTTTTTTATTGCAAATTAAAATATGAAATTATAAATTTGATCGCAATCTTATAATGTCTGGCTAATCGACATCGAATAATACCGGCTGGTTATTGAATATTTTTTTTTATGAATTAAAAACTTCAGTTTTCTCCCATGTGTACCCTAGTTTTAATCCTTCGTATATGATTTATAAAGCCTGTGATGAAGCGATTGTTATATGATAGTATTATTTTTCCAGTCGGTCCATGGACTTTTCAGTTAACTATGTTCTTGCTTGTGTAAATTTATGCTGAATATAGTTGTTTCATTTTAAACGAGTGAAATTTCCCAAAACAAAAATTAAAACTTAATCAATTTAAGAGCAACTTAAATTAATCTGACTACCTAGTTGATGTAAATTACTTTGTTTTAGAAGGGTCATTAAAAAACTCTCATACTTAAGAAATGTATCAAATGTTATCTAATTAGTTTATGATTTGTATTAAAAACTTATGTTATTAGGTTACAGAGATGCTGAGGTTGCTTTTCTTGAAGTATCTGACTATGAAGCTCCATACATTGGCTACTGTAACTGGTCAAATAATCCAATTAGAAAGACGCTTTGTTTATTAATTCATGCGCCGCATCTTCATTCATTGGAACTTTGGTGTTTGATTCATGGACCACGTATTGTTTCATGGGATGTTGTAGAACCAGTTCGGCTTATTCAAACCGAGTGTCAAAATTACACGGATATTCCTAAATCAAATAAATTAAGGTGAATATTTGTATTTTAATATTTTAGTTATTTATTTTATACTTCAAAGCATAAAATAAATAACTAAAATATTAAATATTATACTTCAAAGAACAGACAATGGCGACCGCCTGTTGCAAGTATGCTCAGATAACCGCCTATTCTTAGAAAACACTAACTTTAGGCATAAGGAAAAGCATCTGTTGACCTGGCGACCTCCAAAGTTGTCTCAACGTTGGACGCAACTAGATCAGATCGCCATCAGCCACCGATGGAGGAGTTCGATATAAGACTGTCGCTCGTTCTGAGGCGCATGTTTAGATTCAGATCATGCCCTAGTACGAGCGCGTATTTGTTTGAAGCTTACTGGGCGTAGGAAAGACACCGTAAGAAAGCCTCTTAGGGTTTTACTTAGTGATAATAAGGCGAAAAATATATTTCAGGAACAACTAGAAAGACAGTTAGGCGACCACTTACGCGATTCCTATCCGGAAGCAGGATGGAATGATATCAAAAAGGCTGTGGAAACAGCAGTGATATCTGCTAGGAAGGTTGACCATAAGGCTAGAATGAAGCCGTGGATCTCAGTAGCATCCACCGATCTGATGGATGCCCGAAAACTCATCCCACCTGGCTCTGAACATGATGAAGAACGAAGTCAACTTAGGCGCAGACTTATAAAAAGCCTACGTAACGATTGCGAACAGTGGTGGGTGGCGAAAGCAAAAGCGATGGAAAAGGCAGCGGCGATAGGCAACACTAGACAACTTTTCCGCTTTATCAAAGAAACAGGTATTAGGAACCCGAACGTGAGTGAGACTATCTCGGAAAAGGATGGTCTTATTATTATTCATTCTCAATCCAGAAGACTGGATCGATGGGCAGAACACTAGGGATCAGTTCAACTGGCCTCGAGCCACACTTTGGTTACCCAGGATCTCCAGTCATCCTGAATGGCAAGTCGACGTAAGTCCGCCTAGTCTTAATGACGTTGAGAAAGCGTTAGGAAATCTGAAACGAGGACGAGCTGCAGGTCCTGATAGACTGACCCGTGAGATATTTAAGGATGGTGGTCCAGTTTTATCAGCTAGGTTGACCGAGATCTTAGGTAGAATCTGGGAACTGGACGTAATCCCATCCGACTGGTCTCAATCACTGATTGTCCCAATCTATAAGAAAGGACAAAAGTCTTCTTGTGACAATCACAGGGGAATAAGTCTAACTAATATAGTATCTAAAATACTGGCCTAAATAATACTTCGACGCTTAACGAAAGCTCGTGAAGAGCAGACTCGAGAAAACCAGGCTGGTTTTCGACCTGGACGTGGTTGTATAGACCACGTCTTCACACTCAGAGAGGTCCTGGAACACAGACACACATTTAGGCGTCCTACAATAGTTGTTTTCCTGGACCTTAAGGCGGCATTTGACTCAGTGGATCGTGAGGTTCTGTGGCAGTGTCTTTCATTGAAAGGTGTACCAAAGAAGTACATTAACCTTATACAAGCACTCTACTCGAACAACATTGGTCGAGTGAGAGCTTATGGTGAACTGTCAACGGAATTCTTTCCTACAAGAGGTGTCAGGGATGTCCACTTTCTCCATTCTTGTTTAATTTTATCATAGACATGCTCCTAGAAATAACCTTATCCTCGTCTGAATTTTCAGGAGTAGACCTTTTACCAGGAGGCTCGCTTATCGACTTAGAATATGCCGATGACATTGTCCTACTTGGTGAAGACGCTGATAAAATGCAGAGTCTTCTGACTACCCTAAGCAACAATGCAAGCATGTTCGGGATGCGGTTTTCTCCGTCGAAATGCAAAATGTTGCTTCAAGATTGGGTTGCATTGGCACCTGAACTAGTGATAGGGAGTGAAGTAGTCGAACGTGTAGACCACTTCACTTATCATGGGAGTCTCATCAGTGCCGATGGCCTGGTGACTGACGAAATCTCAGCTCGGATACAGAAAGCTCGATTGGCTTTTGCCAACATGCGTCACTTATGGCGTAGGCAAGATATCCATTCGCTAACCAGAGGACGAGTGTACTGTGCAGCAGTTCGCTCCGTTCTCCTGTATGGATGCGAAACATGGCCAGTGAGAGTAGAAGATATTCGTAGGTTACTGGTTTTCGATCATAGGTGTCTTCGAAGCATTGCTCGTATATCGTGGGACAGCCGAGTGAGCAACGCTGTTATTAGGAATCGGGTGCTAGGTAAGAATGGCAGATCAATAGACGCAGTAGTGACACTTCATCAGTTGAGGTGGTTGGGACATGTGTTGTGTATGCCCAACCACCGACTGCCTCGTCGAGCTTTGTTTTGTGGTGTAGGAGTAGGTTGTAAGAAAGTTAGGGGCGGCCAAACCAAAGCATGGCAGAAATCCATGAAGTCACTGACATGTGGACTGAGTCATGTTGGTAGATGTAGACTACCTAGTTGGGGTCCGCGAGATGATAATAATCGATGGTTAGAGACCTTGAACGACATGGCTCAAAATCATTTGCAATGGCGCAAGTGCATCCATTCGTTGAGCTCTCTCAAATGCTAATCTTCTGGATTCGTCAGCATCTCTACCTTTGTCTTTCTAACCTTATCTGACTGAATTATACTTCTTGAATCATATCTTCGAACCCTATTCTTCTTCATTACCATTGATACTTCTACTATCACTGTCACTCTTGGATTTGAACTGACAGTTGCGTCTCTGTGCTGATGTGGTATGGCAACCTGAACTGATGTTTTACGTACAAAGTTCTGCGTTGTATCTGTCTGTCTGAGCTGCAATCAATGGGAGTAGTGATGAAGATGTGCTCTAAAGGTTAGCCCTGGACACAAGAGAACTGTTGATAGATACAGGAGTGATTTGAAAGTCAACGAAACGATCTCGGGTTTGTTAGAGATATGCAAAAGTTCCTTATCAACTTGTGCATGGAATTAAAAATGAAGTCAGATGTTTTACCTCTGCAAAATTGAGTCATCTAAGTATATCAATTACTAGATAAGCGTATAATATGAATAGCTTGCATAATTCGTAAACTAAGTTTAAAAACCTACTCGTAAGTACACATTAGCTCGCTTACCATTTTAAAAAATAATACGGTGCATGTCATAGAGTTGCCAGTATTCAGTAAAACTAAACCTCAGCAATTGTTTTATAATACTGAATAAAAGACTAGTCTCTGTAGATACTGATTTCTTGAATCAACCTCTGTCTTCCCTATTTCACATTCTGTATCGGAACACAGGCATTCTTACACATTCATAATGAATCCAAGAGGCTAAAACTGGTACTGTGAGGTGATCTACTGATTGAATACCCAACAGTGTCTAATCACACTTTTTACCCAAAAATCCCTTATTTAGTCCTTTCATCGCATAATAGTAACACCAAGATTACTTGTAAATTCATATAAGTGTATGAAGAAATTGAAATTTATTGAATCAATCGGTTTTATTCTTCGCGTTACCATCACCTCACGTTTGTGATTTGTGTGATTTCACGCAAAGGCAATGCAAAGGAATCCCATCAAACTTATCATACAAATAGAGGCGATTTAAGAATTACGAGATGTGCCAATTCGGACATCTTTAGATAAAAATTTAATTATAAAACTAACCGAATTCAGAGATTTCAGCCTTAGAATTGTCACTTCTGTCGGTCAATCGTCGTTGTGAGTGAACTAAAATGACTGATTTCGATCAAAAGATTAGAATTTGTTATGATGTGTCTGTTTGTCTACTTCTTATAGTTTAAATAACAATCAAGTGGTTTTACTCGATTCCTCTGGATCTATTTATACGATTGGCTTGAATCCAGGTCTGTGTTTATCAGATACTAATACAGCAGCAGCTGTGGACTATCAAGACTATAAAGTTCTTCAGAAGCTCTATAAAGCCGTGGAACAATTTAGCAATAACTTAACATCAGGTATAGTTACTACATTTCTTTCAATTGATATATCTTTGTGAAGTAATGTTCCCCTTCATGTATTCTTATCGTAATAGCCATATTTTGTTGTGAACTATTGAAATTCAACGTTCTTATCAATAATATTTGCAAAGATAAATGGTGGCTAGCAGTGAAATCAAGGACGTGCGTTTCTTACCGTGGTGAGTTCCTTAACTGGAGACCCGGAGTGAACACCAACTCTGGAATTCAAGTACATTTGGCTGATGAGTCCTAACTCTGGCGAAACATGCGTTTTGGCTTCCATTGCTTATTTGCTTAAATAAGAAAACTAACTTGACTCATTATCTTAGCATTCTTGTGATTAAGATTTCGCAATATATGTGAATTGTTTTTTTGAAACTAAATCTATAACTATAATTATTTGAATTCATTCTAATGGTGGAAATCAAATGTCGGATTCACGAAATCCAGTGTCTTTTTGGTCTATTCCGAAAATAACCCTGCAAATACTTACTTTGGAATTTCGAATACCACCACCATTATCGTTAATGTTAGTAATAATGGCTAAATTCACTTAGTTCAGCGTTTATTCATCTCTGGTTTATTTATTCTCAATTTCCATCAACTGAAATAAAAAGAATAATTTAACGCTACATTCAATCCACATTTTGAGTTAACCCTGATTTAGTGAAGTCCTATGGAATTGTGTTGCAGTAGTCCTTGTCTTATGTGCACTGTTTTTTTTACTTAACTGAAAAGTTCTGTAGTTAGCGCCGATTATAGTTTATGACCTATGTGAAACGTCTAGATCCTCACTAATAGTACATTTCTTACTAGAATAAAGAACAAATTAATCAAGGTTGAGTACCAACTGTAAATCAAAAAAAAATTCTCCACAAAATTATCCTGTTCAAAAAGCCACCCAGTTTAGTAATCCAAAGAACTAAATAAAAAACTCAGTCAGTCATTTATTTATCAACAATATATATAACATGGCATATCAATATTCATACATACTGTATCAGCTTGGCAGGATAAATTTTTCTCAAAATGAATAACAAAATAATAAAAGTAATCAATGGTAGCCAAAAAAAGATTAGAAATAGCGAATGCGACTCGCCAAGGAACTATTAATTCTCAGAATAAAACACATAAAGTAGCGTTGAAACTTATAATCTAAGGGAATACATATACACTTAGTATCCTGTGTTCAACCTCAGGTTTGTTTTACTCAACGATCCCAAAATATTTACGCGCTATGTTTTAAAGGAATCTGTGATCAAGTACTTATCACCTATAAGTTTCCTTTACTTTTACGGATCACATTTTGCAGTCATAAATTAGAAGAAAGCAAACTATCATATAGTAAAGTGATTCTTTGTGTAGTAGTTAAAAACTAATACGTTGCTATTTAGTAGAACTGTTCTTTTAATATTGGTAAATCAATTTTAAGATTCAGTTCAACACAATTCACCTTCCATAAACTTCACTTTTTTAATGTAGTATATTATTCACTCCAAGGACTATGGATTTAGGAATATACTTGAAACCTCAAGTGCATCTCTCGTGAGAGCATTTTCGGTCCCCGTCAGTCTCTATACTGGAGGTTATATTCTTTGGTAGTTATTAAGACTTATTTGGTTGGCTGTTAAATCTTGAAATGCTGGAGAACATTTGCAGATCAGGTGTGTGTGTGTGTGTGTGTATGAGGTGGTATTTCATTTTCTAATCTGTGATTCAATCGACATGCCTAGACAGTATCATTAATATGTAAATCAACCAGGAGTTACCCTACTATTCTATTATTAGTTTCCTTGTCTAGTATAAATACAACATTATTTCTTCCTACCTAATGCTACTATCAACAGGGAGTATCAAGTTGTTGTTCTTTTGTTGGTTATAAAATTTCATCTCTGTGTAAGATATTTATCCGAGGTTATTGATTTTGTTTTAGTAATGTTTATTCATACTCTAAGTTTGTTCTTGTAGATATGTACTGTTCTGATGTAGCTGGTCTGTTGGTCCAATTCCGGACAACCCAGTGGCTTGAAAGAGCACTTAACTATTTACTCAATTATCCAGATCTTAGTCCTCAAATAATTTTAAACGTTGTCACTCTGTACATACAATTACTGAAAAAAAGTTAGTTTCAAAACTTCTTAATACTGTTTTAATTCATTGCCACTTTTCACATCATTATTGTTGTAGAATTGAGTAAATAGTAATAATAATAGTAGTAGTTAAATATACAACAAAACAATTGTACACTTCGTGATTTCTTTTGGACATTATTTATTCTGCTCTCTAATACGAATAATTCATTTAATTCAAGTCTAAGTTGACAAAGTGTTTAGTCTAAGATTTTGTAATTTACAATCATGGTATACAAAACCCTGAATTCATTAAATATGTTTTTAAATCATTATCTGGTTAACAATCTGTTATGTTATGATGACTATTAGTATTTGGTTATTTATGTGATCTTGTAATGAATTTCCAAACATTCTGTTTTTCAGTTCCTTGGATCGATCAATCAATCAATCAGCAGCAAAGTAGAACTTCGTACGTATGTACATCAGTTCAGGTTGCCATACTACATTAGCTCAGAGATGCAATTGTCAATTCAAATCCCATAGTAGTAGAGTTAGTACACATATTAGCAGTAATCGGAGAGATTAGGGTTCGGGGATATTATTCAAGAGTTAGAATCTAGTGAAAGAAACTAAAAAAGAAAAAAATAAAGGTGATGAGGAACTCCGAAGGTTAGAATTTGAGAGAAAACAATGAATGAATGCACCTGCGCCATCGCAAACGGTTTTGAGCCATGTCGTTCAAGGTCTCTAACCATCGGTTACTATCATTCCGCGGACACCAACCAGGTAGTCGTTACCTACCGAGATGGTTCAGTCCACTTGTTAGTGACTTCATGGATTTCTGCCACGTTTTGGTTTGGCCGCCCCTAGCTTTCTTTCAACCGGTTCCTACATCGCAAAACATAGCTCTACGGGGCAATCGTTGGCTAGGCATAGGTAACACACGTCCCAACCACTCCAACTGATTCAGTTTCAACACCTCATCTATTGACTTGCCATCCTTAACTAGAACCCGTGTTCTAACAACAGCATTGCTTACTCGGTTGTCCCGTGATACACGAGCAATGCTTCGGGGATACCTTTGATCGAAAACCAGTAACCTACGAATATCTTTTACTCTGGCTGGCCCCGTTTCACAGCCACAAATTAGAACGGAGCGAACTACTGTGCAGTCCAGTCGTCCTTTAGTCAGCAAACGGATATCTCGCCTAGTGTACGTTTCATACAGAGTATTTTTGGGTTTAAGAGAAGTTAAAGGAAAAAAGTTAGCCTTTCAAATACATATTCTTGACGAACCCAAATAGATTGAAGTTTGGTAGTTGTCTTTTACAGTGGTAGTAGTCAAACTGATTATATATAACATATTTATAGTCAGAGAAACACCTTAATCATAGCGTACGTTATTGACTAAAACTGAATCTTGATTATTTATTTTTTGATTATTTTACAACTTTTTAGATGATAATACTAATAACGAGGTGAATAACGTCAACGTTAAGATTTGTTTGAATGTTAAAGAGTTGGTCAATCTCTACCTTAAGTTTTATTCATTATATGATGATACTAACAAAGTCAAGAAGAACTGGGAATTCACCAAAACCCCACACAGTACATGTGTTCAGGTAAGGATTTTATTGCTGTTGTCATTCGAAAAGTCTTATTTTGCAAAAATTTCAAGACCATGTTCGTTCTTGTTAAACAGTAATCTTTCCAGGTCTTTTACAATGATTTAATTTTATGCTACTACTTAACTGCTATTAACCGAGTCTGATAAAACGTAGCTACTTATCGACGTTGTCTGATTGTTTACAAACCATTTACAGCGACTCCTAATCCTTCACCATCTAAGTTTCACAACAGTACATCCTACTGTTGCACCGTATATCCTCAAGCCTTAGGGATTCTATCCAACAACCCTGACAAGTGTTCACATTATTGTTTAGAAGATTTTTGAAGTTGAAATGTTTAATACATGCTGATATTTTCATATTTTTAACTGCTCCGTTTCATCATCAGAATTAATTTTAAGTCCTTGATTTTTTCTCTCACTCATAACACTGTTACTTCAAACTAGTTTGTAGCTGATTTGCTGTGTTGTGACTTGGAAGATGCTGAACACTGCTTACAATTGTATGCTATTTGTGGTTCGATTCTACACAATGATTCCAGTTCTGTTAGTAAACCACTTTCTATACAAAATTTTCTCAATTCATTCCAATATACACTCATTTCAAATAATGAAATCGAAAATGCATCGCTAGATTCATCAGAACATAATATTCAGTGTGTGAAACGATTTCGTCTACCAGGAATTCGTTCAGATAATTGTCGTGAAATATTGACAGTTCTTGGTAAGCTTTGTTAAATGTTGTTAATACGTATTTTTTTTTCTCTTGAATTGATAAATTATGCTATATCAGGGTAATCTACACATGATGTATATATATATATAGACCAATAAAGAAGACTGATCGAAATTCAGTCCTGATTGCCAACGGCGAGATAAATCCAACGGCTTATTCAAAATATTATTTTTTCAATGATATTTTTGTTCGCTAAATTATTTTTCCTTTTTTTTTACTGATAGTGCATTAGATTGTTTTTGTTGTTGTTTAAGCAATAATAAATTGGAATGAAACGGAAGAAACACATAGCAAAGTAACATGAATTCATTGTATTTTGTGGTTTCTCATCGTTTCATTACAATTTAAACATGGTAGTATTAATTATTATTGTTCTGCCACGTTCGTTCTGCTTTATTAATAAAACTCATAAATGAGATTAAAAAAAAATAATACACGTAATAATGAATTTAACCCATTGTCTCACTCAAGAAGAATTAAAGAGAGTTCAACGAGGACAATTTTTCTTCATAACAATATCATTTACGGAAGTTGTACAATTGTATATATATATATATATATATATATATATATATATATATATATAATAGGTCTTTTAGATAATCAAGTGGTATCGTACAATAAACTGTATGGAAATATCAAATGTTAAGAGGTTATGTAATGAAGATGAGAGATGATTGATTGTCTAATTAATGAAATTGAAAAGCCAAACAATTAAATGTTTTAATGATACTCAATGAATAATTACGAAGGAGAACAAAGAAAAGAATAGTAACAGAGGCTTTTTGTGTATGGAAAATAGGGATACATGGTTAGGGCTACGATGAAATGAGCGTTCGAATTTTATATTGCTTTTTTGTACAGAGAAATTAGACTTAAATCAGTGGATTTCAATGCAGCTTCAGTAATGACTCTATAGAATCCTCCATTTAGTTTAGGGATTTTCGCTGCTAAAGCGCCAAATAATAATAACTAGCATTAACAAAATTGTACTCATAGGAAAATAAAATTAGTCTAAAGTCATAACATTGAAAGATTTAGATATTTTTGAATAATTTAAAACAATTAGTCCCTTTTATAAATTTTGATAGAAAACAGTGAGAAGACGTGATTGATCTGAAAAAATGTGATGTGTGACCAGATTGTTCGAAATGTGTAGCGCAAATACATCACATTTTTTCAGATCAATTACGTCTTCTCACTGTTTTCTATCAAAACTTTGAATGATTGTTTGACGTTGAGTGTTTGTTGTACTTAACTAACTCTTCAGGAGACATATAACATAATTATTTCGCCGACAACATCTATAACATCAATATGTTTTATAATATCCATTCAAAATTCTGAGGAAACTGCGGCTATTTTATTGGCTTATATAAGTATATTCCAACCAGCATGACAATGATCATTTGTGTTTTCTTAATGATTTTCGAAATGGTTATTTAGACGAATCAAAAAAATAAATTGACGATGGAATTAACTATTTTCTGAAATGATTTTCTTTGTTACCTACCTGTCTTGTGTCAATGTGTATTGACTAATTTGTTTTCGTTTATGTTGTTTTCATTTTATGTTAGGATCATTTATTTTTAGACATTATATTAATGGAGTACAAAATTTCACTTCTTTCCAATCAACTATTGAATTGTTCGATTTGGATCCAAAACTGCTTTTGGTATGATTGATTCCCTTGGCCTAATCTTTCAGTATATACTTTAGTTAGAATGCACTTTCTTTTTATAATCGTGCTTTTAATAGCTTATCTATCATTCAAGTTTCCAAAGTATCTTTGTCATAAGTGTGAATTGTTTTTATACTTAACTATCAATATATAGGCAATATAAATTGTTATTTTTTCTACCGTAAGTATCATAAGTTTGTGATGAAAACCATAGTTATTTAAACTTTCATAATTGGATTTGTCATTCGTAGGTTATCAGTATTCGATTATGGATGTCTTTGAAACATTGCTCGTATATCCTGGGACAGCCGAGTAAGCAATTCTGTCGTTTGGGAACGAGTAATAGGTAGGGATGGCAGATCAATAGATGAAGTAGTGAGACTCAATCAGTTGAGGTGGTTGGGACATGTGTTACGTATGCCTAACCACCGACTGCCGCGAAGAGCTATGTTTTGTGGTGTAGGAGTAGGTTGTAAGAAAGCTAGGGGCGGCCAGACCAAAACATGGTAGAAATCGACGAAATCACTGACAAGTGGACTGTGTCATGTTGGTAGATGTAAGCTACCTGGTTGGGGTCCGCGAGACGAAAGTCACCGATGGTAAGAGACCTTGAACGATATGACTCAAAATCATTTGCAATGGCGCAGGTGCATTCATTCATTGTTTTCTCTCAAATTCTAACCTGAATCTCTTTCTTTTTCTTTCTAAAGTTATCTCACTGAACTATACTTCTTGAATAATATCTTTGAACCCTAATCTTCTCCATTACTGCTAATACTTCTACTATCGCTACCACTATTGGATTTGAACTGACAGTTGTGTCCTAATGCTAATGCAGTATGGCAACCTGAACTGATGTACTTACATACGAAGTTCTGCGTTGTAACTGACTGACTGACTCACTGACTTGATAATTTGAAATAAATTGAAGTTTAGGTAAACTGTAAATAATAATAATAGTAAATAAAATGATAGTATATTTTCTATATCTCAATGAATAGAAAATTAAAGATTTCGACATCTCACAGTTTAGTGTAAGTCGCTTCTTTATCGAACTGATGAATCAATTAGTAGACTAGACTAACAAAAATTACCCTGGTAAATGTGTACATCAACCACGTGACCTCAGTATATTGGCGTTAAGTGTTAATTATTATTAAGATGAATAGTGCCGTAGTAATATTAATATAAATGATAACAGAAAAGATGAGACGTCGAACATTATTTCAGAAAGAAAATTAATAGCACATAAATCATAAACTATTTTCAAAACTTAGGGAGTTCAAAGAATAGTTGCATCTTCACCAGTGATCACACCCAACGCCTCTGACCACTAGTCATCATAATCCCACGAACTACAGTTAGACAGCCCACTTTAATGTACACCACTCAGTTCAACACTCGATCTCTGTGTACACTAATATCACTTTTTGATTTGGCTGTTTGTAGTCTTCTGACTTACTCCCACACCAGCTAGCATCATGCGTTGAGGTGGGTATTGGTTGATTATACGTGAAACAGATTCTAACCATTGTAGTCGAACAGTCACAATCTTACCAGTCGACTGACTATTTCACTTAGTATACTGAGTCTAATTTCAACTTTAATCACTGTGTTCCCAACATAAGCGACCGATGCTTTGATGACGTCTGTAATCAAATGCAATAAACTTATAAACATTATCTACCTCCAAGACTCATCTTCTACAGTAAATACACGTTTATTTATTTGGCCTTATACTGTATGTTAGTAGGACAAATTTATTTAAGGCATTGGTAATGCAGGATTATCTTGGGGATCTCTGATTAGCTCATTGTTTGCTAATCACCGCGAGCGGATAGCTGAAGATTCTAAATTATAAATACGCTAACGTCTTTATTACTAGGATTCTTTCTTATTAAACTTAGTTTGTTAGAACATAATTAACTACTTGTACAGGTCGTGTTCTTATTTTAACGACTAGTTGGGTATTTTAACGCGTCAAAGAATATCAAATAATAAGATTGTTGGCTCGTATAAGCAAAATCATGAACACTATTTTCTCTTGTCTATGGACTGGTGATATTGCCCAGCTCCCCAACATTATGAATCATGTAATCTACTAATCAAAACTCCGACTTCTTCAATCAATAAACCACTGCTTTACAAAGAAATTTGTTAGAAATTTTCTTATTCACTGTTTTTTTTATAGGCATCATAATTTATACGTAGAGAAATAGAGGTTGTATTCTATTTATGTAATCTGTTTAAATAATATGTTAAATGTTTATAATTTTAGTCATTGTATATTATTAGTTCACTCTTTTTTCGGTGGAACTGAATTTACTACTACCTTACTCTAATTTATGTACGCACATTGTCAATTGATAATTATGTACAGTTACATTGTTGTCACTCTTATAGATTGATAAAAATTTAATCGTGAATAATTTTTACTTTTCCAAAACTTTCCTAGTTGGCTTTCACTTTATTCATGTTAAATGAAGATAACTATGTGAATTTGCCAATTTTAATTGATCGAATACATCGTATGTATTGTTATATAATATATCGAATTCTAATGGAATTATTATCATTGTCATCAGAAGAAGAAGAAGAAATAAGCGAAGATACAGATGAAAGAGGCGAAGAAAATGAAACACAAGAGAACAAGTACAGAAATGAAAATTTTAAAGATGAAATAAATCTTCATAATTTTCTTGATATCGAGTATACAACAACAAAACAGTCTTGTTCACTGTTATTCAAGTTAATTTTTAAACAAATATACAATTATTGTTTGGATAGTTATCATTTATCATCTGCTTATTTAATTGCATTAGTAATACGTTGTATACTCTTGCAAATATGGCAAACATTTGAATCGGAGGAAGATATTTTAAGAGTTTTATATAATTACACACAAGTAAGTGGGTTTTTTTTCTTTTTTTGATTACTTTTAATATACTTACTGGCTAAATTATTACTGTTCATTCAAGTATATTGTTATTATTCAAGTAATCTATGAGATACAAATGTGTACCAACAAAATAACGATTGATCATGTTCGGGATCTATAGCGAATTGATAGAAATTAGAATGAAGAACTATGGGGATAACACCTTATTTTAGAGACTAAGCGCTTGATAGAAAGCTTGGATTTATTGGCTTCGATCCGTGGTGAGTTCGTTTATGCTTACTATTGTACAATCCTATATAGGGCTGAAAGTGGTATCTGCTGCCTTTTGGTTTTTTTTTCAGTAGTAATCTAACCAAGTCAGTCCATATTTTAAACTAAAAGTTTGAAATAACCCAGCACACTGTTCTAAATATTTTTAAAAAATTTAGTGACGAATGAAATCTGAAATAAATTTGATCACAATTTAGTATAAACATAACAAATTTTACCATTATTAAGGGCTGCTAGGTCACTTACTTTATTCATTCATCGGTTATGTCACTGCTAATATTTGTTTTGAAAATGATTTGTAACTGTATATTCCTATTTTAGTGCAATTAATAGGTAGAATATCACAAATCCTTACAAATTCATACATTTTTACTGTTTATCATATTGCTTGGCAGTAGAACAAAATATATTGACAAGATAAACAAAACGTTAAGTGTATTAGCCAACTGAATGATAATTAAATCGATTTGGAATATCCAGACGTGCTTGTTCGTTGAGTTGATCTAATTTTTAGTCCTAATCACTCGTGGTATTGAATAATTGAGATTTGAGATTTTTCGTATGCCATCTAGAAAATCTGTGGTTCAGAACATAATTTACATCAGTAATGATTACAATTATGACTTTTCGTCATTTGTTGGTCCGATCATTAGGGCTACTGGTGCTACTTGTAACCCGATTCCAACCAACTATTGAAATGATCTATCTTTAAAGGTGCGTAAGACACACCTTAACAACCGCATTCGACACAATTTCAAACAGTTTCATGCTAAGTCATGGACTTATTATTATAGACTTACTTATTTGTTTGAGTTCAAATTTTTCTTCATTTTGGAGAATAGACGTGGTCCTACCTAAAAGGTATTTACCGCTGGTGGTTCTAATTAACAATAGAAGTTAGAAATCCTCTTGGTGTAACGTCATAAACTGTGAATCGAATCGAATAGTTCAGTACTTTGAATTCGATTCGAATAAAACCTGAAAGCAGATGGATGAAAAAAAAAGAAAACTAGTAACTATCAAATATATGTTTCGTTTTAGTTTTGATTTCCTCAGTAGTTCAATCAGTGATCTTTTTTTTGACTTAGTAGATAATGTATTCCTTTTTGGTGAACACATTGATACACTACAGAGCCTTAGTCACTTTGGGCAATAACCCTAGTATTGGGCTGCGTTTCCGCACTTTCTAGTGCAGAAAATTGCCTTAGGGTTACTTCAGTGCCTGAGGGAAAGAAGTATTTGAGTGTGTACTACTTCAGTCATAATCCAAGTACCGTCACCTTTTCCTCATGCATTCAGAAATTTCCCTTAGTTTCTCCAATTCGCATTACTTTAGGTATGAATGTAATGTCCATCTCTCTATCAAGGGGTAAGTGTATTGATTGGCAGTCCTCCTTTGATTTATAGTTGTTAAATATGGCCCTCAAAAATAGATGATATTAGTAGCCTCCTTTGGAACCATTTTCTCAAGGAATATTCTATCTCAGTGTTCTCGAAACCACCGTTATTCCTACCTTTTTCTATTCGTCCTGATAATTTCACCCCGTTGTGCTTATTAATTACAACACCATGGACTCACAAACAGTTTTACATGCTCCATGGGAATTATGACATGTTGGTACTATGTATGTTTTTTATAAACCTGCCTGTCACCACCACCACAGTGAAAGATTTCTGAAAATTTTTTATATATTTTTTTAAAGCGCTCAGAATTCGCAGTACACAGTTCTTCAGAAAACATGAGTGAAATTGGTACTGATTTTTCTAATCAAAAACTTCATTTAAATGAAAATGCAGTTGATAGTCAATCTCCTTCGTTAAAAATGTCATCTAAATCGTTCGGCTATTTGACATCGAATTTACAACATCTTGTTGATAAATGGCATCAGACATGCGCTCAACTTGAAGATATTTTAACTGTTGAACTGATCATATTAAGTTCAAAGAATCTGAAGACAGATCCTGATTTTCCTGCATTTGATTCTACTTTGAGATATTTTTTAACTAATGGTCGTTGTAAGTTAAATTTCTTGTTATTTACTTCGTACTTTATCGGTTAGTTTGTTATTAAAGAAACTTCATCATTTGAGGTGGTTAGGACGTGTGTTACGTACGTCCATACACCAACTACCTCGACGAGCTATGTTTTGTGGTGTAGGAGTAGGCTGGAAGAAAGCTAGGGGCGGCCAGATATGGCACAAATACATGAAGTGACTGACAAATGGACTGAGCCATGATGTTAAGTGTTGAATGCAAGGTTGGGCTCCGCGAGACGATAGTAACGGAGACTCTGAATGACATGGCTCTGAATCGTTCGCAATGGCTCAGATTCATCCAGTTTTGGTGTTCTCTCAAATTTTAACACTTTTAATTCCTCATCAGTTTTATTTTCTCAAATTTATTGCACTGAATTATACTCATTGAATAAAATTTTGAAACCCTAATCTTTGTGATTACTGCTACATCTACCACTGTGTATTTGAATCGATAGTTGCATCTCTGTGCTAATGTGGTATGGCAATCTGAGCTTATGTATGTAAGCACGATGTTCTACGTTGTTACTGACTGAGTGTTGATACGGACTTGAATTTTTTAGTTGGTTCCATTTTTTTTCAAAATCACAGGCATTTTACTAAACAAAGGGTTGACATTCTTAACTAATCGATCATATTTATTGCTCTATAGTTCTGTGTTAATAATTTAGAGTACAATAAATGAACAGAAATATACAATGTTCTGAGATACATCTACAGTATAATTATACTGATTTTGACCATTGTCAGCTTGTTATATTGTATATGGCATATGAAAGTAGCATATTGTGTGATAAGTAGGCTAAATTAATTATAGTATTAAAAAATTCTAAGTTCCCGTACACATAACATGCACAATACATTAGAGTATAATGAATTTACTGCATTTGTACTGCTACCTATCTTCACCTACAGACATGCTAAACAAAAGAGGCAGTCGATGCTTAAATTAATTCAATTTTTTGTTGATAGAAACGTCAGGAAGAGTACTTGCGAATATTGATCAATAAAGATGCCTCTGTAGGCATTAAATTAAAATGTATATTTTAAACTTAACTAGTTGTAACCTAGTTACCAACTACAGGTTTATATACTTGTGTACACTTCTGAACATTTAGCAGCCGAATTAGGTGATGTGAAGTTCGAATCTACGACCGAATGGTTAGAAATAATAAGAAATTTAGATTTTTGGCGTTTCATGACTTACTGTATGTTACTTGTTCAGAGTTAATGAGTACAGTAACTTACCTCAAGTCAAGAAATATCAAAAATCCAAATTTCAACCCATTCAAATATCTCAAAAATGTCTTATTATTATTATTGTTATTATTATTATTAACTCTCTACTCAATGATCAGTTTATTTGAAACTATCACATCCAATCTTATTAGTGATACCTACATACCTAGTTATTTCTGTACGACTGGACTCAATCAAATAAGCCTATTACTTCCTTGTGGGTAAAAGAAGATCATGGATTCCCAAATAGCTCAGTTTTGAACTCTTGTTTAACTAAATGGCTGATAGGTAATGATCATTCCAAAATTAATTTTTATCTGACAGATGCATTTTGTCGGGATTTTTCTCAAGCTGCAATTTAACAAGCTGTGAATGTTCAATTTCCAATAGCTTAGACGAAAGTTTATAACTATTCCAAGTGATTTCCTGTCATTTTACAAAAATGTTTTATTTAATTATTGAGTTATCTATTAACAACATGTTTATGATTTATGTTTTATGTCTACAGAATTTTTTTTGTATAAATATTTTGTTAAAAATTAACTTTTTTCATATTTGTAATAATTTAATAGCCTGTTTAACTAATAGATTTGCATACTGGATTGTAAAGAACACTTTAACACCTGAACAAGTTTTAAGTTTCTATCAAGGAATTTGTGCAAAACAATTGACAGTTGAAAATGAAAATACAAAAGATTTAATCACTTCGGATCTGATACATATTAGACAAGGTAAAAAATAAATGGCTACTTTTGTTACTGGTTTATAAATTTATTGAGTGTAATTCGTCTATCAACCAAGTAATAATTCTCATACTTGGCTTAATGTCTCATTGTTTGTATAAAAGCTGATGATACTATCCAGTATAATTAAACGGAGCTACAAGAAATTTATAAAATTTCCGAAGCTACTAAATAAAGATAACTTATCAGAAAAGACAGATCATACGTTTCAGCGAAGGGTGTGATGATTTCATTTGATGGTAGAAGAAGACCTTGACGATTGAAAATCTCCTGTCTTGATGGAAGATATTGAGAGAGCTCGGTTTATCATGGTTTCAGATTACCAGTTTGTTGTTCGTATAGTTATCGATAAATAAATTTAAGAAGACTTGTAAAGCCAATTCTATCGAAGCATTCAGAGTACTTATTTATTATGAATAGATTTCAAGTTTTGTCGTTGAACAAGGCTTTCATCTTTGTAGCGGTTTAATTGTTACTGTCATTAATTATTTTTATTCGATTTTTACTTAATTACATTTGTTTTTTTTCAATTACTATTTAGTTATTTTTTCATTGGCCTATAAACGTCTTCCTTTCACATTGGAATTAGATACTGTTCTATCAACAGCTTGTTGGATTCATTTTCAAAGTTGGCGTAACAGACCAAAAGTAAGTTTTATAAAAAAAACTTGTAAACAACACTAAGGTTTATGGATACACGATTTTTTTTTTATCTTGGAATTATATAATTTTCTATAAACGCCACTTTTCTTAATTTGTTCCCAAACATTTCAGAACATCACTCATACACTATCAACTTTGTTTTGTTATGTCTATCCAATGATCCTAATGAGTAACTGTTGGGAATATTTTCACCTAAGGTTTTCTCAATTCCAGTCCAAATGTATATTGAATTTAAGAACAGCGGCTTGTTAATGTAAAAATTCAATTTTCAATTAGTAAATTGAAGAAGATACAAGCTCTCATGCAGCAACTTTCATTTCAACAATGAAGTATTATCATCACTTTGCTTGTTACACTAAATACCATAGCTTGAAGTTGACGACTACAAGAACCTCCTACACTTGATGAATAAGTAATTTTCTTAATTTCAGCTTATTAATAATAATAATAATAGTAATAATAATCATTTTCGTTTATGTCAGTCAGATGCAACGTAGAACTTCGTACGTAAGTACATCAGTTCATGTTGCCATACCACATCAATACAGAGATATAATTGTCCATTCAAATCCAATAGTAGACGACAATTACCGACATGGCTCAGTCCACTTGTCAATGACTTCATGGATTGCTACCATGTTTTGGTCTGGCTGCCCCTAACTTTCTTCCAACCTATTCCTACACTACAAAACAAAGCTCGTCGAGGCAGTCGGTGGTTCGGCATACGCAACACGTGTCCCAACCACCTCAACTGATGAAGTTCGTGTCCCTTCCGAGACGACAGTTTAGATCAGTACATCATATTTCTTTCATGTCGTTTATGTCACTTTATTCTGTATTATTATTTTATCTTACTAGTGCAACACTATAAAAAGCACTTCATTTATTTATCCTTTTTTTTTTAAAAATAACAAAAGAAATTCATTTTGTTAATATAGAAGAATTTAAAATAGTTTTCTTAATACTTTTCTATAATATTTATTTATCAAATCTTTCTCAATTTACTATGAATATCACATGATATATAAACAGAAACATTTGTACTCATTAGAGTAGTACACTGATTTATTTTGATATCGATTGAAGAATACAATTAGTTATTTATTGTACAGTATACCTTCATAAAATAAGTTCACTTATCGATTATTGAATAATTGAATAAATTCGATTATATTTGATTGATTATTAATGCTATTTATTATACAACCAATAGGTGGTTAAAATATGTTTTCGTTCGCTATTGTAGAATACACGTAGTTTACATGCTTCTTTATATTTTAGTCTAATAATTAAATAACTAGTTTTTTCTAGAGTGGTTGTTTTCAGTTATCTTCATAACGAATCGACATCAATCAAAGAGTTTTTGAAAATCCGGGTCAGATTTTGTGATTTTTTTTCATCCAACGACTGTTCGTACACATAACCTCAAACTGACCATTGTTTAGCATTCTCAAACTTTAAGGCAAGAACAAAGTTACTAACTTTTTTTAAGTCTAACAATCCACATTTTTCAACTTCAGTCGATTTGTACCGTAACGTCAATCAGTTTCACTGTCGTCAAATTGTTAGTAGGACATAGATGGAATTAAAGCACGACTACGTTGCTGCGCGCTGATTGGCTAAATTTCTATCCAATCAGCGCCTGATCGAAGCTTGGAGAACAGGATAGAAAATTCTCGTATTATTAGCTGCATGCTGATTGGTCAAATCCAATCCAGTCGATCACGTGGATTTTCTTCCAGAAGCTTTCTCATGTAAAGGCTATAAATAGACTGGCGTTGTATTTATTTTTGCCTTCTTCGCCTTCTTGCCTTCTTTGCCTTGGCATTCGCCATCACCTCCAGCTTCTTATTCCTTGCTATTTCGGAATATAATCTTTCCTGTTCAACCGTGTTTTGATTTGGGTTACTTGTCCAGTGTTTTGTGTCACGAATACTAAGCAATAAGATTTAGCCGGGAATTATCTTAAGCAAGCGTTACAACACAAATACATTTACATATTGACCTGATTGGTTTCATAAGTCCTTAATTCCCATTAAAATTTTGAGAATAACATTTCAATGAATACTGTTAATACGTACATACCATTTATTTACTTAAATGGTTTCATGAATTTTTGAAATATCATCATCATCATCAACGAGGCTAACAATTTAGTAACTATATTAGTTAGACTTATTCCCCTGTGATTGTCACAAGAAGACTTTTGTCCTTATAAATTGGGACAATTAGGGATTGAGACCAATCAGATGGGATAACCTCCAGTTCCCAAATTCTATCAATCTATCAGGACCATCAGATTTCCTATAGCAACGGCGAGTTTCCATATCTTTACGAGTCCGTACCATCCCGTTCATTCGGACAGCGCCTAAGCAACTGTCTATCGGGATCTAAGAGAGCTAGTTCTGCCCTAGGGCGTAATTCTATACCTACGCCGACGAGGCCACGAGAAGCGGCATCAGGGCTTCCAGAAACACAAAGCGTAAACTTTGTTGCTTCTGTATCCGCACTAGGTGAGATGAAATTGATTATTTTATCGAATCTTGTATGCGCGTTTCGAAGACGCAACATACATCGATCGCCTGGGATTCCAGATTTCTAGATAATGAAGCCTGTTATCCTATTAGGCATAGGCTCCGGGCATTAAAAGCTCCTATATGTGATTTAGTACGGGGTTTCAAAGAATAATGTTTCATCAGCTCATACCGTTTGCTTCAGTGGCGTGAAGAGATAAACGATCGAAAGAAAGGTTAGTCGAGGCGATAAGAGAGTTATTAAAAGGTGTAGAGGGGTTTTAATTCTGACCGATTCGGTCTCGTGTGCTTTTATGGGTATGAGGGTGGATGTAACTTTCCGGCTGCCCACACCGTCAAGGTTGTTTCTTGAGGGACCTGAAAAGGTAAGTAGATTAGTGTTGGTCTTAACGACCCGGGAGCGTGACCGCAGAGTCCAAGTAACAACTGCTTGAGGCCGGTCACGCACGGCGACTACGATCGGGAATTTTTTAAAAATAATTAATTAATCGCATCGTTTCTCCAATGCCACTCTTTTTTATGGTCTTTTGGGTGAGGAATAAACAGTTGCCTCCGGTGCTCCTCGATTAATATTGGTTATCCAGTTAATTTTAGTTCGTGTGAAAAATCACCTTTAAATAATGTTTTCATTAAAAATAATCAAATGCGACTTTATAGTAATCAGTCAATAACTTTAAAAGTTGAATTTGAATGTAACCAATTTTATTTAAGTTCACAGTAGTGCAACTCTTTGTTTTTTATTGCCTTAAATTCTGCGTCTCATTTACCAAGTATGGATATGTGCTGAACTTTTATTTACATTATTATGTATGATCTTTAGTAACACTCCTTAACTTTCTAAATCTAAGATGGGTTACTCTTTGGATTTAAAACGAGTGGAATGTTTCAGCTAAAAAAAATTGGCTTCTAATATAGTTTCTTTTACCTTAGCCACAATAAATATCAAAGCTAAATGGCGACACAAACCAAGATTTAATATTAGTACCCACTTTCCAAACGTATGGATAATGGTTTGGTTTACGTCGTAAATTGATTGCATGACAGTTACTTGCTGAGAATATCTGACGGTTTATACTGTTTTTTTACGTTTAATTTGTTTAGGCCCTTTTATGTCTCATTTAGTTCAACGTAAACCACAATTGATGTTTACGAAAAATTTTTCATCCAAATATATATATATATATATATATAAATTCATTCTTGACCAACTACGCGAACGATAATACAAGAGTGAACCCAGATTGCTGTGAGTGGCACGTGTATTTTCTAAACAGTAATCAATCTAAACCATGTAGCTGACCAAGGAATTAACATGACAAATTAATGCTTTATAGTGAATAAAATGAGTTGTACAACTGAAGAGAAATCAATAATAAGCATTATTTACAATTTCTGTGTAAATTAACCGTTCCTGTATGCCTTTTGTACCATAAAAAAATAATAGAAATTTATGTCTGGCACTTCTAGTGAACTATCTAATAGAAAACCGTATTTTAAATGCATTTTTCTTTATTATCGAAGCTAGCTTTTAAGGAGCACTGTGATTCTCTCCTACATTTGATCTAACTGTTGTTTACAATAAAATTTGACTTTTCGCACCCTCTTTATTTTACGTAAATAAGTTCCACTTATCATTAAGTGTCAGTTCGTGCCACAAATTTTTCTGTCAAGATAAATGAGTAGTCTCATCAATACTACTACTACTACTACTACAAAATTTCATCTGTTCTTTTCTTCCAGCGTATAAATCATCTAATCTCTTGTATTGAATTTATGAGTCGATTTAGTTCAGCTGGAACAATGATTGCTCAGGGCTTAGGAACAAAAATGTGGAATGAAGCTCTCATAGATTGCATCAAACCAATTCTGGCCTTTTTAAGAGGTGACAAAGAAGTGAGTAATTTTTCTGTTTTTAATCAACAAATCATTCAAAGCTTAGTTAACTAAATTTCGCTTTTTTCGTGATAAACATTTTCTGCAATTTTTTCTTGTAAAATGAAGTTTGTGTGCATACAAAGCTAATTGATTATTGAATAATAATGATTGTCATATTGCATTTAATATTTTAGTGGTGTTCACATTTTATTTGATCAATTTGCAATATATTGTCATAAGTCTCAGTAACTCAACATGTTTTAGTGTTATGCGGTTTTGAAGCATACCTGAAATCTGTACGGAACTGAGGACTGTGAGATTAAGAAATATTTAGACACAGTATCACAATCAGAGCTGACAAACGAAAATATATGGAAGATCTAGCAATGACGGCGGAAAAGGCTGCAAGAGACGGAAACTTAAGACAATTGTACGAAACTACAAAGAAGCTCGCCGGGAACTATCGTAAACCAGAACGACCAGTGAAAAGTAAGGAAGGCAAAGTAATCAGCAACACTGAAGAACAGCGAAATAGGTGGGTAGAGCACTTTAAGGAACTGTTTAATCAACCAGCTCCACTGAACCCACCCAACATCGAAGCAGCATCCACGGACCTCCCAATTAATATTGGCGCACCTACGATTGAGGAGATCAGTATGGCCATTAGACAAATCAAGAGTGGCAAAGCAGCAGGACCAGACAACATTCCAGCAGAAGCAATGAAAGCAGATGTAGAAGCAACTGCGGAAATATTTCACAACCTCTTCAAGAAGATTTGGGATGAGGAACAAGTACCATCAGATTGGAAAGAAGAATACTTCATCAAAATGCCAAAGAAAGGCGATCTCAGCAAGTGTGAGAACTACAGAGGCATCACTCTTCTTTCAATACCAGGCAAAGTCTTCAACAGGATATTGTTAAACGCCCAACTTCGAGATCAACCGGCCAGATTTCGTAAGGATCGATCGTGTACTGATCAGATTGCTACATTACGTATCATTGTGGAACAACCAATTGAATGGAACTCACCACTCTTCATCAACTTCATCGACTACGAGAAAGCATTCGATAGTGTGGATAGGAAAACACTGTGGAGGCTTCTTCGACACTACGGTGTGCCTGAGAAAATAGTCAACATCATACGGAACTCTTATGATGGATTCAACTGCAAAATCATACACGAAGGACAGCTAACCGACTCTTTCGAGGTGAAGACCGGTGTCAAGCAAGGTTGCTTACTCTCACCCTTTCTCTTTCTCCTGGTCATCGACTGGATTATGAAGACGTCGACATCTGGAAGGAAGCACGGTATCAACTGGACAGTTAGTACGTAGCTGGACGATCTGGGATTCGCAGATGACCTGGCTCTTCTATAGCACACTCAGCAACAAATGCAAGAGAAGACGACCAGTGTAGCAGCAGCCTCTGCAGCAGTAGATCTCAACATACATAAAGGAAAAGGCAAAATTCTCCGATGCAACACAACATGCACCAACCAAATCACTCTTGATGGAGATGCTTTCGAGGACGTTAACAACTTTACATATCTGGGCAGCATCATCGACAACCAAGGTGGATCTGATGCAGATGTGAGGGCACGGATTGGCAAAGCAATGGCTGCATTTCTACAGTTGAAAAATATCTGGAACTCCAAACAACTTTCAACAAAAACCAAAATCAGGATTTTCAATACAAATGTCAAGACAGTTCTGCTGTATGGAGCGGAAACTTGACGAACTACCAAAGCCATCATCCAGAAGATACAAGTGTTTATGAACAGTTGTCTACGCTAAACACTTCGTATTCGTTGGCCAGACACCATCAGCAACAACGAACTGTGGGAGAAAACAAACCAGATTCTAGTGGAGAAGGAAATCAGGAAGAAGCGGTGGAAGGACATCACACTGCGAAAAGAACCCAAATGCGTAACGAGACAAGCCCTCACATGAAACCATCAAGGCAAAAAGTAAAGAGGAAGGCCAAGGAACACAATACGCCGAGAAATGGAGAAAGATATGAGAGGAATGAACAAACATTGGACAGAACTGGAGAGGGAAGCCCAGGACAGACAGAGTTGGTTGGAGAAAACTGGTGGGCGGCCTATGTTCCATTGGGGGTAACAGGCGAAAGTAAGTAAAAGTATCACAATCAGAGTTGTAAACACTGAACTTTTCGTGCCTAAAATCAATCTTCATTGTTTTCTCCCATCTTCCTTCAATCACTCAACATATCGTACTTTCACAAATCAATTTTTCTTACCGCATCACATAAAGTGCGAAATGTTCACCTTCTCAACTGTTTATCAATCAAATATTGCATCTTTTAGCTGAGAGATCTTCTAATGGTGTTGTGTACTACAGTTCCCTGATCGTATCTTGATATTCACGTGTTAAATATTGTCCATTATGTGTTTATTATTGATACTATATTATTAGTATTTTTCGTCAACTGCTGCTTTTATGACCAAATAAACAACTATTAGAAAATTTGACACGATGTTTCTAATCACTATCTTGAATTTCATCAGTTTTCAAATCATAACGATATACAGGTTAAAGAGGAGGATATATTACCAGTTTAATTTTTATCCATGAGCATATACTCCCCTGACTTTAGGATTTATTGGAGAATGTAGCAGTTGTGGTTGGCCAACATCAACCAACTATCAAGTATCCTAATAACGAATGTGATTTTCTCATCAACAATACAATTATTTTATGAAATGAATATCTTTATCACTATTGATGAAATACAATAAGCTAATAGTAGTATGTGAATTTTAGCTAATCAAATTTCTATCAAACACCAATATCAATAAATGTATTTAAAAAAAGCCAGTTATTATTATTATTATTATCTATTTTTGAGACAACTACATCTACTATTTCGTTCAGATATAGTATTTCAACTCGTTTTTTAAACTTTTAACAGGGTTTTTTAAAATAACCAAAAGATTTTTTAAAATTTTCACAGCGTTTTTTAAAATAACCACAGCCTTTTTTAAAATTTTTTTGAAAAAATAAAATAAGAACTACTTTTAATTAAAATCTTCTTTAGCAATCGCTTTTAAACAATTGCGACGTACATGTCTTGAATAACCTTGTAAATCATCCCTGGTTAATTGATTAGTAGATCAGTATTAGATTTATAAAATGTTCGTTGGATCCGCTCGCCAGAGATCTTCTTACAATGGATTTAATTTTCGAAAACGCGAATTCGATTGGGTTAAGCATGTAACTATAGGGAGACAAAAACATAACGTTTACTCCCTTTTCATCAAAAAAGTTTTTTGTGATAATTGAGTGATGAATCCTCGCATTATCAAGTATAAAAATACAATTCTTAAAAATTGATTTTTGATTGCATTTTTCAATTAGTTGATCAAAAAACTGAATGAACTTATCTGAATTCACCGAATCAACAAATGTTTTAGCAAAGAGAACTTCATTTTCTGTTATAGCCGATATTAAACTTATTTTGGTTCCACGCGTTGATGGAACTATGGCACTTGCCGGTTTTCCTCTTGTAGATCTTCCCAAGGTTCTTCTTAAGTACAAATTAAAAGAAGATTCATCTATAAAAACTTTTATAAATGTATCTTCAATGTTCATAAAATTTTGAGCATAAATTTGGCGTTTGTTTTTACTGGATTCCGAATTTATATTGATCGATGTATAAGAAATCTTTTTCAAAGTAATCTGAAGTCTATATATACATTATCCTTCTTATAGATTCAAGCGAAAGGCCTATAGAAATTATGTTTTCTATTTTTTCTCGAATTTCTACCATCGTTATTAACGGGTTTAATTCTATCAATTCTTCAACAAAATTGATAATATCACCGCATATCTTCTTATTTGATGGTTTTCCTGTTTTTTTCTTCTCAACTCGCGATTCCTTTTTAATCAACCTTATAATATTTGTAGCGGCCTGATAGTTTACATCTGTAAGAAATGCCGCATCCTTGACGCTGTATCCATCTTCAATAACTTTTTTTATAAGGCTTTTTCTTTTTTCATTCGAAATCAAGTTGTTTTTTTCTATTTATTTCTGACATTCTAAGGATTACAAAAAAATTTTAAAAAACGCTGTGAAAATTTTAAAAAATTTTTTGGTTATTTTAAAAAACCCTGTTAAAATTAAAAAAAAAAACGAGTTGAAATACTATAAATAATAAGGTTTGTTTTTCACTTTAGTTCATGCTTCTTTTCTTTTTTTTTTGTTACTCTTTTATTGTTGTTGTTGTTGTTGTTGATTTACATAAATTTCAGTTTGACAAATATCGTGATTATTTTCCGCATCTATTGGATTTAGCCGTATGCTTAATTGATTTCTTTCGAATATATTCTAATGTAAGTTATTTTTAATTTTGTATTGCTTCAATATTATTAAGTACAATGAACTACTGATTTATTTCACATTAAAGTAAAGAACACAACGTAGAGCCCCGATATGTATTTGCCATCAGTACAATTTTCTAGTCAATGAGGTTCCGTGTCTATCCGATTTAGATACTGACATATTTTAAACGCTCACCTAACCTGCTACACGAATAAAAGACTAAAATGAGTATTGTCAGACACAAAGAAGCTCTGTGCATAGATCAAAGGTAAATTTATAACTCATCTTCTTAGCTAGATAAGAACATGTGGAATGTTAGACCTTAAAAAGTTACATGATTTAAATCATTCATTAACTCGGCTTATACAACATTTCTCACTGACAACTGGGATTAAAAATCATATGTGAGTATAAAAATGTGATATATATATATATATATATTTTCCCCTAATTTATCAGAATTCTATTCATAGTGTTCCAGATAATATTAATAATCGACTGAATAAATCAAAATAGATGTCAAAGGTTTCGAATTTTCAGTGCAGTTGTCAAATGTTGAGTATTGTCCATCGCTGTGTAATCAGTTAAGTAGAGCAACTGTATAGATTCAGTGGTTTAGTAGTCTGTAGTGTTAATTCTATCAAAGCTTCTGACAATTTGACAAAGTTATTCATAAGAGTCTTGAGAATTTTAGTCTTAAGCACTGTACCAATTACGTTCGAGAATACGGAAATTATATTTTTGGACTTCAATTTTTGAGTAGACTATGATTTTTTACCGCGTCAATATACATTACAAACAAAAGAGAACTTTTCATAATTAGATATTACACAGATTATTGACGAGATATGTGATCAGCTGTATAACAGGTAATAGACATATGTGCAACTAACTGTAGAGTAGAGCTTTGATGAAGAGAATAGATATTTTGTTCTCTCAACAACTTTTGTTTTAATCTTTTAATTTAACAAATGTTGTTCAATGATTGAACAAGAATTGGAAGCAACTGTTACATATGTCAAATGCATACTACTACAATAACCATAACAATCAAAACAACAGGTTGATGTCAGTCAGTTATTCGGTTATACTTTACAACAGACCAAAATAACTCACTTTATTCTATAATGGAGTTAGTTGATATATATGTTATTAAGTTCAGTGGTCTAAAGATTATGCGTTCGCGTCAATATCTCAAGATTTCGGGTTCAACCGTCAATAGTTTGGTAAATGTGCACTGATAATGAGGATTAGACAATCTAGTACTTATTGCTTTCCAATAAATGTCTAACTAAAATCAGCCCATATTGTAAACTTGGATTCACATACACCTGGTCATCATTTTAAAAGAGCTTTAATGTTCTTAGGTAGGTAATCCCTGATAAAGCAATATTTCAAAATAATTTTTTATCTAAAGACAGATACATCAGCATCTCACTTCACAGTTTAAAAATTTTCTGTTTTTTGGAAATTCTATACACTAAGTAGGTTAGATGTTCTAAACTGCCAAATTATTTCTCGATTCCACCCTATTGGTAAATCTGCTAGCCAAATGGTCATTTTGTAAATCATGCATTTTTTTAGCTGCTTTGATCATTCAAATATTTAGTCAAAGATAACACTATCGATTTCACGTGAACTAATTAATGTTCTTGTTTTTGAACAAACCCAAAAGACCAATCTTCAATTGTTGCTTGTTTCAAGGTTTTTTTTACGACTTTTATTTACTGTTTTATTTTTAATTGTAAAAAGCATCGTCAATTTTTTTGTATATCTATAGGCTTGTCAACGTGCTGAAGTGGTACCAGTCTTTTCAGTCGAAAGTGAATGGAGTGATATAGATACTTGTAGTAGTAGTAGTAGTAATCATAATAATAATAATAAATCTTTTCCATCCGATGATAAATTGTTTCTGAATTCAGTTGATTTGGATGCTGACTCACCTATGTTTGACAATAATACCAAGAAGAAAGATGTATTTACGAAAGTATCACTGAATGCCGTACATCTAAATTTTTCCGTTCACGATGCTGTGAATCAATCTGTTCCTAATATACTTTCAATAATTTCATGGGAACAACTTGTTATTGTTGCTTCAGCTTTGATCACGTTTGGTCGACCTGAAAAATTTGACAAATTGTCTAGTCAACAAACAGCTGATCCAAGATATTATTCACCTATTGACTTCTTCCCATCACAAGTATGTGTATTCGATTGGGTTAATTAGTTTTTCGTCTTAGTACATATTTTTACGTGATTGACATAGTTTCATTCGTTCCCTTCTTAAATTTCTATTGTCAAAAGTTTATTGTGACCGGTTTTGTAATGTCAGATGTGATTGAACTCATGAAATGTGCTGATTGGGATGTTTAATAATCACAACGCTTAGGATTTTGTAGTGTTTTTTCTTATGGTTAAACGTTATTACTTCTGTGATTTATATCGTTCTACTTACGTATGAAATTATGTTTAACAAAATCGTACTTTTCTTTTCTAAAAAACTCAGCGGACCGTCACGGATCATGCTGGTTTTCTTTTCCGATCTGATTAATCATCTGATATAATTTACCGTTTTCCTCATCACCACCAATAACAATCTAAGAAATTTAATATTTGATTTGATTAGACATTAGCATATCTTAGCGTTTCAGTTATATAATGAATGTATCCTCCACTTCATGACTTGCAAAATAGAAGCTTGATGTTTCCTTTTTCAGGATTAGTTTTCATAGTGTTTCTGATTTCTTTTTTTATATACCTTCATATAGCATGTTATTTCTTTCTTTTCAAGGACTTACACATCATACTGTCACCAGATAATCCAAATTGGATTAGCATAGGTATTGAAAACAATGTTGATGATGGTTTAGTCATAAGACGGCGTTTTTTCCTCTCTTGGTTAATTGAAAAATGTGTTGCTCGTCTTGCATTATTACCTACTTCACAATGTTCTCCTACATCATCATCATCATCATCAGCATCCAGATTAGATGAAGACATAATCATCAATCCAGTCAATCACCAATTTGATAGCATTTTCGGAGCTGTAGATATTTATCGTCGATTTAGTTCGGCTGCTTATACTTTAGCTAACCATTGGGGTTTTCCAAAAGACACAGTAGTTATACAACATGTAATCTCGTTATTCGAAGCGAATCTTGACGATCAAGCTCAACTTGTAAGTTAACAATATGTTTCTTATATATTTTTTTTATGAATCTACTACATTCATTATATTACAGCTTACAGCTCATATTTTGCAATCTACTTATTCCATAAGAGTAATGATAAAGAATTTAAAAAAAAATTCCTTGCATAACAAAACTAATCTATAGATTTGTATCTCTAGCACTCTTTAATAGCGTTACAAAAACAGTTAGATATCGATATTAAGTATTTCAATGGGAATTCATTTCGTCTTTGTCAAGTTTAATTTTTATCACAACAGTAATTTAGTTTAAGCTGATTATTTTTGAAAATTAATAAACAGGTATAGTTTCATTAGTTTACTTAATAATATTTGGAACTTATAAACAGCATATGATAGATATAGGTGTCGGTTAATTAAAATCTCAAACACAAATACATATAGCTAGTTGATTCATAACTCACTTCCTAGGTTAGATCTAAGTTATGCTGTAACATCTGATTACATTTTACAGAGTTGTCATGCTGTTTTCGAATGAAAATAGTTTACGCTCATTACAAATTTATCTGTTATTGAGATTATTATTGAACATAATTTTGTTCTATTCCATTCCTGTCAATCTATTCAACTTGTTTAATCTTGTCTTTGTAAACATCGTATATACGTAATAATGTAGTTACGATTAATTTTAAATTATTATTCCTTGACCTCTTAAATTAACACAAATCTATGTTGGGTCCTACATCATCTCGATCAGGAGGATAATATATAAGCACATGTCTGCAAAAAATAACATAATTTTCTTTCAAATATATATAGTGTTGAATCTGGCACAGAAATGTTCCCAGAAATTATTCTTTTTTTTTCATCCCTGAAGAAAAGAAGATGGAAGAAATACAAGTAGCGGTTTGCTTACAAAGTTATTGCAGTTCCACAAATCGTTGAATGTTCAAATGGTTGCCGGTAACGTTTAAAAGCTTCTAAGTGTAAATAATAAGATTAATAGTAATTTAGGCATATAATAACTCTGACTCTAAGCAGAACATGGATTTATTGGCCGCCTGGTGCATAATAAACATATAAACACAAGTAATCTAAAGAATGACTTAACTTATTTATTCGTTATTTCTTGCTTTATATGCATTAGTTTTCCAATGTTCAAATAATTCGTTGTTCATTTCAATTATTGACTGTAGTTAAACAATAGTTTCGTATCGTTTCCAATTCTCCTACTTTTTGTTTTTCATTATTTTTTATGCACAGTTTTTATCAAAAGTTCAAGACTGTAGCAATTTAGCTGTTCGATTGTTATTCATTGTTGGACGCCGTGTAGCATATCGATGTTATAGTTCTGGCTATAATACAAAACAACAATTACGTTTACGAGTATTCATCCCATTAACAATTGAATCATGGCTTCGTGGTCTACTACCACCGGTATGTTATTATAGAATAATTAAATAATTCCCCCCCCCTTCTTTTTTCATTAGATTTCTAGTTTGTCTGGTAATCTACAACATACTGGTAATGATTCGCAATCCAAAACATCTACAACCAATATGAAAACATTAACATTTCTTATTGACTATGTGATACAACATCTACCACAACATGCAAGTCAATTGCCTATAGCTGAAGAACTACGTAGTATTATTCAAGCTATTGTACAATTAGATTTGGAATAATAATATTCTCCTTCTTTTTTTCTTCTCTTTTAATCACTTATGTGTAAGGAATCTCTTCAGCAACAAATATTTTATTTTATTATCCTATTGATTAAATGATCCTTTATTGTTTGGTGTTATCAAAGAAAACATAATTGGATGTGTGAGATACATAATTTCTTTTCTGATTTGATAATTCCAATTGGGTACAATAAACACAGATTCTCTGTTCATATACTTATCAAGTAAATACTGTCGACTAAGCATAATAGACTACAGTTAATATCGTCCAACTCTCTTGTATATTTTATGCAATCTATTTAACCAAATACCATCATCAAGTAACAAAAAGACGTAAAAATGTAACAGAGGAATGTATTTGTTTGAAAGTTCAAGGTGTTTTCTCTTGTTTATAACTGACAAATAATTAAATTTAAAATGAATTATTTAAAAATGAGACAATAAACAATACGTTTTATTATTTTAGAAGCAAAAACTATTAATTCAATATTTTATATAGATTGTTTAGAGATTATTAAGCAATCGATTTCATGAACTTGATAAAAAAAAAACAGAACTAGTCTATGCAAATTTTTAATGTGACCGGCTCTTAGTAAAGTAAGCTGTAGAAAATTAGATTTTTTTTTTTACAGTTGACCTAAGGACTAGTTAATAACACAAAATTAATTTCTGTCACAAGTCACTGTTTACCAAAAACCGAAACCTATGGAATTTCGGGGGCTTTATTATTTATTCATAGTATTATTTGGATTCAGTTTACATCATTGAAATAAACCATTATAATTAAAATCAATTGTATGTTATTTGGGGGTGAGTAAGAAAAATCAAAGAAGTATACAGAGTATTAGTAATAGTAAAACGTTACCCTAAGAAATGAAAATAGTTTGCATCCAATACTATAATCAAAATGACGTTGAATCAATTATTACGGGAAGTAAGTGCTTCGCACTTAAATTTTGATTCATACCTTGTAAATACTTCAGATGTCGAATTTGGACGTGCTAGTTACCCTATCAATATTCTAATGTGGTCGGCTAAAACAAAACAATTGATGTCACATCGACAATATGACTTGCCTGATAGGCTTATCCCTGAGATATTTTAAGGATGGTGGTCCAGCTTTAGCAGCTAGATTGACGGAAATCGTAGTTAGAATTCGGGAACTGGACACAATCCCATCCGACTGGTCTCAATCCCTGATTGTCCCAATTTATAGGAAAGGACAGAAGTCTTTTTGTGACAATCACAGGGGAATAAGTCTGACTAATATAGTTTCTAAATTGTTAGCCTCGATTAAACTTAGACGCCTTACTAGAGCTCGTGAAGAGCAGACTAGAGAGAAAAGCAGTTTGGTTTCAGACCTGGACGTGGATGTATAGACCACATCTTCACACTACGACAGGTCCTGGAACACAGACACATTCAGGCGTCCTACAATAGTTGTGTTCCTGTACCTTAAGGCGGAATTTGACTCAGTGGATCGTGAGGTTCTGTGTCAGTGTCTGTCATTGAAAGGTGTACCAAAGAAGTACATTAACCTTATACAAGCTCTCTACTCGAAAATCACTGGTCGAGTGAGAGCTTATGGCGAACTGTCATTGGGATTCTTTACTTCAAGTGTTGTCCGTCAGTGATGTCCACTGTCTCCATTCTTGTTTAATTTTACCAAAGACATGCTCCTAGAAATAACCTTATCTTCGTCTGAATTTTCAGGAGTAGACCTTTTACCAGGTGGCTTGCTTACTGATCTAGAATATGCCGATGATATAGTCCTACTTGGTGAAGACGCTAACAAAATGCAGAGTCTTCTGACTACACTAAGCAACAATGCGAGCATGTTCGGGATGCGGTTCCCACCCTCGAAATGCAAAATGTTGCTTCAAGACTGGGTTGCATCGGCACCTGAACTTGTGATAGGGAGTGAAGTAGTCGGGCGTGTAAACCGCTTCACGTATCTGGGAAGTCTCATCAGTGCTGATTGCCTGGTGACTGACGAAATCTCTCACGGATACAGAAGACTCGATTTGCTTTTGCCAACCTGCGTCACTTATGGCGTAGGCGTGATATCCGTTCGCTAACCAAAGGACGGGTGTACTGCGCATTAGTTCGCATCGTCCTACTTGACAGCTGTGAAACATGGCCAGTCAGAGTCGGGGACTTTCGTAGGTTACTAGTATTCGGTCATAGATGTCTTAGAAGCATTGTTCGTATATCCTAGGACAACCGTATAAGCAATGCTATCGTTAGGAAACGAGTTCTAGGTAAGGATGGCAGATCAATAGATGAAGTAGTGAAACTTCATCAGTTGAGGTGGTTGGGACATGTGTTACGAATTCACATTCACAGACTGCCTCGACGAGCTATGTTTTGTGGTGTAGGAGTAGGTTGTAAGAAAGCTAGGGGCGGCCAGACCAAAACATGGCACAAATCTATGAAGTCACAGACGAGTGGTCAAAGTCATGTTGGTAGATGTAAGCTACCTGGTTGGGGTCCGCGAGACAATAGTCGCAGATGGTTCGAGACCTTGAACAACATGACTCAAAATCGTTTTCAGTGGCTCAGGTGCATTCATTCATTGTTTTCTCTCAAATTCTAACCTGGAATCCTCATAATCTATATCTTTCTCCTTCTAAATTTATCTCAACTTATTATATTTCTCGAATCATATCTTCGCTCCCCAATTTTCTCCATTACTGCTAATACTTATACAATCATTATCAATCTTGGATTTGAACTGGCAGTTGCGTCTTTGTGCTGATGTGGTATGGCAACCTGAACTGATGTAATTACGTACGAAGAGCTGCTTTGTGTCTGTCTGTCTTGCGTGAAGCCTCTTTATCCTAGAGGAGAGTAATAGCTGGAAATTTTTAACAAGGCTTAAATAATGACGATTGATAAAGCCAGCCAATTTGTGGTTTTTGTTAGCGATGATTCCACAACATGTGAGCAATGATGTTTTCTAATCCCATCTGCTTTCAAACGCTGTATCCTAGGTACATAAAATAACTCACTATTTGATGAATGTATATCGTGTTTGGTTTATTGACCACCACCTCTGGCTTTATTGAGGGAAAGCGAAATATTTAACTTAATCGATGGCCGTCTATAGCGATGCAGCCGTACAGATGTGTGCGGGAAAGAATATGTCGATATGTGAACTAGTTTCGAAGTTGGCAGTAACTTTGACTGCTTTAGAATAAACCATGTCACTATAGTTCTAGCATTTATCTTAATTCTTAAAGGTGACTGTAATCCGCTGCCTGAAACAAGGCTTATTTTTCTTGAACGTTCGTTTAACCTAGTAAATCTTAGTAATCTTGATTTTACTACAAATTAATTGTTATCGAAATCATATTTATGCTCAGAACGTACTTCGCCATCTCATATGAAAATATGATATCAATAACTCCATAGGTTATCCCATCTCTGAACGGACAAGGACACGTCTGAATTTGTAACTTCAGCTAATTACTTCTTAATGGTTTCTTGCTGAATCCTCAATTCAAAACAATCAAAGTCAAGTGTTCAATAGGAATAGTTTTCATTTATAATTTATTTGTAAAAATTGTACATACGTCGTTTAATGAACGATTATCAGAATACAATTTTGTTAATCAAAGTAGTGATAGCAGTAAATCATCAACGTCACATGAATATCACGAAAGACCAATTGTGTAAAGGTACCTCATTATTTTAAATTAATCACAATGGAAAGACTATAGAAAAAAAATCCAAACCGGTAACATGCATCAAATGCTTGTCACGATAATTTGCCTGTTCATAATAATAATAATAATAGTATAAGGATTACTTTTTTTCATATGAAAAATAATAGTAAGGATAAAAACTAATCCATTTGATGCTGTACAAAGAAAAAAACAAAATACCATTAGTACAATGGAATTACATAAAACTGATCGATAGGATTGATATGATCACTTTAACTTATTATTATCATTCATTAATCTGATTGACATTAAACGTCGAATCTCAGCAACAGCAGAACAAAATTGACACCAAATATATTGTAGTTCACCAGTTAAGTTATCACCAGCAAAATTGTTTATAAATTCAATGTTACTAAGTAGTCGAGGAGGATTTGCCTTGAAAGATGCCAAGAATAAACAAAAAACCAAACAAACAAATAAGTGTAGAGCGAGTAAGAACAAATGAAAATTGTTTGACATAATCGATGAACCCATACTAAGAAGTATCATGTCATGAATGATATAATACTGCTTATTAGTAAGATATATCGATAGATGTATTGCTATAGAGATAAGATGAAATAATGTTGGTATGTTTGCTTTTCGTCATTAATAAGAACAGAATGTATCTAGTATGAGGATTTATCGGAATTAGAAAACTACATATATCAGTACACATATTTCATAGTTTACACCATAAAACTCTAACAGTGTGTGATATCCGTTCTCTAATCAAAGGACGAGTGTACTGTGCAGCAGTTCGCTCCGTTCTCCTATATGGCTGTGAAACATGGCCAGTGAGAGTACAAGATATTCGTAGGTTACTGGTTTTCGATCATAGGTGTCTTCGAAGCATTGCTCGTATATCGTGGGACAACCGAGTAAGCAATGCTGTCGTTGAGAAACGAGTACTAGGTAAGGATGGCAGATCAATAGATGAAGTGCTGAAACTTCATCAGTTGAGGTGGTTGGGACATGCCTTGCGTATGCCGAACCACCGACTGCCTCGACGAGCCTTGTTTTGTAGTCGACAATTACCGACATGGCTCAGTCCACTAGTCAGTGACTTCATGGATTTCTGCCATGTTTTGGTCTGGCCGCCCCTAACTTTCTTCCAACCTACTCCTACACTACAAGGTTGGGGTCCGCGAGATGATAATAATCGATGGTTAGAGACCTTGAATGACATGGCTCAAAACCGTTCGCAATGGCGCCAGTGCATTTATTCTTTGTGTTCTCTCAAATGCTAATCTTCTGGATTCTTCAACACCTCTAGTTTTGACTCTCTAAACTTTTCTCACTGAATCATACTTCTTGAATAGTATCTTCTAACCCTAACCTCTCCGATTACTTCTAATTCCCTTACTACCTTTACTACTATTGGATTTGATTTGACATTTGCGTCTCTGTGCTGATGTGGTATGGCAACATGAACTGATGTACTTACGTACGAAGTTCTACGTTGTATCTGACTGACTGAACAGTGTGTACAATGACGACCTAGTTAGAGATTAAACTGAGTCTTGAGACAAATACGAATACATATTTACTAAAATTTGAAGCTCAATGATTTATTCCATAAGTATCCTACCTAAATTGCCAAGTATTATCTAGCATTAACAAACAATTCTAAAAGAAATTAGGGTTAAACATTCAATCTCTTATTCAAATTCACTTGTTGTTGTTGTTGTTGTTTAGGAACATTATACGTATTGGAAAGTTGATGTTAATATTGCGATGTGTTTAAATACATCTTGATAATTAGAAAATTGTCAATTAATTAGAATAAAACATGTCTAGTGATATACTAGAAATATCTAAAAAATAATAATAATACTTACATGTATAACTAAATAGATGAGCACTGGTAGAAGATCATCTGCACAAGGTATAGATGTAGGATTGGCTAATTTTAAAGCAGCTAAAACATGATTTACTACACGTTTTAAACAACGAAGTTTATCAGATGATGTCTATTTAAGATAGAAAATGAAAAATAATTGACTATAAATGATAATTGTACAGATAGTATACAAAATTATTCAAATAGAATGTATACAGTTGTGAGAGAGAAAAAAAAGAGTAATATTTCCTAATGGTTAGGATAATCGATTTATTGGCATTATAATGAGTGGGTTAACTGATAATTTCGCTTAGAGTAAGAATTTATTCATCTATCGAATGGACTTCTCCAAAGTGAATCATTATGTGGAGTGGAGGATTATTTTTTTTCCAAAAGTTGCAAAAAACGCATGCACAACATGTCCCTCTAAACTAAAGTCCAAGTTGTATCAACGCTTAGACTTAGAATAGGAGGTGGACTTAGCTTGAAAATCTCAGCGAACCTTACAAGTTGGTACCAATAAAAATCTCGCTAAAACTCCTCTACCTTTTAACAGCTATGGTGTTGGCAAGAAGGTTGTTAATCTATGTTCGTTGAGATGGATGAAACAAGACTAGCCAAAACCTACCTTGATATGAATATTCTAGTTGTGGTAAAAACGATTTGTGAAAAAAACAAAACAAAACAACGTCATCCAAAAACAAGAAAATTATTAATTTCTATAGTCATTGTCTGATGAGATAAGCTATGTATGTAACGGGATACAGATTTTCTAGTTATTGTTCACATGATAAATGTGAAATAAGTGAGCAGATACATTTGAAAATCGATCATATTATCACAGATTCCAATTGATTTAATAATGCAAGTCAATACATATATATAATAGTTGAGTTGCCTTGAAATTGAACAATTTTTTGAAATCATGTAACCTCAAATATGAATACTAGTAAATATAAATTAAAAAAAAACACATCGATTTCCATTGTAATGATGGTTATGGTGAAAGTGTTATTGGTTTTTTAAACTGATTGAATGAATGAATGTACACAAATATAATGAATTGAGGATTAATTTTCGATTTCATAGATTTTATCATCAAATAAAAAGGGAAACTATATAATAATAATAATAATAATAATAATAATAATAAATAATAATCTCACAAACACATACATGATAACAATCGAGCAGTAGAAGTTCATTTTGTACTGATTTTAATGGTAAAACAATATGATATACATCGGAAATTCGTAATTCTGTTGGTGTTATGGTATTTTGTAAGAATGCTAATTCTCGATGAAATAATCTGTTTTAAAATAAAAGAAATAATCAACTGTAATAAATACTATATGTATGCGTATCAAAATGATTTGATCATGAATGAGAATTATTATCAAAGTGAAAATTAAATCTATAATTCCATCAATAATTAATTTTGACGATTTGTAGATTTTTTACCTCTGTGACAAGATTACAACATTTCAAATAAAAGAATGTAAACCTTTTTATGTTCGTTTACTTAGAGAAAAAATCTAAATGGCTAACTATGCCTTAATTTACCAATGAGAACTTTAACTTTCTATGATTAAACTCTTATACTGTATGAGATTCTCTTTGCATCTGTACTCATAATCAGTAAGTTGATGATTAAACCATCCGATGTTTTTTAAGCAACAGATTTCAAGTGACGTACTTCACTTGATATACTCTGATTTAGATAGCTGAGTTAGTGTATTACTATTTTTCATACAAACTATCGACTTGAAAAACGAGTGTATTTCACTCGTAATCGATATTTGAACATCATGATACATTAATGTGTTTGTTAAATCAGTAACAAGGGCTTTAATTTTTCATCTGAACACAACTGGCAAAATAGTTGAATTTAATTGAAAAATAATAATATAAATTGTATAGATTCACTTAATCGCCTCAGATCTGGTAACAACTAATACATATTATACTCAATTAAGTTGTGTTTAATCGTGACACATAACGAATGAAAAATGAACTCCTCTAAACATTAGACTACTCTACCACTGCTATCTTTTTTTCTGGTTAGCGTTTTTATGGCAAGTTATGGAGCGGAAACATGGAGAACTACCAAAGCCATCATTCAGAAGATACAAGTGTTTATTAACAGCTGTCGACGCAAAATACTTCGGATTCGTTGGCCAGACACCATCAGCAACAACGAACTGTGGGAGAGAACAAACCAAATTCCAGTGGATGAGGAAATCAGGAAGAAGCGGTGGAAGTGGATAGGACACACACTACGAAAAGCACCTAACTGCGTCACAAGACAAGCCCTCACATGGAACCCTCAAGGCAAAAGGAAAAGAGGAAGGCAAAAGAATACATTACGCCGAGAAATAGAGAAAGACATGAGAAGAATGAACAAAAACTGGAAAGAATTGGAGAGGGAAGCCCAGGACAGAGTTGGTAGGAGATAACTGGTGGGCGTAACAGGCGTAAGTAAGTAAGTAAGTACCACTGCTATGCTAGAATGCCCAGTAATCGCTTATTATAATATTCAGTGAATAATCAATTGATTGCTTTTCCGATATTTCACTTCACAAAAAGAAAAATAAATAAAGCATTCTGTGAATTGGGGAAACTTACTCATCACGTTCTTTCTGTACGCTCGGATTATTAATCCATATAACAAATGGATAAATTTCATCCATAACAAGTCTTTCTAATTTAATTGATACACTTTCTATATTGTCATTATTTGTTAATTGAGATAAATCTGATCGATCGAATAATAATAATGATGATGATAATAATGATAAATTTGTTGGAATGAAACAATAATTTAAACAAGATTCACGCCATTTCATTTTCATTTTATTAATTAATTGTGTAACAAGTTTTCGTACCATTTCAACTTGTCGTTTTAAATCATAAGATAATTCATCAGTAGTAAATTTCTGTTGAAATTCAATAAATAATTGTTGATGTTGATGAATAAATTCGGATAAATTTCTATTGGTAATATATTCTTGTTGAAATTGTATAGATTGTTGTAACCTTTAAGTATAGAAATAAATAAATCAAAAATATACACACAACAATGAAGAAAGAAATTGTAGTTAAAATAAAATATACCACATTTACAATTTGTGTTATCCCAATTTGCTCTACATACCACCCACAATACATCACACTGAATATAAAAACAAGTTGAAATAATTGTTATATCAATGATAGCTATGAGAAACTAAGAGTTGACAATATAGATGTTGAGAAGATAAAAATAGAATTAAATAACAAGTTAACAATATCTACAAAACAGTTGTGATTCTTTTTTACACATTTGAAATCATTAATCAATCATCATTGTTAGACCACTATTAGAAACATGGAAGCACTGGACGGCCGTTTCGTCCTAGTATGGGACTCCTCAGCAGTGCGAATCCATGACTCCTGCTCCTCGCAGGATTCGAACCCGGGACCTTTGGCATTGTAGGCGAACGCCTTACCATCGGACCACTGGGCCGGCATCCAACGGTGTTAATGTCTAACTCTGATTGATCTAGGGATTTTGCGCGACCTCACCCATTTGTCTTTGGTAGTTACTGCCTACACCCGACAGGGTTGAACTCCATTGGTCACGTCTTCTCAACTAGAACTCCGAGAATTTCCTCACGAAGCTAGTCACTAGTGAGCACTGTTACGATATATTGGGGCACAGTTTTGGAGGTTTGCGTTTTTACACATTTGATTCTGTAATTTTAACAGTACAGAGAAAGATGAAGACTATGCAGTCCTCGTCTCGACTGCCGTAGTGAAAAACAAAGTAAATTATGCCAATCTGTGCCACCCCTTTGATATTTTTGTTGTTAGCTAGCTGTAATACTAGGTTTACATTGTGTCAGTGAAAGCAGTCCAGTTATTTCTTTTGAAAATCTAATCATTCACAGTTGAAGATGTCCAGCAACTGCATTATTAATCATTTTCGTCACAGAGAATTGTTAACATTTGAATAGCAACACCGAGTTATCAGTACCGAAATTCGCGCTGTGTTTGCGTACTGTGACGATAATTTAACTGGTACCATAATTTGAAACATCAAATTAGAAGATTCAGTTACAGTTTATAGATATTGTTAGTTATTTTATAACTAATTGTAGTTATGCCGTAACTAACCAATCAGATTGTGGTTTAAGCGCCCACCACGTGATCTGACCTGACGTGTCCGTAATCCTTCTTTGTTGTAAATGACCTACAAACTGATTGACATTTTATCTTATTATATTGATGTGACTCATAACTGTACTCATTTCCATAAGACACGCTATATTGGTCGGTACGTTTGCTCGTCTCACTTGGTAATTGTAATTTCCTTATTTATTGTACTAATGTAATTGTTTTTCTTATGTTTAGAAACAGATAAAGTTTAAAGCAAAGTTGATCTTCTTCTAACTGCAGCTTTCCCATAGACTCTGTGCTCGCCAATATTGCGTTTACCATTCTAGAATTACATCTGTAGGACAAATTAAATCCTACAGATGTAATCCCAGCGACTTCATATTGTGCACGATTTGATAATGCTGGGAAGAGGTAATCAGTTTTTGACATGACGGCTTAGTAGGAAATATAACTGTAAACAAGAAAGATTGGTTCAGAGAAGAGTTAAATTTTTCGGTGAATCCTTTTTCAAAGCTGTACAGCCATAAGTAGATACCCTTTTTTTTCTCCTGATGATAATGACAACAATAGTGATAAGTTTTTGTTCAATTTAGTAATAATGAAGTAAATTAGATAAAGGTATAAAAAGTTATTTCGAATAAGGGAATTAAGAATACCTATTATTGTTGAGGGCTTGAATATTCATTATGAAGATTGATCAAGAAATTCTAATTAGAAACGCTTAGCATGATCAAATAAAATGTTTTAAATGAGATGAACTGTATTTTTGGAGAATTATAGAAATAGAAACAAATCATTTAGGGGTACAAAGTCTATGACGAAGTGGATTGAAATGGCGCAGATGGCTGTGAGAGAAAACAAATTTTATTTTATTCTTATGAGAAAATTAGGATGACGGTTGTACAGTTTTAAAAATAAATTAGCCGAAACGAGAACTCTTCGTCGAATTAATAATCTTCCTTGTTTTAAGTGTCTTAATAGGTAGATATATTCCGTTTGAATAACTGACAGTTCCTGGTTTTTTTTCATATTTTCTTCCATGAAATCCTAAAGATGATGCTTGAGATGTTATCAGATACAGTTGAAAACAAGAAACAGCAGAGAACCTAATTGTAATATTCTTTCTAATAAGTTAGCTAAATCACTTCAACTGAATCGAATTTTTCATGGTTGTATTTTAAATTGTATTCCCTTTCTTTTATTTACTTTTTAGTTCTTCAAAAAAATTATCTTTTATTTGTATGGCTTATACTTATTAAAGGCACAGTTGCACTTGAATGCATGTGTATTAAGTAAAATTATTAAGTAAAATTCAGAAAGCTGATAGAGAAAATTTCACGTCTGTAAATATCAAATGTCAAACTATAGCATATATATATATATATATATATATATATATATATATATATATATATACATTTTTATCAGAGAAAAGTTTCAAAAAGCTTATTGCAAAAATACATTTATAAAATTAAAACATTTAACATACCAATTTATAGACAATTCTAAATTTGACTTAAGTTTATTTAAATGTTCATAGTTTTTTATTAATTGAACTTTGTAAACTCGATGTTGTCGAAGATATTGACGAAGATTAGAAATTAAACATCTGGTTAAAGAACATGATAAATTGAATTGACAACAATTTTGATGTAAATTATTCTCTGTAGCATTATTATTATTATTATTATTATTATTATTATTATTAATTGTTGTTTTATTGTTCATTGTTGCATAATTGGAATTCATACGACTTTCTAATAGATTGTTTAATTCGAGTAAAATATTTCTTGTTTCAATTAAAATGTTAATTATTGATGAATTTTGCTAAAGAGAAAAATAATAAATAAAAGGTGATGAAAATGGATAAAATTTTCTAAAAAAAAAAATCATCAAATCGTTGACCAGCCAGCAGCATCCTAGGCTCACGTTAATTGAAATATTGCTCTAACATTGATCGCAATACAATACTCTTGATTGGAAACTTCAAGAGTCTCTTAGATAACCTAACTAACTAACTAACTAGTGATCTAGCTACCAAAACGAATGAGAAGAGAACAAAAAGTGAAAGGATTAACTCTACGCACTGATTAATGAGAAAAAAACGTTGATATTATTCGTAAAATCTATCTCATCAGCCGATTCAGATAGAACTTTTCGGAAATAATGGACTTTTTATGAACAAAACTTAAATAAAAAAAACAACTCTGAAGTTGGGAATTATGGATAATACATCGTTTTACTAATGTATCCAAATAAACTGGAACAAGACCATAGTTACAGTAACCAAGAGATGACATTGATATGATCACATATTTTTTTTCATTTATTCGAATATTGTGAAAGGAATCTTACAAAGCAGTTGAATTATCACTTAAAGCAATTGAAAAATTAGATTTAGTAAAAGCATTCAAATAAGATAATACATTCTGCATATGAAAATCAGAGAGACAGAGAAAGAGAGAGTGTTATGGTACAAGTACAGTTTATAGTTAGTAAATTTACATTTCTTTTTAAACTGATGATTAACTTGTTAGTGCTTCACTAAACTGTTCTGTGATATATATAAATATCATTATATCATTTTCAAACTGTTGTCAGTTACTTTAGCCCTTTAACTCCTATTGAATCATATTATTTATTATCTGTATTTTAAGAAACAATACAATAACATAACAGGCAGTGTTTATCCATTTGCTAATTGAGCATTTTCTCAAGAAATAAACTGTTTTTTTTTTGAAAATTTTAGTCTTTGTCCTTCATTTTTACCGGAGGGTTGGTTAAGCCAAGTAGGAGTGTCCTCATGTGATTTTGTTTGAACTGCGATAATTGCTTTTTTTTTCTTGTATTAGTAGTGTTGTTCAACTATTTCATTTCAAACACTAAATAACCAGTATTCGATGTTTAGTTAATTACAACAGCAACCAAGTAATGTTATCGTGTTATAAGAACACATAGGTTACGTTATTAGAATTGATTATGAAATACGATCAGATGGGATTTATTGAACAGGGAAATAAGAAATCATTCACTTTTTTCGCTAGTTTGTTTATAAATTAAAAGTGAATTTTTTCTAAATCCTACTGAGAAATACAGTAATTTAAAACGTTATCTTTAGAAGAATATTCTTTCAATATAAAATGTCATCCTAGCTTTAGGTAATCTATTTCTAGTATACGAAGGTGCTTTTAGATTCAATAGATACAATAGATGCCAATGTATCTCGTTTAGCAAATACAGAATTATACACTAGTATTTTAATTACCCTGCGCAAATACTCATCGATTTCTTAAAACAGTATACGTAGACCGGTTCCAACCTATAACTTACTGGTTGAAAAACAGTTGCTTTACCTACTATGGTACTGTACACAAAGGCAGTCTACATATAACTGAAATGTAGTTGACTAAAAAAGTTAGACAAGCTATTTATAACACAAATTACTAACTAACAACAACAAAGGTCATGTGCTTGATGCGAGGCCTACAGGTTCTAGGTTTCGTTCCTTGTGACGTTATGGATTAGCATACGTGAAGAGTCCCAAACTAGAACGAAACAAATCCATAGTAAATTATGGTTTTCAATGGTTGTTACGCATGCACGTAAACACGTCAACTTGATATACTTGAACTACTGCGGGTTTACCTAGTCAGAAAACGAGATCGAGGATCCGGCGACACGACATGCTACTCAAATCCGATTATCCGAACCCCCCATATTTAGTAAAAATAAGAAGACGTGACATGAAGTACAACCTGTATTCTACAAGCATCCAGAAAGTAGGAGATCCGAATCCAGAAGAGAATCAGGACCCCAGACTAGGGATCCGGGACCTGAGCCCTGGCCCTGGTCGTGGTCATAAAACGTTACAAATAATGCGTGTTTATACATTTTGGCCGAATAGGAAACAGCATCGAAGTATGTGAAATTGACAGTTAAGACGACCAATAGGAAGCAACATTTGAAGTGATATTGATAGTCAGGACAACCAATAAGAAACAACATTGGAGTATGTGACATTGATATCTAGGACGACCATAAAATTGACCAGTAGGAATTAACCATTAGGAATTGACCAATAATTCTCTTAGGATATTGGATGAATATCCAAACAGATCAGTTTGTGATATAAAAAATGAGAAGTGGAAAAATAGACATACAAAAAAAATCAAGAAAAGTTAGCAAAAATAGAAACTAACCTGTGTGCCATATAATGCAGCTAGCATTGAATTTAACAAAGAGAAAAGGATTTGATTTTCACTGAATACATCAGTGATGTCCTGACCTTGTTGTGGTAACAATCGATTATCATATGTAATTTGCCATGTTGACTGAAGTTTTTGAATAGTATTCAAAGCAACAATATTTAATGTTGAATCAGAGAATATTTCCAGTAAACCATTCAAGGCTAAATTGAACAAATGAGGAATTGATTTATGTGATTGTGAACAATGAGGAGATAACGAAGACGACGACGATGATGATGACGAGGCAGACGAAGATGATGATGATGATGATGATGATGATGATTGCAATGAAGCGAAATCTTTGTTAGGACTATTAATATTTTCAATACTAACAATATCATTATTATTATTATTATTATTATCAACCACCTTGTTTGAATTTGAAGTACTAGGGATATGTTTGCTATGAGTAGACTGAGAATCAGAGTTATGATTAAAAATTGATTCATTTGGTGGAAAAACTTGTGTTTTTCTACGATAACGTTCCATCATTTCATCAACAGTTTCTTCTAAACAATCGAGGGATTGAAGAGATAAATAAGATAACGACGTAATTAAATGAACATTTAAATAAAAGAAAGACTAAAAGTAGTTATTTCAGTATAAAAAAAAATTTAGCTTACAACAAATTGGCTTAATGTTAAAGAAAGTGAGTCTTACGATTATCAGTTAACTGATCAATAAAGTTATCGTGCTTGAGCTTCAAGACCTTAAGATCTGAGCAACCAGAAGTCCTAGTCTAAAATGGAATATTAATTAAAAGTATCCTCATTTCCCGACTGTTCTTCGAATGACATCAGTTTTTGATTGTTAAAAAGACTATCCGTTCCTTAAAAACTATTCAAAACATTTTATGATTTCTTTCACATTCAAAAATGTCATGGCGTTTGATTGCTGAATGATTTTCATGCAGAAGAAGCTGAAGAGAACGTTCACTTTGTCCCAAGTAGTGTTTTTCAATTTTAGCAGTTTATTGTGTAGGTGATATTTTTCCTTGTCCTTTTTTTTGTGTTTCATGTGTGTGGCAGTGTGTTTTTGGTCTCTTGAACAAAATGTGTACGCTGTTGATTTTGTGAGTTCTTGAGTTGTTGCTACTGTAGTTGAGAATTAGATCTGTATGGGTTGGCTTCCGAATAATGATAATAAAAACCAATCACGATTGAGGTCAACAAAACAAGCTATGAGCCATATGTGGAGAAATTCGAATACTTCAATTCTACCTGAGGTTTGTGCTTATGATGTTGTTCAGAAGAATAATGAAAGCTCCACAACTAGACCATCCAGATCAGAGAACGAAACTCCATAACAATCATTCACCTGAACTACAAATTTTCTACACCATCTCATAAGTGGAGCTTTCGAATAATTACGTCAGTTATTACTATTCCCTTTCTTTTAATTACTGAATCTTATTTTAGAATCATAATGACAACATATATTTACTACGTTACGCAACTCCTTGATAAGTAATATTTCATTGTTGTGAATAAAATGTATATTAGTGTAGAGTCATGATGATTAACTAATTGAAAGAAAATTTCTTCAGTCTATTTGTTCTTTTGAACTAAATGGGAATTTTCACATTAGTGAGAATAGATTAGAAAATGTCACGAAGAATATAAAAACTGATAAGTGATTGGAGGTAGTTAGTAGGACATCCAGGATCTAGGTTTCCTATTGGCTGCAATTTAGGTGGAGATCAGTGCTCAACTCCTACTATATTCAAAACTCAGACCACCCAATGTGAGATGTTACTACTGAGCTATGCATGTCGCGACTGACCTATAAGATTGAGACGCTTACATTGATTGGTAACTAAAGATTGGCCAACATTACATTTGACTTATTTTCAGCGTACATTGAATTCAATTAATCAATTTACAATTGAAAATAAGACTGAAACAAATAGAAACACAGTCGTAGAATTCTCAACAATTACCTTTCCTCACACAGTCATCTTTAAAGTGACTTGAATCTTGTGATTTAACAGTTTGTTGTTTCAACTGATTAGAATCTGGCTGAATGGAAGCAGATGATGCACTTAAAATTTGCTGATTATCACGTGATGAATAAGTTCCTGATTCCACAGGGACCGATTCCATTAAATCCGGCAGAAATGAATACTAAATTGAAGAGACATAGAAACACAAAATATGAATAGAGTTAGTATTAAAACATATTGTATGTAGTAGAATATCAATCTGAATAACTAAAATGGATTTTATTTGATTAATCAGCTAGTTTATTTTGAGTGGTGTTATTCCTGATAATCAAATTAGATCGTATATTTACCTATTTGATGAACAGGATCACCTTTGTTTAGGTGTAAATAAAAATAATGTATAGCTAATAAGAACACATCGTCTGGTCGGAGTATTAAACTATGGCTTTTGTAAATTAGTTTTTCGATGAGATTGCAGAAAAATTTATGATTTATGAGGATCATGCATACGGCTTTCATTTTGATAAGATTTCTTCTAATTAACCTACGGTAATTTCTAATTATGAACGACTTCCAAATTCTTCTAAGGTGAAACCGGATCTACTCGATAGAAATTAATAAACCAGAGAACTGATACAATACTCTAGGAATGGTCCTCAACCCAACAGGAAATAAAAGTTCAGGAGAAGCTGAATAACGAGGAGAGAACATTGCAATGAGTAAATCTGTATATAAAGCGACCGACAATGACACTAACAACACAACAAAATTAGTAAAATCTGAGTGAAGATAACCAATTAGATAACAGCAAATATCACTAAGAAAATATGGATTAGAAACGTCTTACTTCATTTATCCTTAAGGAAAAGAACTATCAATCATCTTCACGAAACTAAGTAATCCGAGTTCTCCTTAACACATTCACATCGTTGTGTACATAAGAGTTAGTGATATTCTGAGGCTACTTAAAAGAGGTAAAGATGTAACTTGGAACCCAATGGTTGAAACAACTTTTTTAGTTTCAAATATTGACGTGTCACGTAATAGAAGGAGTGATTAGTCAATGATCGAAGATAAGCAGGCATTCTGTAATCTGTAAATTAAACCTCTATATATTGCAACTCTGATCCTATTATGGACCCTACTTTATGCGTGCAATGCTATCATATGACTTATGATATGACACTATATTATAGGCCATGAACTGTATATTTAAGTATAACGTGATCAAGCTATATTAGTTTATAAAGTCGTAGCATTAAATTAGTTTTATCTCCGCATGAAACTTTTCTAGGATTACGACCAATCCCAGGGCCAGATAAAAGAGGCATGGGATTAACAATCCCATCTCGTATAAAAAAAACAACCTTAGCAACAACTCCATCAATAAAAGTTTCATAATGTCCATGGAAGAGGTGAGAACAACGTGAGGAGCTAATACCCCTTCAAATCACCACTTACTGGTGTCCACTATAAAGCTAAAGCTAAAAAACAGATATTGAAGCAATAAACTCAGTACTTTATTGTATTATTCCGAATGCAATAAAAACACTCTCTACATTTATATTCGTAAATCAAACGACGCTAATAAACCAAAAAAAGAAATACTAATTATCATTTACTACTGATTATATTGAAATATACATTCTCATTGGATTTATAAATTTTTGTTGTATCACTCAGCACTATTTGATTATGAAAATCTAACATGAATAAATGTTGATCCAATCCATACAAACATGTCGAAAAATACAATCACAACATACAACTCATCATTCTTCAATTAACATAATTTTCTACAATTTATTCATCACTGAGAAAAATGCATGACAATAAAACACTTGACACATATATGCAGATATGTATTTGTAAAAAGTAGAAGAAAAGATAAAACAATTAGCATAAATAAAAATAAAGTATCATTGAATTAACATGGTAAAGAGTATAAATTTGTTTGATAGGATTTTTTTTTTAAAAAAAATCAATTTACCATGACTGTTCGATAATTATTATTAATGGATAATTAGGGTGAAAACATAGCAATAATAAAATCATGAAATTCTGATCTTACATTACATTATTATAACACAAGTTTAGTTTAGTTCCACAAAAAAAAAACTTTTTTTCAACTTTCACAATATAATAAATATTAACAACTTGCTAGCTTTTAGAACGAAAGTTTTATTGTTATAGCTAGCCAATTAATTAAATGATAACTGATAAGTCATTGAAAATCAGATTGTAAAATTTCGGTGATATATACCTGATATAGAAATGCATTGGAAGTAAGCTTGAACAAATAAAGAAATGGCATAACACTAGTTTATGTAGTCACTGATGATGGTGAATAAATCCTGGTTGAAGTCTTTTTGAAAACTAAAATTGATCACAGTAGAGTGGATGTATTCATACTTCACCTTTATTCTTAGATTTCAGTTTCCCTCTCTTAAATGAATTCCTTTTTTCGAACCCAGTTCTAATGTTTTAGTCTTTCCAAAACTATAAACACTGATTGAAATTTCAAAAAATCAACTAACTAGAAGATTTTAATACGTTGCTCATTAACGTATTTGAACTGCTAAAAATATGAATGAATAACATGAACAGGTGTTCTACACGTTAATGACAATTTTCTAAGATTATAAAAATTACATCAGTTGATATTGATTTCATTCAAGGCAAAACAAATTACATGTATAATTGTTTATGATTTAAGAAATAAATTACACACCAGACTGAATAACACAATATATTCCAGCTTATAAATTTTTGAGAACAATTAGGTTAGTCTACTACTACACCTTGTTAATACAAGAGGAACTACAACGACAACTGAAAAGATTGAGTTGAATTAATTCAAGTTAACCCATAGATTGATAATTTTCGAGTCAGTAAATAAATCATTAATTAAAACACTTATCTTAATTAAATCATCGTATGCAGCATTAGGCTGAAAAACCTATAAGTGTTAATCTCTGATAGTTAATTTATTGTATAACAAACAGTTTTGATTACCAGTTTACCAGTGCTTAGTAAGTGAGATGAGTTAGAAATACAGTGAAAAATGAACAGTACATTATGAAGCTGAAGATTTAATGAAATACAAAGAATGAATGCATCTATATCATTAGGACAGAATTTGAACTGTTATCTGATCTATTGAATCACACCAATCACAATTATCTTGATAAGCATAGTTTAGGAGTATTTACTTACTAATATGCATTGTACCACAAGTCGTTTATTTTATTACTTTGTTGTGCTTTCGTCTGATTACTAATACAGAGGGTCAATTAAAAAATATCTAAATAAGAAGAGAAAATTGATAAATTGTGCCACAATCACCAATTAATAAATGAGCGTGATTGATAGAGGAATGTCTTCATTCTGCACCGAATGAGGCTTTATTCACCGACAGACTTAATTTCCCAAGGGACAGACACATATTTATATGCGTGTATACTGCACGTATATCGATCTACCCGAACTAAATTTTCTCATCCCAACTTTCTCTCGTCTCTCGAGTAATGGGCTTGTGCATATGGACAGAGTATATCAGTATCATCGCACAGACACCGTGTGTCAAAACAACCACCATCACACATAAGTTAGCCATTATAGAGCATCGAGTTAGACGATAATTAGTGATTTGTAAAAAATTTTGCAGTAGCTGTATAATCGATGAAGTTTGACAGTATAATCTTTACATTATAATAAAATATTGACAGTAGCCGAAATAATCTATACAAAGAGAGAAAACACTAGTACTGTATACAGAATAAACAAACTACGGATGATAATTATACTTAATGAACTATTATGCAATCCAGTAAACGAGTAGTTTCTGATTTTATTTGGAGTAGAACATACCTTATACAATAAACAATTACAAATATATATATATATATATATATATATATATATATATTCAGTAAGAAAATAAAATCAAAAGAGATTAAAATAAACCGATAGACATTTACAAAGAAATTGTAATAACACCTTATAATATCATTGATAACATACAAGATTTGACTGAGATTCACTGGGTTGAGAGGATGATGTACGGTTATGTTTATGAACACTTGAGTTCACCGATATTCGTGGACGTCGAGCCATAAGATCTAGAGAGAAAGAGAAAGGACAAATAGTTTTTGGTGAACAAAGGAATATTATACTAAATCTCTACACACTGTCTAACATGTTGTTTTTATGATACGCGAAGGTATGATAAATATTTGCTTGACTGAAAGCCAACTGCAGTGTAAATAAATATCAACTGTAAAGCAGTAAATTAATGGGGAGTTCCAATATCAGGTTCTCTAATCAATCAATATGTTAAGATATTCTACGTATTTAGGTGATAGAATACCCGATTAAATAGTGTTAAACCCATCGTAACAACTTCCCAAATATGATTACAGAAACGTGATTATTTCTGACCATATAAAGTAGTAACGACGTAAAATACAAACTGACGAAGAGTGAACAATAGTCACAACCACTGACCTTGAATAATCAATTGGAAAGCTAACAGAAAAGATTCCTCTAATTATTGCAAACAAATCATACAGCAGTACAGATTATCCTTATTCAGCCTAGTAATAATTGATTTTTCTTTCACAAGATTTTGGAAAATTATATCAAGATGATATTTGATTCTTTCATTTGATACTATTGTCTTACTGAAGGAAAATAACACAATTGATAACTGACATGACTGTTTTAAAAGCATAAATTTTTATACATAATCTTAAATGTATAATTTTACACATACCTAATCTTTCCATGAGACGTGAAAAACTCTCTTTTAAAGTATGTGCACTGCCATGCATACGATTGGTATTCACACTGCATCGTCCATCATTTGTAGATGATCTAGGATCATTATTGATTCTTTCAACAGTATCACATGAGTTATACACTTTAGCAGACGTTATAGATGATGATGTATGGTGATTAGCGTTTATTGTAGACTCCATTGATACAGAACAATGTTGATTTGAATAATTAGAATTCACAGGTCTTGATAAAGCATCAAGATCATCCTATTTGATTGAATACCATGTAAAAGAAAAATTAAAATAAAAATGAAAAATTTACAATTATGATTTCAAAGCAGTTTTATTTATAATGTACAATATTGATTGTTTTATAAAGTGATAGAATAAGACTTGTTAAAGTGCAGGGAAGATGTAATTTAACATTGTATTATGTGTTTACATTTTCTTTCGAGAAAGTTTTGTTCACTGGTTTCATGAACCTTGCGTCAAAGGGAAATTAAATTACTTGAATAGCGGTTATGCACAACCATTGCTACTAAATGAGAATTCTTCAATATTAAAACTCAAAATAAGTTCGAATCAGACTACTATATAAGAAGAACTAAGAAAGTAAGTACAATACAAAATATAAATTACATACGTGACACTGAGAAATGACTGGAGCACTACTCGTAACTATGGGATGGATAGGATCATCGTTGAGGTCATGTAAATTAGTCTCACTTTCTTCTGTATTTCTTACGATATTCAATGGAGAATCGGAATGAACTCTTGATTGAATTTCCATGTTATCCAACTCCGAAGCAACGTTTAATGATCGGTTATTATTCTCAGAAGATTCAGTGATCAACGACTCAGAAATAGGTTCTCTTCTATGATGATGACGATGACCGCGTCGATGAGAGGCACGTGCCACACCAGGATTAGAAGGACGTCTACCAGCTGCATCTGGATTTAAATTCGATTGTGAATTTGAAAATTCTTGACCGAGATCAGTGTATTCTGTATCCGAAGGAAGTACATCAGTAGACCATGTATCACTGACAGTAGATCTGGTCTCATCTAAACATAGGAAATACATTTACTATAAATCCCCCCTATTATAACATCAATCAACATACAATAAGAGGATATATGGTTTTTTAGAAATAATTTTGCTGATAAAATATTGCGCATGTTTTACAACTCGGAGAATACCAAAAATATATATTCCTAATATTTTATATTGAACCTGAATAAAATCTGATGCTAGTTCAATCGGCGTACTAATAATCACAAACGTATCAGATATGGTACAACAACTCAGATGCTCATAAACATAAAACGCACAAAGTAGTGACTTTGATTAGTGCACATTTTTTGCATTGAATGTGAAACCATGGATTGTTAAGTTGAAACTTAAAGATATTAGAGCTATAATTCAGAATGACAAGCAATCACCTTCACTCCCAATTTAAACAACTCCATACGTCAAAGTTTTTACCTCTCGAGATGCTTCTTTCTATTTTATACACCGACTTAGTGAGACGAACTATGGGGAGCTAAGAAGTGCACTTTGAATCTGCAGTAATAAATTAGATTCATATATAAATAATATATACACTCAAACAAATGAACAAAAAAGCTTACTCTCTGTCATTCGATTTGGAGGTAAGTCGAATTTATTAAACTTTTCAGTAACGTCCGGTGTACAGTGCCTTTGAAACATCGTTGTCGGAAAATCATTAGGAATACATCGTGTAAGTCCTAAATGGGTTGCATTGGATGGCAGTGTTGTTCCAGTAGGAAGGATAAGACCAGATGGAGAAAACATCCCTGATGCACGATAATTATTTTCCGTACCATGGATGATTGACTGAGTCAACTGACCCCCACGAGAGGTTGCACTAGTTAAAGATAGCGGTGTTACACGGCCAGATATATTTGCTGATGAAAGAGGTAAATCAGAAAGAGCGTCTTCTTCGTCCCTTGGATAACTAGACTGTTCATCGATTTGTGTTTCAATCTGATCGCTGGTAATATCAACATCTTGCGATTCAACGTTTTCAGGGATTGGATCCGGAATAACATCTTCGCCTAAACGTACTCCACATGATGAACATGTTAATAAACTGGACTGCTCATCAACTTCTCTAACATCAGTATGATCATGTGAATTTTGGTATGATTGTATGAATGATGAATTCAGATGACATGAAGACGAAGCAGTACTATGCTGAGAAACTGCCGCTCCTATTAAACCGCTGTCATTGTCACTGTCACTTGATGCGCTATCTACTGAGAAACTAGAAGTACCTATTTATAAACAATAAAAATGAAATAGAATCCAAGTGTTATATCTGGGGTACGTCACCGTCACTGTAATGAAAATGTGAATTACTGAGGAGTCCAGTACTAGGATGAAACGGCCTTCTAATACTACTAAGTTTTCAATGGTGGTCTAACAATCTCCAATAGTCAGTCAGTCAGTGAGTTGCAACGTAGAACTTCGTACGTATGTACATAAGTCCATGTTGCCATACCACATTAGCACAGAGACGCAAATGTCAAATCAAATCCCATAGTGAGATAGATAGTAGAGGTATTAATGGTAATGAAGAAGAATAGGGTTCGAAGATATTATTCAAGAAATATAATTCAGTGAGATAAGGTTAGAAGACAAAGGTAGAGGTGCTGACGAATCCAGAAGATTAGGATTTCAGAGAGCTCAAAAAATGGATGCACTTGAGCCATCGAAAACGATTTTGAGTCATGTCGTTCAAGGTCTCTAACCATTGGTGACTTTCGTCTCCAACAACCGAATACTGACAAAAGCAGATTGTTTGAGAAAAAATAAAACCTGATTATTAAAATATTACATTAGTACGGAAACAATATATTATCTGTATGTGCTCCAAACAGATGACTCTGCAACACTAATCTCAAGACAACCAAAACCTTGACACATACGATCTGAATAGTTTTTCTTGAATCAGACAGTTCAGTTTCATGTCAATTTGTGCTGTTTATAACGACGTTCCACTGCTCACATGAAACGTCTACAGTATCAAAGCAGTAGATCAAGATGAATTAACTAATAGTTTTTGAAAGTTGTAACGGGTACACTAGCAGCAATTTTTCGCAACTCAACACAATATATATATATATATATATATATATATATATATATATATATATTCGTAAGTCTTTGGACTCACCTTGACCTTCATTATCCTGGTTGGAAGTACTTGTGAGTTTTTGAGAGTGCCGACGTACACGATGAGCTGGAAGTGCAGAGATGCCAGTAGATACACACAAAGAAGTAAGGGAAGAACATCGAGGGTGAATCGTAGATTTATTATCACTTAGTAACATTTTGTTTGGTACAGGTATGATTGAACCAAAATCGAGGTTAGATTTATGCCCATCAAACTTGTATTTCTTTTCGGTCAATGAATTTGAATGATTGATTAAACCAGACTGAGAGAGATCAATTGAACTACACCTAACAACTGAAGAGTGAACAAGGGATCTTTTATTATCACAACTTGTTTCTGATATTTTAGACTGAACCGTAAACCCATGGCTAGGCATAAAAACCGAATTTCCAAACCCTCGAACTGTCGTAACAACAAAAAACGAGACATCAATTAAATCATATTAAATGTCCTTTTGAAATAATAAAATTAGTTCGACTATTTAAAAAAAAATTGTCAGCGTGAAGTATTCAATCTTATTTATTTAAAAGGACATTGATATCTCACTTTATTATTATTTCCCATTGATAAATTTGGCGAATATTTCCTAAACAGTGACTACAATGAGAAATGAAAAAAAAGCCTAAATACCCGTAAGCCTTTGCCTATCGCAACTGAATCTGTTTCCCATGAGCGTAAACTACATATGTTGGATAATCTTTGATGTATTTTTTTTAAAAATAAGGTTTGATTAAATTATTTGCAGTGAGATCAACAGTATGCATTAGCATGTATTTAACCGATTCGGGAAAAAATATAACGTATGCTTATGATATAAACTATGAAAATTCAACCATCTCCTCAACCTCCCCCTTATGCCGTGACAAGTGGAGTTCTATTATGTCAAATGTAAGACAACCACCAACTTCGAGCAGTGGAGGATAGTTGTGCAATATCGATAATTCATTGGCGTTAGACAACAGAAACTGTTGGAGATTGAAACAGTGATCTAGAGGTTAAGCACTCGCGCGTGATCCCCAGCGGGGTCACGGATGTGAGCTACAGAATAGTCGTTTACTTAAGATGAAACAACTATCCAATGCTTCCTGGTTTTCGATTACTGTCTAACTCAGATCACTTAATGATATATATTATAGGGATTCAGTAATCTCTACAAATCTGATATACCAATGTGCTTATAAGTTCACTTCCAACACGAGTAGAATAGTGGATATAAACCGTTACGTACTATTTTCAAATCAATATAAATAGTTTTTCTACTTCGTAACATAAACAATTAAAAACTAACCGGGTTTAGAGATCGTTTCAAACCTTTTTAAGTAGTAACTGCTTTGACAAATGGCATGAATAACAGTTATAAAGGGAGTTCAAAACAGCAGTTGATCAACAAAAGATGAGAAATGAAAATAAAGCTTGCTCATTCACTTAATGCTCTGAGGTTGTGCTTTAGTACTTTAAGCACTTAATTCGTCTGAGGAATCTGGGTAGTACTATTATCCTTAACATAAAGTGTGGCCTCAAGTCCACTAAATAAATTTCTTAATTAAGATCCACGAGATAGCCGCGGCCAATATTTAGAAACAATAGATGATATAGACCTGAATCTATTATATTGATTTCAAAGCGTTCATTCTTTATCTTCTTCTAGATCTAGAGCTTTAGTATTCATTCATGCATACTTAAACATTCCATCCTCTCGAACCATAATCTCAATGATTGATCTGCATCACTATCATTGCTACTATGATTATTTAAACTCATTTGCCATTCATTACGCTAATTTCATCTAATCGTACTGATGAAGTACAGCTCATTGGGGAAATTACTGACTGATTAATAATAACGTTACATCACATATAAAACCCAAGACAAGAAATGAGTTAATACATTAACAACAGGAAAAATCAGAGAACAAAAGTTAAGAACGTAAATCAATATTACCTGAAGTATTACTAGGCACAACTGACACAGAAAATCGAGTACGTTTTTCGATCCCACGAGACAATGAACTACATGCCACATAATGTGTTGTGCGGTCGTTGATGCCTTCATTCTGTGAATTGCTGAAACTATATTTTGGGGAAGCTGGCGGTGAAAATGAAGAAACATGTGATAATGAGTTAACTGAAGGGCCAGAGACTGAAGTAGGATGGGATGTTCCTTGATTCAATTGTAAATCACTCACATTTTTATTTCGTAATGATTCATCCACAGATGTTGCTGTTTCTAAACGTCGTCCGAGAGCACAAGCACTGCTAGCTAAACTTGTACACCCACTTGGATCAGAGTTTTGTGAGGCAGTTTCATCACTAGAACGCTGACCAGTCAAAAAGCGATCCTGAGAAAGGCCTATCGATGAGTGCTTTTGCTTTTGTAAGTTATTGGTAAAATCATCCAATGGGGAACAATGAGATTCAAATGTATTACAATGTCCATTCCCCGTACTAAAATACAAAATAATATCAAATCATTTATTAAACGTACTCCCACAACAGACATTATATGTCCATTATAATTAACAACCTCGATGTGAATGACTTCTTATCCCTTATGAACCACTACGCTTGGTAACTCAATTATTGAAAAGCCTTTTTTTCTCAATCTTTACTGTTCTGTAGTGCTAGAATTTGTTTTAATATGCAATATACCAAGACAAACGCTAAACTTGGATATAAATAGCGGAAGACAGAGCAATAAAAATAATGAAGTCAAAATAGTAATCAGAAAGAAACTGGTACATTCCCTAATTTTTCGTGACCTTCCGAAAGCTTGCGATTTACATGGTTTAAATGTAAAGCGATGTCCTAAGGTGTAAATAAATAACTTACATGTTTCCTTTTATTGGATTTATGTTTCTAAAGAATCTCCTCTTCATAAGCTTCTGGCTATTTTAATGAACATTGGAGGGTGACAACAGAAGTTTCAAAAACAAAAAGTAAAGTCAGGTAACCGAATCAGTGCTTTGTTGATTGCGCTAGAGAACCAAATACTCATTGAATCTTAATCTTATTTTGATTGTCAACCTGAATTTGGTCCAACTATCGATTGAATGAAGAGTAAAAAAACAGTTAGATGGTCACATAAGTGATTATCAACCCGAGGCAGCTTGGAATGATAGACGTTCGGAAACTCATCCCACCTGGATCTGAACATGATGATGAGAGAAGACAGCTTAAGCACAGACTGATAAGAACCCTACACAATGATCGCAAAGTGGTGGGTAGCGACAACAAGAGCGATGGGAAAGGCAGCGTCGACACGCAACAGTAGACAACAGTTCCGACTTATCAAAGAATCCGGTATTAGAAACCCATCAGTTAGCGAGACTGTCTCAGAAAAAGATCGATGGGAAAAACACTTCAGATATCAGTTCAATTAGCCTTCAGTCACACATCGGTTGCCTACGATCCCCAGTCATCCTGAATGACAAATCGATGTAAGTCCCCCGAGTCTTTATGAAGTTGAGAAAGCCATAGGAAATCTGAAGTGGGGGACAGCAGCAGGGCTTGATAGGCTAAGCCCTGAGACTTTTAAGGATGGTGGTCCATTTTTAACAGTTAGATTGAACGAGATCTTACGTAGAATCTGGGAACTAGGAGTAATCCAATCTGACTGGTTTCAATCACTGATTATCCCACTCTGTATAAATGGGCCGACGTCCTCTTGTGACAACCAAAGAGCAATCAGTTTAAAAAATAGTGTCTAAATTGTTAAGCTTGATAATACATAGACGTCTAACTAGAGCTTGTGAACACCAGATTCGAGAAAACTAGGCTGGTTTCAGACCTGGACGTGGCCCTATGGACCAAATATTCACTCTTCGTCAGGTCTTAGAATCCATGAAGTCACTGACAAGTGGACTGAGTCATGTCGGTAGGTGCCGACTACCTGGTTTGGGCCCGCGAGATGAGAGTAATAAATGGATGGAGACCCTGAATGACATTGTTCAAAACCGTTTGTAATGGTGCAGGTGCATTCATTCTTTGAATTCTCTCAAATTCTAACCTTTTGAATTCCTCATCAACTTTATCTGTCTCTTCTCAAATTTATTTCACTGGATTCTAATTCTTGAATAATATCCCCGAACCCTAATCTCTCCGGTTACTGCTAATACGTCTACTAACTCTACTACTATTGGATTTGAATTAACAATCGCATTTTTGTGCTAATGTGCTATGGCAACGTGAACCGATGTACGTGAGAACGAAGTTCTATGTTGCAACTGACTTCACTGACTATGTAGCTAGGTCTCTCTGATTCTAAACGGATGATTATTTTAGTGATAAAATAGAGTAAACTTTGTTCGAACATGTTCAAAAGTAAATGGAAAACTTACTTGGCATTCCCAATGACATGAATTCCATTGACAGGATTATACAGACCAAAATGTGGATGACTTGATCCATCAGTTCCACTACCTACGCCAGTATGCTGAATGTCCTTTAAAGCAAATTTCCTGATTAAATTTGAACAAGCATGATTCATTGTAACATCTGCATCATCAGCATGAGAACTCGTAGATCGGTCCACCAAATAATCGGTTTTACTTTTATCAATACCCATTTTCCATGACCGATCGATTTTACTTTCCGGAGGTATCTTGTGATGATGAGAGTGTTCATATGGATTTAGATCAAATGAATAGACAATTTCCGAATTTTCATTATTAGAACTAACGCTTTTCCCCGATAGACTTGAATTTTCCACGTCGGCATTATCATTATGAATGTCTTTGGAATGACTAGAAGAGTTATGTTTTCCAGTTAATAAACGATTTAATGAACGACTGCGTCGCCTTAGCGGTGATGGTGTACTACTGCTTGATCTTTTAATTTCACGGGTTAGAGTTTTAGTAGCATTATTTTCTGATATATCAACCAAAATGGCAGACATAACGTTTTTGCCTGAAAAAATATAAAATCATTTACGTACAATAAAATCCTCTTGTTGATCCACCCTTATTCTAACGATACCTCTCTTTGGTTTTATCAGCTCTAATCACAAGTTAAAACGATTACATGAAAGACGTTGTAAAGATACCATAACTATATTTCTATACAAATTTACGTTGCAAATCTACACAACCAAACATTTAAATTACTATGGAAGTTTTCACCATACAGATTTACTACGACCTAAAACCTCTTTAATTCAACTTTTTAAACAGTATCTACGGTAATCACTAGATTTATAAAGATATTTTTTCCTTTCTAGCAGTTTAACAACATATCGGATCATCGAAACTGAAACTCAAATAGGTAGCCCTTTAAACAAACAAATAAGTGTGCTTATTGATTGGAAACAAAAAAGCACATCATGAGTTACAATATGATCAACTGGATGAACCTGTCTCGAACACAGAAACAGCTGAACAATGGGCTAAAAACACCCATCTGTGCTTGCCTTGCTACATATAATAATGCAAAAAACTAGAAGACTTATTAGATCCACAAAATATTACGGCATGTAGTTGCTGGGTACGTATAAATTTATGCTGCTCCTACAAATAAAACGACCAATTAGTTTGATAAAACATTTGAATGTCTTATGACATAATGGAATAACAATAATAGCCAGTATTATTTTATACTCTATTCGCCTGATACTTTAGCATTACTTATACGGTGGTCAGAGACATCAACAGTTGAAGACATATCAGCTGAAAGATATGCATCAAACATGAATGAAGTAAAATTCACATAATAAAAAGTTATATATCTAAACATCTACAGCCAGACTAAAGCCAAAGCAAGATCAATATAAAAGAATTGGCCATCTGTTTTAACCATCACATTTGAGTCGCTTATATCAAAAAACCTGAAGCAAGATAATTCACGCGGTACTTGGTACATCGAGACAATCTTTAAAGCTAATTCAGTCAGTCAGTTACAATGTAGAACATAGTACGCACGTACATCAGGTCAAGTTGTCATTCCCTATTAGCACAGAGAGATGAAACTTTCAGGCTAAATCCCCGAATATTAGAAGTAGTACTGGTCTTAGTGGTAATGGAAACAATCAAAGATAGAAGATACAATTCAAGAAAATAATCACTGAAATAAGAAAAATTGTAAATGGAATACAATATATAGACTTTGAGGGAGGAAAAACAATGGATGTACCCACGCCATTACAAACAGTTTTGCGCGATGTCATTCAAAGTCCCTAACAACTGGTTACGATTACCTTTTATCATGCAAAGTGACTAAGATATGCGAGAAGGATTAGTAATGGGGTAAGAAAGTTAAAAGGCGGGAGTGGGATTTGATCTTGAACAATACAATCTCGTGTGTTGCTTGTGGTATGGTGGCGGTTGTCACTTCTCGATCAACAACACCGTGAAAGGATATTTATTCTGAGGGGACCTGAAAAGAAAGCTGTTGTACTGTTCTTCTTAGTGACCTAAATGTGTAATCAGGGAGCTCAACGGAGGAATGAGTGAGGTTGGTCACGAACGGCATTTTAAGGAGACGCTTTTGAAGTGTTAGATCTGCTGTCCAAATTGCCTCGCCACCGGAGACAGAAATCCGTGGGATAAAGTGAGGTGTGACATTTTTAGTGCTGACCTTTTACAACCCCTTCCTTCCTTGTGAGAAGGCAGCATTGCTGCGAAAGGTGGTTATCTAAAGGAAACACCTTACTCCTATCACAACCCTCTATAGTCAGTAGTACGACTTCACCCTCAGACTTTAAGTTGCTGCTTTTAATCTTACCATCCTCCAACCGGCCAGCATGGCATGATCGAACTTGAAGGAACGTGTGTTCTAGTCAATAAAGCTCGGTTGGGTCATCACGATAGGCAAACCTTATCACCACGTCAAGATAGCAACTACAGTCAGACAATGTTGATAGAATTCTCTAGTTTATATTACAACCAGCCTCACCAGTATACACTGTACCTCTTAAGACGTGAATGTGAAGGTTAACCAAATGAATGAGAAGAATGCGCAGACAGAGCTGGGGTGATCCGATTCAACAAATCAAGTTATAATATCGTCCGAGCTCCACAGTGAGTGTCAAATCCCCCAAGATTGCAGGTAAACCCTGCCGGTGAGTGTCAACTAAGTTTTCCCCCAGACTAGCCCCAACCACTGAAGATCAAAAAACCACCATCAGCTTTACAGCTTACTAAACGAAAAACATAAAAATCGATTAGGAAGAAAATACCTGAGCTTGGTGAGTCTCCAGATGAAGCATTATCCGTAGATAGTTCTACTCCCATTGTAGCACCTGGAACATTATGCGGTAAAAGATCAATTATTTTGAAAGATTGGTAAGAGTTCGGATTCTGTCGTAAGAATATACGAATGCACCCAATCTACAAGCAAGAAATATGACAACCATGGGATTAAAAATGTAATAAACTGAAAAATGTAATAAACGAGCGTGAAATGTTCCCTATTTATTAATTATAAATTCGATGGTCAGTTAGTCGCAGAACCCGTCATAAATATGTGTCGGTTGAAGCTACCACATCACATTGGCAGAGATAAAATAATCACGAAAAATCCTAACGCGGATGTAGTATTAGCACCAATAGTAGTAGAAACAATGAGATATAAAAGGATAAGTATAAAGAGAAGTCAGGACACAGGATCTAACGAAAGACAAAGAATGAATGCCACTGAACCATTGAAAACAATTATGAACCATGTCACCCGAAGTCTCTAACCACTGGTTACGACCATAGTGCGGAGTAGTCTAACAATCAGCGATCCTGATCTCAATTGAGCTAGAATCCACTTACTATACCTTAAATGCAAAATATCACTCTTAAGCAGTGGTCATCATCCAACATTTTGTGAAGATCAACTGTTATTGGTTTAGTTATGAAAATACTCCAGAAATTAAGAAACAACGGTTAACAGTGACCAAGAACAAAGTTGATAAACAAGCCACTTAATCAGTCAGTCAGTTGCAACGTAGAACTTCGTACGTATGTACATAAGTTCATGTTGCCATACCACACATTAACATACAGAGATGCAAATGTCAAATCAAATCCCATAGTGATAAAGATAGTAGAGGTATTAATGTTAATAAAGAAGACTAGGGTTCGAAGATATTATTCAAAAAATATAATTCAGTGAGATAAGGTTAGAAAGACAAAGGTAGAGGTGCTGGCTAATCCAGAAGATTAGGATTTGAGAGAGCTCAAAGAGTGGATGCACCTACGCCATTGAAAACGATTTTGAGCCATGTCGTTCAAGGTCTCTTACCATTGATGACTTTCGTCTCGCGGACCCCAACCAGGTAGTCGACATCTACCGACATGACTCAGTCCACTTGTCAGTGACTTCATGGATTTGTGCCATGTTTTGGTTTGGCCGCCCCTAACTTTCTTCCAACCTACTCCTACACCACAAAACATAGCTCGTCGGGGCAGTCGGTGGTTAGGCATACGTAACACATGTCCCAACCACCTCAACTGATGAAGTTTCACCACTTCATCTATTGATCTGCCATCCTTACCTAGTACTCGTTTCCTAACGACAGCATTGCTTACTCGGTTGTCCCACGATATACGAGCAATGCTTCTTAAACATCTATGATCGAATACTAGTAACCTACGAACATCTTCTACTCTGACTGGCCATGTTTCACAGCCATATAGGAGAACGGAGCGAACTGCTGCACAGTACACTCGTCCTTTGATTAGAGAACGGATATCACGCCTACGCCATAAGTGACGCAGGTTGGCAAAAGCCAATCGAGCTTTCTGTATCCGAGCTGAGATTTCGTCAGTCACCAGACCGTCAGCACTGATGAGACTCCCCAGATAAGTGAAGTTATCAACACGCTCGACTACTTCACTCCCTATCACTAGTTCAGGTGCCAATGCAACCCAGTCTTGAAGCAACATTTTGCATTTCGAGGGGGAAAACCGCATCCCGAACATGCTCGCATTGTTGCTTATGGTAGTCAGAAGACTCAGCATTTTGTCAGCGTCTTCACCGAATAGAACTATGTCATCGGCATATTCTAGATCAGTAAGCGACTTTCCTGGTAGGTCAACCCCTGAAAAATCTGATGAGCTTAATGTTAACTCTAAGAGGATGTCTACGACAAAGTTAAACAAGAATGGAGAAAGTGGACAGCCCTGACGGACACCACTTGATGTAGAGAATTCAGATGACAGTTCGCCATAAGCTCTCACCCGACCAGTGGTGTTCGAGTAGAGTGCTTGTATAAGGTTAATGTACTTCTTTGGTACACCTTTCAATGACAGACACTGCCACAGAACCTCACGATCCACTGAGTCAAATGCCGCCTTAAGGTCCAGGAACACGACTATTGTCGGTCGTCTAAATGTGTGTCTGAGTTCCAGGACCTGTCGTAATGTGAAGATGTGGTCTATACAACCACGTCCAGGTCGAAAACCAGACTGGTTTTCTCGAGTCTGCTCTTCACGAGCTCTAGTTAGACGTCTAAGTATAATCGAGGCTAACAATTTAGAAACTATATTAGTTAAACTTATTCCCCTGTGATTGTCACAAGAGGACTTCTGTCCTTTCTTGTAGATTGGGACAATTAGCGACTGAGACCAGTCAGATGGGATTACGTCCATTTCCCAGATTCTACCTAGGATCTCGGTCAGTTTAACCGTTAGAACTGGACCACCATCCTTAAACATCTCAGGGGTAAGCCTATCGGGACCTGCCGCTCTACCTCTCCTTAGATTTCCTATAGCTTTCTCAACTTCATGTAAACTGGGAGGACTTAAATCGATTTGCCATTCAGGATGACTGGAGATCGTGGGCAACCGAAGAGGA
>OX103972.1:15953586-15975560 GCA_944470395.2 Schistosoma turkestanicum | reverse complement strand
TCGCCGGATACACGAAGGGTAAATCGAGCTGCTTCTTTATCTTGACATGGTGAGGTCAAATGAGTGATGCTACTCGGATCCTGTATGCGCGTTTCCGAGACGCAGCACACATCGATGGAACGAGATTCTAAAGTCCTAGCTAATGATGCCTGTTGCCCTATTTGACACAATGTCCGTACATTGAATGCTCCAACATGTAGTTTGGAACGGGGTTTAAGGAGACCAGGAACGACGTTTCGCAAACTCGCATCGTTTGCATTAGCTGTGCACTGTAATAAATGAATGTGAGAAGAGTTAGTTGTGGAGATAAGAGAGGTATTAGGGAATTTAGGAAGGATTTGATTTTGAAAAATTTGATCTCGTGTGCTGTTACGGGTATGAGGGCGGTTATCACTTCCCGGCTGCCCACACCGTGGAAGGTTGTTTCTTGACGAACCTGAAAAGGAAGATGGATTAGTGTTGGTGCGTGGCCGCAGAGTCCAAGGGACAACTGCTTGAGGCCGGTCACGCACGGACTTTTTATGAGACGTTGTTTGAGGATTAGCTCCGTTCTTAAAGGCCCTTAGTGGGCACCCTTACCGAAGGAGACGGAAATCCGTGAGGTAGGGGAGGTGTGACATTTTCAGGGTCGACCTCTTCTAACACCTTTCCTCCTTGTGAGAAGGCAGCATTGCTGAAGATACTGGTTGTCCAAGGGAAACACCTTACTGCTGTCATACCCCTCTGCAGTCAGCAGTACGACTTCGCCCTCAGACCTTGGGTAGCTGCTTTTAGTCTCATCGTTCTCCAATCGACCTGCCTGGCATGGTAGGACCTGCAGGAACATATGTTCCAGCCAGTATAGCTCGGTTGGGTCATCACGATAGGCAAGCCCGACCACCACGTCAAGGTAGCAGCTTCGGTCGGGAGCCACTTAATAAGAATATATATTAACTTTCATATTTATCTATGTTATATGAGGTGCCACATGTCGTCACAACTGTACGCAGTAAAATCCCTACATTTCTACTGAATGACATTAATGAAACAACATACCAGCATCAATTAGTAGAGAAACCAAACATTAAGCCGTGAACTTTTGATCAACTTGTCTGAATTACAGTCATTCCGAAACACATCTGAGATTAATATTAGTTCAACTATTTGCTAATAGAAATAATTGTCATCGGATCGAAAATATTGTTTGACCTGTCTCTTTATTAACACTACGAATCAGTCAGTGAGTAAGTAAGTTACAAGGTAGAACTTCGTACGCACGTACATCAGTTCAGGTTGCCATACTACATCGGCACAGAGACGCAACTGCTTTCTTTAAGTACAAGCGTAAGAGGTTTCCTTGCGGTGTCTTTCCTACGTCGAGCAAGTCCCAAACACATACATGCTCACACTAGGGCATGATCAGAATCTAGACATGTGCCCTTGAACGACATGGATCAGAATCGTTTGAAATGGCGCAGGTGCATCCACTCTTTGTGTGCTTTTTAATTCTAGCCTTCTGAATTCCTCATAATCTTTATCTTTCTCCTTCTAAACTTATCTCACTGAATTATACTTTTTGAATCATATCTTCGCTCCTTAATCTTCTCCATTGCTGCTAATAATTCTACTATCGCTATAACTCTTGGATTTGAACTGACAGCTACGTCTCTGTGTTGACGTGGTATGGCAACCTCAACTGATGTACTTATGTACGAAGTTCTGTGTTGTATCTGTCTGTCTGTTTGTCTGGGAGCGTAGGCAGATACGACGAAGAGACGACAGCAAGTGTCCCTATCTTTCCAAGTCCTACTGTCCTGTTTAGTCGGACAGCGCACAAGCAACTATCTGCTGGCATCCAGTCTAGGAACGCTAGTTCTGCTCTAGGACTTACTGCTATACTTACACCAGCGAGACCCCTGGAAGCAGCAGCAGTGCCTCCAGATACACGAAGAGTAAATCGAGTTGCTTCTTTATCTTGACATGGTGACGTTAAATGAATGACGCTACTCGGATCCTGTATGCGCGTTTCGAGACGCAGCATACATCGATAGCGCGAGATTCCAAAGTCCTAGCTAATGAAGCCGGTTGCCCTATTTGATACAATGTCCGTACACTAAAAGCTGCAACATGTAGTCTCGAACGGGGTTTCAGGGGACCAGGAATGATGTCTCGGGAACTCGCATCGTTTGCATTAGCAGTGCAGTGTGCTAGAGGAATGTGGGAAGAATTAGTCATTGAGATAAGAGAGATATTAGGGGGTGTAAGAAGGATTTGATTTTGACCAATTCGGTCTCGTATGCTATTACGGGTATGGGAGCGGTTGTCACTTCCCGGTCGCCCACACCATGGAAGGTTGTTTCTTGAAGGACCTGAAAAAGAACATAGATTATTGTTAGTCTTTGAGACCTGGGATCGTGAACGCATAGCTCAAGGGACAACTGCTTGAGACCGGCCACACACGGCTTTTTATGAGTTTTTGGAGTGTTAGCTCTGCTCTTGTTTAAAAGGCCTTACCGCCGGAGACGGAAGTCCGTGAGGTAAGGTGAGGTTTGACATTTTCAGGGTCGACCTCTTCTAACACCTTTCCTCCTTGTGAGAAGGCAGCATTGCTGAAGATACTGGTTGTCCAAGGGAAACACCTTACTGCTGTTACACCCCTCTGCAGTTAGCAGAACGACTTCGTCTTCAGACCTTGAGTAGCTGTTTTTAATCTCATCGTTCTCCAATCGACATGCCCGGCATGGTAGAACCTACAGGAACATATGCTCCAGCCAACATAGCTCAGTTGGATCACCGCGATAGGCAAGCCCGAGCACCACGTCAAGGTAACAGCTACGGTCGGGTACTACGAATCAATAACCTTCCAAATACAAAAGATGAATACCCAGAATCCTAGGTGTATTTAAACAAGGTATCCAACTGAAAACCGAATAAATACTACGGAATCAAGGTTAGTACAGTTCTAAGATGTCAGAGAATTTTGAAACCAAATTTTAATAAATGATACCCAAGTCTTAAATACTTACTAAAATATTTAAATCATTAGATGTTATCGAGATACCACATTTAGATGAATCCTTTAAAACACAATCATCCGATTCAAGATGTTGAAGCTCATTCCCCACAATTAACAAATTTTGCGAGCACTTTTCAAATAAACTATTTGGGAAGGCCATAGAATCAGCAGCATCCAATATAAATTGAGTAAATCCTTGCAGTTGTTTATAATTAATTTTTGTACATTCATTATCGGTCATTGTCAGATTGCCCTGATTAATTACATTGGCAGTTAATGAGTGATCCTCATCCTGGATAACTATGGAAGAGATAACCTAAAAGCAACCAAATGGGATGGAAAATAGAAGCACTTCCACATTGGGTAAACCATAAAACCTCTCGAAATAAATACCATGTGTAAAGAAGGTGGTACTAGATTAAATAAAACTTAGCAACTGAAAAAATGCTGTTATCGGCTAAACATGATGTGTCTAGAGTTCGTAAATAAAAGCATTTTAAGCCAATTCACCTAGTTGTGAATTTGTGTTTGAAGAAAGCAAACATGTTGCCATATATATATATATACATATATATATATATATATATATATATATATACTCCCTAATAAGTTAGAAATGCAATAAATAATCACAGCTTTAAGCAACGTTCACTGAAAACAGTTAAACTCAATCGTTAATAGCCACTTAAACTTTAGAAAATTAAGAATACTACTCCTAGGATAAATGTAGATCAATCAAACATGATTGATATGATTGATACTGCATAACTGGACATACCATACATTTCATGTGGACTTTAGTCAACTATATATTAAACAGAAACTACAAATAGTCAACAGTAAAAGCTGTCAGAAATCTCATACAAAGTTCTGATTAAAATCAGGCAATAAATGGAGTAGCAATACTATATTATTGCCATACCAAGATAGGTAAACTATTTGGTAAAAAGTCGACTTCATGATCTGAACAGGTAATAGACATAAAAACGTGATACTGACTTCCAGTCATTCCAGGTCAGATTTCAGCTCCGAATCCGGTAGCTGGATAATACAGTGAAATCTCACTAATATACGTGACCCGAAGTCAAGTATATGAACCTTAACTCGCATGAAATACATAAAGCGTGGAACATGTTCTTGGTCACTTTCAAAAGTTTATATTTATGCCGATCGATTTGTTTTTAAAAGTTTATGTCAATAACTATGAAAACACGATAAAGCTCACCTGAATGATTCTTTCTAAATTTTGGAAAAATCTAGGTGTGCAGCCTATGTTGATGTTGTATAACGCAGGTTTTTCCAAAGCATTCGCAAAGAAGTCTTTGAAAACAAAATCCACGGATGCGCGCATAACTGCTTTCTGAGAAAGGTTGGCAGTAGACCAAATAAGACGCATATTGCCCAATAATATAAGGACTGATTGAGGGAATAGTAACATATTATCAGTTAAACTATTAATTATGATATTAATGAGCATAACTGTGGAAGGACTTGGCAAAGCATTACCGGTGAATTCATTGGAATTTTCATTGCATTCAGACATGTTGAATAAAGGATTACAGTTACTGTTTGTAAGTCTGTATATCACATTTTGTAAAACAGAATTTAAGAATGAACGGACATCTGGAGAACTGAATATGAGTAAATGCACGATGAGAACTAGCTCTGACTTAGAATACATTGCACACTTCGTATCATTTAGACACTGTTGTAAATAATGAGCAACTGTAAGATGAATAAAGTTACTGGGAGGATTTATAGGGTCTGTACATATTGCTGAACACACTGAACGTGACAGAATCCCAAATACTTGCGAAGTGAACTTGAAGTAATGTAATAATTCTGCAATAAACAAAGCGTCTTTTCTAAAGAATCTGAAGAATTCGATGTAAGAACTTTGAATGGAACTGGTTAGTAACTCGTACTTAAATGTATTGAAAGAACAATATGGAGTTCTATCAGCATCCACAGATTCACTAAGCTTGAATGTATACAGGATAATTTTGACTCTTAGGCGATGATAAAACCAATTCAATTTATGTAGGTTGTCGTAAAGCCCATTCACCGCCAATTCGATATGTTTTATTGCTTTCACATGATGATCACAAAAACTTTTGTCCTCATAAATGTCCACAATTATCGAGATTAAATCATCACACAAACTTCTGAACATGATAACCACCTACAAAACGCTAGGACATTCTGACCTCGAGTCAAATGACCTTGAAATCTTCTCGCGCTTTTGTACAGAACATCCAATATCCAATATCTTTTTCACGAGCTAGTGTAAACCAATTTGATTTCTTCGCGCTCGATTCTTGTTCTTTCGGTACGGTTCCAGATGTTCGGTAATGTCCAATGGATGGAGGTCTGGCCACTCGACTGTCTAATTCTAGTCAGTTGGCAGTTGGTTGTGAGTTTGTATGTCTCGGGATTTGAATGAAACGTTTGTTTCAGGGCAGTAGGGTTTCTGGATACTAGCAGCCGTCACATTACCAAACCGGAGATCAGTTAGTTGCAATGTGGAGAGTAATAAGGGTAATAAGGGTAAATTAAAATGATAATCTGAGTAAAATTTCAGGACTGATGAATTTAGTTTATTAATTGGTAGTGAAGATTGTGAGAGAGGACCGAAGCGTAAGCAAGGGAGAGGAATAGGCGAGTTAAATTAATTAAGTGATCTGAGGAGATGGCAATGGTAACAATTAGCAGGTCTCAAGATATGCATCAGGCACAGCTTGTCCAAGAGGGAGATGATAGTCCGCATGTGAGTACGTGATTATCAAGTCTCTTCTTAAAGCAGTCCACTGAGGGGGCTGTAACTACCTCGGCTGGGAGAGCATTCCAAGTTGCGACGACTCGCAATGAGAAAAAGTGTGCACGAACCTGAGTGTTTGCTCTTTGATGTGCAATCTTTTGAGGATTGCCTCGAGGGGAGTGGTGGTGATGCATCGGTAAGATGCTCACATTGGGATGGTTGGGCGTGTTTAATATGGTGTACGCCATAATAAGGTCACCTCTGATTCTCCTGTAGCTCAGTGGGAATAATCCCAAGAGCTGGAGTCTATCGTCGTACGGTTTATTTTTCAGCCCTATCACCCATTTGGTTGCTCGTTTTTTCATTTTTATTTGGAGCTTAGATCAAATTTTCTTGTGCACAAGAGACGATATAATTGTTTCGCCAGTTCAGAATTTTATGATATCCCTACACTGTCTGTTTTTACAAGTGTGACTCGCTGTTTGTCCAAAGTACACTATTGTCAATCAGCCCCCCCTCCAGTGTTACAACTAGCTTCCGCGATGCTAGTTTATTGAATGATTATTCTTTTATATTTATTTAGATTTAAGAACCATGTTGTTGTGAGAGAAGTTTGTAGTGGAAAACTTCTACGAAGGAAACGCGATTGGTGAAAAGTAACGTTTATTATTGTACTTCTTTCGTTTAACTGTACTAAAAAAAATTTACGCGTTGCTGTCATCATTCATAACTTGCTGCTCGTTATGTCACCCACTTTCTTCTCCACATATATTCTTTACTCTGGACTTATTTGTATTCATTGTGACGGGATAGTAGTTAGTACTTAGTGTAGAATCTATTTCGCTGGCTGCTGTCCTAATCGCGTCCAATAGAAACACACCGGTACGATTCTCCTAGATCCCCGTCCCAGCCAAATCAGAAGTCCAAAAATTCTAGGAGAAAACCGTCTCTATTGTTATAAAAAATGGAAATACAGAGACTTACGATGTTTATGTTTCTTCCAGGACTAAATTACTCCGTAGAGTATCTATTACAATAGCTAGTAAGTGACACTAAGCTCAGCAGCCACCACGTCTATCCAAAAATGTGGCGGTAGCCATATTATATCAAATTTAAACAATATATGTACAGTTCAAAGGCAAACACAAAAACTTCAATATAAGTACAAAATATGGAAAGAATAACAATATACAATGGTAAAATCTCAAATTGGAATCAAATAAAATACCAAAAATGTCAAGAGAAAAAGTCCATCATGTCATAGCAAAAATATGTAAACATGGAGGGATTTTCCCAAAAACAAAACATTCAAAAAGAATTCTACACCGGCCCGCAAAATCCCTCCATGCAAAAACAGCAAGCGTTAACGACACCTTAATTAGGGTTCCCATGTTATCCCCTAATCCACACCGGAATAACGTGTAGGACTTACAGCAGTACGCCTACCCGCCATCCAACATGGATATGACCTATCGCGCTAACTAGATACCTATACCTTCCCATCAGGCCCTTGATTCCCCTATCTATCGTGGAATGACCTAACGGTAGTATAAACCTTCCCCAATTAACCCATACGAACATGAACAACGCGTCGCAAACCTGGTCATATCCTATCCAAGGACTACATTCTCTATCGTGGGGACGAGTCGCCAATCCACCACCACTTGCTCTGATCAGCAGATACCATGAAGTCCGTGATGCCAACTTATCAACAGAAGTTTTCGACCCATAACTAATATGCAAGGGTGAGATTTCCAATTTTGACAATTCGTCGTCTCCAGAAGACCTTAAGTAGCATGACGTAGGATCAATATTTATCCTTCCATCTCCTGATGCAGAGGAGGTTTGAACAGTGTTCATCATCGTCGGTAACTCATTTGTCACCTCAGTGACATCCAGTTTATTGTCAACGTCTAAATGATTCCGTTCTACATTAGCATCCGTTTCCGCGGCACATGACATATGCTCAACAATAGCATCGTCATCACACATCACTGTAGACTGTCTGTTACCATCAACCATTTTCTTCTCATCATCACTCGACTGACGGTCAACCGTAATAGGAACAGTTACAGCTGCACAACCTTGTGCATCTTCAATCAACTTAACCTTCGTGACGAGGTCCAACGGCGTCGAAACACTAGGAGGCTCACTCGATGAAGTCGATAAACTAGTCCCTATAAGTGGACTGCTGACACTTTCTATATCCTTATTATCACTGTGACTATTGAGGTTCTGATGGCTACTATTTCCATAGCTAATCGTAGCATCCGTAAGAGCATGAGGTTCAGGCTTTTTAGTAATAGTAGCATCATGTCTCCTAGGCTTCTTAACCGTTACTGTATCACCATCACTTATCCTAGAAGCTACTCTAGGTCCAGTTATATAATTTACCCTAACTGAAGGGTTCCGAAAATAAGCTTTATTCCGTTCAGTCAATCCTGTCTGGGCTTTATTCATATTTGCTGAACTCACCAACCTCTGATTACTCGAATCCAAATTACCGTTCCAGGCCTTTCGAGCAGCTAAAAGGCTTTTATCGTCACACACTCCGGATCCATCTTGATGCCTACCTTTTTCACCTTTTTCTTTCTTTTCTACACTTAGAAAAGCCATCTTATCTGTTACACCATCCGGCTTCTTACGAGGACACGCATCAAGAGAATTTACATCGTTACGGTCACGTACTCGTACTTCATCAGGGTATGCTTTCGTGATATAATTGACAATTCTCTTATCTTCCGAGTATGCTTTAGGTAGAAACGAAGAATCCGAATGTCTCGCACGCAGACCACTAGTAGCTTCCTTATTATTTCCTGTTTTAGCCTGATAAGCTAATCTTCCAAACCTACTACCAGCTATCTTAGCACGAGACATAATAAATTCCGTCAATTCGTTAAAATTGGGCTCTCTCTCCTCTTCGTCCCACTTAAATACTAGCTCTGCCCACTGGGCTTGCATTCGACGAGGTAGGAGCCTTACTATTCGTTCTAAAGTAGTCATAGAGTTAAGTTCAGCTGTACAATTTAACTGTTCTAAAGTTAAAGAAGCATTTTGCATTTTAATGGCCAAGTTCGTCAATGATTCGGGATCATTAAATTCGACATTCCCAGTTCTAAATAAGTCCTCTAAGGTTTCTCGCGCTATCACATGTGACTGCCCAAAAAGCTGTTTTAAAATAACCTTAGCTCTCTTATATCCCGCCTGTGGGTCCATTATAAGACAGCCTTCGATCGCATTTTTAGCTTTTCCCTTACAATAATGAATTAAATACAATAAACGCACTTGATCATCCTTGATTCGAGGTTCTATAAACGTCTCTATCTGTCGTATGAACTTAAAATAGTCGCGAGACCTTCCATCAAAATATGAAAGCTCAACCTTAGGTAATTCTAAACCTTCTATCGATGACTTACAATAATAAATATCAGACATAACATGTGGGTTACCCATAAAAAGCTTATCGTTAACGACTTGCCTAGAGCCCTGTGATCCGTCGAGCTCTTCCACCCTCCTCACGTGTGATTTTTTTCGGTTTGACATCATAAATAAAGTCCAGTAAAGACGTTAACGATACAAAATAGAGTAAATCCAAATTTCAGTTCAAAATTAATGATACGTAGTTCCAACGTCTTCCTCCAAGGAAGTCTAGTACGATAAACGATTAAATTCCAAATGTTTCCTTCTGGTAAATATTTCCAAGTATAATTCACGCAAGAAGAGCAAACATCAGACTGTAGAATCTATTTCGCCGGCTGCTGTCCTAATCGCGTCCAATAGAAACACACCGGTACGATTCTCCTAGATCCCCGTCCCAGCCAAATCAGAAGTCCAAAAATTCTAGGAGAAAACCGTCTCTATTGTTATAAAAAATGGAAATACAGAGACTTACGATGTTCATGTTTCTTCCAGGACTAAATTACTCCGTAGAGTATCTATTACAATAGCTAGTAAGTGACACTAAGCTCAGCAGCCACCACGTCTATCCAAAAATGTGGCGGTAGCCATATTATATCAAATTTAAACAATATATGTACAGTTCAAAGGCAAACACAAAAACTTCAATATAAGTACAAAATATGGAAAGAATAACAATATACAATGGTAAAATCTCAAATTGGAATCAAATAAAATACCAAAAATGTCAAGAGAAAAAGTCCATCATGTCATAGCAAAAATATGTAAACATGGAGGGATTTTCCCAAAAACAAAACATTCAAAAAGAATTCTACACTTAGTGATCATCGTAAATCTCGACTCAGTCACCACTAAAAGTTAATCTATATCTAACGGTACTTTATTTTTTCTGTTTAGGTGCTTCTGAATTTTCTTAGAGAGTTGGCTTGTAACCAGCTGCTTATGTTTTCCCTCAAATCGATTTTTCACTAACAGTCTAAAGATCACTTCAGTTTCTGACATGACCACAACGATACATAACTTGTCTAAATAGTGCAAAAAATTCGAAAACACAGAAGACATACTTAATCATTAATCGGTATGTGTCGGAAGTAAATACTTCCACAAGTTTTCAACATCGATGATGACCGCATTGGCTTTGCTAGACAAACTTTGGCTGCTATTTCCTAGTCTTCTGTACCCTAACAACAACCAGCCGTCATTCACAGCTCAACATATCAAATAACCTACTAATATACTTTCCATCACCTCCATTCCCGACTTCTGGTTTAACCGAGTTTGAAATATTCAGTTATTCAGTTAAGTGCAACCAAATTTTCAAGTACTAAATATCTTTGAATTTTGTAATGCGTTTACGAAGCGATAGTAAGAGAACTTCTACATGCACATTGGTCAACTGCAAATGGAAGAATAGGGGCAAAACCATTGCGAAACAATGAGTCTTCTGTTTAAGAACGTACTTTCCAACCTTTTATTCAGCCGATCAGAAATCATAACATTAATTTTATGCATTTTTTGCAGATGGTTCTGATAGTGAAGTGACATAACAATAACTGTGGTGCGAGCTACTTATAAGTAGTATATGACGTGAGTGTTAACGTAATGTCTGGCAGCGGAAGATGGGGTAGATCAAGAAAGAAAGAGTGGGAATACAATGGAATTTGTACGAAACGCATGAATAGTGACAATCGATTGATGTTTTGCAACAGGAACAGTCCAGTTCCATAGGATGAACTGATATTTTGCAAATGAACAATTTACGATATGGTTTTCTGATTTTACTGAGTAACTCTGTAATTTTCTTTAAGTACAATTGGGTTTTCCCACCTGTATTCTCGTTCACTATACAACGACAAGCACTTTAGTGAAGATCATAGGAGCTACTCCACAAGGTGATCATAGCTAATAATTAATTTATTCAACGTTGTATTCTTTGGAACTAAGCTTTTTGTGGTGTGTTATGTTAGTCCATAAATTTGCAATTTCTAAAGACCTGCAGATAGCAGTGATATACTGTAATGCATACTGGAGAATATTATGTTAAAAGTGGTATTATTGGTATGATTGTTAAAATTGGTAACTTGGCTCCTTGTTGACATTCCTATTCCACAAACAGCTGACAGTAAATTGATAATCTCTTACTTTAAGGTGAAAAATTTGAAAAGTTGGCCTTCATTAAGTCATTAGCATTTTCAATTCATCAAAGGGATTCCATTTCTATCAACCGTAATATAAAAGGCACAGAAACAGTTGCAGCGTCTGCAATGGTTTATGAAGAACGTAGAAGTGGGGCGCAGATGTTTTTAGTGGTAAAACACCATAATATCCTCACTGATAGACACACTATTGAGCATAAAACACTATACGATAATGAAAAACATCACTATCCCTAGTCACTAACAGTCTGATTCCTAATTCCGGTTACTTGATAATTCTGAATATTTGTCTTCTGTTACCTATCGCAGCTGCCTTTTCCATCTCTTTGGTTTTCGCTACCCATCACTGCTCACAATCATTGCGAAACCCTTTTATCAGACTACGTTTAATCTGCTTCCACTCCACATCGTGTTCAGGACCGGACTGAAATAGTCTTCCGGTGTCCGTCTATTCCGGAGATGTTACTTAGATCGATTGCTCCTTACTGACAGATATCAGTGCTGTTTCTAAATCTTATTCATGATGGTCTAACTTTTTCTGGCTGCTACTGAAAGGCATTCTTGGCTTTTCTTCATTAGGTAGATTTGTTGCATGTTTTCGTGCTCTCCTTTTTACGCTAAGATGGGGATAAAAACGCGCTAGTACTAGAGCACAACAAGTACTCTAGAACAAGCCTCTCAATGGATGACTGAAAACTATGTGGTCCTGTTGGGTCCCTCGTTGAGCCGGCTTTGAAGGTCACTATGTCAAAAGGTATTTTACCTTCGGCTTAAAGTTAGTATTTGCAAGGTAGTTATCTGAACATAGTTGCATTGGAGGGTTGCCATTTTTCGTTCAAGAAGCCGTAACACCATAAGACCTGCTCAGGTGTCATTCTATTTCTGTTCGTATACATTTTTGAGCACTTGAATAAACACAATTTTTTAATATTACGAGATAAAAAACCAACAAATAAAAAAAAAGCTAACTAAAAATAGTGTACTAAAGAACTATACATTAGATTCTAGTGGTGAAAGAGTCGAGATTGCATATGGTAACCACTAAATACTAATTACTAGCCCATCACTATAAGATAAATTATTCCAGGATAAAGAATTTATTTGAACAAAAAAGTGGGCGACATAGAGAGCAGAATGTATCGAATAATGGCAGCAACAAAAACAGAAAGTTGCGCTTACGTAGGTGTTTTTAGTACAGTTAAACAAAAGGAGTATAATATAACAATTATTGTTATAATTGTGTACAATAATAAATGTTTCCATCTCAACAGTTGCGTTCTCTCCGTAAGAGCATTCCACTACACCACCCCCCCCCCACTGTAGAAAGTGTGTGCACTTTCAATACGTAGCGGCTTTGTGTGGGGGTCTGATCGCCCAACGTGCGATTGTAGGGAGGAAGGCTCGATGAACAGGAAGCGACCAATAAAGCTCAAGTTGTCACCGGAAGTCTTTACTATTTTACAAGCAGTAACGAGCCAGGTTTGCAGACCTACAGTTCACCAAACGAAGCAACTAGCACACAGCGCATCTGGTGGCAAGTTAAATATTGTTGGGGAAATATGGTGCACCATCATGGTTCGTATCCAAACAAGAGATTCCATGAAAAGATCCTTCGTAAGGCTGTTGATTAGGTTTGCGTACGGAATGTACTATTGTATAAACATATGGACAGGTAAACAACTCTCGAAGAAGAGCGACCCATCGATGTTAAATCTGAGTTCACACCGGAGGCAGTACTCGCATAAATTCAGACAATCGTTGGACGTTGTCTGATTTATTTAGGTTAGTGTGAAAAATTCCCCAGAAAGACGCAACGTCGTTCCGTATACCGATTCAGCGTCAGAACATGGAATATCTGCCTTTAAGCTCGTTCTGATACCTAGGAGGACGAGCGGTAAGGTTTCGTACCAATTGTTTTTTTCGTGTGCTCGAAAAGAACTTGTAAGTTGGCGATGAAACCGTTCAACTAAACCATTCGAAGCTGGTTGGTAGGCGGTAGTGCGTATGAGCTCCGTATCAAGCAGCCGGTTTAGCGAGGAGAATAATTAGGACTCATAATGTTTTCCTTGGTCAGTTGTGACAGTCGAGGGACAACTGTACAGCGTTATTCATAGTTCTGCGAAGTGGTGAGCAACTGTTTCCGCCGTAATATAAGTATGGGAATAGCTTCGGGCCTTCTTGTGAAACGATCGATACACGTATGTGATCATACCCATGCTATAGTGGCAATGGTCCTACAATGTCAGTATGAACGTGATCGAAGCGAGCATCAAGTGTAGCAAATAGACCGATTAGGGCGGCTACGTGTCTGTGCACTTATGACCGTTTACATCGTAAGCGTTGCTTTACCCACACTCGGACATCTTTGTTCACAGAAGACCAGACCTATCGTGAAGGGATGAGGCGTAGTGTGGCTGCGATACCTGGACGAGACTATGATGAGCATACGGTACGATGGATTGGGGCAAACCAGTAGAATTGTAACACAGGATAGTACCTTAGGCGGTAGTTAGGGGCACTTCCTGGCAGTACGGGCGGCATCGTTCAATCCTAGTGTGCATGGATTACCGTGAAGTAAGTAGGTTAATGGTCGTAACTGTTCTGCCGCGTGAGGAATAAAATGTCGGTAGATGTTGACCGAACCGACAAAAGCTTTCAGTTCCTTGAGTGACGACGGTAAAGTGATTTAACGTACTTTATCTTCACAAGGTAGAATACCCCCATGCTTAATGATGTGACCCAAGAATTCTATTTCTGCTTTGCTGAGTCCACACTTGTCTGGGGTGGCTACTATTCTATTATCCGAAAGGCGTTGGAATAAGTGTAAGACGTTGATAATGTTCGTCTATGTTTGATGATATGATTAACAGGTCATCAGTATGGACGTGAAGAAAAGAAAAGTCTCGTACTATGCTATTGATAAACCTTTGAAAAGTTTGAGCAGTATTCCATAATCCAAATGGCATTCGTAGGAACTCAAACAGTCCGAAAGGAATCTTGATAGCAGTTTTGTAGATATCTTCAAGAGCGACTCGGATCTGATGATATGTTCGTACCAGATCAATCTTAGAATAAATAGTCGTGCTCTTGACTGATGCCGTGATGTTGTGTATGTGAAAGATGGAATATCAAAACGTGTCGCTTCATTTAATGCTCGTTAGTCGCCACATGATCGCCGAATTATCCCATCCTTTGTTGCGAACCAGGCCCAAGGACTGTGAAAAGGACGAATAATACCAGTGACTGGTGGTTCCCGGGTGACGATGTGGTGCACCATATGATGAGTCACCGATAGATTTTCCTCGGGTGGTTTAGTCAGCTGAAGGAATTTTTCGAGTAAAGCGTGTAATATGCCATCGCGCGAATAATATATACCTGTGATACGGTACGAGGTCTCTTCTTAAAAGCATTCCACTACAAGATATCATCCAAAAGTCGGAGCCGGGTCAAAGAAAAACAATCGAACACAAATAAATTAAGTGACTTCCACAAACATGTTACGTGTTTTGGCTGTTTACCCTGCAAGCATGAACTCACTCGCACTATTAGATCTCTACACGTTTATGCTATAAGAAATTCCTCCTTTATGAAGTAGTGCTGAATCATTTTATTACGCTACATATCTGTCTTTGATTTTGACTTAAAATAAACGGATAACTCATTTGGTCGATCAATGTTGCTTGACTGTATCTGACTGGCAAGAACGCACTCTGCTAATCTTACGGAACATCGCTCAAACATCATCACTTTGTGCTTATTTTCCAATGACAATGCATCCATTCAGCCTCAGAAGAGATAACCCTGTTTACATCACGCAAAAGTCTATTAAAATCCATAATCTTATGAGTTCCTTAATGCTTGTCATTAGTTTACTGGTTTCACGTGCGCCCTATTGAATTAACATTGATTCCATCTCGTTTTCCGTTGTCCTATTTATAACTAGGATATACTAAGCTTACCCGCATGCTTTCTAAAAGATCTTAATGAAGCTACTCCCTAAATGCGTATAGTTCGTTTGACAACCCACCTTTTTTAATAGCCGTATTGCGAAGCGCAGATAATATCACACCATTCTACTGAATTACACTCTCATTCAAAAAGACAATGGAACAAGATATACGGACCATCAAAATTTAATTTGACAGTATAAAAGGAATTAGACAATAAACAATATAGATTTGTTGAAAGGACTGACTGATTTGAGGTGTAGAAAGCATATCTACTTTCATTTTTCGATTAGTGTGGTAATTTTTACCATTGAACTGCAGTCTCCAGGTCACATCTATAACAGTGTTAATAACAAGAATTCGCTTATCAAAATAATCATATTCAATGTATATTAATCTATCAAAGCACTCTCAAAATAATAGTAATTAGGTTGATCACATAAAAAGAAATAACTCAGTCATCATCGGTAAATATAAGAAGTTCTATTCAATTATTAAAAAATGAAAACCGTATCGTTTACAAGTTAAAAAACTAGTGATTATTTGTGAGATTATGTAGAAATCAGACACTAAAATTAATATTTAGTTATTTTTCGTATATATATATATATATATATATATATATATATATATATATATATATATATATATATATATATATATATATATATATAGTAGTTTTTAGAGTTTCCACTACTTTTTCAAAAAAATGACAGTAATAATTAACCAAGTATTTGTATTTTTTTACTTATGTCTCTTAATCGAAATGGGATGTCATTATTTCACGTACAACTTTGGAATCAGCAACTGTAGATGTAATTTATTGACTTTGCCATCCTCATTATCATCACTCACAGAGTCATATTTGTTTACGTATGATAGTGTACTGTCAGAATTTACACATGGATACAGTGACTGTGTTTATAGCAAACGTGTGATGGCTATCATACATTGTTATATGCGAATAAAACACATTTTATATTTTGTTCTGATCATCTTTATAATGTCATACACTTTGTCAATGTAACAGAGAACTATAATTATGATGATATGGTCCAATCGATTGTGATTATCATTATTCATTTGGTTATTCACTGATATTATCAACAAAAGAGTAATCTTAAATTCGATTTCTGGAGTTGTAAAAGTTTTGAATAATTGTTATTCAATCATTCTCAATTCTAAGCAATTCAAGAGGATTTCATATATTAATCGATGGCTAAATTATTTTCTATTCATTACTGTTATTATTTAATATTTCTTGTTGTATATCCAAACTATTTTACTGCTGTACCAACATATCGGAAACACTTCAAAAAGCTTATATGTAAACGAGAAATCTAAAAGTTTACGATAAACATATTAATAGCTGTAATAATCTGTAAGCAAACTTAGCATTCCAGAAAAAAGTAGGTGACATGTCATCACCTAACGTATAGAATAATCAAATATGTCATTTGTATAGATTTGATCAGAACCATTAGACGAATGTATGTTTACTGGTCAATTATTCATTAATTAAGAAAAAAGTTTATTATTTCCATTACTGTACACCATTTGCACAGGCAATTTACAATGTCTATCGATGAATACTGTTGAGTTAAACAAAATAGATGATAACTTTTAGAGAGCACTTCCTTTACAATTTTATAGTGAATTAAAGACAAATAAATCATGATAATTCTAATATCGATAATCTGTTCGGCCAAAATTTAAAGATAAATCCTGTGAGTAACTTTTTAGTTCGGATACCTAATCCGTTCGATTACCATGGTTATTGAAAATAGTAGCTCGAGTTAAAACGGTTTGGAATGAACATCAACTCTGAGATGTGTATACATTCAGCTGACGTGTCCCATGTAAAACGAAAAACGCATCCTAGATTTAATTGAAAACCACATTCTATCTGCCTTATATTAAGATGCCGAAAAAATTAGTTTTACATTCGACGGCTGACAATAACATAACTCAAATAACGATTCAAAACTGTAAATAATATTCTTATTGAATTCACATAAAATCGGTTACAACTGAATGCAAAAGCTTTTTGGTTATAAAGAGATACCGCTCGGACACGTAAATCAAAAACAGGTGTTTTCTAAAAAGGCAACAACGCAACCTTCCAACCTAAAGGTCTGATCTACATAGTAGTAAAGTAGAGTCAAGAGTCCTATGGTGCTCAAGAACCAAAATAGATCTGTACTACAATACCTCAAAATCTTAGAATTCATGTACATCATTGATTTGGAATCAAGGATTTTCAACTCGTCTAACCATAACCATCATATCGATTTAAGGACCTGATATTCACCTTTCATCCTGCTGAATTCTTAACCGTTCAAACTGCATACAGATAATGATGGTAGGATAAAAAATTCACTTATTATCTTTACACTCATTAAAAGCAACATTTCATAAAAACACTCAAACTTTCCATCAATAATTCACCTAAGTGAAATATAGATTTACACTGGTTTACAAAGTTAAAAGCTTTATTATTCATACAATAAAAATTATTTTTTTTGTATGATGATGTGAACACTAAAACGACATGATACAAGAAAACAACGGCCACGTTGAAAATATGTGATATATTTGTCAGAGATTAAAAATAATTGCAAAAAAAAAAATTAAAAAAAATTGAAAACAGTGGCATTAAAAACTTATCTTCAAAAATAATGTACCCCTACTACTATTACAGAAAATAACAATTGAAATCATAAAAATAATAATAATAACAATTAAAAAATAATTAAATTAATAATATAAGTACATTATAATTTCACGAGCTAATCATATAAAATACAAAATTGCTAGTTTCTGTGATTATTAATCATGAATAGTTAGTTAGTTATGAATGAATGAATGAATAGAAAGTATATCACATATTCACACACACACACACATGAAGATAAGAGATCAAACATGTAAAGAAAAGGTGTATTTTTTTTTCTATGTCGATTACACTAGCATCCTCTTAATATCACATTAGAACACATGCATCCTCTCTTTCAGTAGTGCTAAAATAAGAGAAATTGTAAATACAAAAATAAAACAAACAAAACAAGTTAAATATCTAAAAAAAAAACACTTTCTTCTTTTAAAAGTGAGTTAGAACTAGTGAAATGTATACATATTTAATAATTTGACTGCAATCGAATTCATTATATTGCACTTAAACAGATTCTACAATTGTATTTATTATATTGCACTAACAATAAAACCAATACCCTAAGCAACAATGCAAGCATGTTCGGGATGCGGTTTTCCCCTCGAAATGCAAAATGTTGCTTCAAGATTGGGTTGCATCGGCACCTGAACTAGTGATAGGGAGTGAAGTAGTCGAACGTGTAGACCGCTTCACTTATCTGTGGAGTCTCATCAGTGCTGATGGCCTGGTGACTGACGAAATCTCAGCTCGGATACAGAAAGCTCGATTGGCTTTTGCCAACCTGCGTCACTTATGGCGTAGGCGTGATATCCGTTCTCTAATCAAAGGACGAGTGTACTGTGCAGCAGTTCGCTCCGTTCTCCTATATGCCTGTGAAACATGGCCAGTGAGAGTTGAAGATATTCGTAGGTTACTGGTTTTCGATCATAGGTGTCTTCGAAGCATTGCTCGTATATCGTGGGACAACCGAGTAAGCAATGCTGTCGTTAGGAAACGAGTACTAGGCAAGGATGGCAGATCAATCGATGAAGTGGTGAAACTTCATCAGTTGAGGTGGTTGGGACATGTCTTGCGTATGCCGAACCACCGAATGCCTCGACGAACTTTGTTTTGTAGTTTAGGAGTAGGTTGGAAGAAAGTTAGGGGCGGCCAAACCAAAACATGGCAGAAATCCATGAAGTCATTGACGAGTGGACTGAGACATGTCGGTAATTGTCGACTACCTGGTTGGGGTCCGCGAGATCATAATAATCGATGGTTAGAGACCTTGAATGACATGGCTCAAAATCGTTCGCAATGGCGCCGGTGCATTTATTCTTTGTGTTCTCTCAAATCCTAACCTTCTTGGTTCTTCAACACCTCTAGTTTCGACTCTCTAAACTTTTCTCACTGAATAATACTTCTTGAATAGTATCTTCTAACCCTAACCTCTCCGATTACTTCTAATACCTTTACTACCTCTACTTCTATTGGATTTGAATTGAAAATTATATCTCTGTGCTGATGTGGTATGGCAACATGAACTGATGTACTTACGTACCAAGTTCTACGTTGCATCTGACTGACTGACTGAATCAGAAGATATATAGCATAAATCAATTATACGTATTAGCATTACAACACTATCAGTGTGTTTGTCATATGCACATGTTCACTATTAAAAAGTACAATTTGGACATACTTTAATTATAGTACGGTGTACATTCGATTTTCATCTGAATGTTTATTCATGGAACAAATATTCCAAGTATCCTATGCTTATGTATGTATGTATTTTATCAATATTTATAGAGGTTATGACCCTATGCGATATAAGCCTAATGTTAGTTAGTCTTATTCTGTTTTCAATTAATCAGAACGTAATTGTTCGCTTTAACTCGGCCAGTAGAACCCAAGCCCGGATAAAGGAGGAGGGTTGGACATGGGGTTGGCGACCCCATTCCGTTGAAATCTCACTTGCCAAAAAAACGCTAACCAGAAAAAATAATTCAAACCATTTTCACTCTGCCCTGGGAGTTGGAAGAAGAATTATGACGTCGCGTGATGAAAGCCGAGTTCCCTCGGAAGTCACGGGGCTGATGCCTCTTCTGACAACCAGAGCAACCATTTTTTTAGGTACATGGAACGTTCGTACATTGTGGGAGACTGGAAGACTATTTCAAGTTGCGGCGGAAATGAAAAGATACAACCTCGAGGTGCTTGGAATCAGTGAAACACATTGGACACAGGTAGGACAACTGAGACTAACTTCAGGGGAACTGCTGTTATACTCTGGTCATGAAGAGGAAAATGCTTCACATACACAAGGAGTTGCATTGATGCTGTCCAAACATGCACAAAAGGCACTAATAGGATGGGAATCTCACGGACCCAGGATCATTAAAGCATCCTTCAAAACAAAGAAACAGGACATTACAATGAACGTCATCCAATGTTATGCACCTACCAACGACTACAATGACGACAATAAAGATCAATTCTACGAAAGGCTGCAGTCAATCATCGACAGCTGCTCACCAAAAGATTTGACGATTCTAATGGGAGACCTAAATGCCAAGGTTGGAATGGCCAACACTGGATATGAAGACATCATGGGACGACATGGACTGGGAGAAAGAAACGAAAACGGTGAGAGATTTGCAAACCTATGTGCCTTCAACAAACTGGTCATCGGTGGCACAATATTCCCGCACAAACGCATACACAAAGCTACATGGATTTCACCGGATTACACTACTCAAAACCAGATTGATCATATCTGTATCAACAAAACGTTCAGAAGGACTATGGAGGATGTGAGAACCAGGAGAGGAGCTGATATAGCCTCAGATCACCATTTGCTAATCGCCAAAATGAAACTGAAACTAAAGAAGCACTGGACAACGGGACAGACAACATCACACAAGTTTAATACGGCCTTTCTTCGGGATACTGTAAAGCTCAACGAATTCAAGATAGCCCTCACCAATAGGTTCCAGGCCTTTCAGGATCTACACAATGGAGAGGACGCAACACTGGAGAACAGTTGGAAAGGGATTAAGGAGGCAATCACTTCAGCATGTCACGAAGTTCTGGGTCACAAGAAGTACCGTCACAAGGAATGGATCTCTGTTGATACTCTCGCAAAAATTGAAGAAAGGAGGAACAAGAAGGTAGCAATCAATGTCAGCCGAACAAGAGCGGAGAAAGTTACCGCACAAGCTGCATACACAGAAGCAAACAGGGAAGTGAAGAAGAGCATCAGAGCTAGCAACGACGGCGGAAAAGGCTGCAAGAGACGGAAACTTGAGACAATTGTACGAAACAACAAAGAAGCTCGCCGGGAACTATCGTAAACCAGAACGACCAGTGAAAAGCAAGGAAGGCAAAGTAATCAGCAACACTGAACAACAGCGAAATAGGTGGGTAGAGCACTTTAAGGAACTATTGAATCGACCAGCTCCACTGAACACACCCAACATCGAAGCAGCATCCACGGACCTCCCAATTAATATTGGCGCACCTACGATTGAGGAGATCAGTATGGCCATCAGACAAATCAAGGACGGCAAAGCAGCAGGACCAGACAACATTCCAGCAGAGGCAATGAAAGCAGATGTAGAAGCAACTGCGAAAATATTTCACATCCTCTTCAAGAAGATTTGGGATGAGGAACAAGTACCATCAGATTGGAAAGAAGGATACCTCATCAAAATACCAAAGAAAGGCGATCTCAGCAAATGTGAGAACTACAGAGGCATCACTCTTCTTTCAATACCAGGCAAAGTCTTAAAAAGATGTTGTTAAACAGAATGAAGGACTTCGTAGACGCCCAACTTCGAGATCAACAGGCCGGATTTCGTAGGATCGATCGTGTACTGACCAAATTGCTACATTACGGATCATTGTGGAACAATCAATTGAATGGAACTCACCACTCTACATCAACTTCATCGACTACGAGAAAGCATTCGATAGCGTGGTAGGAAAACGCTGTGGAGGCTTCTTCGAACTACGGGGTGCCTGAGAAAATAGTTAACATCATACGGAA
>OX103972.1:15707495-15953381 GCA_944470395.2 Schistosoma turkestanicum | reverse complement strand
TCGTCCCGTTTTCTTTATTCCTCTTTTTTCAGAACCTTATTCCAATCCACTTATATTTGTCTGGATATTTGCAGTAGACTTGGTTACCCTAGCCAAGAACATGTGAAATCATTAGCTGACGAATATCAACCAGACTTTTGTACATTTACCGCATCAATTCTTGTTATATGAAAACCCATCTGTACCATGAATCATTTCTCAGCCCATAAGATGATTGTCGTAACGCAACCTTCGTAACTTGCGCCAATTGATCGCTTTGTACATTCCAACTTTAAAAAAACAATGAATCTTATGAAATGTTTCAGTAACATTATACCGTTTTCAGAAAAAAATATGTTGCTAATCTTAACATTTTGATCTTGCCTGTAAATTGGCATGTCTCTTGTAACATGTTTGTTATTTGAGAATAAATTATTATTATTATTATTATTATTATTAAAAGTTGGAGACATTTCTCTTTTACTCGAATTATTCGTCATAATGGAAAATTAGGTGGGATGATTGCTTGTCTAAGTAACTCAAATATCTAAGGGTATAACTTATTGTGTATTAACTGTGTCAATACCAAAAATCAGTGGCGGATTTTTAAGATAAGAGGTTCAGTTATGAAGTGCAAGAGTCACTGTAAGTAGGCTTAAATTAGTGTATTCAGAAGTTAAAATCGTTATCAAACGATAAGTATGTATTAACTGATTAAAAACTTAGGAGGTTTACTTTCTAGAAGCAAAGTGCACCGGGTACAATAGATAAATTCTACTAAATCAGTGTAATACCCTACGAATGATAAATTTCAGAAAAACACTATACCACGTGAAAAAAAGTTACCACTTTCAGAGTTCGCGCCTGATTATCGGTGCGAAGAGTCTTCTCGCAAAAACTGGTCAGTTTAAATCACTCATTTTATTGCATTTGGACTGTCTTTCTATCTCCTTCATATTTGAGTTTTGATTTGACCAGTTTTGGTACAACAACTATTATTATTATTTATAAAAAGCTTACTTACACATGTGCTTTGTAGAGAGTATACAGATTTTCACCAGATATTGTTTTAGACATGAATTTAATAAAATGTTTACTCGCGAACAACGAATAGGTTTGGTTATGTCTAGAAGTATTTTAGATTGTCTTTAAAGTTAAAAATTTTAAGGTTAAAAATTAAAAAAACTCGAATTCGAAATCATTATAAATGCGAAAATTTCTCCATTCTGATGTTACTTGAAGAGAATAAATTTAAACGGTAAAATAAAATTTAAGAGGGCTGAATAATTTGGTAAGATTTGATAGTAAAACAAATGCTTAAATTACGATGGCTCAGAATATTTCTATGAAAGCCGCAATTAAGAATAGAGAAAGATCAACTAAAATTAAACTGAAGATAGAACCAAAATGAAAAATCTTATTATATTCTCTATACGTTAGTCAAGATTTTTTACTTGAAGTTGCGTATCGGTAGGATTGAAATCCATAAATTTAGTCAGCAGATAATTCATTATCGAGTAATAAGCATAAACTTACGCCGATTTTGAAAATTTACTTCATAGAAGCTAAAACCAAACATCGAAACTAAAAAATAATGATAGTACACTTTATAGTTTCTCTTGTTAACAGTAAATCCAACAGACGGGAGACCGTATTTGTATTAGTCAGTGGTAATCATAGTGATGTTTGATAGGAGAGGCAGTTTGAAATTTTCACGTTATCCACCCCCAATTAGGCTACCCAGATTCTCTAACTGTTCTATGTTACTATCTATGTCCAAGGCAGATGCGTTTTGTACACCTTTTTGGATTGTCGGTTCATCTTTTAGTTCTTCATGTTCCATTCCTCCCTACCACGCAAGATACTTGGTGGTCGGACTCAAAAAGCCAAATTAGTATTCACAAACCACTTCGGTAGAGAAGATTACTAATGAGCCTTGGACTGGGTTATATATTTTCGTGCGATGGAGACTAAAAGTCTATCCAACAAATTCGAATAGCAAGGGACGTCAATTGTGAACATATATGCTAAAATGGTGTATTCCAATGTTTAGGAAATACCATTCGCAAAAAGAAAGATAAAGTCAAGTTATAATTCTTATCCCTGATCCGAACACTTATCAACTGCAGGCTTCGAAACCTTTCATGAACACTCCAAAGAACTTAGATGAATCTTTTTCGACACATCAATTTCATTGACTCATCGAGCCTGTATTTCCTTTAAATTAGAATGCCATATTTATAGGTTTTGATGAGTTTCAATATGTGTCTATGAAAGGACAGATTTTAATCAGAGCTATGACCAAGTTAGGGAAATTCATCTTATCGAAACCTAGGTAACATACTCCACAACATAGCCCTATCTTGTTGGATTCACGAAGAAGCTCAGCTTTTTTTCACCAGATTCCGAGAAAGAAAATTACTTCTAGGCCTTCGGCGGACAGGAACTGAGGCCCTATCAGTAATCGAGCATAATACCACTGGCTATGTTAAGAGACTTGGAATAGCGGGATCAAAAGTAAACAATTTGGCTAAGTTATGTCAAAAAAGATTTAACCGATGAGAAAGAGGTTTCGTAAGCCTAAATGTAATAAGTTTCGGAAGGTTGTGTTAAACCCTCCACAAGGCTTTAGTTAAATCGAAGTAAAGAATTATCACTGGCTAATCAAAGTCTCTACACTGGCCAATTCGAACAAACATTGCAGTCGTCATGTGGAGCAGGGGCATTTAGTTATAAACTCACGTTGAAAAGGACGGATTAGTCTTTAAAAATCATTGACTTTTTCCACTATTCTCTACAGCATTGCGGTCTTTTTAATTAGCCTATGAGTAGCGATTTCCTCAGGTGATCCTGTTTTTAATGTGATGGTAATATCCTATGATTTCCATTTATGTGGATAGGACCCGTAGCGCATACATATGGTGAACAGTTCTCACCTGATTACTGGAAACCGCATAGTACAACACTTCATGGATGATACAAGAATAAACTCAGACCCATTGTTGTAGGACATTTTAGCGGTAATTCATGCCCTATGTATGTTCGTTTATCTATGAATAGTTTTCTGATATGTCGACATCAGAAATGTCTAGACAGGCGTTAAAGGTTCCATATTGTAGTAATAAATAAACGGCGGTTGAATTTTTCGCAAACGGTGTCGAGGTTGTCGACAATATTGCCAGTAATAATGAGGATTTCGATTGCATTAAGAGAGCCTGATTGGACACTGGACTCGAACGGTTGAAGTATCATTAACTATCGGTTTTGTTACCAGAGTTTCATCCTCTATAATCAAAACATATTCTTGTGATAGGATGATTCACTTTTATTAAATAAGTTAAGTATGCTCTGACGCTCAAGCAACAGGCGATTTCTGTAGTAGTGGTAATTTAGTTTCTTCAGCCTTCCTAATGTTTTTGACTCCTACTTCAATAATGGAAGACAAAATTTGAATTTAGTACTCTGCAATAAGGCAATGTGTCAAGTTATGCTATAAATCGGCAAGCACAATGCCTACATTATTTGAGATGAAGTAAGGTTCCTACGGTATTATTTCCAGTTTGAGCTTCCGTTGGCTTCCATTTTTTATGATCAAATTACCTACTTTGGGTCGCTAATGCAACTTATAGTGGTAGAGTTGTAACGCTTGCTTGAATAATTCCCAGCTAATTCCGATTGCTTAGTATTCTCTGACCACAATACACTGGACAAGTTCCAAAGAATCAAAAATATGATGGAACAGGAAAAGATTATATTCCAAATAGCAAGGTTAAATGAAAAGAGGAAGCCGAAGGCGAAGGCAAAATAGATACAACGTTAGTCTCTTTATAGTATTTACATGACAAGCTTCTGAATTGTAAATCACGTGATCAACTGGGCAAGATTTAGCCAATCATCGTGCAGCTAAAAACACGAGAATTTTCTACCCTGTTCTACAGGACTCAATCAGGTGCTGATTGGATAGGAAATTAGTCAATCAGCGCGCAGCAACGTAGTCATGCCATAATTCCATCTATGTCCCACTAACAAGGAGTTGACGGAAATTTACGCAATAAAAGCGGTAGATCATCCTGTTACGCTCGTCACTAAGTGTGCTTGAGGCTATTACGAGTTATCCTTAGTCGATAAACGCGAACGAGACAATTACCAGCGTCCAGATAGGTTACCTTGAATCCCCAAAGCGAGTAAAAAGGCTTTGTAAGCGTAGAAAGTATATCCTACAAACACTCAGCAATCACAGTACAACCAAGCAAACAACTCTCGTTTATTTATACTACATAGAAACATCCTTGAGACAGTTAAGAAAATAGCACACTAAAATGCACAGCAGCGCATCACAGCCATGGATTTTCCTGGTGGGAATTGAAATCACAAGGTCAACTGATCAGCCCATGCTCGCAAACGTAAAAACCAAAATAAGGCATTTTTCAAGAGAATTTTGGGGATCTAGCATCCCTAACACATCCATGGGAAATTCACGATGAATGGTACTTCAGTTGGATTGATGTTCACTGTCAAAATTAAGTCGAGAACATATTATTTTTCCCAGTCGATGTTTTGACTTGCTGGACCAAACCACGTGACTCTAACACGTCAACCAACCTACTATAGCGTTGTGAAACTGAACTCAAGAATGACTTCTCCTGCTCTGCTTTGTGCGTGTGCAGTTCAAAAAAAATGTTTTTCAATAATTTTCAAAATTTCGTATCTGATTGAGCGTGGTTTATACACGAATGTCGCGAGTAGATTTTCTCGAGTGATTTTAAGGTAACTTATCTTGTTGAAGAATGACCTGGTGACGTGTCATGAAGAAGTAGGTCAGAGTATAAGTTGTATGCAGTATTTCCGTAAATATGCGTGGGATTGAGCAAGGTAGGAACTATGTTGTGAGGTTGTACAAATTCAGTAACACTGTTATTAATCGGTATATATTTATTTTCTCCTGATTATTACTGACTCCAACTCTGGCACTGTTGTAGTGAACTTTTGGAAGGAACTGCATAGCTGTCTATAATGCGAGCCATTTCGCTGTTCGATGTATGGAATACACGTCTCAAACCTTTATTTGCAAGCTTTGTGATTCTTTTGGTTTCGCTTGTATTTTCTGCCGAAATGAGTGTTATTAGGCATTTTTCGGTGGTTTCCGTGGATCAGAAATATCTGTGTCTAGTAAATGGTTTTTTCTCTGTCATTTTGTATGCTGGTATTTTCGTAGGCACCATAAATGTGTGTTTCCTAAAAGAGACTTTTCGTTGTATTAAATGAGCTTTTATCAACAAAAGTGTGGATCGTCAGATCTAAATCACCATTTCCAAAAACAAAGGACATCGTTTACAGTAAGATCAACTCCAACGGTTTTGAAATTCAAGCGATTAAAAGTAAGTTTATCAGTAGTCAGATATTTGTACTGTCAATGATTACTTCACAGTTAGCCTGAATTCCGTGGCCTTTATTGCCCAAGCATGTTCATAATTATGTGGATGAATATGATAAAGTTTCGTTCTCTGAGCTGGATGTTTTGGCTGTGCAGCTTTCTTATGAACAACATCGTCCACACAAACTTCGGATAGAAGTGAACTATCAGACTTTCTTCAAGGTTGACCAGTAGCTTGTAGTGCCAAGCACAATCTTGATTAGTTGCTATTGGCCTTAAACTCGTTGTTGATTGCACCTCTGTTTTGTACTGTTTCTTGATTAGTATTTTCTGCCTTCCATCAACATGCTGTTCGCTTAAGCTAGAAATGAGCAACTCCGTCTGGATTTATTCGAGAACCTCATAAATTAACTAGCTGCTGCAGATCTACTGATTCTGAATATCTGTAAATTCATATTGAGGTTATTTTTCTTAATCTAGTATTTCTAGCTCCGAAGGGCTAGGACTTATTAGGTTTTACAGCATGGATGTCCAGTACATTAGACATAATCGCATCGCTAGATCGTTGTATTCTTTCAAGCACTTCTGAATCAACACTTTTCATGTAACTATTTATGACATTCATCTATTCCGAGATTATTTATGAGGCCTGATTTCATAAGAAACCTTATTAAACTTGGAATTTTCATGTCAGCTTGAAGCTTTCTTTTGTGGTGTGTATGTTTTCAGTGATTTTGATTGTTAATCTTTTCAAGGAGATTCTTAAAAACGTTTGGAATTGAGACACATATTAAGTGTCTCTCCTTCCATGTAACCTGTGTGGCACAAAATATTTAAAATGTTGGAAAGAATGTCGGTAGGAGAATCTTTTGGTGTTTCACACGACGCCTTTAGGAAAGAACTCGCCACGTTTTCCAAGGCATGGCCGGAACGTTGTAATTAGAATCCTGATTGAAGCAAAACTGTTCAGGTAGAATATGAAGTCCCAATGTCTCACTAAAATGCTATAGATAACGCGGAAATCAAGACCTTACTTAGAAGTGGACGTCAGAGCACTGAAGAAGATGATATTCCCAAGGAGAGGGAATGAGAGGACAATCATCACAGAGATACTATGTATAAAAATACGTCTATACTTTAAGTAAAATAAAAATATAAACTGGAAACGCTACAATCAAGAGTGTAAGAGAAACAATTTATTTTAACGGACTTTTCGATGAGTTTAATGCAGGACAAATGAAATTCTGGCGAATAATTTAGGCATACAAGAGGTAAGTCAAGTTGACGTAAGTTCTCAAATAACTGCGTTACAGGCTAGATCAAATTGTCACAAATGCTTTCACATTTACTATAAAAGTTATCGCAGTTAAAGAACAAAGATATTGTTGGCCTTACGACCAGACGGACAGCTTAATGTGGCAGGTGCATAAAGGATGAAAATGGTCAAAATTTCAGAAGACGGCGTTGTTGATTTCTCGAGAATAAAAGAAACAACCGATAAAAGTAAAATCAAATATAACCGTCTGATAATTTCGGAACGTGTAATTAGTATTTTTTTGATGCAGGTCTTTAAAACGGAAAGATATACTTTGCATGGCAAAGGCAATCTAGAATTCTTTACATTCGGAGGCCAACGACGGAAGTGGGCTTGGTTCGAGTGTTGTATATTTTGAGTGAAAGCATAGATTATTTCAAGTGAAGAGTATAGCTATGGAGTTTGTTAAAAGCGAATCAAATAATCTGTAAATATCATTGAAGTTTTGAGTAGATCATAACTTTGCGAAGAACAACCTAGAAATAATGTGACGAATGTATTACTAAAACGTGGGAAGTAGGTCCTTAGATAATATTACTGGACAGAAACTATGACAGAATGGCCTAATGGAACTGGGAATCCTAAAATCAGGTAACTCATGATGTTGTAGTAGAACGCTTCTACGAAGAAAATACGATTTGTGAAAAATAAAAATTATTGTACTCGTTTTGTTTAACTGTACCAAAAACACTGCTACGACTTCTTGCGCGCAACGTTCTGTTCGCGTTGCTGCCATTTTTCTCTATTTGCTGCTCCCCATGTAATGCCAACGTTCTCCTCCAATAAACAACTCAACCATGGATTTATTTTGTTTTTCTATGAATAACGGCGGGATATCATGGAACATTTAGTGGTGAGCATAGTCAATCCGGTATCTTGACTCGCTCACAACAATGTAATGGTCGCTGCCCAAACATGAGATTCTTATGAATAATTAGTGGATATGTGGCAATGCCAACTAGAGTAGCAACGGAAGACAGAAGTGTTGGAACGATGGAGCAATCTGTGTGTTTTTGGAAATCGAAGACATGTGGAAAAATGGGTTTGTATTGTGAATGAATGTCATGGTAAGGTGTACATCTCTAGGTTTTTAGATTTTATCTTCCTTAGAATAATTACCGTTCCCATTTTGGATCCCGCTTCGTTCATTTGATCAGCATCGAAACTTATTTCGAGAAACAAAGTGTAAACGTCTGCGTAGTTTTCGATTATATTAGCTTTGAAAATCTTAGATTGGGGCCCTATCACTTAATAAGTGTACGATTATATGCATGTGTACATACATGCTTTGTATCTGTTGTAAAGCAAATGAAATTTGTCACGACTGCGTAATAATTTGTCTTCAGTTCAAGTTGAAAAATTTCGTTTTCATGTGATTGAAGTGTGAAGGAGGAAAACCACATACTTGTGACGTTAATCAGCTTTTCAGCAGTATCCTAAATTGTAAAAGTATTAGGGATAAAATCGTCGGGAAGCACTGGATATTCGTGAAATCTTCAGTGTGGTTTACAACTGTGTCAGACCATCAGTGATTCTAAAACGGTTTCACATAATAAGTGTATAGATTACAAAAATTAACAGTTAAAAAGACTACAAGGCCATACGCAACTAAAAAATAATGCCTCCAAAAATACCCGATGATGCGTTGCATACGGGCAAAAGCACGCAGTTTTCATTATATACATATACCGTTAGCAGCTTTCAAATAACACCGTTTAAGCATGAAAAAAGCTAGTTTTGGCATATCAAGAAAATCGCAAGCAAATAATTTTCAGGGAAAATAGATAACCAGAATACCTAAATAGTGCTGATGGGATGGCCACACGAGACTCACTTTCAGTTTCAATTTTAGCCTGGGGAAGATAGGGTGAGATTACATCTCGTATCCTTACTTGTGGATTTTAGAAAATTTACTCAGATTACCTGGACCACGCATTCTTAAATCTGAAATTTAGACGATATAAAAGGTAAGCCAAAGACAAACTGATAAGCAACTTCAATATTGTTTCTTCGAATTTAGAGGCTGGTTGCTTGTCTGCAGTAATCAAGTATAATATCACTAAATACTACAAAACGTCAAAAGGTCATGGGACATTCCTTAATCTGTGTGTGTGAATTATATGCAGTGAAACGTTATAACCGTGTATACATGATAACGCTGGTGATCAATATGAACTGAAAGGGGATTTGTTACATCAGAAGATGCCCTGTATATTCTGGGATCGACAACGCATTTGTCCGAGGTCTGAAATTGATACATAAAACCCTATAAATCAAGCGGTTTTAGCGAGAACGCAAGGAGCAGAAGATGTTGATTTGACTACCGGACAATATGAATACATACTCATATGTATATACATATACTCACCTTCATAAAAGGGAAGCTATTTCCTATACAGTCTCATTCATCCGTCCTTTGGGACATCTTATAGTGATCAGTAAGTGGCTTTATAATAATAACGAAAATAATAATTATTACACAGGTCTTTTACATAAGTTCTAAGTAATAATGTTAAAACGTGGGTTAATAAAATAGTTGAATTAAAAGTTATTAACCGTAGGAAAAACAGTAAAATATTAAAAATATATAAAAGAAAATCAAACACTGTAAACGCAAATCAGAGTCTGATACCACTAATACACCATGTCAATGACAGGAACAGTTTGATACAGACACACTATCATTAGGCGTGTACAAATAGGAAAGGTACACAGTAGAATTACTGAGTGGTATGCATGATTCAAGAATGAGTTTGCTGGCAATTATCAACTGGAAAGCGCTTGATATAAGCTGTGACCTAGACGTGTGCGCACAGAAGGTGCATTTTGTGTGGAGGCACCAAGGATGTTCCATAACGAATAGTGTTTTGAGAAGCGGCAAATTAGGGAGGGAAAAATCAGCAGCGAGGCATCTGTGTACTTACAACCAAAGCATTGGTCGACCTTTCAAGGAGAAGTAGACAATGCAGTGGTAAGTGAAGATAAATTTCATACAGACCACTGGAAATGAAATAAACGGCTGTAATATAGCTCACAAATTGAGGGGTACAGCAATGAAGAATGAAGGGTTGTGAAGAATGTCAAGTGTATAGAAGAGCAGTTGAAGTAAAAATATAATGACTTTACATCAGACCTAACAGTTCAGTAAGAAGAGTAAAGTTTGCAAAACACATTCATAATTATATTCACTGTCTATTAGGTTTTATCAAATGTCAACCTCCAAGTCATACTGTAAGTGCCTATCTAAGCATGCTGCATTTTGTCTTGGCAGAATAGTGACTTCTGTATATTTTTGGAAAAATGAATCCCAGAAGTGACACGTGTATAAGAGCAATCTCGTTTTTACCGATTAGTTGCCTCATCAGTTAAAAAGAGCAGGAAAAGCAAACAGAATTACAGAGGGATATCAGCTTATCTCAGTTGGCGTTGTTGTCTAGTTTCAAGCTGTTTTTGTTAGCGGCCGGTTTAGTCCATCAACTGGAGCGACGCTTATACGTTAAGACTTAGGAGTATTTATTCGAATCCAGTAGTGACTCTGCCAGATGCAGATGAACGTGGTTGGCACGAGAATCACTGGTTGAGCTGGTGCCTAGATAAAAATTTTGTGTCTGATTACATTTGACTTCTGAAAGCTTACACAGGAGTCCAACCGTCTACTCATGTCTTTTTTAAGCCCATGTCTGAGAAGTCGTTCCGCTACTACTATTGTTCTATGTTTAGTAGGATTTGAAATATCCAGCACAGAGTGTTTCACTAAGTTTCTTCCACAAGGACAGAAAAGGACTGATAACAGAGTAAGTAACTACACTATAAAGTAAACAGGCGACTTGGAATTATAGATTTCAATGGTTCAAGAGTTTATACAACTGTTATTAGCTAAATGTTTAGTAAACACGCTGTATATCTTAAATAAACTGAGAGTTTTAGTCCGGTTGTTGGAACTATCCAGAAGATTACTTGTCTGAAGACAAGCTATCAGAATAAGCTCAGGGTTTATCGTCTGAATTTTCGGCCTTCCACTGAATACTGAGAGTTACATAAAGAACAGTACACCGCTAAGTGCTTCCAACTGGAAGTTATACACCTAGGTCCAGTACCTTGCCGCCGTGTCGAGAACAGTGCTTGATGTCGTAGATATGTTGTTTACCTGCAGTTTTAAAACCCCTCTATTTGCTGAGCCAGGTAAGTCTACAGCGATACTATCGGGCACTTTACTTTCTCAAGGTTTGATAGAATAGTCCACTTAGTGGTGCATTAATTCTCAGCAAAAAATTATTTCCTCGTGTCGTTGGTCAAGCTGATAATCTTTGCATTTCCACGAAACTGGACTGTTAGAGGTTTGATGACGTACTCACGATTCGGTATAAACCGTCATTTAAAACTTATCAGTCCGATGGGTGTACTCGATCGCTTGACTTTAGGGGCCGTTCCCCGCAAAGTAGCGGCCATGTAATGGAAGTGCGCAATGGGTGAGGTTTTCGTATTCAGTCACCGATAAACACCCAATGGACATCAATCGCTTCTGTCGTTTTTGGGGATCGTATGCAAAGGAGATGACCATCATCTGTTCAATGGCCGGATGTTTCCTAAACATATCATATGGTCGAATTCTTCTCCGGTCACTAAGCTTTCCAGGATCCAGTAGGCGCGCTTTCAAAGGCCCTTTATTTTTATTGTAGTGTATGACATTTCTGGATACACTGTGGTTGTGTTTAATGCGGTTCTGCATACTTTTCAAGTGTTGAACAGAAAACGAACCAGATGGACTAGTGATGGAAAATCCTCAAACTTGGAGTTTCCGCTAACAATTGGTCAGCTCCTGACGGAGGATGTTGATTTCCACACACCGATCTGAAGTAGTGACCATGACGCAGTTCTGTGTAACATGGTCATAAACGAAACAATGGGAAGAAACGTAAACAAACCTGACCTGTGCTTCATCACAGCGCATTGCACACGCATGGAAGAGCATTTTATACATGCCTTGTGGCCACGGGAATGGTTGAGGCTGACAGTGATTATCACTGGCTTGCTACGGGCAGAAAGGAGAGCCTAGTTCAAGTGGCAAGTCTCTATCAAGGATTCTGACCGTAGTTCTTACTTCAATTTGAGGAAAAGATCTAATGTCAAAGTCCGAAGTGATTGGAGACGCTTTTAGATGAAGCTAACGGCTAAAATACAGGCAAACCCTAAGCATCTGCTTAGGTGGTGACCAAAAGAAAACCTACAAACCAGAATGTTTGTGTTCTCAAAGGTTCAACTAGTGAAGACCTTATCAACCTAGAAATGGCTGAGATCTTGAACACCAACCTCTTTAAACAATTTAACCAAGTAAGGACACATTCACAGCACTGCTCAGTCATAGTTCCACCTGATTGGCTTAGGGAATTTCGGACTAACACCTGACTTTGTACTGAGGAACTTAAATCCTTGCGCCCCCGAAAAGTTTCCAGGGTGTGACAATATGTTCCCCATAGTCTTGAAGCAATGTGCAGAAGCGCTCAGTTCACCGATATGTGACCTGATCAGGCATTCACTTGAGTCACTCCAACTCCCGGATGAATGGAACCAAGCGGTCAAGTTGAATGCAACTGTCCACTTCATGCGAAAATAATTTGGTGCTATCACCCTAGAATTATTCTTAACGTTGTTTACGACATATGCGCACCCACACCTTGATGTTCACGCACACCCTCTACTTAAAAAAGACATAAATCTCTTGGATCAAATGCGAAGACGAGCAACGAAACAGGTAATGGGGTTTAAGAATAAAACTTATGAAGATAGACTCCAGCACTTGGGATTATTACCCCTGAGTTATAGGAGGATCAGAGGTGATCCGATTGGGGTGTACAACATATTAAGCAAGCCAAATCATTACAACGTGAGCATCTTACGAAGCATCATCACCACACTACTCGAGGTAATCTTATGAAAACTGCGCCTCAAAGATTGAACAATTAGGGTTTGCACACTTTTTCTCATTCAGAGTTGTTTCAACTTGGAATGCTCACCCAGCCGAAGTGACCTCAGTTCCCTTGAAAGGTTTAAATTAGCCAATAAGGATACGGATCCTCGACCTCAGGTATTTAAATCAGTTTTAAAAATTAGAGCTGGCTGTTGATTTTATGTGGCCCATAAGTTTCTAAGGTTCATAGTAATACTTTTTATGAAGAGAGTTTTTGACGAAGATTTTGATAGGCGTTTTCTATAATATACTTTTTCCCCAGATACATCAACATAATTATTTATTGTCGGTAAGGTAAATTGATATATATTGCCATGTAGGAATCATTAGTTACTTTATGTGATTCATACGGCGTTTGTTCTTGAACGTAAATCATGAAATAAGGAAGCGGTATGCTGTCAACAACACTATGATGTATACATCATCAATGTTCTCACTGTCACATTCCACCTAATTGAATTCTTTCTCGCTACTTTATGAAAGGATAGAATATAATTTAATCTCGATATTCACGTTAATTAGTGCTACTGTGTGTGAGTTTCCCACTTTACGACTTGTTTGAAAAAGCTAATATACAATGAAACTATTTATAAACCTACAATTATTAGTGTAATAACTGGCGTTTTTCATATTGATTCATCACTATACGTTTCAACACTAGTCAATGCACTTCTGAAAAACAATCAATGAAGCTAGGATTTATCAAATATTTCCTATTCACAGGACTAAAATACTCTTCCCAGTTTCTTCTGTTTTCCAACAACCCTTGACTTTGGAACCATATGCTTTAAACAAAATGAATTTGTCCAAATGCCTTTAAAACCGAGGTGATTATAATTTTCGTGGAAACTTTTGTTGCCAATTAATCTTCGCTTGATCTACCGATGGGTATAAAGACATTTAAACAGTAAGGGAGACATCGTTCTTATCAACTGGTTATTGCGTTACCTATCAACACAAGCAATTTGTAACAGAAATCCTATAGACTAGCTTTGTGTCGTCATTAGCGCCTAATTTAAAAGACCCTATTTTGGATTTTGATGTTGAAGCGTATTCCAAATGTACTATTAAGACCTTCAGGAAGATTTATCGTTTTTCACCTGATTGTATTTTCGATTACAGTTACGACACACACACAAATAGCTATCTTCCATTCAGCTCGTCAAAAATCTGTTCGTCTGATTCGCATTAAGTTTTTGTCACTAAAAATACATGTTGGAACTCTTTAAGTGGTTTTCTAGCAGTAGTAAGGTTTTATTTTAAAACAACACTAATGAGCAGCTACTCCGTATTTGTAGATAGCAAATATAAAAAGAAATGCTTAACAATAATCAGTGAAAGAGTGAAATGAAAATAATAGTAGAATTCATCCGCTACCTACTCCCTCAAACTGAGATGTCACAACAGTTGGCAAGTAAAACGTCATTTATACTTAGTTTGCTTACTTAAGGTAGCAAAATTCATGTAGCCATAGTTTGTCTGTTAAATAAGCCAGGCTTATTTAGCAAGCTGGTTTCGGTTTTGACAAGTGGCTTCTGCTCTTTTATGCTTGTTCAAGGCGACTATATTGCGTAAATACAACTAAACAGCTTCCTGTTCTAAATGGCATGCGGTTGTTGTAGAGAATTCGATATTGAAAATTTTGGTTATCTTTTAAAATACATGTTCTCTAAAAATGAAACCAGCTTGTCTTGAGATATGGAAGTAACTTAGTGAGTAGGACCAACTTTGCATTTTAAATTGATCTATTCGTCATTCCAAATGAACATTTTGTTACAATTTTACTTTAGATAAATTACCCAGAATGAGAGTTAACTATGTGGATGAATTATACGAAGCAACATCAGAGCATGTAAAGCAGTTGATTATACTTGCCGATTCAAAAAAATATGCTACTGCTGAATTCGATGGATCATTAAAATCATTTCTGAATAGTTACAACCCTGACGATGCACCAGTGAATATAACAGAGTATCGTACAAGAGTCGCAGTGGATATATTGTCAAGGTTATCAGTTTTGGACAACCTTGTATCTATTTACCGTGAATTAGGAAGAATGGCTATTCCTCTGAGTTATTTTACTTTCAAACCAATCCCTTGTAAAAGATGGGTCCTCAAGCTGATAGACTTTCAGCAATCTCTGTCTAATTATATGACAGTTAGCATAAGCTTCACGCAGAAATTAATTAAATCTGATATATATTTGACGGAAGTGCGGCGTATCTTAAATGTCATCAGTAATATGAATATGTCTGAGGTTTGTTTTACTTTATTTCTAAAATATACTGTGGTAGATTATACTTCCACTAACGAGCTGCATCATCTGTGCATTAAATAATGCATTGGCTTATGAATGTCGTTTCATAACACAAATACTTAGAGAATATAGTCTACGGGATATTTTGAATCGTTATACTTGTTGTGATCCAAAACTTCGAGTTTGTGGCATTATTTATCAGTTAATATTTTATTTTCTAGTTGGCTATAATCATTTTTTTGACATTTACTTACAATGATGTCAGTCAACTTTATCTAAATGAAGAATCTATTGAGTTGTTTGTGCATCAGTTCCATTATACTGTTGTTGGAAACAGAAAAAGTGGTTCCTTTAGTGGCTTTGTTCTAAATAAAGGTTGGTTATTAGCTCACAATTATTATTTTCTAATTACTGCTGCATTATCATTTTCGCAAATATACCAATCAAAATACGGGATTTAGATAATGCTGGTTTGATTTTCTACAATGCCAATCAAATATAAACTGAAATGAAACAGAATCATAATTAACGACAATAATTGAAAGTTAGGGCACATGTTTCGATTCAGATCATACCCTAGTACGAGTGTGTATTTGTTTGAGGCTCGGATGCAGAAGACTCGATTGGTTTTTGCCAACCTGTGTCACCTATGGCTCAGGCGAGATGTCCGCTCGCTAACCAAAGGACGAGTGTACTGTTCAGCAGTTCTCTCCGTCCTACTATACGGATGCGAAACATGGCCGTTAAGAGTAGAGGACTTTCGTAGGTTACTAGTCTTCGATCATCGGTGTCTCCGAAGCATTGCTCGTGTATCCTGGGACAACCGTATAAGCAATACTGTTGTTAGGAAACGAGTTCTAGGTAGGGACGGCAAATCAATAGATGAAGTGGTGAAATTTCATCAGCTGAGGTGGTTGGGATATGTTTTTTGAATGCCCAACCACTGGCACCCTCGATGAGCGATGTTTTGTGGTGTAGTAGTAAGAAGAAAGCTAGGTGCGACCAAACCAAAACATGGCAGACATCCATGAAGTCACTGACAAGTGGACTGAGCCGTGTTGGTAAGTGTGGGCTACCTGGTTGGGGTCCGCGAGACTAAAGTCACCGATGGTTAGAGACCTTGAACGACATGGCTCAAAACCGTTTGCGACGGCTCAGGTGCATCCACTCTTTGTGTTCTATGAAATTGTAACCTTCTGAATTCCTCATAATCTCTATCTTTCTCCTTCTAAATTTATTTCACTGAATTATACTTCTCGAATCATATCCTAGCTCCCTAATCTTCTTCATTACTGCTAATACTTCTACTATCGCTACCACTATTGGATTTGAACTGACAGTTGCGTCTCTGTGCTGATGTGGTAATGGCAATTTGGACCGATGTACTTACGTATGAAGTTCTGCGTTGTATCTGTCTGTCTGTCTGTCTGTCTGGTTTGTAACCAATAAACTATCACTTTACACTAAGTTAAAATTTTTATCACATTCTTTATTATGTTTGCAAACTGAGAAACATTTTTATTTAGTAAGGGTTCATGGCTTTCTGTTGTTGATATTCAGGACTGCAAGTGATCAATCCCTATCACCACAGGTGTTTCATAGGCATGTCTTATCGATATAGCTTTTAGCACTAAGTTTCCACTGATTATTTTTGTTTGAAAACAACAAGATAGTAATGAACTGGTCAAACAGCCTCATTTCAACTGGATTACTTAAATAATTAATGGTGCCAATCCGTTCTCACAATCCGTTTATATGATTTAAACTAGATGGTCTAATTACACAGTCGGAATTTGGTAAAAAAAGAATATTGAAATCCTCAATAAACCATTGTCACATCCCAATCAGAAACATGAGAGCGCTGGACGACCTTTTCATCCTGGTATGGGATTTATCAGCAGTGCGCATCCACGACTCCTGCCACTCGAGGGATTCGAACCCAGGACCTTCAGTCTTGCGCGCGAGCACTTAACCTCTAAAAGGATGAAAGCTTGCAAGAAGTATGGAAAAATTGGCAAACATCCAAATTATGACCTTTCAATTTAGTTGATATTCAGTGAATGCAATAAGATTTTTGTAACTTGACAAAAGCACTGAAATGGCCACTGGTTACAAACACTGGAACCTACTTACTCCCTATTGTATAGAAGATTAAAGACTGATACTTTCAGATTAAAGGATAAGGATAAGATTGCAGTTGAATGCATTTATCATGTACGAACTGTCAAACCACAACTGATCCAACCACTGATCAAAATGTCATCGAAAATTACGATTTATATCTGATCAACTTATGTAGTAAATAGTCGAATTTGGTTACTTCGAATTATTCGATACTCTTATTCTTATTATTTCTTATCAAATATGGGTCAGACTTATCAAAGAAAAGTTGTTTTTTTTCACCAAACAGATAATCAATCCATAAACTAAACTATGCGGTCACTAAGACTACCAAAACATTATGCACCCGTTAATAGTAAGATTTACGGCTATATGGGACTAGCAAGACATTCTGAAATTTTAAGTATTATTTTACAGCATATAATGACAAACATCTCAACCCAACTGTTTGCCTCAAAACTTTTCGCAATTCCAAGTGCGCTTATTCTGTATCGTATTAGAATTTTTGTGCAAATGAAGAATTGGGCGTGTTAATAAATCTTTTGTTTTTTGAATAAATAATAGTACTACGTCTTTTGGCTCTGAACCATGAAAACAGAATTGAGTTTGGCAATCGTGAAATTGTACGTCACTTGATGTCGTTGCCCAATTCTCAGTCATATGGCACAAACGAAATATCAATAACTACACATATTTTATTATCAAAAGTTTCAAATAAAAATGCCATTCGTGAAATACAGTCATTAGCAGAGACATACCGCTGCAATATAATTGAGTTGGAGGAAAAAGTCCGAACATATTTTGAAGGTGTTAGTATTGATAAATTCTTACTTCAATATCCAAATGAACCTGATCTCGTTGACGACCAAGGTAATATGCGAAAACTATAATTCAGTTAGGTATTTTGCATATTATTATCTCACATGTAAAAGTAGCATAGAGATTATTGAATTTATTTCACACATCACTCTGAACTATAGCAAATAAAAATGAATAATACAAGTTATTATTTTTACAATTTATTTCTCATAACTCTTAATTATTATCTTTCCCATTATATCTCAAGACGTGTTTCATACTCTATTTTATCACATCAAATTAAAGAGAATTATAGTTAGATCTGTATTATAAACCTTGATGGTTTACCCTAGTGAACCTTTCGTGCTTCCAGTCATTAGATCTTTTGAATTAACTAGGCGTTAGGTAATAGAATAGAAGTTTGTGTTATGCTCGTCAATTGATATGCTTGTAACTATTACGAGCTCAGCTTAGTCAGTAAACGGAGCGAGGATCGATAATCCGGCGACAGGACAGGCTACGCTAATCCGAGCGTCTCAAGGCCCCACTAAGTAGAGGAAGAAGTCTTGACAAGACGTAGAAAGTGTATTCTACAAGCACCCAGAAATTATGAGGTTAAAAAGCACACAAATCGATTTTATTTGTATATGATGGAAACGTCCTTGTGACAGCCACAAAAATAGCATACTAAAATAATACGTCAACCGATGACAGCCAAGGATTTTCCGGGTGGGGAATGTAATCTCAAGGTCAACTGATCAGCCCATGCGCGAAAGCATAAAATCCAAAATTAGGACCTCTATCAAATGAGTTCTGGGGATCTAACGTCCCCAACAGTTTGTCTACATGTTACATTACTACGTCCGGTATTAAACATCTATTTGTGGACATTTTTGGGTTTAATATTGTTCGTGACTGAAATTGTAGTATTCGGATCACTACATAACGGGATATGTTATAGTTCCTAAGATTTATATTCGACACTGTTGTTCTCCAATCTAATGTATTATGTAGATATCCTCCTAGTTTGACAAATTCTGAGGAATTCTAAGCCCCCCATACAATACTTCCTAATGTTGATATGGTAAACCACATTCAAATTTCATGGTATTATAGACTAGGAATATTTGTCCTTAATATAAAATTTCCTAACTAACTGCATTTATAAATAAAGGGACAATAAATTAGTCGCTTACTAAACTGATCAGTTTCGTCTATAAAAATCAATAAAGATTTACAATAAGTAGCGTAAACATTCGGGCCGGTTTTGATCAAATAAGCAGTAACAGTTGGTCTTATTGTTTATCAAACGATAAGAATTCAAGTTTTTAATCATGCAGTTCGTGTTTTGGGATTGTGAGACTTTGAATTTGATAGCAAGTGATGTTGCTTATGCTGTACCCATTCTACATGGTTATTTGTGAATGAATTTTGCACAAAATACTACAACAGAACGGAAAAAGATCAGTGCGTACATAGTTGTCATACATTATGTTATTTTCGACGGAGATTGTGAGCTGTAAATTAGTGGTGTCCATACTCGGAAGTTCTGTAGTTTTGTTAAACTAAATCGACTATAATGAGTTTCATTAGCAGAGAGGGATGGTGACTAGAAGTGGAATCCCTAACGCGTGTTTCGTTCTATTTGGGACTCATCAGCTGGATGTACCTACATCTCAGAGTTGATGCTCACTATGGGACTTGGTTTGAGTCCCTAGATCCCGTTACTAGCCACTATCCACCTTTGTTAATAATGTTTGTAACTTGAAGACAATATCGACGCAATTCTTACCGAATGCACATATGCCAAAGAAACTGGCCCGTCTTAAACATCAATGAGAAGATTCAAACAACCAACACAAATGTATTATGAGCTTTGTTCAGTTTTAATGTTTTTTACGGCGAAATGTTGTCAAAATAATGTTTGTTGACCATGTGTATTTGTATTTTTATTGTTTTGTAGAAGATAAATCATCTACTAGAGTGGAAGAAAAAAATCCCCACCATCTGGATGGTCATATTATGATAAGCTACAGTCATTGTGATAAAGAAATAGCATTTAAAATTAAAGAAAGTTTAGAAAATATGGAAATGAAGGTATTCGTTTGATTATGCATATATGAATAAACCAAATAGGGTTATATTATATGCCAACCTCAAGTCATTTAGAGTTTCCAAATAGGAAACCAGTTCCTAGAAGGCCAAATGATGAATAACATTTAGGAGCATATCCTTTATCAGTAAATAAAAATAAAAAATTAGAAAAATTGTAATAAATGTCACTTAAGATCACAAGTTTTAGTGAGTTTGTCGTCAGCTATATTTCAGTCAAAAACGTTTATTAGGTTAATGTACCCTTATGGTACGTGGTTCAGTAACACACCGCTACAAGTTCTTCATATCGACGAATGTGGACATAATCTATGCGTATGATATGGAAGAATCATTTGCTTCATACGAAGTTGCTTGTCATCAATATTTAGTTTTAATTTTCGAGCCAGTACATAGGAATTATTAGGTTATTTCATTCCCTATAATTTAAAACGCTAATCTAAAATTGATCTCAATCAGTTTCTAGTTTTGACGGTGATGGCATCACGCTTGATTGGTAAAACATTTGATCATTTCACTGTTTACCCTCCTTTGTAATTGACTTTTCTATTTTCATATGTTATTTGTCACGACTATTCATTCTAGTTATATTGGTATCACTTTTATATCTCGCTGAATCTAATCTTACTATATCAATTGGCTGAATATCAATGTAATCAGTCGATCTGTTGTTTTAGACTCCCTTATTTGACCTGAAGTAATTATGCTGCTGATTTTCTAAATTTTCCCACATTCATGTTGCATGACTTCTAAAAAATAGTATATTTCAAGGTACATTTCTTACAAACTTTTAGTGGTATGATACTATAACCAGTTTCAGTATTCAATCTGTGGTATTTAACAGGGGACAGATTCAAAGTATTCGATATTGGACATTGGCATAAGTAATCGTATTTTCGTATTCGGATGTATTGGTGAAACGTGTAATACAGTTTTAAGTACGTAGTATGTTTATTGTTAGTGATTTTCTTTCAACGTTACATAAAATGGACTTGTATTCGCATCAATAACATTTAGTTTTTTTCTATTTTCTCAGATTTGGATTGATAAGGACTGCATGGTTCAGGATGTTAAAATTTTAGATGCAATGGCAAATGCTATACAGAATGCTGCAGTTGTATTAATACTTTTTTCTAAACCATATCAAGACAGTGAAAATACCAAAGCAGGTATATGCATGATTAAATTTTATGTTCTATAAAATTACCTATTACGTAGATACTAACTGTACTAATGTATCCGTTTTAGTCACTCAGACAGTCATAAGCAACAAAAGTACTACTCAAATAGTTTGCTCATTATTTGCAACTACCGTATACCTTTATTTCTCTGATTCGCTGTTTGATAAATAGAGAGCTTCCACAGGTCGTATATATCGGATTTCCTAATGCATCCTTCAGTAAGCTTGTTGTTTAAACCTTTTTCTTGTTAATCAGTCCTCATCGATACATGCACTACTGGAATAAATTAATGCTTAGATATTACTGATGTGGTTTGATGGTCCTATTCTGCCTTCGGTTTAGTCATCAATGCACACCTATCTGAGTGCACATTGGCACAGTCTGTGGAACACGCATATTATAATCAGCCAAAGTCACATAAAAACGAGAACCAGAATACCATATAAGATTTCCTAATTAAGTGAGACAAATGTATGATTTCACGTCGCGTGCGAGTTATGGTGCTGATAGTCGTTGAGTATCCAGAGTCCATACTTGTCTGAATAGATTCGACTTGTAATCATTATCTTCTTGAACACGTACATCGATGTTCCATAGTGACGCGAGCCTAGATGTTGTGTCGATAGTCAGTGTTGTTCCATCTGATGGAGTTTCTCTTACAGTGAATTCAAACGATTGATGATTGCGTGTATATGGTTTTGTTGCTGCTGTTTTTGTTTGTAACGTACATTTAGAAAGATTTGAAGGACTCAATGAAAACCCTCCAGTCCTGTATACAACCGAATATCCTACCAACGTTCAAATATATGATTTGGCACAACAATTAGTTGTGATTTACATGTTTCTAGTATCACCATAGTTTTTCACACCTAACTTTCATGGAAGTGATTGGATCCGATAAATGTTTCAAGACAACAGTTCGAACATAAGTGTACACATATTCGTATAAGAAATGAGTAGACCATTTGTAGGACATTCAAGATTATCTGACTGTGAAATTTTCTAGTCCATTCGCGATGTCAGCTTTGTTGAGAACCTAAAAGAGGATCCGTCATGCATCTATGGATCTTTGAACATGTAGATACAATTCATTGGGAATATATTCTGCTATCTCTACTCCTTTCATTTGAAACACAGGATCTATTGTATTAACTTACTCTAAGCTAGTTAACACTTTCAAACTGTTTGCCTTGATAATAGAGATACAGTTTTCTTCTTTGTGTGTACCAGTCCATTATTCGCAATGGTTTACAAGAAAATTTCGGGAGACCCACCATAACAGTCACCGAAGCCGATACTTCTCATCTAGTTTAAGGATGTGCAGCACCATAGGTGGTGTATGTCAGCTTCCGTATCAACAATCGAGGATGTTCAACTGCAAACAGTAGACAAACAGAGTCGAATTGATCTATGGTGGTTACTGATCAGTATATGATACTGAACCTGCCACAAATTAACATCATAGATCAGTATCGCAGAATGGAATTGCCTTCTTCGGATCTGAGAAATGTTGACAGTCAGTTATATTCCATCAGAAGCGTGAATATATTTCCGAAAATCATTTACAATCTCCTATTGAGTGATAAAAAGGAGGTAGACCAAGGAACACATTACGCTTAGAATTGGAGAAAAACACGAAACGAATGGATAGTACTGGAAAGGAAGGCTCAGGGCAGAGTAGGTTAAAGAATGCTGGTCGGTGGCCTACGCTCCATCAGGAGTAACAGGCGCAAGTAAGTAGTTATTGAGTGATGTATTTTGCTTGACGTTAGTAAACAGTCGAAGCACATCGTAAACTACCAGTATTGTTTTACTTTCAAATCATACCTTATTTTAAAGAAGCGGAATACACTCGTAAACTAAAGAAACCAGCTATTTTTCTTCGTGTTGAACCAAAGTTTGTTCCAAGTGGTTGGTTGGGTTTCATGATAGGTGAGAGTCGTTATATTGACTTCTCAGGGAAATATCCATTTGATGAAAAATTTGAAGAATTATGCACCACAATCGTGAGTTTCAACGATTTGCAATGATAGAACTGTATTATAGTGTATCTTGTGTTTTAGGTTCACTTTTATCTATTCTAGTGATTTCCCAAACACTTCTAACAATGACATTAATAATTATCATACAATTACCTATGACCTACCGTTGATAGTGAAAGAGCACACTTGTCGACCATTTATTGGAAAGATTTATGTCGAGAATCTTTCTGCCTGTAACCGTATTTTTGAACATTTTCAATTGCACATAAAGTCATTGATTAGCCGATGAAATGTGTGTATCAGTAAGAGATTTAGAACACTGTGCATACAGTAAGAACTAGTCAATTATCAGTCTAGAAGATCCCGTCGATGGGCAGAACACTCTAAGGAGCACTTCAGCTGTCTTTCAGCCACACTTCGGTTACCCTTGATCTGCAATCAACCTGAATGGCAAATTGATGTAAACCCTCCAACTCTTAATGATGTTGAAAAGGCTATAGGGAATATGGAGCGAAAAAGAGCAGAGGGCCCTGATAGGTTAATACTAAGATTTTTAGAGCTGATGGTCCAGTTTTAGCAGTTCGATCGACTGAGATCTTAGCTAGAATCTGGGAACTGGACTCAATCTTATTTGACAGATCTCAATCACTGACTGTCACAGTCTATAAGAAAGAACAAAAGTTCTCTTGAGACAGTCACACAGGAATCAGTGTCTAAAATATTTGCTTCACTAGTACTTCAACGTCTAACTAGAGCTTGTGAACAGTAGACTAGAAAAAATTAGGCTGGTTTCAAACCTGAACGTGGATGTATAAACAAGGTATTCACACTTCGTAAGGTCCTAGAATACAGACTCACGATACGACGTCCCACAATAGTAGTATTTCTCAACCCTAAGGCGGTACTGGACTCTGTTAATCGTTAGCTCCCATGGTAGTGTCTGTCATTAATAGGTGTACCAAAGAAGTACATTAACCCTATACAAACTCTCTACTCGAATACCACTGGTCGAGTTAGAACTTATGACGAACAGTCATCGGAATTGATTACCGAGAGCGGTGTTTCTCAGGACTGTCCACTTCCTCAATTCCTATTTAACTTTGTCATTGACATGCTTTTAGGTACAACTCTTTCATCATCTGACTTCAGAAGTTGACCTTCTACCAGGAGAATCGTTTTTTGACTTAAAATACACCAGTAACACAGTTCTGCTTGGTGAAGACGCTGACAAAGTGCATAGTCTCCTGACCATCCTAAGCTACAATGCAAGTATGTTCAAGATGCGATTCTCCCCGTCGAAATGCAAAATTTTGCTTCAGGATTGGCTTACATCGACACCTGAACTAGTGGTAGGAAGTGAAGTAGTTGAGTGTGTTGACCACATCACTTATCTTGAGAGTCTCATCAGTGTTGATGGCCTGGTGTGTGACAAAATCTCCGTATGGATACAAAAGTCTTGACTGACTCTTGCCAACTTGCGTCACTTATGGCGTAGTCTATACATCCGTCAGTTAACCGAAGGACGAATTCACTGCGTAGCAGTTCCTACCTACTCTATGGATGCGAAGCATGGCCTGTCAGAGTTGAAAAACTTCGTACTGTTTTCTATCTGTTTTTCGATCATAGGTGTCTCTGAAGCACTGCTCGTGTATCCTGGGATTATCGAGTAAGCAATGTTGTTGTTAGGAAACGCGCACTAGGTGGGGATGATAAATCAGTAGATGAAATATTCAAACTTCATCAGTTCAGATGGGTGGGATATGTGTTACGTATGCCCAACCATAAACTGCCTCTATGAGCGATGTTTTGTGATGTAGGAGTAGATTGGAAGAAAGCTAGGAGCGGCCAAACCAAAACATGGCAGAAATCCATGAAGTCACTGACAAGTGTACTGAGCCATGTTAGTAAGTGTAGACTACCTGGTTGGAGTCCGCGAGACGATAGTAACCGATGATTCGAAACTTTGTATGGAATGGCTCAAAATCGTTTGCAGTAGCGCAGATGAATCTTCTGAATTCCTCATCACCTATATTTTTTGTCTTTGAATCTATCTCACCGGATTATACTTTTTGAATAATTTCATTGAACCCTATTCTTGTCCATTACCGCTGATACTTTTACTACCTCTACTAGTATGAGATTCGAACTAACATTTCGATCTATGTTGATGTGATATGGCAACTTGAACTGATGTATGTGCTTACCAAGTTCTACATGGTAGATGACTGACTGAATCATATGATGTCTCTGATTTTCACGAACTATACGTTGCTTTACTGTTCACCTTTTCGAGCAACACCTTGTAGTTGGTTTATTCAATGTCGATCAAGAAATATGTAAAGGTTATCACGTATTTTATTTATTGACCTCATTAGCCTAATATGATTAACCTGTGTTACTCATTTTAGGAGTACAATGTGTTTACTGAATTTAGCATACTGTCCAAAGTTACGCCCACTTCTTAATTTTACTTTATATACTAGTCGCTTGTGAACTATCTAGCTAAGTTGTACTAAGAAATTAGACAGGAAAGATACCTAACGTTCAAAATGTTTAGACTCTGATCTTTCCCATCGATCGAATATTAGGTAATGGCTATTTAAGCTCCTAATGATGATCAAATATTCATAAATGGTGCTCATGGTAGAAAGTATAACATCTAAGTAGATTGACACTAAAGTTTATATGAAAGTATCTAGTCTGTGCTTTCTGAGCTCTTATTTCACTAGTTACATTTTTCCATAATTGTGCTTCGGTAGTTGAAATTACAGCAGTTCCATCCGAAAGAGAAGTCAGTTGGACGAATTAGGTGACTTAAACGTGAGAACTTACTCGTTATCGAGGCAATGATGAAAACATTTGAATCAGTGATGGGATCGACTAACATCAGCTGATATAACACTAGCCAGGATTTCAAAAATAGTTTTGATACCAAACTTCAAACTTTCAAGTGTATTAACGAACCTTTTACCTTTCATCATATACTAACTTGGGCAAATTGGCGGTAACTATCGAAGACAAAAGGATGAGGTCGCGCAGCATCGCTAGATCAATCAGAGTTAGACATTAACACCGTTAGATGCCGGCCCATTGGTCCAATGGTTAGGTGTTCCCGCACAATACCGAAGGTCCCGGGTTCGAGTCCTGCGAGACGCAGGAGTCGTGGATGCACACTGCTGATGAATCCCATACCAGGACGAAACGGCCGTCCAGTGCTTCCACGTTTTTAATGGTGGTCTAAAAATGATTGATTGATGATTTCAAACGTGTTGTAAAAACACTAATCTCCATAACTCTAATTGAAAATATTGTTTTTCCTCGTAACTGTAGCACAATGTTAGTCGTGGATCAATCACAGTGAAACAAGAGAAACCAAAGTATGTTATTTATACATTGACCGATTGATTTTGTTTAACCGTTTTTTTTCATCTCCTTTTGAATTCCTGTTGCGATTCTTAAATTCAAGTAAAGATTTAAAAGTGAAAGTCTTATCCCAATAAAAATATGAAACATCAGTTCATTTTGTATTCTTTTTAAATTAGCTAATCTCATAGTTAGCAACTAAATTAAGTAATACCGCTGTGATTAAAGGGAGCCACAATAAAATACAAAATTAGTACGTATCAGATAAAGAGCTTACTATCCTAATCTTTGATTGTTTCCTCAAAAACGATTTCACATCACCATTAAATTCCATCATCACTCTTAAGGTTCACATACACAAAAGATGAAAACCTTCTAGGTTAGTTGCCATCTCAATCATAAGTATTATATGACTTAAGTAAAGCAGCCGAAATATGCTTTTTAAAAGTAAACATGTGAATGTATCATTGGTTCTACACGGTATCTAGTAGATTTTTTAGGCGTTTCATGATGAAATTCAGTTTCAGTTAAAGTATAAAATACACCATGTTGATTGCTGCTAATTCACTTTGAATCGGAAAAAGACTATTGCAGTTATTTTACCTGTTAGTATGTTCAAAATTTCCGAAATTTGTCCAAGCAGTGATTTCAACCCCTTTCACATTTACACTGATTGACATGGGAAAATGTTATCTTGATTGATAATCCCCTCTATTCTGGTGGCTGCTATATCTCATCTACATTTTGCTCATTCTGTGTATTTTGATTTCAGGAAACCAGAAGCAAATGCATGTGTTTCAATGTAAAAAGAAATTGATAATTCGACATTTATTGAGTTTAACTTTGAAAACCTAATTTACTCAGTTAGAAATCCTTCCCTTTTGTTTCTTTTTTTTTTATGTAATCCATGTACTGTTCACACAAATGATTTCCCAATTAATAATCATAAACCTTTATAAACACTTTGATAACTTTTATAACTATTTTTTATCACATTGAAACATAATAATTTAACGCATTTTATGCATCATTTAAATGTTATTTTCTGATAGAAGAATTGGTAATATCATACTTTTATTCAGTGCGACAAATGTTGTTTTCTCTTATTCTGGTGAATAAACAATTTTTTCCAAACAGAATTGTATCAAATATTCTATTTTGCGACATTGGTAGTTTTTCTTGCCCCGAAATTATCTTAGCTGAACCTAGAAGCACTGGAAGGCTATTTTGTTCTAGTGTTGGTCTTTTCAACAGTACACACCTACGAACCCACACATAGTAATCGAAACCAGAACCTTCGATCTCACGGGCGAATGCTCAGTCGCTTGACCACTGAATCGAAATCCGACAGTGCTGATGCCCAACTCCAATCAATTCTTTATCGTGCGCTACCAGTCACCCATTGTAGTTGACTGACTAACCGAAGGATCAATCTCGTATAACCATTCGGAGGATTCGGTGAAAACAACTTTAGTAATATTTGTGATCATACATAGTAAAAATAATAATTCTATATCTGTCTCCATCTCCAAAGATGGGTTCCGTCCTGTCAAGTTTTCGTCACATTTTCATTTATTTCATTTATATATCACAGTTTCAGGTCTAGTTGTAAAAATTGGACATGCAGTTATTTTTGAACAAAAAGATAAAATTGACGATTAAGAGATTGTATTTGAAAGAAAAGAGCTACCAAGTGTGCAAACAAATGTAATTCATGCAAACTAAACAAAATACATTTATCAAGAGTTGTGAATGCAAGATAAAACAACTACAAGCCTTCATATTGCCAAAAGTAGGAGACTACTAGTCATAAGTTGTTAATTTGTTGTAAGGGTTACAGTTTTTTTTTTTTGATTCTCGTAATTTTGTCTCAGTGAATTCGACTGTTCCGTGCACACTAACGGTCATGAATTTCTATTGATTCATACAATATAAATGTGAGAGACGAATTTTTAGTCCAGATAATATTGATCTATATAATCAGACAGCAGGTCATCTTCAGTCAGTCAGACAGACAGAAATATACATACATATTGATGTATACAACAAAATATTTTGAAAAATATTCTAATCGGACTTAACAACTTTAAGTGGATGTTTATTCAAGGAAAATTACTTTTTACAACTCTGTAATTCTTGTATATATTTTCTTCAATTGTTTATACCAATTCTTAATTCCGTTTTGTCCAATATAATGAATAATTTTAAAGATGGAAGTTTTTGGTTATTGTTTCTTCAAGAGTGATATAAAAGTGAATAGTTCCATCACTGTTCTTTTTTTTCTTGGAAATCTGAAAGTCAACAGCCCACCGTAACCTACTAGTCTTGACTGATGAAAAGGTAAGTTGGTCAATTTTATAAAACTGTTTCTTGAAGGATTTACAAATGCAGTTAAGTCCTCACTATATCTTCAGTATATATGACAAAGGAAGTTCATTCGGGCCCATGTATATATATATTTATGTTGATGAACTATAGGAGATAACGATTAGCTGCAAAGTCAAATTTGAACCATTACGATTAACAAAGTTATAATACATGTGTCTGAATTGATAATTAGAATTGGTGACTAAATATTTATGTATCTGATAGAGGAAATGAATAATTCATTGGTAAAATACATGAGTAATATTTAGAATGGTATTTTTTCAAGGGATAACCAAACAAGCGGAGTACATATGAAAACCATACACAAGGTTGTTTACAGTAACTAGAATGAAAGTGACCCAACGGTTGTTAAAAGCATGACTAGAAAAAATAACTGAACACTGGATTCCACATGCCCAAGTTTCGCGAAGAAATTCTAATGGATATTTGCTTTGTTTTAGGTAAATAGGTTATGACTAAACTAAACATGTTTTGTTCATTTTTACTTGTGTCAACATTTGTGAAAATATGATTCATCATTAAAGTCATATTATCTTGATTGAAAATTGTCAAAATAAATCAGTGATAACTTGAATTTTCCTAATGTATTTGTAACCACTTGTTATTTGGAATTTTTCTCAGTATGTATTCAAGAATTGCTTTTCTATGCACATAAACAGGACAAACATTTTAGTAATTCACTTTAGTGTATGTATTCAACCAATATTGTTGTTATAATACAATTAGAATTTGTTTTAACTTAATTAGGCGATGTATTCTTCAGCATTTATGCATTGCTATGATTACCTGCTTTCAACAAGTATCAACGTAAAACTATGACTTTATTTACGATAGATTCCCTAGACAAACATTGCCCAATTTGAAATTCATTAGAATATAGCCACTTGAACATGTATTCAAATAATTATTTTGGTGTGAGTGGAAAGTGATAACGTACATCGATAAGTTTAACGTTCGATAATTTCTAAGTAATTTAAGAGGACGGGGTAAACAGTTAGTTATTAATTAATTCCACAGTATGCATTACAGACATATCTTAATTACACAAATAATGCCAACTAGAAATCAGCAAAGAGCTCCACCGTCTTAGAAAGGAGCACCTCATCAGTGTACCCAAGACTACACTACAGATTGACTTCATAACATTCAGATTAGCTGCGGATGTCTAATTTTCAAGCGATTAAGTGAGGATCCAATGATTTATATCTCTGAATTCAATCAATTCCTTATTGTACACAAACATCTTTCAGTTTTATTGTCCTTTAAGTGCCTCACATCGAACACTATCGGACTCCACTAGTTACAGCTTCTAACTAGCACTTTAGGAACTAACTCTAAATTATTTATCATGGTTAACATTAATTATTTATTCATCTAAACATATTGATTAATATTGGAATTTCAAGTCTCTTTCATTTCATGTGGTAGTTTTTATTGATACCTGAATATTGATAATTATTATATGATGTATAAACCGTTTTTAGACGACAAGTATATTCATTTTTGACAAACAACTAATTAATGCAAAATTTGGTCTGAATCACTCGCGGCATTGCAATGTGATTTAATTCATCCTGACAATATATTAAATCTTAATGACAGCAAATGCTGATCGATAAGTTAAACGGTAATTTACGAACTATGTATGTTAATAAAATTAGTCAGTGTTTGCATTGTATGCACAAGTTTTTACATGCTGTTATTAACATGTTATTAACAAGTTGTTTATACTGAAGAATAAAGCAGACATAATTCAATCAATTTTGTTGAAGAACACTAAAAGAGTAAATGGATAATGATGTAACCTGATGCCACTTTTGTTGATTAACTTAACTATTGATAACTCCGCCTGTATACCCTTGGAGGCTACTGCCGGTTCCAAGCCCGGATAAAGGAGGAAGGTTGGCGACCCCATCCCGTCAAAAAACTAACTTGCCAAAAAAAACGCTAACTAGAAGAAATAATTCAAACCATTTTAACTCTGCCCTGCAAGTTGGAAGAAGAATTATGACGTCACGTGATGAAAGCCGAGTTCCCTCGGAAGTCACGCGGCCGATGCCAATGAACGTCATCCAATGCTATGCATTTACCAATGACTTCGATGAAGGCGTTAAAGATCAATTCTGTGGAAGGCTGCAGTCAATCGGCGGCACAATATTCCCACACAAACGCATGCACGAAGATACATGGATTTCGCGGATCACACTTTTCAGAATCGAATTGACCATAAATGTATAAACAAAGAATTCAGAGGGAGCGTGGAGGATGTGAGAACGAAGAGAGGAGCTGAAATAGCCTCAGATCACCACTTGCTGGCCGCCAAAATGGAACTGAAACTCTAGAGACACTGAACAACGGGGCGGACAACATCGCAGAAGTTTAATACGGCCTTTTTTCGGGATACCGTAAAACGCAACGAATTCAAGAAAGCCCCTAAGCAATGGTTTCAGGCCTTGCACGATCTACTCGATGTATACACAGAAGCAAACAGGGAAGTGAAGAAGAGCATCACAGCTGACAAACGAAAATATGTGCAAGATCTAGCAATGACGGTGGAAAAGGCTGCAAGAGACGGAAACTTAAGACAATTGTACGATACAACAAAGAAGCTCGCCGGAATTTATCATAAACCTGAACAACCAGTGAAAAGCTAACAAAGGCAAAGTAATCAGTAACACTGAAGAAGTTAGAAACAGGTGAATAGAACACTTCAAGCATCTCTTAAATTGACCAGCTCCACTGAACCCACCCAACATCGAAGCAGCATCTACGGATCTCTCAACCGATGCTGGCGCACCTACAATTAAGGAGATCAGTATGGCCATCAGACAAATCAAGAGCGGCAAATCAGCAGGATCAGACAACATTCCAGCAGAGGCAATCAAAGCAACAAGATTTGGGATGAGGAACAAGTACCATCAGATTGGAAAGAAGGATACCTGATCAAAATACCAAAGAAAGGCGATCTCAGCAAGTGTGAGAACTACAGAGGCATCACTCTTCTTTCAATACCAGGCAAAGTCTTCAATAGGGTATTGCTAAACAGAATGACGGACTTCGTAGACGCACAACTTCGAGATCAACAGGCTGGATTTCGTAGGGATCGATAGCGTACGGACCAAATTGCAACATTACGGATCATTGTGGAACAATCAATAGAGTGAAACTCACCACTCTACATCAACTTCATCGACTACGAGAAAGCATTCGATAGCGTGGATAGGAAAACACTTTGGAGGCTTCTTCGACACTACGGGGTGCCTGAGAAAATAGTTAACATCATACGGAATTCTTATGATGGATTCAACTGCAAAATCGTGCACGGAGGTCAGCTGACAGACTCTTTTGAGGTGAAGACCGGTGTGAGGCAAGGTTGCTTACTCTCACCCTTTCTCTTTCTCCTGGTGATCGACTGGATTATGAAGACGTCGACATCTGGAGGGAAGCACGGTATCTAGTGAACTGCTAGGACGCAGTTGGACGATGTGGACTTCGCAGATGGTTTATATCTTCTATCACACACGCAACAACACATGCAAGAAAAGACGACCAATGTAGCAGCAGCCTCAACAACAGTGGGTCTCAACATACATAAGGGAAAAAGCAATATTCTCCGATATATCGCAACATGCAATAATCAAATCACTCTTGATGGAGATGCCTTGGAGGACGTTAACACCTTTACATATCTGGGCAGCATCATCGGCAACCGAGGTGTGAGGGCGCGGATCGGCAAAGAAAGGGCTGCATTTCTACAATTAAAAAATATCTGGAACTCCAAACAAATATCAATCAACAGCAAAATCAGCATTTTCAATACAAATGTCAAGACAGTTCTACTGAATGGAGCGGAAACTTGAAGAACTGCCAAAGCCATCATCCAGAAGATACAAGTATTTGTGAACAGTTGTCTTTGCAAAATACTTCGGATTCTTTGGCCAGACACTATCAGCAACAACTTACTTTTGGAGAGAACAAACCAGATTCCAGTGGAGAAGAAAAGCAGGAAGAAGCGGTGGAAGGAAACGCACTGCGAAAATAACCCAAATGCGTAACAAGACAAGCCCTCACATGGAACCCTGATGGTCAAAGGAGAAGAGGAAGACCAAGGAACACATTATACCTAGAAACAGAGAAAGCTATGAGAGGAATGAACAAAAGTTTTACAGAACTGGAAAGGGAAGCCCAGGACAGATTAGTCTGGGGAATACTGATACGCGGCCTATGGTCCATTGGTGGTAACAGGCGTAAGTAAGTAAGGTATGAACGGCTAATAGGAGTAGAACGTACTGTGTCGCTTTCAATTAATGATTTCTTTGTAAGTGTTTTACCCGTGGTTCATATTTTAAATTAAATACGTTTGATTGTGCCCATGTAATTTTTTTTTATTTGAATACTGTTTCATAGTTAAATTTTAGATAACAAATTGGATAATTCTGATCCGATCTTACCCACATAATTTTGAATACACCGTTGATAACAACTTGATAGAACAAAAAGACCACCAATCTCGATATCATCTTCCATAGTTTATACTTACTCACTCCTGTTACCCCCTTGTCACCTGAATTCTCTACATCAAGTGGTGTCCGTCAGGGATGTCCACTTTCTCCATTCCTGTTTAATTTTATCATAGACATGCTCCTAGACATAACATTATCCTCGTCTGAATTTTCAGGAGTAGACCTTCTACGAGGTGGCTCGCTTATTGACTTAGAATATGCCCCTGACATTGTCCTACTTGGTGAAGATGCTGACAAAATGCAGAGTCTTCTGACAACCCTAAGCAACAATGCTAGCATGTTCGGGATGCGGTTTTCCCCCTCGAAATGCAAAATGTTGCTTCAAGATTGGGTTTCATCGGCACCTGAACTAGTGATAGGGAGTGAAGTAGTCGAACGTGTAGACCGCTTCACTTATCTTGGGAGTCTGATCAGTGCCGATGGCCTGGTGACTGACGAAATCTCAGCTCGGATACAGAAGGCTCGATTGGCTTTTGCCAACCTGCGTCACTTATGGCGTAGGCGTGATATCCGTTCTCTAATCAAAGGACGAGTGTACTGTGCAGCAGTTCGCTCCGTTCTCCTATTTGGCTGTGAAACATGGCCAATGAGAGTAGAAGATATTCGTAGGTTACTGGTTTTCGATCATAGGTGTCTTGGAAGCATTGCTCGTATACCGTGGGACAACCGAGTGAGCAATGCTGTCGTTAGGAAACGAGTACTAGGTAAGGATGGCAGATCAATAGATGAAGTGGTGAAACTTCATCAGTTGAGGTGGCTGGGACATGTCTTGCGTATGCCCAACCACCGACTGCCTCGACGAACTTTGTTTTGTAGTGTAGGAGTAGGTTGGAAGAAAGCTAGGAGCGGCCAAATCAAAACATGGCAGAAATCCATGAAGTCATTGACTAGTGGACTGAGCCATGTCGGTAATTGTCGACTACCTGGTTGGGGTCCGCGAGATGATAATAATCGATGGTTAGAGACCTTGAATGACATGGCTCAAAATCGTTCTCAATGGCGCCAGTGCATTTATTCTTTGTGTTCTCTCAAACCCTAATCTTCTGGATTCTTCAACACCTCTAGTTTCGACTCTCTAAACTTTTCTCACTGAATCATACTTCTTGAATAATATCTTCTAATCCTAACCTCTCCGATTACTTCTAATTCCCTTACTACCTCTACTACTATTGGATTTAAATTGACAATTACTTCTCTGTGCTGATGTGGTATGGCAACATGAACTGATGTACTTATGTACGAAGTTCTACGTTGCATCTGACTGACTGACTGATCTGAACACTGCTAGCAGAGACAATGCTTTAAGTTAACCGCTGTTCAAAATAGTTCTCATTTACATTTTATTCTGGAAAGCTTAAGTTTTAGTTGCAGTCTTCAATGTTTCTCAATAAATTTGTTTATCAGAAGTTAGATTAGATGATTCTATAGTAAACAAAGAATCGAAAATGCTCATGTTTTAAAAATTCTAACAAAATTATCAGTATAGTCATATAAACCACCTGTTGAAGCATTACGGATATAAAGTTTATTCAACCATCTTGTAAGTTGGATCAGATCTTAACTGATTGGTTGAAATTAGTTCGCGATAAATTCTATGTACTCCTATCTGAAGAATGCCAATCGTCACTACATTGTGATGGTATTTAACAAACAAATTTTGTTATGTTACACATTTTCCGTGATTCAATCTCATTTTTACAACCACCTTTATAGACCTTAAAATTGTTACTCAAATTTAACCTTAATCTTCGATCACTGTTTCGTTCTGAACTTGTGTGTCATTATCAACTGCTGCTCTCAAATTCACTGCCTCTTGATCACTCCTCATTTTCACTTGGTCAGCTTCCGAGCGAATAGATGTCTAATATAATTTTTATTCACATTCTTAGATCGTAATAGTCTTCCCATTATTCGATTATTTATATTATTATATTTGAGCAGTATTAGTCATTTTTTGTGAATTTTATGACTGAAAAAGCTTGGACATGCATCCTGAAAACATTCTAAGCGATATTACATGTTATTTTTTGTGTAAATACATATATATCTATATTTGAGTGTCATTCATCCTTCTGAAGTAACTCTTTCACTGTTTTGATACTCATAAATTTCTGGTCTTCCGCAACATCTGAGCTGCTAGGAAGCAGATTAAATTAATAGGTTGGTGGATTTGACTGGCGGACTTTACAAAAACTTTGAACTATTTGACACATCAATGTAAACAGTTGTGAAATGTATTTAATATTACAGTCTTCAGGAGCATCGAAAATATATACGACTTCAATGTCTGAAATAAATGAGATAATTTCCAAACTACTGATTAAGATTTCAATAGTCAGTTATTATTATCATCAGTTTGTTAACTATAAATGCATCAGTATCGATGGCATTTATGTTAGCCTATATGAAGTTACATATATGTATATATCTTACTGACTAGTTATTCAGAAAAACCGAAATTGCGATCCTAGCGGAATATTGGTCAAAATCAGTGAAACATTCAACTAAAGCGTATCACTAAAAAGTATTGAAAATGTTCAACATAAGAGCTAGTTTTTCAAAGAATTCTCATATATAATAAAAAATTTATTTTCCATTATATTCAGATGAAGACTAAAGTGAGTACTAACTTAGGCAACCAGCTTAAGGACTATTGATGTATATAATCTAAGTGCATATGTGTTAATCGACTAAACTATCAGGTCCATATATTTCTTTTATCATAAGCTTCTCATTAACCCATAAATTATTATCATACGACTTACAGTTCCTATTTTATTCGCAGTTTCAGTTACAATCTCTCCTACTCAGATCCACTTTCGACTGATTCACGTGTTATTGTTCATTTCCACTTATCGGTGAGGTATGAAGTGATTGAAATATGGTAACGAATCTTGGACTGCTGGTAATTGGTCTTCGTTCTTTCTCTCCGGTTAGGCAAGTTAGTATTGGGCCGTCCTTCAAACGTACAGTAACAAGTCTCTCGTCATAGTAATGAAGTGATCACTCAAAGGTTGTCGAAGCATTGACTAATTTAATGCTATAACACTTTCATATAACTTCAATCTTAAAAATTACCAAACGAAGTTTGAATGTTTTTACTTTCTGTGGTCATTTATTTTCATACAACACCAGTTATCCAGGGCTGCATGGTTTGCGGGATATCTCCAGTTTCATTGGAATTATGGACTGAATTAGACTAAACAATCATTCGAAATCTGGCAGCACTCGTCGACCACCTCATACTAGAGTGGAACCTTTTAACAGCGAACATTCACAACTCCGCACGCATGTTACAAGGGTTGAAGAGGGATACAGATTTCGGTTTTTCAGTATGACTCAATCAGTGTAATCAACAGAAATAAATTTGAGTTGTATTACTCGTGAACAAATATTAGATTTCAAAGCACTGAAAGTAATCTCTCAGTCAATAAGAAAAGAATTGTACTCTACAATAGAATCCTCCTTTGTCGCCACAATAATTATAATATCAGAACTGCATACATTAGTAAACAACAGTGCTTTCAGTTAGATCCTCATCAGATTTTAATCTAATGTACAGTAATATTCAAATGCATAGATCAAGATATTAAACTAATCAAGTTAATTTTCAAGCCGACTGGGGTGAAGGCAGTAGCTGCATGAGACAATGGGTGAGTTTGCGCGAAAATTCTTAGATTGATCAGAGTTAGACAATAACACTGTTGAAAGCCTGCCCAGTGTTTCAGAAATTAGGCGTTCGCGCGCAAGACTGAAGGTCCTGGATTCGTATTCCGCGAGTAGCAGGGGTCGTAGACGCGCAATGCTGGTGAGTTTCATTCTAAGACGACGTGGCCGTCCACTGCTTCTAAGTGTCTAACGGCGGTTTAAGAATGATTCACTCATAAATTTAATGTAAACATAATAAACAACATGTACAACAGATTGATAGTGCAGTCACAAGTCATGATCAGAATAAAAAAATGCTTGAATCATAATGAGAAGTAGATAAAAACATGGAAAAACTAGACACTGAAGTGACATTTATTTAAAGTTACCAGAATTACGTAATACGAAACGTTTTAGTAATAAGACGGTGAAGAATAAATTTGAAAAAGAATAAAAAATAACAAACAAACTAAGGGTATAGAAAATTGTATTAGGTGAAATCACTTGTAAGTCTAGTTTGGTCAAGTAAGAAATAAGCCTAGTATAAGTTTCTCCTGGTTACAATGATGTCGGTTTTCAGTTCAAATCCTTATAGCTTCCGATATATGTAGAAGATAAGATTAAGTTTCATAATGAAAAATAGTGGGTATACGTTAAACTACTCTACATAATTTGGTTCTTTGTACTACATGACCGATATCGGAGCTGCATATTAATGTGATCATGCCCCTTCCAAACCACGGAAGGAGATTTCCACTGAATTACTTGGGTGTATATTCAATTTGGCTTTTCCTGGAAAGGTGGCTAAATTCGTAGATACACAAGGATGTAGTAAAACCAGGTTATTTATTCTTAAGTTGAGGAACCACTACTGGTCCGATAGAAACGATAGATGGAGGTTAGCTGTATAAGACTTCTTCTACACTGCCTTAGTCATTTTATTCTTCAGTACAACACTAACCATAATCCCATATCTCAACATTTTCATATATGCATATAAATATTATTGAATAACAGAGTGTAGCGTTATTACAATCGAATTGTAAAAATATTTTTAGCCTAAATATGTTGTTTTAATTTATAAAATGGGAATTTTTAATATTTTGGTAATAATTTCACAATTAGTTAAGTATCTGGACATATGTACATATAGTATAATGATATCCGTTATCCCCTAAAATAAGTAATTTTATAAGTATTCATCATCAATACTGACCTAGTTAGTTGTAATGGACATCAACCAGCTGAAGGAATTCAGCTAAACATCTGTCATTATCAGTCAGTTTAAAAGTCTCAAAATGTTTTTTTGTCAGTATACATTCAAATATCTTGAGATGGTGGAGAAAACCTGTAGCTCCGGTGGATGATTGTGATGGTGTTTCGTTCATATTCAAATATCTCCTTCTTTCGAATCTTTACCATCCTCTTTATTCATCTTTGAATCATTTCATTAAATAGTATACTTGATCCAATTCCGTTTCATCGAGTATAATGGTTAGCCTTGTTAAAGTCGGTCTATGACATAGATAACAATAAATTGAACAATCTCTATTAATCATGTACTTTTAATTTATATATATTCAAGAACCACCATCAAGAAATTTAAATATTTTTCTACATATTGACAATGAATGACAATATTCTGTTTGTCATTTCATTCTATTAACAATATGCTATCAATTAATTGTTTATTGAACTGAATAAATTAAACATGAAATTCATTTGTGTGTTTATTTAGTTGATCGATTGATATTAAGCTGTATAGTTAGTTATTTTAGGATAAAATAAAAATAAACAAATTTTTAATGAACATATTTAGTTGATTTGTGATGATACATGTTATCAGTGGAATAAATGATCTGAATGTTTTACAAACATTTAATTATATGTTATACTGGGTACTAATATGATTAAGTTTATGTTTATGTTGAAGATTGTATATTTCATATTTACGAATAATGAATGCTATTAGAGTTTTAATTCTTAATTCTAACATCAGTGATTTGATGAGACTGACTTCATTTATTCTTCACCATTGTCGAATACTGATTTAGCGAAGTGTTTAGTAATATGTAAATACGCCGCCTGTAGCCCGCTGGGGCTACTGTCGGTTCCAAGCTCGGATAAAGGAGGAAGGTTGGGCTTGTGGATGGCGACTACATCCAGCAGAAAACCAACTCGCTAAAAAAACGCCAACAAGAAAAACTAATTCAAACTCTGCTCTGAGAGTTGGAAAGTCTTCATTCAGAAGAGTTATGACGTCTCATAATGAAAGCTCAGTTCCTTCGGAAATCACGAGGCCTATGCACAACAAGAGCCCATCCACGATACGGGCAGCCGGCAAGTGACAACCGCCTTCATATCCATAAAAGCACACGAAACCAAACTTGTCACAGTCAAGTCCTTTCTACACCTCCAAATAACGCTCTTATCTACACGATTAACCCTTCTCACATTCCTTTGGTACGCCGCACCATTAATGCAAACTTTTCGAGCTCAAGAAACGTTGTTCCTGGTCTCCTGAAACCCCGCTCTAAACTACATATTGGAGTTTTAATTGTTTTAACCTTGTGTCAAAAGGACAACAGACTTCCTTAGCTAATACTTTGGAATCCTGCTTTCGGTCCTCCTCCGAAAAGTTAAGCGCTCTGATATAGTTAAAATGGCTGGTGACTTTAATGCTCAAGTAGGTAGACTAAGTGAATAAGATAGACACGTGAGTGCATCTTATAGTTTTGTGGCTGATAGAACAGATAATGGCGACCATCTGCTGCAGCTATGCTCAGATAACCGCCTATTCTTAGCAAACACTAACTTCAAGCATAAGGTAAAACACCTCTTGACCTGGCGACCCACAAAGCCAACCCAACTAGATCACATCGCTATAAGCTCAGTTGAAGACTGCCGCTCATTCTGGAGCACTCGATTAGACTCAGACCATGCCCTTGTGCGTGCGCGTATTTGTTTGTGCCTTACTGGACGCAAAAAAATATCGCAAAGAAACCTTTTAAGGCTCTACTTAATGATAATAAAGCTAAGAATATATTTCAGGAACAACTAGAAAAGCAGTTAGGCAGCCATGTAATAGGTGATGCCGACCCTGAGACAGCTTGAACTGATATCAAAAAGGGACTGTGAAAACAGCAGTGATATCTGCTAGTAAGGTAAAACATAAGGTTAGGGAGAAGCCGTGGATTTCAGTAACTCTACAACGATTTACAGTGACAGAGCTTGACAGGCTTACCTCTGAGATTTTCAAGAATAGGGGTTCAGTTTTAACAGTCAGATTGACAGAAATCTTAATTAGAATCTGGGAACTAGGCGTAATCTCATCTGACTGATCTCAATCGCTGATTGTCCCAATTTATAAGAAAGGACAAAAGTCCTCCTGTGACAATCACAGAGTAATCAGCCAAACTAATAAAGTATCTAAAATATTGGCCTCAATATTACTCCGACGCTTAACAGAGGCTCGTGAAGAGCAGACTAGAGAAAACCAGGCTGGATTCCGACCTAGACATGGATGTATAAACCAGTTGTTCACACTACTACAGGCACTGGTACATAGAAACACGTTCAGACACCTCACAATAGTATCATTTCTCTACCTTAAAACGACATTCGACTGTGATGATCGTGAGGTTCTGTGGCAGTGTCTGTCTTTAAAACGTGTACCAGAGAAGTACATTAACCTCATGCAAGCTGTCTACTCGAACACTACTAGTCAGGTTAGAGCTTATGGCGAACTGTCACCAGAATTTAATACTTCAAATGGTGTTAGTCAATGTTGTCCACTTTCCCCAATCTCATTCAACTTTTTCATTCACATGCTTTTAGAGACGACACTTTCATCATCTGATTTTTCGAGAGTTCAATGTTTAGCAGTGAATTCACCTGTTAACCTAGAATATGCCGATGACATAGTTCTACTTGGTAAAGCAACAATGCAAGCATGTTTCAGATGTGATTCTCCTCGTCAGAATGTAAAATTTTGCTTCAGGATTTGCTTGCATCCGCACCTGAACTAGTGAATTTATTTCAAAGAATATTCTTCGTTCGTATATCAATGTTTTGATATTATTGTATTAGGATGTTCATTACAACTGTCTTTAGCAGCATAAATTATAAAGATTAGTTCTATCAGAGTCTAAAGTCCATTGTAAGGAACTCTGTAAAAAAACACCTGACCATACTAATGAGGTTCTGAATTTTGGGGGTGAGTATGAGTATGGTGGTTTCATAAGGCGACATGGACTGGGAGAAAGGAAAGAGAACGACAGTGAATTAGTTAATCCAAGTGTATTTGACCACATGACCATTTGCGGAACCACTTTTTTTCTTACAAACCCATGCACGGCTGCTAGATTTCACCAGATCTTAGTGATCGCACAATCAAGCTCAGTGAGTGTATAACTAACGTCATATGATCATCAATTAGTTTTGCTGAAGTTACAAGTTATACCAAATTACTGTTTTATTCACTCAACAAAAACTTATCTTTTCATATTCTCACTTGGCTTTTTTTATTAAGTCAATATACAAGTTGTTTAGTTATTGTTTGATTGGTTTCTCTCAACAACGACAACTACTTTACTAGCTGAACTAGTTACAGACAAATTATTACGCAATCTGGAAATACGATGTCTCAAAGTGTTCAGTATATTGAGTACAATTTAAAGTTAAAAACTACCATTGAAACTAGAAATTCTATCAAGAAACTTGATTTTCTAATTCATTCCTGGTGATAATCAATATATTAATATTCAGGTACCTAGTTTATTGATTAATCTATTTCACCAAGTTCAAACTCGTGAATATTTGGTGATTTAATATGGTGTGTAACTAACTCTAGAATGTTTTTTTCTTCCATACTTAAGTAATCATAACAACAGACCACAAGATTAAAACAATCATCATATAAAAAGCCCCTATATTTAAATTAGAACACGTTCATTCCTGTACATTGTGAAAAAATAATTCTAAAAAAAAAAGAACAGACAGTTGCATCCTTTTGATTGATACTTTAACCTGACAAAAAAAAATTGTCAGAAACTAGTTTATATGTCTTTTCTCAAGGTCGAAATCTATCGGTGGTTATTTTGCAATTTTCTCCCCGTTCCACCGGATATGTCGCCTACCTTTACTTTGATCAATCAAATCCTTTTTTAACTGATCATCACAATCATTCTAGCCAATCAAAATGCAGAAATCTATAAATATAAATTGTGGTAGTGGTGGTGGTGGTCGTGAGACTTGTAAATTATATCAGTAATTAATGACTACTACAGTTGTGAATGAAAGTGTAGAACACGCATACAACAAAATTCATTGAATGAACAAATAATGCGTAAACTAATCAACAACTAGGAAATAAAAATAAAAACAATTCTTCAATCAATAAATTTCAAAATTAATGTTTGCCAATAAATTACAATTAATGTAGAAATTAGAGTCTTTTGACGATTGACAAATAACTACTAATGATCTACCAGTTACACTAGTTTTCATATAAATTAGCTGATCAATTCGTATCTGTTTTAAAATTTTATAACGATTCAGTATGAAGAATTTTTTGTATAGTACACTGGGCAGCGAGAAGAAAAATTCTCTTTTTAAGATTAGAACAACTCCTATAATATTTCTTTCTTATTTCTTGTCAACTAGTGTTCCTACTTTTCGCTTGACCGAAGACATGCATATGCCTAGTACTTTCATTCTAGATCAAATAGTAAGTTACAGACTATTGATGTGATTAGAGAGCAAAATTTTCAGAAGTAAATCGCAAACACTATCAAATTAAAACATTGAGTAAGATCTCCCAATTCATTTCTTCAAATTTTTGGCAACTCACACATTTGATTGAATAGATTCAATCCAATCAAACAACAATTAATGTTGTTACTATTAGCAAACGTGAAGATGCTCAGTTTGTATTTGTGCAATTATAATACAAAGAAAAAAACAAACATGTCATTACCAGTTTATTTCATGTGAGATTTGTTACGATTTAATTTCATGTTTGTAAACGATGTGTAAAGTGTTCGACCGGTTATCTATCATCCATAGTTGAAGGAAGATAAGTGACTCATCATACATATCTAAACGACTGAAATTAGATTGAATAGAATAACACTTGTGAATCATTCAAACGTCTTTTGTACAATAGATTTAAATTGAATTTTGATAGGTTAATGATTTTATCTTACCTACTTGTATGCATAAATATGTGCGCATGTATTGCACGTATGATTGTGTTCTATTAATGTAATTAATGATATTCACATAGGTGGTTTATACTGTATTACAGAACGAACGGCGTATACGGTGTGTAAATTTAGACGAAGCAATGGTCTGCAATTCAGTTACATCTCATTATACAATAGGCTTATTGAATAAAGAATAGTGTTGTTAGCTTGCAGAAGGATTTGTATAAAATAATCTTATAGTTAATAATAATAGTTACCGATTTCATACCAGTTTATTAGGCATAATCAACTTGATATCGAAATAAACGTTTAATTTAGGAAAGAGATATGTCATATTACATTGTTGCAAGTATTTTAGTTGCATACAGCTGTCTACGCAAAATACTTCGTATTCGTTGGCCAGACACCATCAGCAACAACGAACTGTGGGAGAGAACAAACCAGATTCCAGTGGATGAGGAAATCAGGAAGAAGAGGTGGAAGTGGATAGGACACACATTACGAAAAGCACCTAACTGCGTCACGAGACATGCCCTCACATGGAACCCTGAAGGCAAAAGGAAAAGAGGAAGGCCAAGGAACACACTACGCCGAGAAATAGAGAAAGATTGAGAGGAATGAACAAACATTGGACAGCATTGGAGAGGGAAGCCCAGGACAGAGTTGGTTGGAGAAAACTGGTGAGCGGCCTATGCTCCATTGGGAGTAACAGGCTTAAGTAAGTAAGTAAGTAAGTATTTTAGTTTCACAGTTGTTTAGGCAGTACACCTTTCACATGTATTACTATAAGATAAGACTTCAATAAGGAATCATTAATTCTGTTTAACGGGACATCATGTTGATCTATGAAAGGGTGTATTGAAAGTCGTTTTCATTACTGTTTCGCATTGGTCAAAATAATCTAAAACTAGAAAAAACTAATAAAACGGAAACAAAAAAGACAAGAGAATGAAAACATTCATAAAAAATATGATCAGGTCTATTAAGTTTGGCATGATTCAAGTACAGGGTTACTTGATGATTTATTATTCGGGTTAAATACTACTCAAATTAGTTACATTTACGGAGGACAGTGTTAGTATGAAGTATCTGCATGTAATGAGGTTAATTGATAGTCTCAGTAACCATTTTGATTACAGTCCATTCAGTACCCTGAAGTGTTCTCATCTATTATGGTCCATTCCGACCTTGGTGTTTGAGACTAACATGGTCAAATGGTAAAATCTTTTACAAAGCACTTTTTGACGATTGATTGCAGCTGCTCATGGGTTCATGAGATTGCTATCCCTTAAGTTTATTTTGCTTCTTTAAACAGGGTCCATTTAACTTCTTTATGTGTTTGAGGCAAATTCTTCTTCTTGATCGAAATACAACAGCATTTCTTCAGAAGATAAACCTTTTGTTCCAACCTGTGTCATTCGCGTTTCACTGACTCCAAATACCGAAAACTTGTAATGTTTAATTTCTGCAGACACGTGAATGACCTTTTCTGTCTCTCATAATGTACGGACAATTCACGTACTCATAAAATTGCTTACTCATGTTGTCAAAACTTGACAACGTCCTCATAACCATCGAAGGAAGTCGACCTTCAACATGAGGCGTCATAACAACTGCAAGGGTATTATTTGAATGACTTGGATCATTTGTTCCAGTTTGCATCGTTTTAGCCATTTGATTTTTTCTATGGCATGAAGTTGATACGCCCTATACAAAATCCTCCATTTCTATCCGGCATAAGAAACAATGTTCATCCTAGAAAAACTCTAACAGAAGTTTGATATCATTTAAAATGCTTTTATTCTATCTGGTTTAAGATATTTCATAGTTCAGTAATTGTTTAGGGGTTTCTATAATCTCACTTGTGAAATGGGATCTAGTCTCAGTTGCCAGCAAATTCAAGGCATCTTCTGAGGAATCGTAGGCATTGATGTAGAGAAAAAAGAATAAAAGTGATTTTATTTCACGGACAAATTGTTGCAAATTATTCCAACATTCGAAAATTTACGGGTAAATTTATTCATTTAGCGAAAAGATTTAAAATGAGAATTGTATCACCTAATGACAAGGGTTACAGAAGCTGTAACTAATAATTTCTGCATATCGAATAGCTAGCTTCATAGAATGTAAAAGATATCTTAGAAAGTATTTTGAAGAAAAAAGTTTTTTTTTAAAAAATGCTTTAGACTCCTCTTCCATGAAAGTTTAATTCCAAGTTTCTTACATTTGGAATTATAATCTAAAGTACAATCAGTTCCAAGAATGAGTAGTAGAAATTGTCTCTTAAATAGATTTTTAGTCTTACTTTATACGAACACTAATAAAACAATAAACGTGCAGTCTTTGAAGAAGTGATCGAACATATAGTGTAGTGAACGAGAACACAGGTGGGACAACCGAATTGTATTTAACGAAAATTACAGTTACTCAGTAAAATTGGAAAACCATGTCATAATTTGTTCATTTGCAAAATATCAGTTCATCATATCGAACTGGACTGTTCCTGTTGCAAAACATCAATCCATTGTCACTATTCATGCGTTTCGTACAAATTCCATTGTTTTCTAACTGTTCCTTTCTTGATCTTTCCCCATCTCCCGCTGCCAGACATTACGTTGACACTCACGTCATATACTACTTATAAGTAGCTCACACCACAATAGTTTGTACATGAAAATACATGACTCATTGTTACAGAGGTAATGAATCATAGATCACAGACTAGTTTGTGTATTTAATCCATAAACATCACTACATCCAAATAAATTGTACTAATGATATTTATATTAACATAAATTAAATAGTTTCGATTTTTTTTTCCGAAATATCCCATCGATTCCATACAACCGCCATTATATACAAATTGATATAAAAATCATCATAATCAACAGCAACGTAGAACTTTGCACTTAAGTATAGCAGTTCAAGTTGCCAAACCACATTAGCACAGAGATATATAGTTGTCAATTCAAATCCCATAGAAGTAGATGTAGTAAAAGTATTAGAAGTAACCGGAGAGATTAGGGTTCGAAGATCTTATTCCACAAGTATAATTCAGTGAGGTAAAAATTTAGAAAGAGAAAGTTGATGAGGAATTCCGAAGGTTAGAATTTGATAGAACACAAAGAGTAAATGCACCTGTGCCATTGCAAACGGTTTTGAGCCATGTTATTCAGGGTCTCTAACCATCGATTATTATCATCTCGTGGACCCCAACCATATAGCCTACATCTACCGACATGACTCAGTTCACTTGTCAGTGACTTCATGGATTTGTGCCATGTTTTGGTCTGGCCTTCCCCAGCTTTCTTCTAACCTATTCCTACATCGCAAAATATAGCTCGTCGAGGTAGTCGTTGGTTAGGCATACGTAACACATGTCCCAACCATCTCAACTGATGAACTGGTTGGGACATGTGTTAGGCCTCGTAGTGTAGCGGTTAGTACTCTGGATTCTGGTGTAAAAATGGAAATAAACAATAAAATTGAACTTGAATGAAATGATTTTACACCGTTTTTATTTTCGTGTTAATAATTTTCAATGAAAGTAAGATATTTTTTTAAAAAATTTGTTCTTTCTGATTGTGTTTAATCAATCACACAAATTATTACTAATCTAGAGATTATTTTTTCCAGGCACTACTTATATGATTAGTGACATCAATTCTCAATGTAAATAAATTTCGATGTCTTTTTGTTAAAAAAAAAAAAAATCTACTCCAGCGTATATGTCACGTGATAGTTGGAGTTTAAAACTCTGATATTTAAACTCTACACGATCATAAACATTTTTTTTCTTTTCGCTGGATTGTATACTTTGAATGATATGCTTTAATAATAAAGCGGCTTACAATGAATTAAATAAAACAAAATTCAATCTGAAATCTGCTGGATTGTGACTAATTTTCTTCTTGACCTGTCGTTTATAAAAAAAAAAAGAATACTAAATGTAGTAGTAAACACCACATACTGAATGCAGTACGCAATGCGAAAAAAAAATGACATAAAAGCAAAACTGATAGCAAACAACATATGTGAATGGTAATTGAATGTTAACTAGTCAGTGTGTTGGAAACACAGTGCAAGTTCAATTCTGATAGGCATAAGTTTGGAGATCTTCTTTAAGTTACCGGGTATTTCGTCTCAACAACTCATTACTGCTATCAAATGCATGTTGTTAAAGAAAAGAAAAACCCATTACTTAAAAATCAATCATAACATTATTCAAATACACGAAACTAAAATAGGAATATTGTGGTGCTGTGGTGCGAGCTACTTATAAGTAGTATATGACGTGAGCGTCAACGTAATGTCTGGCAGTCGAAGATGGGGGAAGATCAAGAAAGGAAGAGTTAGAAAACATTGGAATTTGTATGAAACGCATGATTAGTGACAATGGATTGATGTTTTGCAACAGGAACAGTCCAGTTCGATATGATGAACTGATATTTTGCAAATGAACGATTTACGATATGGTTTTCCAATTTTACTGAGTAACTCTGTAATTGTCGTTCAATACAATTCGGTTGCCCCGCCTGTGTTCACTTTCACTACAATATGTCTACTTTAATCAAATATGTTATCTGGATTACATATAATTTTGATAAAGAATATGGGAAATTACATAAAATAAAAATCAATTATTCATATCTCCATGTTTAGTAACCTGTGTAGATAGGTGATCTCTCTCAAATTAAAGAAACACACCATAGTTAAACATTGCAATGAGTAATTGATTGTAAACTGATCTGAAAAAAAACAAAACAGATTTACTTTACATTTTTACGCCTACACTTTATACTTTTCGACATTATATTCATTTGATTGTTTTGTTTTCAATGAATTAATTATTAAGTGATTTCATTCTGTTAGTCAACTTATTAATTTTTATTTTGAACTATTAATTTTAATAGTAAACACTTCAATCTGCACAAAATAAACAATGTGAAGTGTTCATTGTTCAATAATAATTTTTCAGTTCATGCCTTTGGTTATCCATATCTCAAGCAATGGACAAATAGACCTGTACTGGGATGAAATAGCAGTACATTACCTCCTGGTTCCAATGACTGTCTATCTTATATCAGTCCACAAAGTAGTAATAAATTATTACTTAATTTGGAAAGAGTATTTATATCAGACGTATTGATTTTCACGTTTCGGTTAATAGAGTTTTAAAGACTATAAAGTATAACAAGCGAGTCAATTTGTTTTTTTTTTAAATAATGAATTCTGAAATTGATTGTTATAATTTCGTAGGGTTAAAGTTTTCAATGCCACATTTGTAGCTTTTTCCTTTGATCCTATAAAACATTTATTATACTGTTGATGAGTCCTGACATATGATGAAACAACTGTTTATTACGTAATGGCTTTCAGTGTTATTCTAATCTGTTTTGATTTCAAGTTCAATATGTTTCTTTAAGGAAATCGAAATTTTTTATTTCATGTGTATGTAACTTGTATACACCTTATCAGTTTTGCTGCACAAGGGAATATTTAAACAAATGTCAAAACTAATATAAAAATATTTTAAAGAAAATTGACTAAAAATCATTAAAGAAAACAATATTTCTCAGATAGATGAGGGGTTTTGATGGAAACCTTGAATAATGTGATTATAATCGTAAATGATGACATCCGTCTACCTATTTTGTGCGTAAAAGTGTTCAGCATATTCAAGTCTCTTGTGTTTCATAAACGCGGAAGTGTATCAGAGCAAATTCTCTGTAGCAAAATATAAAGTGACATAGCAGTTAAACAATCTAATTTCTGATGATTTTTATTGGTTCACTGAACAGTGAATGTGCCAATAGAATTAATCTAGCACCATAAATAGAAAATACTTTAAAGGCATTAGGCATGATGTACTACTACTCCAGGTTCAATAAAATAACGTGTGCTTATGATTTTAGTTCACATGATGATGGTATAAACTACGTGTAAATAACCTGGTAAAAAATTTACACGTAAAATAAAAAATAAACGATCACTTATTAATTCATTCAATTTACTTTTAAATTTAAAAATAAACCAATTTACTGGGTTTGGTGTTCCTTATTTTATAAATCATAAGTATGATCGAAATCTGATGTAATCAAATAGCAATATAAATACAAGAATATGTTTCTATTTGAATACATGTAACAAAGAATGTATTCAGGAAATTTAAACATAATGGTTAAACCATACTATTTCTTGTCATTAGTTCTTTCTAGTCAATTATTTTTTGTAGCGCTTTATTTAATTTGATAATAGTTTCAAAAAACATGAACTCACTTCATCCACAGAATAATGAAATACCAAAGAGGTAAATTAGAACCAAGAGTTCTGATTGAGCAGGATTCACAAATTATGATGAAAACATAGTTTCAGATTATTACCGTATAATGATTGGCCCAGTTCTGTTTAGTTTTCGATAGTTGACCACTTAATAACAGTTCGTTATGATAAAAGAACCTTTGCATTTTTTATCAATAGCCTAGAATAATTATTTTAGCGATAAAGTTTCGATAATATTTCTGAATTTACTAACGTTCAATTACAAATGGATCTGTTAACTCAGGATTAATTATAATACAAGAACAATCAATAGCTACAATGGGATTCATCTATTTTCAATCTACTAATCAAGATACCAAAGAAACAAACCAAGAATATTTCGTTGCCATACTTTTCAAATACATGACATAAAATGCAAGATCATAGGGCATACGAATTATGAAGAAGTGCCGAAAAATTTATGCTGTAAAGCTGAGAAACTAGCTTATATAGAGTTAAAATTAAATTTATGAATGACAGAAGATATTGTAGTGGGTAATGAAAGCTTACAATGAGGAAAATCTGCAAGTCTCATGAACCATTTGTTTGATAAGTAAAAGTATAATGCACTGACAACCTTGGATGACTCGTCAACTAATCAAGAAACGAAATAACAGTGGGATAACGGCTTTGACTTAAATAATCAATCCTCCGATGTCGAATTATTCCTTTTAGTGGATGTTCCCCTAATAAAATCCTGGCTAGAATTATAAAATCAGGATTATCACTCTTATAGAGTTTTTGGCATTAACTGCAACCAGTTATAATACAAAAAAATTAGGTTTATGCATTAGAAGCTAGGCTGCTGTTCTGAGTTTGGTTTTCAAATCAAGGTTAGGGTTTTCATCACAAACTAACATCAGCTATGATGTAATGCTTTGCCACTCTACTGTTTACAAACTTGAGAACCTTATGATTGAGATATGGATTAAGATTTAGAGACACAAGTTATTATCCAGCTTGACTAAACACTCTTGACAACGAACCGAATCACAATAACTATTCAAACATACGATTTGCTTTGAGAGGATTTATGTTTTGTAATTTAACTGAAGGACCATCTTAAATTTACTTTTCAGTTTCGTAATAGAACTTTCTATTGAGTTCAGGCAGACCACAGACTGACAGTTCTTCCTTCTTTAATAATAACATACAAGTTGTCTGTCGAGCGAAATACAATAAAGTGATATCTTTTTACATTTTTCATTATATCTCACATCTAACAAACGATAAGTACTAGTGTATTGGGAAAATGCAATGCTGAATTTATCGATCTCTTAGTGTTAATCCTCGCTTTGAATTTTGTTTGTAGTATTGTGTATTAGAAGTTCTGAGTACTATTCCAAGAACTATTGAAATATAATGGTTAATAATTTTTAATGGTTTATGTTATACATACCAATGGTCAAAGAAATTGAATTCGCCATGGTACTGATATTCAAGATATGTTCAGAAAGTGATTATTACCGAACTAGAACCAAATTATTAATCAGGATAATACGTCCAAAGGAAATTATATTTCAATAAAGGATCAACGACTCCAGCTCTGAATGGGAACAACGGGAAATGCATTCGTTAACATTAGTAATAAATATTGTAGCCATCCAACATGATGTTAACTAACATCAATAAGGCCATGATGCTTGATATAAAATTTTCATTATTTATTTAATTCACATAAAATTTGGTACAGCTACACACCAAAAATAAAATACTCCACATTAAATCAAGATATAGCGTTGTGAAGAAAAAGAAATGAAGGATAGTGTGTAGATTAAAAAGAAAGGCTTATAAAAAACTATAGGGTTTGAATGAATATCAGACTAAGAATAACTATTCAATTGAGGAAACACATCTCACTTCCGGGAAGAACATAAAGGAAAACTACATTGGGACTATCACTTGCTACTGTTTTTAGATACGTTTGATAACACCTTAACCTAATGAGTTTGATTATTTCTAAAACCCTCAATAAGGAGAAGTAATGGACCAGCGCATGTCAGTTATATACAACTTTCTTTCATACCAAAGGACCATGTAATTAATTTAAAACCACTCGGCGTTTTTCACTCCATCTCAGATACAGTAATTAATCCACAACTTGGAAACCGATGTAATGATATCCATAATATATATTAAAAGCACTGAAGCTTTAGTCGGAACATAATGATACAATCTGAATCATGTATAGTGTCACATCATACATCGGCGAACCTCACTAACAATCGAATGACGTTGTCGTAAGATGTAGATGGAGCTTCGAACAAAACGATAACCGAACACAGAATTGACAAATTTCACAGTTACCTTACCTACAAATTCGCGTCTATTGTTACACGTCAACATAATCTACCTCTTTTGTTAGACGGAGTGAAAAATGTATGACAAAAAATCATAGTCGAGACAAAAAATGAAGCTGATGAGTCATTCAACTGTTAAATATGGGAATATCATTCAAGGCACATACATGTTCAGAATGATTTATGTGTTTTGATTCTATTCACTAGCACAAATCAAAATTACAAATCAATATCATTCATGACTTGCAACATAGTGCCTCTCATCTATACACTTTTCAATGAATAATAATAATACTGATAACAATAATAGCATTACTCAATATTATATGTTTAGTACAAAGTGGAATTTTCAGCATGGAATATTTCAGCAGGAAGCCTTTCCAAAACAGTCAGTGGTCGGTAGCTAAAAGTAAGCATTTTAAGAATCGACATCTTCACAACGCTCATTCTTTTCTCAACAGATTCACAACCACCCGAATGTCTTGGATTGTACTTTCTCGTACCTTGTGAAGCGATCAGTTGTAAACTTTTTATGTGATTGGTAGCCCAGGCGTTCAATCAGGCCGGTAGTGAAACATCAACACCTTATGGGTTGTATGTGTGTGTTTGTGCATTTTCTTATTAAGTGTAGAACGGATAAGTAAGCTATAAAGAGTCATTAGATTTGGTAAACCAATGAAAAGGCGATACGGTTGATGTGATTGATGACGTAAATGATTTGATTTGAAGTGACGCATTCTCTTGATTATGTTTAAACATGGTAAAGAAATATACCTTAAAACATAATCACTCTCATTCATCGTAGTATCTTATAGATGTTCGTTTAATTCACCTGTTGGTCAGTTATTTAAATGATTGAAAATCAGACAGTCTGGATTACGGTTGAGATGTATTATAATCATATTTCCATGACTTGGGAATATGAATAATATCCAAATCGATTTCACAATACTATCAGTCCAATCAGGCTGATGTGTGACTGGATTCGACAAAGCATTTTCCACTAACCTGACTGATCACATGAAGCATTTGTTTCACAACGAAGTGTCAGTAATAAACATTAATAGATCATTATACAGTTAACAAATTGGTCAAGACTTGCACATCAATCGGAACGATGGAGACAGAAGAAGAGAGAGAATATTATCATCACTCCTTATTTGCTCGATTCCTGTTGACAATATTCTCTTGGGTTAACATAGCACTCGATTTCAACCCATCAATAGTTCAGTTAATCAATAAAAGTGGCATCAAGTTACATTATTATCAGTTTACTCTTCAACAAGATTGATTAAATTGATGTCTGCTTTATTCTTCAATATAAACAACTTGTTAATAATAACATGTTAATAACAGCATGTAAAAACTTGTGCATACAATGCAAACACTGACTAATTTTATTCTCACATACATAGTTCGTAAATTACCGTTTAACTTATCGATCAGCATTTGCTGTCATTAAGATTTATTATATTTTCAGGATGAATTAAATCACATTTGCATTATTTGTTGTGAAAAGAAAGCTCCATGTAAACACCGTTAAGAAATTAGACTGGTGGAAACTACTCTGTCGAATCCAGTCACATCACCCCGACTAGACTGGTAGTCATGTCTAACATAAAAAAAAGTCATTACAAGACATGAATCACATTAAGTAGACAAACTTTTTTTTTAGTTTGTATACTTCATGCAAACTAAGTAGATCAGTATTTTACTTATGATCAATTTATACCAGTAATTACATTATATTTTTGAATTGCCTAAAGATAAACATGTCGATTAATCAAGCAGAGTACCATCAATTTATTGTATAATGAGAATTTTCTATTTTATTATGTTAAACTCAATTGTTTTCAATTTGTTTTCCATACTGATTTATTATATACTGATATTTATATTTTAAACGGACTAAATACTTACATATTGTTCAACATAAGAGAAAGTACATGAACAAAACAATATCATCAGTGGTTATTTTTATTCAATATGACTGATATTTACAATGCCGTAAGTGATTCAGATCAAATTTTGCATTAATTAGTTGTTTGTCAAAAATGAATATACTTGTCGTCTATAAACAGTTTATATATACAATGTTTATAAATATTCAAGTACCAATAAAAACTACCACATGAAATGAAAGAGACCTGAAGTTCCAATATTAATCAATATGTTTAGATGAATAAATAATTAATGTTAACCATGATAAATATAATGCAATATACTTCATTCGACTTACATACACCTAAACAGTTCACATTTACTATATTATAATCAAGATTAAATTTACTACATTCAATGTTTTTATTGATGAATACGTTAACATTTATTTGAACTAACTAATCATCACTACAGATAGTTTGTGAAGACTAACGGATTTCGAAGTTTAAATCAATTACTGGTCTTAGTTAAACAAAACTTAAAGCCAGGATTTACTACTCAGCAGTGATAGTTCCCCTATGTTCACTAATTTAGAGTTAGTTCCTAAAGTGCTAGTTAGAAGCTGTAACTAGTGGAGTCCGATAATGTTAGATGTGAGGCACTTAAAGGACAATGAAAATGAAAGATGTCTGTGTACAATCAGGAATCGATTGAATTCGGAAATATAAATTGTTTGATCCTCACTTAATTGCTTGAAAATTAGACATCCGCAGCTAATCTGAATGTTATGCAGTTAATCTGTAGTGAAGTCGTGGGTACATTGATGAGGGGCTCCTTTCTAAGACGGTGGAGCTCTTTGCTGATTTCTAGTTGGCATTATTTGTGTAATTAAGATATGTCTGTAATGTATACTATGGAATTAATTAATAACTAACTGTTTACCCCGTCCTCTTTAATTACTTAGAAATTATCGAACGTTAAACTTATCAATGTACGTTATCACTTTCCACTCACACCAAAATAATTATTTGAATACATGTTCAAGTGGCTATATTCTAATGAATTTCAAATTGAGCAATGTTTGCCTAGGGAATCTATCGTAAATAAAGTCATAGTTTTACGTTGATACTTGTTGAAAGCAGGTAATCATAGCAATGCATAAATGCTGAAGAATACATCACTTAATTAAGTTAAAACAAATTCTAATTGTATTATAACAACAATATTGGTTGAATATATACACTAAAGTGAATTACTAAAATGTTTGTCCTGTTTATGTGCATAGAAAAGCAATTCTTGAATACATACTGAAAAAATTCCAAATAACAAGTGGTTACAAATACATTACGGAAATTCAAGTTATCACTGATTTATTTTGACAATTTTCAATCAAGATAATATGACTTTAATGATGTATGATATTTTCACAAATTGTTGACAGAAGTAAAAATGAACAAAACATGTTTAGTTTAGTCATAACCATAAGAATGAATAATAGTCTGTTAAAATAGATTTATCATATACAATTAACAGAAAGTGAAGTGTTACAACAGTTTATGGAGTGAATAATTTTACTGACTAACGGGACGTACTAACTGATTCGACTGCCTTTATAAAAATTTATATTTTTATTGTAAATGCAAACCCTGTTTATACTAGGTCAATCATTTGAATGTAACTTTATTTCTGAGAGACCCGAATTTTTTGAAACTGCATCTTGGAGTTGTAGACACTTACTACTGACGAGTCTTTTTTTATGATGAAAATGTTATTCAGCACTTATCAACGGAATCAAATCTTCATAAAGCTTTCAGTCAGACATTCTTAATAAATATGTACGGATAAATAAATCTTCCTTAGTGATGTTGCCCTTATAATTTCTGCTGGACACACTTTAGCTGAACGAGCTCTGCCACTCTTCCACGCCAGATCACCATTAGGTACACCATGCTGCGGAAGCCCGCAACAACTGGTCAGCTTAGATAACACATTTCTTGACATTCCAAATATTACTTTCGAACCCGTTCATTCCTGACTTCTGATGTGACAGGGTTTGAGATCTTCAGTTGTTGGAGTGTTGCAAACAAAAGCGTTATCAAGCTCTGAATATCTGTGACGTCTTCAAAAGCATGAAAGTTCATTTTATCTGTTTAATGACAAATGTTTATTATTAATCTAAACTCATATTGTTAACGTTTTGAAACAATCTTTCAACTTAAAGGGTAATTTCTGTTTTAAAACTCATAACGCTCTACTCATCGAAGTCGATGGAAATTTACGAAATGAACCGGAAAAAATGTTCAATTGTTCTAATATTCTTTTTTTTAGTCGTTCCAACTACACATTTCAGAGAAAAGTTAACAGTAGCATGATTCATTCGTGAAAAAAGAATGATGACTATTTAGTCATATGACTCACCTTTAATACTTATGGTAGTATATTAGGTACAAAAAGTACACTTTATCAAGTTTAGTAAAAAAACATGCCTTCGTAAAAAAATAAATAATTAAAAATAACATGAACAATAATATGTATAGTTGATGAGTAAAATCTAACGATATTTTATGTTAAAAAAGAATTATAAATCTTCGTAATTAGGTTAAACTACATGTTGTTGAGCTGCTCCGATTGTTTTTAAGCAAGAGAGTCCAGATTCTAGATCAAGTTAATTCTAATTGTCGATCAATAACTTGGCAACATGTTAAATATCTAAAGCTAAATTATCCAACTGTAGTTGAAAAATTAGTTTGAAAGTATTCACATCAGTTAAATAATCAATTATTAAACACGGATGACTACAGAATCATTGCCTCTGTACTAAAATCGAATCAAAGTCAATAACTGCATATTTCGAGGTTAGCATGACATCGTTTTGTTTACAGGTCAAAACCCAAGGTCACTGGTGACTTGTTAGAAGATCATAAGTTTCCAGGAGTTGATCTGATATGTAGAGATTTACAGTTTGAATTTAGGGTTAGTTGCCTTTGGGCGACTGTGAGTATGGAGATACTGGTCATTGTAAAGTAACTCAATAGTTAGGTGGTAGTAAGCTTACTTAAGAAAATCTTAAGATTCTAAGAATGAGATTGTACCAAGTCGGTGTTAACAAGTGAGGAGTTCCAAAATTGAACAAACTATTCAGTAATATTTTACTTTTTATGGTTGTCTATTCGCTATCAGTTCAAGATGAAAACAAGTGAACTTTGCAAAATTTCTCTAGCTACTCACTCAGTCCATATTATATGCATTATAGAACTTTATAGTTAACTTCAAATGCCTAATACAATTACTGTCAAAACGAACAGTTTATCATGACAGATGGTATAAATCATCTTTAAAGTGATTTGCGATACTAATCAATATCAGCTATGTTAATGTCTGTCTGCCTTTAAACTGTAATGAACAGACTATCGAAGTCGTAAATTTTGATTTATAATTCCTACTTTATAGGAAAAAGATACAAGTCAGTGAATTCATAACGTATCTTCCTCACTGTTCAATGTTTTGGCAATATTTAACGTTTTTCTTTTCATTTAGCGAGTACATTGTGCATATAAGTGCACATCTTTTACTGGTGATTTCATGTCAATCTCTAAATTTCACTTTTTTTTGCTTCTTTCATTTTCTAAGTCAAAATGTGCTACGTTAACGTATTCAGAGACAATATATGTACATAACTTTATATGATTAAAAGGAAGTTCTTAATGAACATTACACTTTTTTACTCAACACTGAAACGTTAAATTGACATAACGTGTTCGAAAATGTTAGACATTAAGCTTCCACTGAACATTAAAGAAGTACGTTTATGTACATATATTTGAGGCATAAAGAAACATGAGACTACCAAATAACAATGACAAGAATACTCGGGCAAATCTAATTAGTAAATGACAAGATGTAATTATATATCATGTTTGTATGCCAATTTAACTAATACGTAGACTAATTAGTTGAATAATCAAATGCATTTAAATAATGATTCATAAATGTAAAACAATGACAAGAGGTTATACCTTTATGACCCTTAGTTTTAGACGTAAATGCTATTAAGGGTCATTGAATGGTAATTTTTAATCCCGCATTTCAACGACAGTATATCAAAATCATAACGAATCGCATGATAACCACTTCAATATTATTTTCTAGTGTCAATCACTAGTTAATGTTTCTGTTCTCGAATCTAAGACTACTACATATTAACTATTCACAGTTTAACCTATCTTAAATATAAATAATAATAATAAGGTATGATTTTTTATTCAACTTTGAATTATATAACGACTATAGCATTCTTACCATACCATTCTTATCTTATGTGTGTCAACAGTTTATACCAAAGAATATTTGTTTAACTAACTAGTATATCAATTATCTTTAGTTATTGTTTAATCCTGCATAGATTATGAACTATATAAGCTAATTCTGTTTATGTTTAACTAGTTTTTATGATTATTATTTTTATTATCACACAGTACTACTGGCTAGTTGATAATGTCAAACAAACTTTGAATAACTGATGGAATTTTACCGAATATTGTTAAGTTGAGAATACTACAATTTTTTTTTTATCTTAGAATTGGAATTCATCAAAAAACGAATCGTCTTCTATGGATAAATAGTAACTTTTTTAATGAAAAAAAAGAAGAAGGAATTATAATTTTATTTTGAAATACACACTTGTTCATTCTTTATTTGGTAAATTTCATATTCATAGACATTATTTGATTGGTTTCTTTTTAAAAATATCAATTCATTCATTGTTTTTAGTTATCACATAATAAAATGAACTTTAACTTATGCTGATCACCTATATGTTCAACAGTGAATTATAGTTTTGTGTAATTACCACATTATTTTTAGTAAACTACGATTTTTCAATGAGCGTTATGGAGATTATTGTTTTCACACGTTTGAAATAATCAGTCAATCATTGTTAGACGACCATTAGAAACCTGGAAGCACTGGACGGTCGTTTCATCCTGGTATGGAACTTATCAGCAGTGCGCATCCACGACTTCTACACCTCGCAGTCTTACGCGTTAACACCTAACCTCTAGACGACTGGGCCGGCATTCAGCGGTGTTAATGGCTAACTCTGATTGATCTAGGAATTTTGCGCGACCTCACCCATTTGTCTTTGGTAGTTACTACCTTCAACCGACAGGGTTGAACTCCACTGGTCACGTCTACTCACTAGAACGCAGAGAATTTCCTCACGAAGCTAGTCACTAGTAAACACATTTTACGATTTTTCAGTTACAGTTATGGAGATTATTGTTTTCACACATTTGAAATGATCAATCAATCATTGTCAGGACACCATTCGAAACCTGGAAGCAGGAGTCGTGGAGGTGTACTGCTGATGAGTCCCATACCAGGACGAAACGGCCGTCCAGTGCTTCCAGGTTTCTAATAGTGGTCTAACAATGATTGACTGATGATTTTAAGTGTGTAAAACTACTTTAGATAAAATACTATGACTGAAGTCAAACAAACATGATTTATCTTATTTGAAACTTATCAGTTTGATGCGATTTCATCCGTATTGATGCCTGCTCACGGGAAAACCGCATGAACAAACAAACTTAATATCGTGAATATAATGTGTAATTGCACTGTCAGGTATGATCATATTATTTTTATCTGCTTGTTATAAGCGGTTAATATTCTAATGTCGTGTATTTATATTTATTCAATAAATTATCGATTAATTAATGTCAATCGCTCTTAAATTTAATATATACAAATCGATCTGTTAATCAGTGCAAGTCTTTTTGGTTTATTTCAGAGTCTAATAAATCCCTACACAATATCTTCGTGTTCTTGCTTAAGTCATCCGATTTAAATAAAAAAATACAGGCATAAACTTACAATTGCAACAGTGACTCTGTGTTTTCCGTAAGGTCTGTAAATATTTATTTTCATTAGTCTTTCATGTTAGTTCTTTGAACTTTGAGAACCTCAGCGGTGCCTGATTCCATATATTGTGCAGTAAAATCTGGAGATATACAACAAAAATTTTAGGATTTTAGAAAAATATCATACTCGTTAGACATAACATAAGACATTGTGACTAATCTGTTAAAACTAAAAAATTTTGAAGCCTCTGGTATTAGACTCTAATTTCAGTAATATTATTCATTTTGGCGTAAATATGTATCAATTTAATCAACTTTAAAAAGAACTAGTGATTAATCAGTATTCAAAATTTCATAAATGTCATCTAAAAAGTCTATAAACCAATAAATGCCGATTCAATTCACTCGTGAATGTCAACAACGGAAAAAAAAATATGAAAGGTATGACAGTGAAAAAGAAATTATTGGATACAATTTTTCTTAAATGTGAATATATCCTAAGAAGTGTTGTCAACTAATCATAGAAATGAATGTTAAAATTCTTTGAATAGAGTGAATTAAAACTATCTAGTTTTTAATATTTTAATTTTACTTAACAGTCGATATATATATATACATATATATATATATATATATATATATATATATATATATATATATATAACATAAATGTTAGCAAATCAATTAAGAAATACATGTACACATTTAGTTCTTTGTTTGCCCTTCAACACACAACTAAACTATGAAGACAATTTCTGCGATGAGATTAAAATTAGCATTAATATAACAACAAATAGACAAGGTGTTGTGAATAAATTGCTAGGTTTCTTAAATTAGACTTGACTGTAGCCGACATGATCTACATAATATACGATGATGGATCTAATGGGACACTAAATAAATTGATCAGCAAATATATCATGATACTTCAAAAATGATAACTGTGTTCAAGCAAAATTTGTCAGAGAGATTTTACATGTTGTGGAAAAATAATCAACTAACTTAAAACACAACAAACGTTATAATTCGAAATAATCTTAAGAAGGAGAGGTGTTAACAAAAATGTTAATAATAATGATAATAATAATAGTAATAATAATAACCGTAGTTTTAAGAGTTATGTTGTGTGACTGGATCAACCCCTGATTACTAGTAACGACTAGAAGAGAATCACAAATCGATTCCTAGAGCCATTTCACATTCACAATGCTGATAATATAGGACATTGATAGATAATAGTTGTACCAGTCAGTTTTCAACGGAGAAAGTTTATTTTCTTTTAATTTTCACTATCCTATGATAATGATGATTTTGTTTAAGATGAATATAGTTTCAAAATAATATTTAATAAATTTTTGTCGATATTATTAGTATTTAGCTTTCCCTGTTAATAAGCCTAGAGCATTGGTAACAATCTATAAAAACTCAATTGTAATATGAATATATCTTTGAAAAGGAATGAAATCATTTTGTTTCAACAACTTTATTTTTTTTTAAGAATAGTCACTAAAAAAGCAACTTTTGTCTATGAGAAAAATATTTACAACATACGACTTGACTAGTTGATCACAAGGATTCCTATTGTTGCATACCATCTCAGTGGTTTTAATGGTAAAGCATTCATGACATGACCTGCACATCATGGATTCGAACCCTGGGTAGAAGTATTGATGTGCTTTATTTTACGCAATTCCATGATAGAATCAAACATGTATCCAGTGGTGTTTGATCTGTAATGGCATCCCAACTGAGATCAACTTCTTATGAATGCAGCCTGAAAATTTAACCAAACTTTATTTAAACATTTCACAACAGAAGTAGTATTTAAATTTTTTATTGTTAGGAAACATCGTTGTGAAGCAATAATGTGTGATTTTTTATTAGTACAATTTACTTCGAAGACAATAATAAATAACTATTAACAATTCTAACGAATTGATAATAAGTGATAGAAAGCTTTTTGTTGAAATGATAATAATTATATCCTTATTGATGTTTGGGCTTGCACACTTGATTTTTATTTGCTTAAAAAATATCCAAATAATTATTTAAGTTGTTAATGTATGAACTATTTAGACAATAACCATATATTTTTATTCAATGCCAGAACTGGTTTATTATGAATCATCGTTTTTTAACTGATCTTGAAAGATTTGAAAATCATGATCAATCTAATTGTGATCAAAATTTTTTATGATTTTCTTAGTTGAAAGTCAGTTGTTTCTTCTAGGTTGACAAAAATAAAAACTAGTGTATAGTTGTGGTGCGCGCTACCTATAAGTAGTATATGATGCGAGTAAACACATAATGTCTGGCAGCAGAAGAAGGGGGAAGATCAAGAAAGGAAGAGCGGGAACACAATGGAATTTGTATGAAACGCATGAATAGTGAAATGTCAGACAATGGATTGGGGTTTGCAACAGGAACAGTCCAGTTCGATATGATGGATTGATATTTTGCAAATTAACGATTTACGATATGGTTATCCTATTTTACCAATTAACTCTGTAATTTGGGATAAACACAATTCGGTTGCCCTCACCTGTGTTCACGTTCACTACATAGTTTGTTAAATAGTTCAGCATTCCAATCATATGGATTAGCTATTTCTCTCGAAAAGAAATAAATACATAATCCTAAGTAGTCATGACAAACGATCTGATGTGATTCCTTTTGATCGTCAAGATTACTTGAATAGAATACGGTTAATCCTAGAGAAAAGTACAGAATTTTTGAACTCAAAGGAGAATTAGAAAAAAAAACATTGCAAATCGAGAAACAACTAACTGAGGTTGTTAAAATTTGAATGACTAGGGAATCATATGGTCAAAAACGTCCAGCTGGTCTGATGATCTCCGGCTTATATGGATAACCTAAAGAATTTAAGCCTGAATTCTCGGTACGACTTATTCTGGATAGGTCTAATTTACCCTTCCACTGAATCGCACAATGGTTGGAAGAAAAATTGAAACCGGTTATAAGTCAAGTGTCTAAATATTCTGTTCATGATACTTTTCATTTTCTGACTATTAAAAAGGCTAGTACTGCTGGAAAACTCATGTTCACGCTCGATGTCAGTTTCCTGTTCACCAATGTACCATTAATTGAAACTACATGCTTTATATGTGATTATATTGTTTCTAGCAAAGTAAATATAGGTCTGCCAACTGATCAGTTGAAAGAACTACTGTTATTTTGTACTTTTAGTGTCTAGTTCAATTTCAATAACGAAATATACAGACAAAGAGATGTTATCTCATTGGGATCTCCATTAGTACCAATCTTCACTGACCATTTCAATTCAAAGCTGGGAAACATTCAGCTTAGTTCAGTCGCTAACCGATTTAATCTATACAAAAGGTATATGGACGACACGTTTTTCATTTTTGATGAGGATGCTAAATTACTTGGTATATTGCATGCTTTCGATACATGTCACTGCTCCCGAGATTTCACGTTAGTAAATAAGGAGTTCAATTTATTCCACTTGTTGATATGTTTCTGACATGGAGGAGTGATAGATATTTAGAAAAATCCATTCAAAAAAGCCAACAGGAAACTGTCAACTGACCAACTTCTTTCGCTGGGTTCTATTAAGCTGAAAGAGGAATGTTATTCACTCTTTATTTTACCGACCATGCAAGATTTGTAGTACACTGTTCATCAGTGAAAAACTACCGCTCCTCAGAAAAACGTTAGCGGAAATCGCTTATCTAAGCCACTTCATAAAGAAACCCGTAGAAGGAAGTTGGAAAAGGGAACCAGGAAATTCCGTTTCAATATCCTTATATGAATCTGTAATTCACAGGTGATCACGATTCTGATGTGCTTAAAAATCGGTTAGTGATATTGATAAAAAGAACGTTCTAAGCAGCAAATCCGCAACAAAGGTTCACTATTGGAAACTTGTTTTCCATTTCCGTAAAGGGTAACTTCGTCGTCTGGTTGCCTCTATGTGCACTGACCACTTTACCTACCAAAAATGCATGGGCCGTGGGCAGAGACTGAATTCAAGGCGGATACAAGAGCATATCACAGTATGATTGTATAAGGGCGGGAGGAAGACTGTAGGAACTTCCGTTTTTCGATATTTTGTCAATTCTAATCACTCTACTGATCAACAGGTTGGTTTTAAGTTTGTTTAAACAGTTAATCCAATTCTACCTAGGTCTCTTCGTAACCAGCTCCTTAAGACAGCAGAAGTTTTTACAATTCATGAAATGAAACCAGAGCTATGTGTACAAAAGAAGTCAGCCTTATCCTTGTCTTTCTCATTGGCTTAAACTATTATTGTTATTTATCATAGAGTTATGAAGACTGTTTTTTACATTGAAATCGTGAACTAATCATTGTTAGACCACTATCAGAAACCTGGAAGCACTGCCTAACTTTAATCAACTTAAGGTTTTGCGCAACCTCAGTCATTGTCTTCAGTAGTTACTATCTAGAGTCAACAGGGTTGAAATTCACTAGTCTTTGATCCTCACTAGAACTCCAAGCATTTCTTCACAAAGTTAGTCACTGGTGAGAACCCGTGACCAGTGGAGTTCAACTCTGTCGGGTGAAGGCAGTAACTACTGAAGACAGTGGGCGATGTTATACAAAATCCTCAGATGGACCAAAGTTAGACATTAACGCCGTCGGATACCGGCTCAGTGGTTTAGAGGTTAAGATTTCACGGGCGAGACCGAAGGGCCTGAGTTGATTCCCATGAGCGGGGGTCATGAATGAGCACTGCTAGAATCCCATATTAGCATGAAATGTCCATCTAGTGCTTCCAGGTTTCTCTAATGATGGTCTAACAATGATTGATTCACGATTTCAATTATTATTATGATTATTATTTTATTTCGCATTTGAAAATATGATTCCCTCCTTTAATTATTTCCATATCTTCATTATTTTATCCATAGTTGTTTCTTTTTATATTAACTCATTGCATTTAAACCTTTCAATTACCTTCAACTGATATTACAAAAAAAAAACATTTTAATCATCTTAATCTGTTCACACTATAACCCGTTGCTAACTACTTATTAATTTTACAAGCCTTTTCATTTGCACAGACAATCTTTTATTGTTACTATTTACTCAAAATAATCTAGTAGTATTGTAATCTTTCTATAACATCATCATGTTTGTTCATATGTCCTCACAGAATAAATATGATTGTAAAGCTTGATAATCAGTTCGTTGAAAAGAGATCTCTTCGTTGAACTTCATTTTTTTTTAAATCTAAAATATTCTTATTGAATGTTGAGATGTATAATGCATTTAATAATTATAATAAATGTTTACCAGAGATAACTAAACATTTGATGATGTTAACTTAGACTTTGAGGGTATTTTACTGAAATAGAAAAAATAAAAATAATGTACGCTACTGAAATGATTAAGTCAGGGAGTAGTGAAATTATGGTTCAACAAACCCATACTGATGACTTTGGTTAAATTTTCCGCTAATTAACCGATAAAAGTACTAGCATTACAGTGAATAGGTAGTTTTGCAAGATTAAATGAACCTCGGAATGTTGGATCGTTTATTAATTGTAGTCAAAAAAGAGTTGGAGTTAAGCATCAAGAACTAGGCCTGAGCTTTGGTTAGGAGTATTAAGTTTAAAAGGATTAAGATTAGGAGATATTAATCCGATATACGGTTAGAGTAGATGAATACTTTTCATTCACAAGACAATCTTGACTACACCCTGGATCAAATTAAATTCACTAGAGTACAGTCTACTTCAGGAGCATCTGTCTCGTGTAATTTAGCTTACACTATTTCGTATACATTGTGTGTAGTTGCACTGAAGATAATCTTTCGATAAATTTTGAGCATTTTGTAAATGAATATGGAGTTTTACTCTGGTTTTTAAAATAATGTCTTCTATTGCGCTTTCAATTTTTTTGTAAAACAGAAAATCGGCTTACGTAAAATTCGATTGGCTTACTCAAGGTCACCGGTATAATCTTGTTTTACCAAAGAAATCATATGTACGTTATAATTTATTCAAGGCCTGTCAATCTAAGCATCATTTCACTATACAAAATCCATTTTTATTGATTTACCTGATTCACCAAAAGCGATCAAAATGTGTCCATTACAATTAAGTACAAGCTGTGATATTTTCATTATCTGAATTTTAGAAAACCTTTCAAGTTTTAGCTTCATTACGTATGTAGTTATGCGTGTGTGTGTGTGTGTATGTATACTCCTTGGTAAAGAGTTACGATATGTAGACAAAAAAACAGTTGTTTAGCGTTCTTTCATTTTAAATATTAGGAAATCTGTGATGCTTAATTTGGCTTCATTATTTAAAAATATCATGATCACTGGTGAAATTTATGTTGCTCGTATTGATTATTGTTGGATTCAACTGAATTTTCTAAACACTTGACTAACTGGACCGAAGTAAACACGAACAAACTGGATAGTGAATAAAAAATCTATCAGTTCAACATAAATATGTAGTGAAATAATACAAATAGATTCCTAGTAAGCAATCAAACCTTCAGAATTTGAACTTATCAATTTAGATAATCATAGTAATATTAGCAATAAGAGTTTTATTCAATGCTATAAAGGTTGTTATTAAAAAAGATTATCATAATATATTACATAGTATTACGATCAATTTCACCTTTCAGTCATGGCCATTAATAGGTTTGTTTTTCCAACAGCCAGTATTTGACACTCACTCCTAATTGTGAAACTGTTCTACCAGTTGAGTTATTGGAAATCTTTATTACAATTATTATCTGTCGGAAGTAAATATTGCAATGTAGTCAATTCTCATTATTTTAGAATTGAAATTACGAGTTATAATTCACCGAGAATAAAAAAATTGTTTGTTGAAATTTTTGCGCATATATAGAAAATAATCACAAAATAGATTGCTGTGACATGTGAGTGACATGTTAGTTTGGGTTGACACACATGTGTTTCACTACCTACAGTAATAAAGACTGACTGATTTGGAATAGTAATTTAAAACAGATCTCTTCATTTAAAACTTTGTTAATTTGTATATTCAACAAGCATTGAACTAGATTTCTAATAGCTGAAGTAAAATATGCTCATATAACTATATATATATATATATATATATATATAGTAGTTTAAAGCACCTTTCTCTTCATTTGCCCTGAATTACAGAATAATCTAAATAATAAATTTTTGGATAAATTATAACCACTAATTAAAGAAAAACATAGAATCATCAATAAGACAAACATTCATTGTATTATTACAGTAAACTATTTTGTTTTATGGAATATTTCACTATTATTACTGTTATTATTATTATTATTGTTATTACTGTAACCTTAGTATTTAAATAAGGCTATGAACTACAAAGGTTTTGTCCAGTTAATAAAATGAATTAAAACTCTATAATCATTCCCCCTTTTTTTTGGTTTCTCTAATTTCAACCATAGAAAGCGAATTCAATTTTAGCTTAGAACAAACATATCAACAAAGTATTTTGTAACGAACGTTTAAGTCAAATCACCAAGATATAAATTTGAGGAAGCGAAAATTGTTTGCAAAACTGAAATCGGGTAGAAGAAGAGAAAAAGGAATAGGAGATCGATAAAAAAAAGACGAAAAATAGAGAGAGGATGTGAGAGAGGGAGTGAGAGAGAGTAATATGGCAGAGAATATCTTAATATGCACAACTTAAGGACAACAACTATTCAGTCAGATCGGATTATTGGAAATCAATTAGATTTTCTTCGCTACTGTCTAGATTTTTATTTTTTCGTAGTTAGGAAAGATATTTTCTGTTTATTAATTCGGTCTCAGACAGTATTTGATCTAAACTATCAATTTAGTTTAACTGATTTGTTATAATTACAGTAAAAATAACAATAACAAAAATATGATAATATTTATTTCTAAGTAGAAAATGTTCACATCTGTGTATAAATTAAGAAGTGATGTCATCAACTTTGTCATTCAGTTAATATTTTGTCGAAATATGCTTTAATAACGAAAGATATAAAAGCTATTAGTGATTCCACTGTAGTTTATCTATTCTGACACTGTTTGTATGTAAAATATAGTTTTCTAAAAGTCTCCTATGACAACATACTTATGTTAGCATGTAATTCTCTGTTTCCCTTCAGGATTGACCTATATCATAATTTAATCTGACTATGGAAAGGTCCAAATTGGATTATCTTGTGAGTTTTGTCAACTATGATAAATCTATTCACAATAAAATTATCAAGTGAATGAGAAAAGCGTTCTTAGCTTTTGGGAATTCGAGCTACTGGTATTGTAGGTTAGATCTCTGTCCATCTACAAGAGGTAAGTCAACACCTGAATAATACTCTCTGGATTGTTTAGTGGCTGTGAAAAACAGCCGATAGTTGCATTAAAACATAACACGATAACTAATAATTTTAATCCTGATCCATGTTTCACAATAATTCAAGAGACGGAGAACTTATCCAAGAATTTGTGACCAACTATTTCTACATATTCATATATTCCAATAAAACTATTTTTCAATTCACGATATCATATCATCGGTATGAGGCATAAACAGCATTTGAGAATGCCATCAATTCAATGTAGTTTGTATGATTTATAGGCAATTGCACAGTAAGAGTATATGATTTACATTTTCAAAGTCATATCTTCTTTATTCAGATATTAAGTCCTCACCACCACCAGTATTACATAAATTCTATCCAGATCGCCCTCAACTATTGTCCATAATCAAATTAGAACATATTTTTGATGTCCTTGCTAGCTTTGTTCATGAAAGGCTCAGATAGAAATAGTCAACCAGAATAAACGACAAACAATATCTATTTAAACAAGTATTTGATGTTATACATTAATTTTTTTTAGAATAGTGTAGATTTTCGAAATGTTGTCTTTGAATTAACAAAAACTTATAATCATAAACTAGTTATCTTTATCCAACTTAATTATTCAGTGACATATTAGCATCTGTTCCTCATTCAATATTCAATAATTTTTTTTAATTTCCTATGTAAATATAATCTTTCTTCATTTACATAAGCAACATAAATATGATACTATTTTCTTATCTGACTTCAAAATTCACATGAACCTTTAATCTTCAGTTAAAAAAAAATTACCCTTACTATACAACTGAAGCGTCATTTCAAATTTAGTTGTAAGTACAAAAATCAAAAATTATTCACATGTTCATGAGTAAATTTGAAGTTTTGGAAAATATATTAAGCATAAACAGTAAATTATATGTTTAACGAAATAACATTGATTTTTCAATATCTGAAAGTTATCAAAAATGTTCACTTCCCCAGCTTCTGTAAAAAACTGTTAAACAGGTAATTAATTGATGCAGTATATTACATGATAAGACTGTAATTATCGATTACAATCAATCGGATAATATTTATTTATTTTATCTACTTATTATTATCATCGTCATCTTATTTCTGTATGTTATTAACTTTTGAATTTCACAAACAATGCCTTTAGAGTTAAAAGTGAAGGAAAATAACATACTAACCTAACTCAACTTCATAGGTTAATGTATGCAGTATTGATGCTGATGAAGAAGAATGGTATGAAGTTGAAGTTTCAACATAAATATAAATATTAGAGTATTGTTATATTCAGTTGACAAATTGTAAATTAGGCTAAAACATTGTGGATACTATTGTATACTACAACCTAAGAATATATATATATATTAAAATAAATGATGAAATTTTAAAATAGTTTTTTCTTCATTTTCTGTCATATTTATTTAAATTATTATTTAAATTCATGAAATTCAACAAATTTATCTGTATCAAGAAAAGTATTAAAAGGTTTTTAATTAATACTGATGTATATTTTGTTGATTGATATTCTATATGTAATCTTACGTGAACTAATGTAACAAGTATATGTTTTAGTCATGACTAATTTCATAATTTTTGGTACAAAACATTGGTTGAGCTATGCGTCGGTCGACATGAGGATACATTGGTTTGTTAAATAAATGATGACGATTGATAAAAAAAAGAACCCTGACCAAAATATATCACTGGTAAAATCCCCTAATATTGCTTTGGCTGTAGCGAGTTCAATGTTCCAATGATGAATATTCAGATTAATTTAGGTGGTATAGGGAGATAACTTCCAGTTTCATTAGATAGCAATTCAGAGGCATGAATATTGTATTATCGGTTCTGTACAAGAATAGTATATTTACTCAAATAAAGAATTGAAAAAATGTTTGTTAAGAATTATGTCATTTTCTTTTGCCTTCAAATACTCATCAGTTCATCATGAAATATTGATTACGTTCAAATAATAAACATTATCCAATGAATAAATAATTATATGCATTCTCTAAAAGTCTTTCATATACATATTGAGTAAAATTTTAGTTTCCGCATTTCATCAATTACAGTTTAAAAACGGATAGTGAAAATTTACATTAACTGATATAATCACTACTTGAGTAGTTCAACAGTATTGATACATTAAACTTAGCGTTTTATTTGATTTTATGCAGTCGACAGTAGATTTGTATCAACCTCATCTTTTACATTTAAATTTAAAAAGTAACAACAAAACAGTTAACCTAACAGAAGTACCCAATTTAACTTACTTCAAAGTGGCAAACCAAACTTATACAATCAGATCGCCTGTTCTAGTAACCTAGTAGCAGAATTCAAACAGCATAGTCATGCACTGTAGTCAAATTACGTCATTAAAACAATTATTTCATTGCTAGATTATCTTCAATCATCTCACGTAATAAAAATTTGGTCAGATACAAATTGAAATTTGAACTAATGTACTTTTTATTCAATAAAGAATTAAACATGGAATTAAACTTGATAAAATTTAAGATGAAGCTGCCCAGAGAATAAGTAGGTAATGCAAAAATTATCAGGATAGGATTGTGGAGATTATCAATTTTCATTGAAATCATGAACTGACCAATTGTAGACCGCCACTGAAAACCTAACAATCACTGCTTAAGAGTCATATACTCGAACAAAACGTCCTCTCAGTACTTCCGGATTTTCAACGACAGTTTGATGTTGTTCACTTCATGATTTGAATAAAATCTAACAATATTCACAACCCTATAGTAACAGTCATCATGTGCTGACTGGTGACAAGCTTCTAGAAGAACTCTCAAAGTTCCAGTTAGAAGCCATAACCAATGGAGTTCAAACATGCCTAGTGTGAGGCGATTACCTACCGAAGACAACGGACTAGGTCACTCAGTATCGTGGATTGATTGGAATTAGACATAAACACCATTGGATGCCGATTCAGTGGTGATGAGGTTAGGCGTTCACACGTGAGATCGAAGGTCTTAGATTCGATTCCTGTTTGCGGGTTGGTGGATGCACCCTGGTGAGTGGTCCCATGCTGGAGCGAAACTGCCGTGCAGTTTTTCCAGGGTTTCATTCATGATCTAACATTGATCGATTCATGATTCCGATCAACATTTAATAATTTGCTGCCATACAGTTCTGATAATCTTCGTCTTCCTATTACATCATTCGAATCTTATTGTTATTGTCATTGTTATAACAGTAAAACTACAAAGACTTACAGAAAAAACACAATTTGCAAATATTGATCATTATAGGTGGTCTGAAAAAAACAAAATATAAGCTTTAAGAAAACGTGATGTAATGTATGTAGTGATTACGTATTACTAAGATCAAAATAACTATAAACTTGAATAAAACTTTGTAATTCTATCACCAAAATTATAGTAAATCATTATGAATCAATTACTGAATCATTACTAACAAGATACTTCATAATATCATACAGACTAATACATCTAATAAAAGAATAATAGATCATCTAGTCAAATAACTTTATAGCATACCGAAATGTTAATTAATAGTTTACAAATACCAAATATCTAGATTGAAGCTTGTTACGATAATACTTCATCTGAATCATAATTTATCAATACTTCGTTGATTAAATACAAATATTTGACTTTACAATTTAAGGCATTGATTAGTATACGTAAAGATTATTAAGATTTAGAAATATTAGTAATTATTCACATGATTGCTTACACATTTATTTCATGTGAATTACACCATTGTTGTTATTGTTGTAGTTTTCCTAAATAGTTGGGAAGAGTGTAGCAAGAGCATAAGTATGGTAGAGACGAGCCTGGCAGAACTGTGATCAATTTTTCTTAGAAATTACAAACAAATTTTATGTAATAAATGAAACTACTACTGATTATAGTCTACAAATCCAAAAACAACCAGATATAAATCCATATTTATTTACATAGATTATCTTATCTTAAGAGGACTCAAAAAGTTTTTAAGCGTCCTCGTATTACTCTTCGTTATAATCAGAAATTTTAAGGTTTGTTATAAGGGATTAGCTTTATGTTTTTTATCATAACACGATAACGGCCATAATCCTAAGATGCTGTATAGTCATTTGGATGAATAAAGCTTATGAAAATGAAAGATATATTCTTTGAATAGCTATTACATAAGATCTGATGCCGTCAAGTGAAGGTTTGTTTCAAGAATAAGAGTTTACAATTCAAATGTAAGGTTCGTGTTGATTTACCTGTTCTATGCAATATATAGGAATAGAATTGAACATTTGATACGTTTAACTCTATCATTTTATTTTGTTCTCGCTAAAATTGGTTTTTCATAATCATTTTAATTGTTTTGAGCAACATGCAAATGTATTTGTATTGCTCCGTTTGCGTGGTATTTACATTTTTTGAAAAAATCCAGGTCACCTTGCTTCTTATTGGCTCGTCCCTATGCTTTACTTTAAAATTAAGTATTACCTAAACCTCATTTTGCCGCTTCATTTGTTCTATCCTCAGTTAAACACATATTTGTCATTTACTAATGAATAACGGAAAACTGTATTATGAAAGTCAAATATGTTTTCAGTTTAAAGAATCCTCTCAATGCAAGTCAAGTATACGTTAAATATGCAAACCAACAGATTAGATGACTTATTTTTCTATAACATACTTAACTACACAATCTGACGATGGATTTATCCTACAAACCAGGAATTCTAGAACTACTGTTTGACCACGCTAAATAATACACACATATTAAGAAAAAAGATCAGTTATATGAAAAATCTTTATAGAAGCGAATCAAATTAATGATCGTAACTTCTCATTAGTTGTTAAAAGCCATTGCAAAGTAGAAAAAGTTTAACTAATCGAATCATTTTCTTAATGCTTCAATAAGATTTTTTCCTACTTTTCTGAATTTCCATTTGTCACAAATTAGATATATACACAAACCTATGACCTTATTTATCAAAGATGAGAAAATTCTGCACAAGTGAAACAGGTTAAAAGAGATTAAAGAGTTAAAATGATTTCGATCAACCTGAATTCTCAGAAATAAATAAATAAAACAAACAACGAAAGATAAACAAAAGGCTTAAGACAATTAATTATACAATTATCAGTGTAAACTCATCAATTATCATAAGTATTTCATTTTTGAGGAATAGCAATACAGAGTTAATGTTTGTCCTAACTGAGACTTAGATCACTTCAAGTGTCAATCCGTTTTCTAATGTTTTATTAAGTTCATACAATTTAATGATCGAACGGGTATGAAATCTACTGTTAATAATAGTGAAGATTGGCACATAAATATGGGTATAGACTTCTTGAGTGACAGACACGAGATACCTGATATTTATACATAAGAATTCATATATATATATAGGAATTTAAAAGAACATTCACTATAAAATAGTTAAATATCATTAAGATTTTCCTGTGTAACCTTGACCGAGGATACAGATGATTTTACGATTTCGAAGCTATTTTCATTTATTTAGGGGAGGGGATAGTTTGAATAAACAATGCAGATTTCACTGATGAAGTAACGAAATTTGCCAGTTTTCCGTGGTTTTAGAAATCTTATTAGTTTTTCAGACCGCAGTATCATTTCTGTTTATTTTAATGCAATGAAAGTTGTGCCACAAATCTGATTCTTCTTAGTGTGAAGAAATTTATTCGCTTAGATCTTTCATTATAACTGTAAACAAACTTCACAAATATCCTAAACATTTATACTTTTATCATTATAGGGTTATAGAGATTGTTTGAATTTCATTGAAACTATGAACTGACCAATGTTATACCGCCAATGAAAATGTGGAAACACTTTTGTCCTAGTATGGGACTCTTCGAGAGTGCGCATTGACTAGCTCGCAGGCGGGAATCCAGTCCAAGACCTTTGGTGTTGCGCATGAACATTCATCGATCGATGATTCCAACGTAACTCAATACTTTCCACTACTGTCATCTAGTGTTTCCATTGGTGTTTTAACATTGATCAGTTCATCATTCCAATAAAGCTTATATTTATTACGAAATTTATTGAATATAGTTAACGAAATGGAGTTTTGATATAATGATATGCGGTTATGTATGTAAATCTAAATCTAGTTCAGTATCAGATAGCCAATTATTTAGTGAGTTACTGATAAAATATCTTGTTTGATGATTAGCTATGAACAAAACGATATTGGGATAAAAAGTCGTTAATTTACTCGTTACTTACAATATTCATATCATGAAATAAACAGCTGTCATATTTCATACTTTTTCTTCTTCTTCTTCCAAGTCATAGAAATAATTTTTACTTAGATTTTTTAATGCTTTTTATGGGTACTACATAGATTTACTGCTGTTAGGAATATTTTAAATTGTCAGATGAGGTTTTATTGTTTTTTTTCTTTTTTTTTTTAAATTTCGTGCACTAAAATACAGTCTTTTTCATCTTCCTGATTGACATGATAACACAGCAGATTTATACTCGATTATCTGATCAATCAGTTTTATTGGTTGATTTTATAGCTCTGAGAATCTGTTTTCAAACAAGGGTAATTCAAACAGACTAGTGCATCAATAACTACCCTTGTTGAGCAGTTCATTGGTTAACTAATTTGGTGGTAAAGTCTTTATAATTTAAGATTTATTTGATCACAAAATAGTCTTCTATTTGAAGTTGGATATTAAATATTGGTACATGCTAAAACATGTTACTGGTTGAACAGTAAAGCATAAGCTATCTATATGAATATGATCAATTTAGATCACGATAAACTTATCAATATGTAGTTGAAATTGAATGAATAAAAAATGTCTAGATGATTTACACTTAAATGTTTTGATACGTAATCTAATATCAGTTGTTTGAGTACAACTTAATCACTGATCTTAATTGTTTGAATAGTATGTCAAGCATGAAATTAACCAACAAACTTATTAAAAATCTGTAAAATATGTAACATGTTAAGAATTTTCAATCGTGAATTTAAATCAAGATTAAACATCATGTAAAATTAACATCATATCATGAGGATTGTAGAATTGAATATTGAACATATTGATTTCAATTCTCATTTTCATGGGAATTTATTCTACCAGTTTATTTTTTTTTTTAAAAAAAGAAGGCTAATTAATAATGTGAATATTTAGTTTGTAAACAAATGAGCTGAGAAATCTTTGTTGAATAATCAATTTGATAAAGTTTGTTACAGAATTTTTTATTAGTTTATTCATTAATCGAATAAAAGGTTCATAAATTATTACTCGATAAAGTATGGAAGAAGTAATACGAATATTTATGTGTATGTTTGTGTGAGTCTATGTTGGACTGAGTGAAGAGTAGAAATATTATTAGCTTAGGAAAAATATCAATATCATGATAGAAATAATATTTTTTCCAAGTCCTACTTTTTAAGTCCTCCATGTGACTGGAATGTTACAAATTATATTGTTTGTTTTTTTTGTGTGTGTGTTAACTATTTGAAATGATGAAGAAGATAAGTAGCTCACATAGATTACTTTAGATTGATTCGAGTTTCGATGCTAGTTAGTTTAAATGTACAGCTTTCATTGTCTTTCAAGTTAGTTTTATCATCGTCCAGTTCGATTAGTAGTAAACTTATAAAATTATTCCATGTCGACTAATTCTGTCTATTCTATAATGACTTATGTATAGTCTGGTTGTTTTCATTGAATTTCGTTTCATATAACCCTAATTGACTACACTTGTTGATGTAAAATATTATATTGTTTTAGCGATAATCTGTTTTCGTATATTAATAGCTGAAGTAGACATTTACTACATCTTATGCAGTATTTACCGAATTCTTCCCAATTTATTTTTCCACTACTGTTGTTTAAATCTACCGTATTATGTCTTCTAGCCTCTATCAAATAGAATGAAATGATTGTGTTGACTTGTCAAAACTACTGAATTTCAGCATGGTTAACGTTATTTCTGAAAAGTTTACCTCAAAACTAGAAGACTGTATTATGATTTCTAGGATGGTTGTGTGAGGGTGTGTTGATGTGTTAGATATCTTATGACTTATGCAGAAGAAAAATAGGAATTTGTTTTAGTTTTTCTTGCAAACAGTTCTGAATGATATCTTGACATAACTCTCAATATATCTTTTCAGGTCCTCACTGTTCTAATCAAATATTTGGTTCACATAACTCACCTCTTTGTTTAGTGTATTTATTGCCCTGATTATGAAATCTAAGAATGGAATTTTTCAGCAATACTTATTCTATTCTAATGCTCATATCACTGGAGATATTTCAAGTCAGCTTCTGAGTATATTTCTGTGTATTTTAATTGTAGAAATAACAAGTGTCAATCTTAATATATATTAAATATATTGTGGACAAATAATCAATAGCACAAAAATTTGCACATACTCTCTATACTTATAATATTAATGTACTCATAAGTGAATAATTTAGAGATCCTGTTTTAATTCAAGTAACCAGTCGTGACTAATGGAAGTCAACCATGACGGATATGAGACAGTTATCCATAATGCTCAATATAAGAAGTCCGTATAATATTGGGAAACGAATGAAGCTAGACATAGATACCATGAGTTGTAAACTTAGTGATCTAGAAGTGAAACACTCAGGATGAAACCTGAATGCTCTAGACTAAATCTCTAGTAGCTCATAGATGCGTACTACTGAGAGTACGATACAAAAAGGAAACAAATGTTCAGTACTTCTTAGTTCTCAATGGTTGTCCAAGTTCAGTCTGTAATAAATTATTTGAAAATAGTAATTCCGTGAAGAAGATAATTTTTTCCATTTCTTTCTGATAAAATAAATGAACATGGTGTGATAAAAAAATTAAAACACTAAGTAATAAATTTTATCATTAAAACCATATCTAAAATCTTCCAAGTTATGATTTGTAGTAATATCAATACAAAAGTTTTGAATAACTACTGATCGATGACACTAAACACATTGCTATTGTTTTATCCTATGTTTTACTTTATCTTCCATCCATTACTAGATCAAGAAATACAGTAAGCTATGCCTTACATATCCAAACTATCTTATCTATCAAATTATACAATTCAGATGATTTTATGTTACAAAGTGAATTCATCAATTAAACAGAAACCTTTGTATAATGAAAGAACTTGGCAACAAGTCTTAGATACCACGAAATTTACAATCACAAACCTGTCAACGGCTCGCAGTAACTTAACATCAAGAAACACAGACCAGGCCGATGGATCATTTATAGTTCCTTATAGTGAATAAACGTTAGGATTCCTTCTACCTAAAGCAGCTGAATAGCATCTGTGTGTTAGTTATGAGCCATCTTTTGGGAACAATGCAGATATTTCAAGGAATCATCGGTTAAATTAGGAATCAGAGAGATATTCTAAGATAGATGGTTCTTTCGATATCTTTCACAATTTGTACAAATAAGCGATTGAAGACAGATATGAAAACTATTAGATACCAACTTAGGGTTACAGAGGTTGAGCACTTATTCTGAGGCCTGATTATCCTGAGTTCAATTGTTGATTGAGTTATGGATGCACGCTGCTAATGACGCCCATTCAGAAACGAGACACTTAACTACTGCTTCATTTTTTTTACTGTTTGCCTAAACCAAGTCAGTTCAAGATGCAAAAATTTTAAATTTGACAACTACATCTTATGATTAAAAAATTTTTGAAAATGCCTGGCCTCTTTGTCCATCATGAATAAGTATATGGAACTAATTTTAATTCACAATTTGTCATAGCTCGTTTCAGTCTTGTTTCAATCAATAATTTCAAAATTCAACCATGCATTTTAATGTATTGATCGATCTGAAATAAATTATGTATCGTCAGTTTGTAGGAAGTTAAAAATAACTTCATAAGTTACAATCAATCCATCAGTAGTTTACCTTAAAATTTATGATCCTTTTTTTAAATCACTTTACCTGAAAATGACAACAAGACGTGAAGTTGGTGTGAACTAAGACAGTCAGTATATATATATATATATATATATATATATATATATATATATATATATATATATATATATATAGGGAGAGAGAGAGAGAAATAAGGCGAGACATAGAGAGAGAGAGAGACAGAAAACATTCCAATAAAATGTATTGAAAGAGCTGGAGGTTAAAGCTGGCTGCTTATAATTTCGCCTTGAAAGACAATACGATAAACATTTCGTCGACTGATTTAATTTATATTCCACATATTGGATGTTGATAAGAGAAACAAAGAGCTGTGTGTCCTAAAATTGCTCTCCTTGTCAATACAATAATCGAAATAACAAACTGTTAGATTGTGTTATGTTTCATTGGAATTAACTGTGCATTAATGTACTTGCACTTAATTCTGGTTGCAGATCAAACCTATTAACGATTGTCGAGATGGATAACAGTAGATTAGTTTGATATTTAAAGATGATTTTCTTGAATGATTCAATGATAGAGTATCTATTTACAATTGCTTGGCTACAAGGTAGTGCTTTCCTGGCCCCTTCTATATTGGTCGAAATCTATCGATCAAGTTGCAAAATGACTCCTAGTTCAAGTGACTTGACATTGCCTGAACTATGTTGAGGCGTTAAGTAATTGGAGATAGTGGGAAGGAAACCATAAGCCTATAATTTCATGTTCTTTGGCAATCGTCAAAAAATCGTACCTGTAATCTTGAGGAAAGTGATACTCCTTGGAGGAGGTGGAGATATTTAGCTCAAGTGGATGATTTTGATGGGGTTTCATTCTCTGAATAAGATGGTTTAATCATGGGGCTTTCATTGCTTTACTGAACAGTATTGCCAGCAAAAAATTTAGGTAGAGGTGAAGTATTCGAATTTCTCCACATCAGTCATAGCTTGTTCTATCGACCTTGATCCTAATCAGTCGTATATATCATTCGGTTGGTAAATGGTACATTCAGAGAAGGAATACTAAGAGCACGAGAGAATTTAAAAAGATTGGTACTCAGGTCACTCAACAAGCATAAAAATTCTTCCAGTTTATCAAATAATCTGAAAAATCATGAACATATATAGGATCAGAAATTAAATTAGAGGTAGAGACATTCACATTAAAAATGAGAGGTTAAGGGCCAACGGTAACCAGTCAAGATCAAGGTCAGAGGGACAAGTTATTTAAAACGATTAGTCCTTTTTATAAATTTTGATAGAGCAGTGAGAAGACGTAATTGATCTGAAAAATGTGATGTATTTGCGCCATACATTTCGAACAATCTGGTCACACATATTTACTTGTCAAGGCAAGTAGAGACAAAGCAGCAAAGACAGTCCTTTTGCGAAATGGGATGCCCCGTGTTTGCCCGTGACTACAGAACGAACCGTAGTCCTTGGGTAGAAGCGCAAGTGGTCAGAAGAGTTGGGCGAGTTATGTACGAAGTAGAGGCAGGAGGTGATAAATAGTCACGTCATCGAAATCAGATACGCAAACGGCTAGCCCCAGATCGTCCAACAAGAGAAGAAAACCTTCCCCTTGACATCTTGCTTGATACCTTCAACCTACCAGCAGACCCACCACGAGAAGAAACTCAGCAGCAAGCTGCTCTTCGTTCCAGAAGGTATCCTCTCAGACATCGGCGAACGACAGTCAAGATGGAAGTGGACCCCAGGAGCACACGTTATTAAAAAGGGGAGGAGTGTTGGGGATGTTAGATCCCCACACATATTTACTTGTCAAGGCAAGTAAATATGTATGACCAGATTGTTCGAAATGTATAGCGCAAATACATCACATTTTTCAGATCAATTACGTCTTCTCACTGGACAAGTTATTTGCCATAAGCGGAGATTTACGAACACTTTATTTCTACCTGAAGTAAACTATCCATTTCAGAGGACGAGACTCCGACAAAATTTCCTTAGAAGATTTGATTCCATGTCACCCAACTACTCATTTTGATAGACTATTATTAAGCTATTCAGATCATGACTGACCATCTGAGATATATACTACTGATTGACTGAGATGACGAGTGATATCAAATAATTTTTTGTTCAAACCTCGTTTGCTCTTGAAAGCAACAGATGGATGTACACTTCCCCTCTTGAACTATTTTCAATTTCCTATCACTGTTTTATTAAGATAAATCTTGTACATCCATTGTAGAATATTCTCAATATTTAAATGATTTCCAATGTGAAATGATATTTCAAGAAAACCATCCTAGGATATTACGAGTATTTCGTTATCCAATTATCAAGTGTAGTTCTACATAAATGGCTTTGAGTCACACTATTAGAACGAGGTCAACTGATACTGGTTGATCTGCCAGACCAAAGTAAGTGAAAGACATCTCAAATCTGTATCCTACTGGTTGAGCAACAATAGCATAAACTACGAACCTATTACTACTCGAGAATTTATTCCACTAACTGCCCTTCTAGCTAACATAATACATCAGGTCAGACAAAGCGGATCCATAGGCACTTAAAATGATGAAATGAATATAGTTCTCTTGCATCTCTATTTGTATTACCAATCTGTTAACTTTGCCTTACTCGTTCACCAAACCCGCTATTTTCCAGCATTCTCCCAAAAACTCATCTATGATCTCACTAAAGCCTAAAGAACGACTGGCAGTAAGGAAAATAACTTGATTTTAGACAAATGAATGTATAGATAATTCGTATAAATCGACAAATTACATCAAGCTTTCGTGTAGAACGAAATATTCTATTCTTTTCTGAAATAAGTGTGCATACAAGTTGTCATGTTTGAATGGCTTTTCCAGTTCAAGAAATCAAGGAAGAATGACATACTTTGGTAATCTTACAATCAAGAACTTTTGATATACAACAGTTTTAAACTAACGATTAACATTTAGAATCAGAAATAAATTAATTTCTGTCAGTAATCATCTGACATTTAATAGCTCCTTTGTTTTTATTTATTTAGTATATATGTAACGTTAAACAGCTTTTTATTTATCTATTAGCTTGCCTTGTTTCATTTATTTTGTTTACCTAATACACATAAATAACATTTACTAATCAAAATAATAATCACGTGAAATAAATTCAATCATATGATATCAACGTATATTTATTGGTCAATCATGATGAACGCTTAAAATTATTCCATTTACATTGTACATTTGAATTCAAATTTATAATTTATGTAGGACGAATGAGCTGATAGTGGTTCATAAATTGGAAAGAGATAAACAATGTGTTTTTTGCATTCTTCATGATCAACAAATTACTAAATCTTTGTCAACTAACTTCTATATTGAATAAAGCAATAAAAACAAGATTTAATCAATTCATTCTATTTCAAGGCCATTTATCAGCTGTAAGCTTTGTAAATTTTACAAAGAATGATATAATCATTAGAAGCAAAGGTCTTTTTTTGTAGTAAAGTAAATATGACTGTTATGAAATCGAACTGCAAATTGCGAAAAAAACATAATATGGTATTAAAATTACAGTTTTGTTGGAAATTTAGTCATACAAAGAAGGTGATCTAAAGTTATAAATACTAATAGTTCTAATCAAAATAAGTGATTGTCTAATCACCTGATTACCATTCAGTCAGTGTGTATGTAAATGCAAGCGGATTGGTCAGAAATAACATAATATAGATGAAATTATTTAGCTACAATTATTTTGACCATGATTCAGGTCAAAGAAACATCCCTAGTTTACGAACAGTATTGACTACTAAAGACACTTTAGGTCTGCTATCCACTAAGAGCCTTGGCATTTATGTTGTTAGGACTTTTCCTCCTTACAGGTATAAGTATCGGAAAAAATGTTCAGGAAAACCTTGAAGTAAACAACCTTCAAGTATTTTTTTATATACTTGTTATCATAGCTACATCATAATTCGTAAATTCAAATTGAAGTAACTTTGGAAGAGTTGATCTGTCTTTGGTTAGTTTGATGAGCACCTGTAGTCAAATAATGAGACTACTTTCTATTTTATCCTAATTCTTCTATTGAAACCATGAATCGATCAATGTTAGACAACCATTAGAAACCTGGAAGCACTGGACGGCTGTTTCGTCCTGGTATGGGACTCCTCAGCAGTGCGCATCCACGACACCTACACCTCGCAGGATTCGAACCCAGGACCTTCGCTATTGTAGGCTAACGCCTAACCATCGGACCACTGACCCAGTATCTAACAGTGTTAATGTCTAACTTGATCAATTCATGGCGTTGCGCAACCTCATACACAGTCTTCGGTAGTTACTGTCTACACCCGAACAGGTTGAACTTCGCTGGTCACGTCTTCCCACTAGAACTCGGACGAGATTCCTCACGAAGCTAGTCGCTAGTGTGCACAGGCAATTTGTATTACGGGGTTGTGAAGATTTTAAGTTTTATTGAAACCATGAATCGATCAATGTCTTCTGCAAATCTTCTGCAAAGTCTTTGTTAAAACAGAAGCTGATGGTTGGAGACAGTTAATAGGAAACCCTGAACCTAGGTTTCGTTCTGTTTGGTACTTATCAGCAAAGTATACCGGTAATCATGAAGTAATTGATGCTCCCTATCAGGTTCTTTATCGTGCCATCCAGCTTCACAGTCAGTTACATTACCCTTGAGCTATTCGGGCCGCAACTACCTGTAAGAGTAATATGCTTTTGAAATTGAAAACCTTTTGAAAAATCTTATGCCTTATTTAGACACAAAATTGCTGAAGATAGAATTTTTGTTGACTTTTGAATATTTATGATGGAATCAATAGAATCAATACAAGCCTAATTGTAAGTACAAAGACGTTTTTCCTCAAAAATATAAGACTAATCCATGTCTGATCCGTTTAGAAAGGTTGTCATGAAATAAAGTGAAAATTTAGTATAATTTGAAGGCAACTTTCGATTTGAACTGCCATTACAGAAGGAGTCAATCAAATTCATAGGACAGTGAACAGTTGTTTTGTTTGTGACGTCGTAAAAGTGTAATTTCATAGCTTTTTAAAACATGATCGAATTACAAAACCAAAATTTAAGCGAGTGTTTGATCAACGAGAAAAATTATATTTGTAACAATCTCAGCGATTGAAATTCCAGTAACTCCAACGTTTCGTGCATCAATCTGGTCCACACTTTTTCAAGGGGAGTATAATCAAAATTATAGTATATAACTACATGGTTCACTGTTTAGCTGTGGACTAAACAAGTCATTCAAATATGTTGACAGTGTTGAAAGTGTAATTTGTTACAGTCGACATGTGACATTTGGTGTGGAAAAGTGAGAAAAATTTATCAAGACAACAATTCTGCATATAAATGGATGTAATGTGAAAAAAAATTCAATGACTATACATCATCTGCTTCGTGAATATTGATGAAATCAGATAACTTTGGAGATAATATAAATCAAGTGTATTACAGCATGAAAAAAACGTTTCATTGGTGATGTGCTTGAGCTATTAAGAATCAATCACCTGACTAACGTCCCTAACAGTTGATAAAATGACTACTCTTGATTTTAAACGAATATGGCTTTGAATCTAAATGGTAAAACAGATATTTACTGATGATTCATTCCAAACTAGAATCAACTACTCTCTTCAATTCTTATGGTTTACAAGTTTATTCAAGCCAATATCATTTATTAGAGAGATTTACCTCAAAAATAAAACGTAATTGTACATTTGTGAATTAGCAACATGTCTAATGATGACAAAAAACTGAACATTCTCTTAAGATGCTATAATATAAGAAATCTTGGTTACGAACAACAAAATTGATTTTTATACTCTTCAATTACTACTCCTTTTTTATACTTGACTTACACTGTAAACAAATGTGATAATGCATTGTAACTCGTCTTCATTTAATTACTGACCAACGACATTATTCATTGCGTATTACCAATTTTCTTACTCATTTAAAATTTTTATTTACATTTGTTAAAAAATATTTTGTATGGATTAAATTAAGTTTTATGAAATACTAATATCATTAGTGGATGTAATAAACTCGTCGCTGATATCGATTATTTATATTGAATTCCACAATGGTGAATTAAATGAGAATAAGGCGTGGTAATAATAATAATAATAATAATAATAATAATGGCTTTACTCAATATTATATGTTTAGTACAATATGGAATTCTGAGCAAAAAAAGTATTTCACTAGGTTTCCTTTACAAAACGATTACTGATCGGCAAATGAGAGTAAACAGTTCACGAATCTAGATCTTATTAAAGTTCATTCTTATCTAAGCAGAGAAGATATCTTGGATATCTCAGATTGTACTTTACCGTAACTTATGAAGCAATAGGTCGTAATGAATAAATAAATTATGCAATTATTAAACAATGGACGTGTTAACATAAACATTACAAAGTAATTGTAATAATGTCAGGGGTAATGAGAGAAAAATTATTTTTCACTACTGTAGGATAAATTGTATTACTTAAAAATTGGTGTAAGGTAAACCTAGAAACTACGAAATTCGTGAAGTTATGATAAGGTGACTTTTAAAAACTTCCCTAAGCGACAGTTATTAATTTGATTATGAAAGTGAGTTATAATGGGTTGCACACTTGGAATGGTAAAATAAATTAATTGACTGGTTAGTGATCATCTCATTTATATGGATTACATATATTATTCAGATGATAATTAACCTAAAACAAATAATTTCCTAAACAACCGAACGTGTATTATTAGTAGAATGGATATTCTTTTTCAGAAAAAACAAAAATCGATAAAAGTGGTCACTGTTATACACATCTAGACGGTTTTACACAATACTACTAAATAAAACGACGGTATGACCGACAAAAATTGTTGTTCAGAGGTCGATGTGATTTAAAGACTTGTATTTTATTAGCTGAAAAGATTAATTATGAGGTTGGCGATGATGATATTGTCCGAAATCACAACGAAAGTCTCACAGTTAAATCATGTAGCTAAGAAAATGTCATGAAAGCAAACGAAAAAGGAATTGACTGTAAGTGTAACAAAGTATAGATAGTTATACAGGATAAATAGTCAACAGATAATCAGTAATAAATCCTTATAAAAAATGAATTCATCTCAAGCGTTTTAAGTTATAATCCATCAGTTTAAATAGAATCAATTAGAATAGATACTTTAATAGTGTAAAATTAGATGCTTAAATCAATAAGCTAAAACAACATTCATACAAATTAAGTCAAAACAGATGATAGTAATCTATCAATTTTCAAACAATCTAAAACAAAAGACTAGATTCTACAAAACAATGAAATTCTTATTTGTGGGTAAGATGAACCTAACCACTTTTGAATAGCTCATTGAAATATGTTTCCCGATCAAATAAATATTATTTATTCAAGGCTTAAAGATTGAGTGAGGAAAATTTCGAATATTAGCCACACATGGTAATCTCAATTGATTTTTATGCATAAATTCTTAGGATTCCATCAAACACAGATGCTTTCATTCGAGGAGATAGACATATACACTGTTTTACAAATACTTGTATATCTAGGCTGCCAATATTCAGGGAGCCAGCAAACTAACTGTTTGCACATCCGAGCCATAAAAAAGTTGAAAATTAGTAATAGCTTACTGCAAAGGATCCTGAAAACAACTATTACTCATTATACGAAGACATGGATGGTGGATAGCTGTGGAATTCATGATGTACGTTTACCCATATTTGGGACTCGTCAACTCCATGTATCTGCATCCCAAATTTGATGTCGATTTCTCAACTAAAACCCAGTATCGTTAACTTCAAATGTCATCGAGTTATCCACTTGGTTACTGAGTCCAGATAGCCACTGGCTTACAATTGAAAAACAATATCGAGGGACTGCACAGAATGCACATATTTTCAAAAGAGACCGATCAACTCGACTCCTAAACATCAATTTGAAAATTCAGACAAACATCACAAGTGATTTGTGAGTCAACTTTCTGATATTGATCGACTATCTGATAGTTTTCTTATTGCTTTATCTTTATCAAAGAACCATACATCCGTTACATTTCAGTCATAAAATGTTACTGACTTATTGAAATAAATAGAATGGAAAATTAAAGACAAACCGGCATTCTAGAATGAAATACAAATTATAATATGAATCATTGTTATTATTATTTTCAAACTATAAGATGAAGACGATATTCGTTTCAGTCAATCCGGATAATTTTTACATTGAAGGAATTCACGTAATTATTAACGTCAAGTAAATAATAATAGCCTATAATTATTGATTAAAAAGAAGTAGGAACTGAACAAACCCAAAACTACTGCAAAGAAATTACAGTTATTCTTACTGTTGATGAATACACTAATACAACTGGATGAACGGATTAATCATTTGGTAACCTTTTGTTTTCCAACTTTGATCTTGTTTGATTATCTGTTATTTGTCAGTGATAAAAGTGAAATAAAGAGTACAAATTGATAGTATGGTGACATGTGTACTGGTTATGATAAGAATAACAAAGACTTGAATTAATGTTTTATACTAGGGATTAAGTCCAACGACTTCAAAAATTAGACGCTGGAACAACATTCACTAGAATCACGTAATAAGTAGCGTTCAGTCAATCGGATACTGAGGTGTGTATTTGATAAGATATACTTTCTAAATTGAATATTTTGTGCGCGAATGATGGCTTCAATTAACTGACATATGCTTAATTATTTGACGAAAGATTTTTAAAATTTATTAAAATCCATACAATTGGGATCGAGGTATCGGCTCAATGAAAAAACAACTCGATAGTGAATAGATTTTGTAAACTTACGATTTTTAACAAAGTAACTAAATTCCACAAATCATTTTCCTCAAATATTTTAATATAGCCTCTTTTACTAGGTAAATCTTTCAGCTTTCAATTACACTGTTGACCTAAGTTGCTGTCTAGGGTAACCAATTTGTTCAAACTGAAGTAGACACAACAGGTTCGATCATATGACCCATTGGTTGGAATTCCAATGCTTCAAACGTTAAGCTATTACATGACATGCTATATTCAAACTATTATGTTGGGGATACAGATTTTTGTCATAACAATGAACAACTGGTTCTCAAATCGATCATTATATTAAAATTACATAACATTAACACTGTTCCAATCCATCTATGCGAAAATACTACTACTACTACCAAGTTTATTTAACTGACCGAAAAAATTCAAGAAAAAATAAATTACTGAATAATTTCGAATTAAATAGAACAATCTATAATTTGTATTCAACAAACATTTTCATAAACCATTTGATTTTGACCAAATGACGACTAGTAATTTCAGTTTATGTTGAAGGATAGAAAAAAGAATTATCATATCAATCTGAATACTATACTTTGGTATTATTTCTAACAATTGGAAATAAGGCAGTGATTTCAAACACTGAGCAGAAAAATAAGCAGAATATGTACTGTTTTCTCAAGCTTATTGTAGAATTAAAATTACAGGGAAAATAAATAATGAAGAAACTTATAAGATTAGAGAAAATGTTGCAAACATTTTGTGAACATCAATGCTACTGTACATGAAAAGATTTACGGAAACAGAACTAGTGCTGTTTATCTGTTGTTGATAAATTTTTGCATTTTTAAACATTTGTAACTAATAAACTATGATTACCACGACTAATTAATAGTTATATAATCATATCAGTTGACTAAACATTTCATTCTTATAAGAAATAAATATATTGTTGGTTTTTATAATTTAACTTAAGTCACTGATCCTTCAACACCTATCTTGCGATTGAATGCTTTCCATGTCAGATATATAGCATCGTATAGACGACTTGAACAGAAAACAGGTTTATGATTTTGGTGTTTAAATAAAAGATCTATTTGTAAACCATCAGGAATCAGTGTCAATCATTGTTTCGATTGAGAAAACAAATAATTTTTTCTATAAAGATACTTATCAAGTTGTTTGTTATTGAGTTATTTCAATTATAATAAGTAGAAATATATTTTCAGTTTTAAAATTAGTGATCAATACTAACCTCAATTCAACATAGGAAGTAATAATTATGCACATACAATAGTTGGTGTAAATAAAAAAGCTTCATTGACTTTTTAGTAATTATATTCTGGGATAATCAATAACATCTTTATTATGATAACAATCTTATGATGATTAAATTTCATGTCAGGAAAATTACAAAGTATTTTTTCAAAACAGAACAAGTGTTATTTATAGTTGATATTCCGACGATTTTTAAAAATGATTCTAGAGTTATTCAGATATTGTCATACTAACTCTATTCGAATAAAGTTGACCAAGACTAGAAAAATCTGTTTCAACAGTCTACATCGAAAACTCACGTTCATTTTAAACAACCATTACAATATATAAACCACGATGTATCGAAAGTGTAAACCCTTTCTAGCGGGGGCTGCTGTAGTAAATCCACTTTTATGGAGAGAACATGATTGCTTTAATAGAAAAATTCGTTATTATGACCAACTGTACCAGTGATTGTTGAACTGTAATTTTTGTCTATTAAACTTTGTACGCGAAAACTTTCTGTTTGTGTTGCTGCCATTTTTGGCTCCACTGTCTCTGTAATTTCGCCCCTCTTTTCTGGCACGATTTTGGTATTCTTTCGATATCACGAAATCGCCAGCAAATATATTCTTTACTATGGAATAACTCTTCTTCACTGCGACAGGTTCGTTATTGCTGTAGTGGTGATCATAGTCAATTGCGACTCGATCGCCACTACGAATTGATGATAACTTTCAGAAATTTAATATGACAAACACCACTAAATACACGAAAATGAAACGAGTGAGTTCTGATTTATACAACAGCTTGAGCCAAACAGTTCTTAGTATATTTGATAGTTAATGAGAAAATCCTGATCATAATATTCAAACAGATAGTGTTTCTTTTTAAATTCGTTTAACATTTGGAAATACAAAAAACTTAATATCTGAATTAAAAAATCTTGGTGGTAAATCTGCCAATAACCTACTATTCATCTTTCCACAGTGGAACATTGTAGGCTAGCCCCAACACAAAGCATTAATTTTCTTACATTTCTGAACTTAACCCGTTGGTAAGTTCGTACAAGTGTATTGATTTAGTTTGGAACTCATGATAAAATTATTATTATTAGAGAGAAACAAATGGCATGTGTTTAATGGAGAGAAATTGGTAGTTATATATATATATATATATATATATATATATATATATATATATAGAGAGAGAGAGAGAGAGAGAGAGAGAGAGGGAGGGAGAGAGAGTCGACTGATGAAATCTTTGTAGATTTTAATACAAAAAGTGCTCGTGCTTAGTAGCTGATTATTTATTTGAACAGCATTAAATAATTAGTATTGAAATTCGGATCCAAATACATTCAGTTGAAAAATACTAAAACGTAACAATTTTCATACTTTCAACCGATGGACACCACCAAATGGTAGGTTTCGGTTGTTGTTAAATACAGCAGTATTCACCACAGTCAAATGATACTTGCATCGAGGTGAATCGATTGTCAATTAAGTAAGGTATGTTCCCTAGCGCATTCAAATCTTCGTGTTCATCACGGTGTTCTAATTTTCTCAGTTCTCATCGATTTCGAAAGTGTTTGACTGATGCTCGACAAAGAACACGGGTAATTTTAGTTTTTTCATGACCAGATAATCGTTTTACAAAAATCCACAATCCGCAATACAACTATCTTACATCTGTTACAGCTATAAATTCAACTCACGAACGTAGCGATCTTTAGGATATGGCTCCAAACGAGTAAGCAACTTATTGATAGATAATTGTTTCATAAAGCCCTAATATGATTCGAGACAGACGATCTATTCGAACTCATCCTCCATACCTTCGATAAAGACTCATCACACACTCAGTCTTTGGAACCATTAAAGATTAATTAACGTGCTACTGTAACTGTGGCAAATCTACTAACTAGCACCCCCTACTTTATTACCTCATCCTATGTTATTTATATTTACTCTGATTACGAATCTTATAATATCAATGGGTATATAAACTTACTCAAGTTAGCATTGCACTTCAGTCATTTCCACATCATTTTATTTGTATCTAATCTTAGTTTTTTAGTTAGTCATATCTATAAGCTGATCCATGTAACGATTATACACTGGTAATTCAAAATTATTCAGCTCAAATGATTACAAAGAAAGATTTCACGCAATCTGTGAAGTCGGAAAATAGGTAGCCTAAGGGTTAAGCGGACATATTTCGATCCAAATTACCTATGTAATGCACCTGACATTCTAATTACTGAATTAAGGGCAGCTCCCATACATATCTAGCTATCATTATGTAAAGAAAATTTCCAGATCTTCCCAGTTCGCCAACGCAGGTTAAGTAATGGTGGGGTGTTGTCGGCGTGTTACTTAAGAGAAATTCTCAACGGTTTAAAACCTATCTCTGTAAGCGAGTTGGTTAGGCGAAGATATCGATTGGTCTATACTGGTCCTTCATGTCTAGTTAGGTCAATAGTCGTCAATGTGTAACCTGCGAATGACGTTTGTTGATTTATTAGAGCTTTTGAATGTGGTCCATAGACCGTCTACGATCACTAGCCAATAGTGTGTAATAACTGTATACTATGATAAGATACTGGGTGTTTTCAAGGATTACAACAATCCATATGGCTAAAATGAAGAACTGAGCAAGCACATGGTCTCTACACAAACTACAGTGGTGAGTACTCTACAGTCAGCTGGGAGTTATTTTCGCAATGAATGTCTATCTTAGTCACCCATCTTCATCATACTAATCCTTTAAATTATTCAGACCAGAGTAGCACTAGTAAAACAACAAAAAGTGAACAATTCGTGTACTGAAGTCTGTTAGGTTTCGCAGAAATGACGACATCTAGTGTGCATTTCGTACATGCAATGTGCAGTTTAATACTCACTGAAAGATACATCCATCTCATGAGTGATAGTCGATTAATAAAGGAACTATAAGTTAGATCATTCTCATACTCTTGTCTTTATTAGTTCTGTCATAAGTACAATATTCAAAAGTATTTTACTCTTATCCAATAGTTTGTATTTCCCGAAAAACTAGGGGAATTAAGAGGAAGCAAATGGGAGGAAGTCGTTCTTTAGTGAAAATTGTCGACCTACCGGGAATCGAACGACAGGTAATAACGTTATCCCTATGTTCACTCAAACTCAACCAGTGAATATGAGCGAAACGCATCAAGTGAAACAGATATACTAGAGATAAAATAAAAATAATCGTTCGACCTATGTAGTCCAGACAGACGTCAACAGGAACATCATTTCAACGACGAAAATCTCTGGATCAGTTTCCTAGACCTACCGTAACTGAATGAGAACGGTAGATTGGGAGTGCTTTCACAGTTAGGAAAGACAGTTCTCGCCACGACGGTACAAACAAAACCTTTTGTCATGACGGAAAAAGAATGATTGACGTCTATGCACTTCAGTTGTCAGAATGCGGGATATTATACTTATGCTTGGATGAGTAATCTACAAGTTCTCAAACTCCATGAAGAGAGTATTGGACTCGCTCCTCTTGGGCACCTCCAATTATTTTATTACTGAAACTGGTTCAAGAGATCTTCAGAGTGTAAATCAATAATGCTGTACAAAACTACCATCCTTATGCCAGTTAGAAAGTAAACTTGTTGTATGAAATTGATCACAAGTACGATGCGATCATAGCTCCTTGTTTCAACATGCAATTACCTGTGAACAGGAACTTGTATATTCCGTATACAGCAGTACAGTTCATATAGGCCACACCAGGGTCTTAACGTGACTAGTCCTATTCATCCAGATTGTATGTAGCTACTAAAAATCGGATGAGTCCGTTCTATTATCAGCACTGACCCTATTTCCCTTTCCAATCCATTTAGTGTTCATCAACTTCCCAGTCTTAAGATCTACTTTTTAAAGCAACTTGCACCAGGACACTCAGAAAGGATCCCAACGCCTTCATTACCCAGCTTCTTGGTCGTAACTCTGCTACATGAATAGCAATGCGCCTTTAAAGACATTGATTTCTTATGGGTGTTTTGCAATTCGCCTTACAAACTTGCACAATGACTGTAATTCAGAGTACTAGCGTTTCACTTCAATTAATAAAACTGAGGAAGAATTTACGGAGATTTTTCGAATCCCAGTGGTATGATCTTGTAGCTTTTGTAAAGCTTATTATTTTTGCGCTTCTGCGCTTCAGTTGTACATAGGGGCCTTCACGGCCTCCCCCTTTCATTGTCCCTGTACACTTTCCCCGTCGCTCCAGTGAGCTTGTATATTTTATTGGCGCATAGCGTCATATGTCAATTGAATCAATGCATAATCTGAATGATTTGTTTTCTTTTTTATGTATAGTTATTATAAACTTGTTTGTGCCTTGGTACTTTGTTTTTTCGACATAGAGTTAATGCATATTTTTCAAGATAAATGCAAATCCCACTGGTTTGTAAGTTAAATATGCCCGGCTACGTATGATTGATTAGCCGGAAAGGTCGGATTCAGTGTTGGTTGTATAGTTTTCTATGTTCAGTGAAGTATAAGTTTATTGAGCTTATACGATAGGAATAAAGAGTGTCCTCCGCTAACCTTGTGAATGTTGTAAATTTACCGGATGCGAGTCGTTATCTTTTATGCGTGTTAGGTCCTTGTTTTCTGTGATTACGTGCTTCAAGCGACCATCATGTTTAGTTATATATACAAACGCAAGTATCTGAAGTTTCTCCAGTGATTGACACGCACCAGTTGTAAGTAAACGTGCGACATGCTATGTGGCGGTGTTTACTATCTAAGGCTAACGTTTCTGGAGTCATTTTGTTTATACGATACTACATTGTATAGTTGTTTGTTGATGAGTGGGATTTTACTTAATATGTTCATATGCTCAGTAGTTCAAATGTTCATTACCTTTCTTTTGATACGCTAAACCTGAGTCATAGTTACGCCATCTGAATATCGTACTTCGAAAAATCTCCGTAAATTCTTCCTCAGTTTTATTAATTGAAGTGAAACGCTAGTACTCTGAATTACAGTCATTGTGCAAGTTCGTAAGGCGAATTGCAAAACACCCATAAGAAATCAATGTCTTTAAAGGCGCATTGCTATTCATGTAGCAGAGTTTACGACCAAGAAGCTGGGTAATGAAGGCGTTGGGATCCTTTCTGAGTGTCCTGGTGCAAGTTGCTTTAAAAAGTAGATCTTAAGACTGGGAAGTTGATGAACACTTAAATGGATTGGAAAGGGAAATAGGGTCAGTGCTGATAATAGAAAGGACTCATCCGATTTTTAGTAGCTACATACAATCTGGATGGATAGGACTAGTCACGTTAAGACCCTGGTTTGGCCTATATGAACTGTACTGTGGTATACGTAATATGCAAGTTCCTGTTCACAGGTAATTGCATGTTGAAACAAGGAGCTATGATCGCATCGTACTTGTGATCAATTTCATACAACAAGTTTACTTTCTAACTGGCATAAGGATGGTAGTTTTGTACAGCATTATTGATTTACACTCTGAAGATCTCTTGAACCAGTTTCAGTAATAAAATAATTGGAGGTGCCAAGGAGGAGCGAGTCCAATACTCTCTTCATGGAGTTTGAGAACTTGTAGATTACTCATCCAAGCATAAGTATAATATCCCGCATTCTGACAACTGAAGTGCATAGACGTCAATCATTCTTTTTCCGTCATGACAAAAGGTTTTGTTTGTACCGTCGTGGCGAGAACTGTCTTTCCTAACTGTGAAAGCACTCCCAATCTACCGTTCTCATTCAGTTACGGTAGGTCTAGGAAACTGATCCAGAGATTTTCGTCGTTGAAATGATGTTCCTGTTGACGTCTGTCTGGACTACATAGGTCGAACGATTATTTTTATTTTATCTCTAGTATATCTGTTTCACTTGATGCGTTTCGCTCATATTCACTGGTTGAGTTTGAGTGAACATAGGGATAACGTTATTACCTGTCGTTCGATTCCCGGTAGGTCGACAATTTTCACTAAAGAACGACTTCCTCCCATTTGCTTCCTCTTAATTCCCCTAGTTTTTCGGGAAATACAAACTATTGGATAAGAGTAAAATACTTTTGAATATTGTACTTATGACAGAACTAATAAAGACAAGAGTATGAGAATGATCTAACTTATAGTTCCTTTATTAATCGACTATCACTCATGAGATGGATGTATCTTTCAGTGAGTATTAAACTGCACATTGCATGTACGAAATGCACACTAGATGTCGTCATTTCTGCGAAACCTAACAGACTTCAGTACACGAATTGTTCACTTTTTGTTGTTTTACTAGTGCTACTCTGGTCTGAATAATTTAAAGGATTAGTATGATGAAGATGGGTGACTAAGATAGACATTCATTGCGAAAATAACTCCCAGCTGACTGTAGAGTACTCACCACTGTAGTTTGTGTAGAGACCATGTGCTTGCTCAGTTCTTCATTTTAGCCATATGGATTGTTGTAATCCTTGAAAACACCCAGTATCTTATCATAGTATACAGTTATTACACACTATTGGCTAGTGATCGTAGACGGTCTATGGACCACATTCAAAAGCTCTAATAAATCAACAAACGTCATTCGCAGGTTACACATTGACGACTATTGACCTAACTAGACATGAAGGACCAGTATAGACCAATCGATATCTTCGCCTAACCAACTCGCTTACAGAGATAGGTTTTAAACCGTTGAGAATTTCTCTTAAGTAACACGCCGACAACACCCCACCATTACTTAACCTGCGTTGGCGAACTGGGAAGATCTGGAAATTTTCTTTACATAATGATAGCTAGATATGTATGGGAGCTGCCCTTAATTCAGTAATTAGAATGTCAGGTGCATTACATAGGTAATTTGGATCGAAATATGTCCGCTTAACCCTTAGGCTACCTATTTTCCGACTTCACAGATTGCGTGAAATCTTTCTTTGTAATCATTTGAGCTGAATAATTTTGAATTACCAGTGTATAATCGTTACATGGATCAGCTTATAGATATGACTAACTAAAAAACTAAGATTAGATACAAATAAAATGATGTGGAAATGACTGAAGTGCAATGCTAACTTGAGTAAGTTTATATACCCATTGATATTATAAGATTCGTAATCAGAGTAAATATAAATAACATAGGATGAGGTAATAAAGTAGGGGGTGCTAGTTAGTAGATTTGCCACAGTTACAGTAGCACGTTAATTAATCTTTAATGGTTCCAAAGACTGAGTGTGTGATGAGTCTTTATCGAAGGTATGGAGGATGAGTTCGAATAGATCGTCTGTCTCGAATCATATTAGGGCTTTATGAAACAATTATCTATCAATAAGTTGCTTACTCGTTTGGAGCCATATCCTAAAGATCGCTACGTTCGTGAGTTGAATTTATAGCTGTAACAGATGTAAGATAGTTGTATTGCGGATTGTGGATTTTTGTAAAACGATTATCTGGTCATGAAAAAACTAAAATTACCCGTGTTCTTTGTCGAGCATCAGTCAAACACTTTCGAAATCGATGAGAACTGAGAAAATTAGAACACCGTGATGAACAGGAAGATTTGAATGTGCTAGGGAACATACCTTACTTAATTGACAATCGATTCACCTCGATGCAAGTATCATTTGACTGTGGTGAATACTGCTGTATTTAACAACAACCGAAACCTACCATTTGGTGGTGTCCATCGGTTGAAAGTATGAAAATTGTTACGTTTTAGTATTTTTGAACTGAATGTTTTTGGATCCGAATTTCAATACTAATTATTTAATGCTGTTCAAATAAATAATCAGCTACTAAGCACGAGCACTTTTTGTATTAAAATCTACAAAGATTTCATCAGTCGACTCTCTCTCCCTCCCTCTCTCTCTCTCTCTGTATATATACATATAACTACTAATTTCTCTCCATTAAACACATGCCATTTGTTTCTCTCTAACAATAATAATTTTATCATGAGTTCCAAACTAAATCAATACACTTGTACGAACCTACCAACGGGTTAAGTTCAGAAATTTAAGAAAATCAATGCTTTGTGTTGGGGCTAGCCTACAATGTTCCACTGTGGAAAGATGAATAGTAGGTTATTGGCAGATTTACTACCAAGATTTTTTAATTCAGATATTAAGTTTCTTGTATTTCCAAATGTTAAACAAATTTAAAAAGAAACACTATCTGTTTGAATATTATGATCAGGATTTTCTCATTAACTATCAAATATACTAAGAACTGTTTCGCTCAAGCTGTTGTATAAATCAGAACTCACTCGTTTCATTTTCGTGTATTTAGTGGTGTTTGTCATATTAAATTTCTGAAAGTTATCATCAATTCGTAGTGGCGATCGAGTCGCAATTGACTATGATCACCACTACAGCAATAACGAACCTGTCGCAGTGAAGAAGAGTTATTCCATAGTAAAGAATATATTTGCTGGCGATTTCGTGATATCGAAAGAATACCAAAATCGTGCCAGAAAAGAGGAGCAAAATTACAGAGACAGTGGAGCCAAAAATGGCAGCAACACAAACAGAAAGTTTTCGCGTACAAAGTTTAATAGACAAAAATTACAGTTCAACAATCACTGGTACAGTTGGTTATAATAACGAATGTTTCTATTAAAGCAATCACGTTCTCTCCATAAAAGTGGATTTACTACAGCAGCCCCCGCTAGAAATGGTTGACACTTTCGAAACATCGTGGTTTATACATTGTAATGGTTGTTTAAGATGAACGTGAGTTTTCGATGTAGACTGTTGAAACAGATTTTTCTAGTCTTGGTTAACTTTATTCGAACAGAGTTAGTATGACAATATCTGAATAACTCTAGAATCATTTTTAAAAATCGTCGGAATATCAACTATAAATAATACTTGTTTTGTTTTGGAAAAATACTTTGTAATTTTCCTGACATGAAATTTAATCATCATAAGATTGTTATCATAATAAAGATGTTATTGATTATCCCAGAATATAATTACTAAAAAGTCAATGAAGCTTTTTTATTTACACCAACTATTGTATGTGCATAATTATTACTTCCTATGTTGAATTGAGGTTAGTATTGATCACTAATTTTAAAACTGAAAATATATTTCTACTTATTATAATTGAAATAACTCAATAACAAACAACTTGATAAGTATCTTTATAGAAAAAATTATTTGTTTTCTCAATCGAATGATTGAGAAAATGATTGACACTGATTCCTGATGGTTTACAAATAGATCTTTTATTTAAACACCAAAATCATAAACCTGTTTTCTGTTCAAGTCGTCTATATGATGCTATATATCTGACATGGAAAGCATTCAATCGCAAGATAGGTGTTGATGGATCAGTGACTTAAGTTAAATTATCAAAACTAACAATATATTTATTTCTTATAAGAATGAAATGTTTAGTCAACTGATATGATTATATAACAACTAATTAGTAGTAGTAATCATAGTTTATTAGTTACAAATGTTTAAAAATGCAAAAATTTATTGACAACAGATAAACAGCACTAGTTCTGTTTCCGTAAATCTTTCCATGTACAGTAGTATTTATGTTCACAAAATTTTTGCAACATTTTCTCTAATCTTATAAGTTTCTTCATTATTTATTTTCCCTGTAATTTTAATTCTACAATAAGCTTGAGAAAACAGTACATATTCTGCTTATTTTTCTGCTCAGTGTTTGAAATCACTGCCTTATTTCCAATTGTTAGAAATAATACCAAAGTATAGTATTCAGATTGATATGATAATCCTTTTTTCTATCCTTCAACATAAACTGAAATTATTAGTCGTCATTTGGTCAGGATCAAATGGTTTATGAAAATGTTAGTTGAATACAAATTGTAGATTGTTCTATTTAATTCGAAATTATTCAGTAATTTATTTTTTCTTGAATTTTTTCGGTCAGTTAAATAAACTTGGTAGCAGTAGTAGTATTTTCGCATAGATGGATTGAAACAGTGTTAATGTTATGTAATTTTAATATAATGATCGATTTGAGAACCAGTTGTTTATTGTTATGAAAAAAATCTGTATCCCCAACATAACAGTTTGAATATAGCATGTCATGTAATAGCTTAACGTTTGAAGCATTGGAATTCCAACCAATGGGTCATATGATCGAACCTGTTGCGTCTACTTCAGTTTGAACAAATTGGTTACCCTAGACAGCTCTTAGGTCAACAGTGTAATTGAAAGCTGAAAGATTTACCTAGTAAAAGAGGCTATATTAAAATATTTGAGGAAAATGATTTGTGGAATTTAGTTACTTTGTTAAAAATCGTAAGTTTACAAAATCTGTTTACTATCGAGTTGTTTTTTCATTGAGCCGATACCTCGATCCCAATTGTATAGATTTTAATAAATTTTAAAAACCTTTCGTCAAATAATTAAGCATATGTCAGTTAATTAAAGCCATCATTCCTGTACAAAATATTCAATTACAAAAAGTATACCTTATCAAATACACACCTCAGTATCCGATTGACTGAACGCTACTTATTACGTGATTCTAGTGAATGTTGTTCCAGCGTCTAATTTTCGAAGTCGTTGGACTTAATCCCTAGTATAAAACATTAATTCAGGTCTTTGTTATTCTTATCATAACCAGTACACATGTCACCATACTATCAATTTGTACTTTTTATTTCACCTTTATCACTGACAAATAACGATAATCAAACAAGATCAAAGTTGGAAAACAAAAGGTTACCAAATGATTAATCCGTTCATCCAGTTGCACTAATGTATTCATCAACAATAGGAATGACTGTAATTTCTTTGCAGTAGTTTTGGGTTTGTTTAGTTCCTACTTCTTTTTAATCAATAATTATAGGTTATGATTATTTACTTGACGTTAATAATTATGTGAATTCCTTCAATGTAAAAATTATCCGGATTGACTGAAACAAATATCGCCTTCATCTTATAGTTTGAGAAGAATAATAACAATGATTCATATTATAATTTGTATTTCATTCTAGAATGCCGGTTTGTCTTTAATTTTCCATTCTATTTATTTCAATAAGTCAGTAACATTTTATGACTGAAATGTAACGGAAGTATGGTTCTTTGATAAAGATAAAGCTATAAGAAAACTGTCAGTTAGTCGATCAATATCAGAAAGTTGACTCACAATTCGCTTGTGATGTTTGTTTGAATTATCGAATTGATGTTTAGGAGTCGAGTTGATCGGTCTCTTTTGAAAATGTGTGCATTCTGTGCAGTCCCTCGATAATGTTTTTCAATTGTAAGCCAGTGGCTATCTGGACTCAGTAACCAAGTGGATAATTCGATGACGTTTGAAGTTAACGATACTGGTTTTTAGTTGAGAAATCGACATCAAATTCGGGATGCAGATACATGCAGTTGACGAGTCCCAAATATGGGTAAACGCCCATCATGAATTCCACAGCTATCCACCATCCATGTCTTCGTATAATGAGTAATAGTTGTTTTCAGGATCCTTTGCAGTAAGCTGTAGTGTGAAGAAAACACAATTGCTGAAATATAAACATTTTTTATTGTACTTAATTCTGACAGTAATTGTTGTATTGTACACCTCTTGTTTTTCTGTACTAAAGATTTTATCTCGTGCGTCAAGCGTGTTATTCCCAACTTCCTCTTCGCACGTATCCTGCGTGTACGTTAGCTGTTTGTACGCCTCCTGGTATCGATATTATTTCGATATCACGAGGCTAGCATTAAGTATACTTCTTCCTCTAGGTTCGCCTTTTTATTTGAATCTTTGAGTACCGGGATTAACATTTGTTATCCTGCGAATTAGTATTTTATTTTATTCGCTTTAGACTATGAACACATCTACAAACCTACCAAGTTTTTGTCTCAACTGTTATCAGATATCTTTTATCCGAAAAACAAGTACTGAATAGTCCAGATGAAATAAGCGTATTTCCTGACGATCTTGTGCTACCGAAAGAGTACTGGACCGTGAAAGAGTAATGGACTATGGTGAAGAGCAGCAAAAGAAGTTAACGGGCGCGTTAATAATGAGAGCGCATTAAGAAAGTGCGAATAAACAAACCGTGATGGTGGAAAAATTTTGTAGCTCAGTTGTATAAACCAACCGTTCGGTAAAGCGTTCACTGGTAGAATTTGTTGTAATAAGAAATGATGCTATTTCCCCAATCCCGTTATTCCTCTTAAAATTGCAATAATTGCAGCAAGCGTGCGATTGTAGGACATATGGGAGTTGAACCATGACGCTTGAGTTTTCTCCGAAGGCTTTTTACGTAGAGTGGTACCATGTCCACTGCTTCAGTTGACGTGCCACACCAAATTGATGTGCATCGAGAATCTAAAGATGGCGTTCAATAATCCTGATCCAGAAAACGCTGCAGACGTAGGATTAAACCACGTTGAGAGGTGAAACCATTATGCGACCATGATTACTGGGTTCGCCATCGTATGTATGTCAGACTCAGTCGGAACTAGAACGTCGACCAGGTACATCGACAAGTAGGCGGATCATAAGGCCAGATATAACCAATTTTGAACGAAGTCGACGGTATCAGAATGGCAGTGGCCGAAGGCGTAAGCTCAGGGTAAAAAAATTGCGAAGAAAGAAATAGTTATATCAGTTTTGTAGAAGTTATAGGGTATTTGAACTAAGTGTTGCTTACTGAGAGGCTAGTAGCCAAAGCGTGCAGACACATGTATCTGGCGACCAGAATCCTAGACTGTAGTCTCATCACAGTCGAGAGCTTGCTACTGAAACCTCATCCTTAGTTTGGTCTGCTGATTTGGACGTGAAACTGGATTCTCATCCGTAGATAGTGTAGATGACGCGTGCTGTTTACTGGGTCGTGAGAATGAGGTCTTTTGTGTCGGTGACAGGAAATAACGTGAAAATTTTATTCAGAAGACCGTTGCTGAGGTTCAAGTACCGAATCTACTGGTATGAAAACATATGAATATGTAGTTAACTCTTAGTGGGGAGTGCCTTGTTGATGCTGTACTGGAGTTGAAACCAGAGGCAGTGTTTGCATGTACGCAGATAGCCAGTGGATGTAATATGTCATACAAAAGAATCACTGATCCGTGGTCTGCAAAACACCCAGGGAAGACGCAATTTCATGCCGTATACAAGTTCTGCGGCGGTAAATTGAATATCTGTCTTTAATGTTCTGTAATCGCATCATCGTCTCCAACCAATACAATCTCTTTTGTGGATGGAATTGTTAGGCCTGCACGTAAACACTTCATTTTGATATGCTTGAACTATTACGAGTTTGCCTAGTCGGAAAACGTGAGCGAGGATCGAGGATCCGGCAACACGACATGCTACTCAAATCCGATTATCCCAACCCCCATATTGAGTAAAAGAAGACAAGACTTGATTTGAAGTAGAACCTGTATTCTATAAGCATCCAGAAAGTACGAGGACCGAATCCAGAATAGAATCAAAATCCCAGTCCAGGGATCCGGGACCGGGTCTCGGTCATCCTAAGCCATCCACAATGTTCGCAGTGAACCTCGGGTCTCATAGGAAGCCTTCAGCTCTATATAGCAGCATAGCATATGGTTTACACATATATAGCGTGGGATGGCAGAAGATGCAGCCAAGCGAACAGGCTCAGATACTCCTAATACCCTTTGTCTCATGTCCGGTAGTAATTTTTTCGCAGTTCCGAAATTTTTGTTTTTCGACAATTTGAGACCTGAGTTAGGGGTAATATCCCTAACCATAAAAGCAGCCAGCAATAATTTCCAGCAATGTGGACATTAAAATAAGGCAGTATGATATTCAAAAAATGCGTGTTGGTAATGTGAGGTTTCTGATGCGTCATAAGAAAATCATCCGGGTCGTTACACCTCGATCATCCTCCTACCTAATGCATTTTGGCCTTTAGATCCTTAAGGAGCGAAACAAGAACTAATGGTCTTCATGAACAGAATTTTTCCTACCTTCTAGACAAAGAACTCAAGGTACAATCAGTTCTTCTTTCTGTTAAGCAAAGTTTAGAGTTTGTCGTTCAGCTTAGAGGTCATTGTCAAGGCGCTAATTTTGTCATAGCATCCTCAAGGTATGGAGTTTCGAAGTATGGAGCTAGGTCGTTTCAACGTGAAGGCTTATTCCGGTTGCATATTTTCGTTTTCAAGTGATAACCAAGTATTAAGGATAGATAGTGCTTCTGTAATAGCGCATTGTCATTAACCAAGTTAACATCAACTGGTAAAATATTTAGTATTTTAACGTCACACTAGACACACCTATTTTGCACACTAAGTAATTACAGCTGATTAAATGAAAACGAGTTAGAGTTTGTGCAGGATCTACAATTACAACATGTTGAGAATGCCTTAGGATAAACCGAGCTAGGCAATCTCAGACTTTTTCTTTTACATCCCGTAAAGTGAGATGGACTCCCGGATGCCCTGTTATGATCTAGAGTGAGGAGAATCCGCCTTCGTTAGAAAGCCCTCTAATAGCCACGCGCTTGGAACCACTGCCGGAGAATCCCTACTGTCAGGCGTGTGGCTTACGAAACTAAGGGGATTAAATTGGAGTGTCAGACGGTTTGTCTGGGTTAGTAGGTACGGAGAGGTACAATGCCAGTGGTGTACGATGGCTTCAGCATCCTCATGGGCTGTGTCTTACAAACCTGTTGTTTATCACCTGCTACTATGGGACCTCATCTCCTCAAGTTGCTTCACCTCCTTGTGGATTAGACATTTCGGTCAAAAGCTCAGAGTGTGACAACCTGTTTCAGTTTAGGCATCCGAGTAGTATCCCAACTCAGAATCTCAATAATCTGTGTCGCGCATAAGTATTTGGGTGCTCAATAGGTACTTAAATAAATACGTACAAATAGCGAGATTGTTTAGTATCGTCTTAGTGTGCGATAGCTTGAGCCAGTCCGCATTCATTCTTAGTTGTATATACTGACTAAAATTTACTGACTGAAATACTCCTAATTTTTCTCAATATATTAGTGCAAATATTGGTGCAAACGGGCACCCAAATATATTCCACACAAATTATTGAATTCGAGTCTGCTGGAATACTTCGCGGATAACTAAACTGAAGCAGGTTGTTTTCCAAGGTTTCTGCGCCTCTTGCCATTAAACAAATGTTTAATGCACAAGTCAGTCGATCTTATTTGAGAGATAATACCCAACAGTAGCTCCGGATAAACACCATTCGTTCCATCAGCATGCTGAAGCCAACTTACACCTTTGCTCTGAAATCGTGATTTTCAAACTCTCCTAGGTTTCTCATCCCTTATATGAACATCTGTAAGTGCAAAAGTTTATATTACCAAGATGTTAAGTGTCCGTATCAACTGCATTGTAAAGTAACATTAACATTTCCCAGTTAATCTTTAGCTAACACTTTTATGTAAACGAATTAAGTTCGGTTTGTTTCGCTGTTTTTTGTTCAACTAGAAATTCTTGAGTTGGCGAAAATTGTTCTCAATATCAGCAACGTTTAATTGTCTATAAACGTAGCATTTATATGCTACTTAATGTGATCAAGTAGGTTTACGCTGTCTACACCAAATTCACTGAAAATACACGAATCAACAACAAATATAGTTGCAACTCCTTTAAGTTTTGTCTCCTTGGGTTTTACGTTTTTTTTCTAAAACATAACTATCGTTCGTTTCTCTTTTTCCATATTATTTGATATGTCTGACGTCAACAGAAAACGTTTATAAATTTGGAATATGAGTATTTAAAAAGTTATCGTGAATGAATGAGTCGAAATATTTCAATAGTTTCTCTGTCAAACAGATTACTTATTAATCATTAGACCTTATTTTTATTGCTCTCCATTAAATCTGTTCACTTTAGATGATTTTATAAGCCCGATGACTTATATTGATCTATAAGCAAATTACATGAAGTTGAGTAGTCAAAGATGAATCGTTTAAGGAGGACTTTCAGCTTTCGAAAACGGAAAAAGCAAAATAAGAACGAGACTGGTGATTCTTCGAAACCGCAACAATGGCTAAATGATGAGGTAAAAATCAAAGAGGGATTCTGTAGCTTTCAAGTTAAGGTTTGTTTGAAATATTGTTTATGACGTATTATTTTAGTATTTAGGGAACATTGAAGTTTACGAGTCAAGAGGGATGCAAGTATGTGAAGAAGCGATCAAGGCCTTAAGAAAATCAAAGGTTTGTTATACTTGCTTTGATTAAGACATACTGATATTTAGAAGAAACCCCAAAAAGCCGTTTTGTCTGTCAGTGGTGATGCTTTACGCGTTTCAGATGATGTTAGCCAGGTACTTTGGAATTCCATACATTTGTTCCCGTTTTAGCATCTTATCGTCGATCAGACTATTGAAAAAGTTTCGTTTTGTGCTCCTGATCGAAATCACGAGAAGGGCTTCGCATACATATGTCGTGATGGAGCTACCCGCCGTTGGATGTGTCACGCATTTCTTGCTGTCAAGGAATCTGTAAGTTTTTTATGGTGTGTGGGTGTCTTTGTAAAATCTTATAATACACTGAGTAATAGGAGTACCATGTTCGTGTTATTTCTGTTTGGATTTATTTAGTTAATAAACAGCATTCATGTTTGATTTTTTATAGGTTGACAACGCACGACATTTATTTGATTAGTTTTTTATTCATTATGACCGTCTTATTTTAATGTTGCTTTCCACATTGATGAAGTAATCATCTATTTACACCGTAGAAGGATAATTTTTCTTGAAGTGCGTGGAAACGAGTAACCTCAACAGATTTTTCCTCATTCAATTGGTGACCGACAATATAGGATTCGGAATCCATTTGCTTTTGTTCAAGTTGCCACATCAATATAACAAAATAGGAAATTATCAAGAAAAGAAGCAAAGAGAAGAAAGTAATACGAAGTTTAACGAAAGTCTTAGTATAAGATATACTATATCGAGTAAACAAATGAAATCAAACAATGAGAAGTTTAAAATGTCACTTAATATTTAAATGAAGACAAAGCATGAGTGCGACTGCGTCACTACTATCAAGTTTGTACTACATCATCGCAATTAATTGTTACAATCAGTAATAATACTCTTGTCTTTAAATTATGTTACTTTCACATAGCAATCGCTTGTAATGATGAGCAATGTCAACCAGCTAAAACGTAAAACTTTGTGCGTACGTACATCAGTCTAAGTCGCCATATCACTTTAGTACAGAGATGTCATTGTCAATCCAAATCCCATGGTGGTAGATTTATTAGAACTATTAGTGGTAATAAAGGAGATTAAGGTTCGAAGATATTATTCAAGAAGTATAATTCAGTGAAACAAAGTTTAAAAGTCGAGGATAAAGATGATGAGCAATTCACAAGATTATAATTTGAGGGAAGCCTAAGAATAGCTTCATCTGCTCCATTGCAAACGATTTTGGCCATGCCATTCAAAGTCTCTAACTATCCGTTACTGTCGCCTTGCGGACCCCAACCAGGTAGTCTACACCTACCAACATGGCTCAGTTCACTTGTTAATGACTTCATGGGTTTGTGCCATGTTTTGGTTTGACTACCCCTAGCTTTCTTCCAACTCAATCCTACACCACAAAACATTGCTTGTCGAGGCAGTCGGTGTTTAGGCATACATAACACATGTCCTGAACACCACAATGGATGAACATTCACTACCTCATCAATCGATTTGCCATCTCTGCCTAGTATTCGTTTCCTAACAATAGTATTGTTTACTCGACAGTCCCAAGATTAACGAGCAGTGCTACGGAGATACCTACGATCGAATACTGGTAACCTACGAATATCCTCTACTCTTACTGACCATGTTTCGCAGCCTTAAAGTAGGACAGAGCGATCTGCTGCGCAGTTGACTCGTCCTTTAGTTAGCAAACGAATATCTCGCCTACGTCATAAGTGACGCAAGTTGGTAAAAGCCAGTCGAGCCTGAGTTTTCGTCAGACATCAGGTCATGAGCACTGATAAGACCACCGAGATTAGTGGAACGGTCGACAAGATCAACTGCTTCACTCCCTATCACTAGTTAGGTGTGGATGAAAGCTAATCCTGAAGAAACATTTTGCATTCTGGAGGGGGGTGTTTAATTGCATCTCGAACATGCCTGTATTGTTGCTCAGGGTCGTCAGAAGATTCTGCATTTTATCAGCGTCTTCATCAAGTAGAACTATGTCATCGGGATATTATAAGTCAATGAGCGAATCTCCTGGTAAAAGTTCAACTCCTAAAAGTCAGATGATACACTTGTCTTACCTAAAAGCACGTCAATGACAAAGTTAAACAATAATGGAGAAGGTGGACAGCCCTGATGGACACCACTTGAAGCAATCACGTCTCTTGACAGTTCGCTATAAGGTCTGATCCGACCGATAATGTTCGTGCAGAGTGCTTGTATAAGGTTAATGTACTCTGGAACTCTCTTCGTTGAACGACACTACTACAGAATCCCATGGTCAACAGAGTCGAATGCCGCTTTAAGGTCGAGAAATACAACATGCAGGTCGAGCAATAACAGATAGTATAATAAGGTTGAGGCCTACCAGACCAATCAGTTTATATAGTATTTACTATTGTCTTGGTCTGGGTTGTAAGATGGAAACTTTCAATCATTACTGACAAAAACTGGTTGAATTTAGCGATGGGATACACGTGATTTGTACTGAGTGGTATAGGATATGTTATAGCATAGTTTAACTAATAAGGATATACTTTACCAAATTAAATTTCTATTAAAGCTGAAGTTGCAACGTTTTATTCAGTGACTTTTTAAATTCCTGCCTAAATACAGGGTGAACGGTTATCTCATGCTGTCGGATGCGCTTTTGCTATATGTTTGGAGAAGAAACAAAGACGTGAACGGGACGCGCTTCAGTTAGAGGCTTCAGATGATCGTCCAACTTTCGCACGTGTTGGGTCGTTTCGTCCGGTATATTCATGAAATTTTCATCTTTATTGTTTTGAAGTAACAGAATCACAATTATATTTATTAGTTAACTTCCTTTATATGACCTGATTTTTATTTTATTGCCAAACAATGGAAATATTTCAATGTCTTTTCAATAATGGTTTTTATTTCAAATAAGCAATGAGCTTAGACATTGATATTCGGAATGACAGTCTATCACTGTTGATAGCTGCGGAAAATTTTGGGTAGTGGCTGTTTTCTGATTCTATGTTTAAGATCTAAAAGATTCATAACTAATAACACTTTTCTCTTTGAACCTACTCTGTAGTCAGTCAGTCAGTCAGTTACAACATAGAGTTTCGTATGTACGAAGAGGTCTATTTATTTTTACGTTCTTCATTGTAAACTTAAGATGCAAAACTTATAGGTGATCCGAAATGATCCGAAAATTACAATTTCATATTTTATTTACTCAATACGTTGGTGTAACCCTAGGTACTTTTAAACGTATGTGCGGCACATTAAAGGTGGGAAAAATAAGACAATTTAGTAATGTCTATTAAATGGTATTCTGTGACTACCTCAATTAAGTTTCGTATTTATTTTTACATTAGCTACAAACTTATAGTAGTTTTTATTTCTTCATATAACAAAATGTCCAGCACATAATGGAATGACAATATTGTAGAACATTCAGATAATTTGCAAATGAATAGTTCCAGATTAATTTGGGAGTCAGTTGATAATATTGTGATTTTACGTTGATCCTGTTTTAAAAGTTTTTATACGTTATTGTATGTCATAGCGAAATATCTTCATGACTAATCTTTTTAAAATTTGCATTGTTAATAGAAAATGGAAAATAATATATTTATACCATATATATATATATATATATATATATATATATATATATATATATATATATATATATATATATATATTTATATCATTGTGAATAGATTTCAGTTAAATATATTAAAATTCACCAATTTCAACCAGTTTACATTTCAATGTCACTTTATATTACATTTTGAAATAGAAATGTGACTATAAAATACTTAGATAAAGCCTTGTTTTGTATTGTAGGAGTAGGTTGTAAGAAAGTTAGGGGCGGCCAAACCAAAACATGGCAGAAATCCATGAAGTCATTGACTAGTGGACTTAGCCATGTCGGTAATTGTCGACTACCTGGTTGGGGTCCGCGAGACGATAATAATCGATGGTTAGAGACCTGGCTCAAAATCGTTCGCAATGGCGCCGTTGCATTTACTCTTTGTGTTCTCTCAAATCCTAATCTTCTGGATTCTTCAACACCTCTAGTTTTGACTTTCTAAACTTTTCTCATTTAATCATACTTCATGAATAATATCTCATCCTAACCTCTCCGATTACTTCTAATACCTTTACTACCTCTTCTACTATTGGATTTGAATTGACAATTATAACTCTGTGCTGATGTGGTATGGCAACATGAACTGATGTACTTATGTACAAAGTTCTACGTTGCATCTGACTGACTGACTAGATAAAGCATATAATGTATTAACTCTTAGTTATAATAAAACCTTTATAGTCTTCACATTTTTTTACGTTTTTGAATAGGAACAAATGATTTGTCTATGTTACCATTTATATTTGTTTGTTTGTCTGTTTAACTATTAGTTCGTTGTTATAATAGTTACAGTTCATTATGTTCTATTGTGTTATTTTATTTTTGTTTGTTTTAAATAATAGATGATAAATTCTTTCTATTATTTATTAAAGGCTACACTCGCTGAACGATTATTAGATCCTCAGTCTACTATTGCAGTTGACCCAGTTCAAAAACCTGATAAAACATCTTCGACATCATCGACCACTATAACTCGTGTGTCTTCACCAGTTAATCATATTGGAGCTATTCCACGACCCCATGCCAGTCCATCGATTATTGAACGCCAAGTAGGTACTTTTTATTTTGTTTTATTTAATATTTTATCAACATAATTGATAATTGTGTTTAGTTTTTTTTTTGTAGGACTCAGATTGTTCATTGAATCTAGTAACAATATGTCGGGATATGCAGTTGGTTCTGTGGCCACCTATAAAAATAATGAGTTTTAAGTAACTTTTGACTAATTGCAAAGTAAAAATGTGCACATATCAGCTATCGATTAAAAGAAAAGACTTTTAAAGATTATTCTGATGATTAGTTGGTGGACTTATTTCTAACAATTTTTTTGTTCAACATAGATTAAAACAATCCATTACAAAAGTAACATCGTTCGAAGCGACAAGTATTGCGTTGAAGTTTCAGTGTAGACATCATTGGGATACAGATATATGCAGCTGATGATTCTCACATAGAACGAAATATGTGTCTTTAATTCCCCTGCTAACCGTAATTATAAGAAATAGTAAACTTGAAAAAAAAATGAATTCTAATATGTTTAAAAGGTTTAAAAAGAAACTTTAACAAAATGTTTTATTTATAAGTCATGATTTCCTCAAATATTTAGTTTTATACAATTGGATTGTTGAATTTTTCTCTTTAATTACTTACTTTACCCTTTTGAATCAGGGTTCATTAAGAATATTTCCAAGACTACAGGAAACTAGTCCTTTTAAGAGAGATCTTTCATTACGTCTTGAAGGGGTTCCTTCAAATTTACGCCGTTTGCCTGGAATAATTCAAGGTAGGTATAGCTGATTGATCATTTTACTTATTGATCATATTATTTGTAAAATAATTTATTGATACTTATCATAAATTTGTTCAATATACAGAATTTCTCGTTTGAACTTATAAAACACTTAGTTTTGGTTAAATGATAATGAATGCTATCATACTTGTGTATGGTAAATGTGTCATTGAAATAAAGCTTTTTAAAATATACTTAATAAATTGTATAGTGGTGATGTTATAGATTCACATCACTTTACCAACTTAGATGAATTATATTATTTTTAAATAGAGTTTCATATGCTATTTTCTTTGTGGTAAATAACTTTTTGTGAATATCTAGGTTTTTTTTTCTTAAATCAAATATGCTTTTTTCTTTTTAGAATGGTGAAATGATATTCCATGATAATATGCGGATTAATTTCTGATTACACTTAATTCGTAGATCGATTTGATATTCATTAAATCATTTTTGAATTCTATTTAATTTTCGCGGTGTTTGTTTAAGTGTTTTACTTCATATTAGTTTTTCCTCATTAAACAGTAAGCAGTTTTCATTTTACTAGATTAAATGGATGAAATTGCCTCTGTACATGTACATGTACATTTCTAGTTTTCTTATGATTATTATGGTCAAGTTTTTTGACTGTCAGTGAATGGAAGAAACAAGTTAGTACGAACAGTCATTATTCAGCTACAGTATATATTATATAATTGATTAATGAGCACTTCATCGATCAATCTATAATCTATTTTATTACAGATGATAGTTTCTGTTAATGTGATATTTTTCAATGAAGAATCTTATCTGATATGAAATTATGGAATTGATTACTTCAAGTGGCGTTCGTCAAAGTTGTCCACTTTCCCCATTATTATTCAACTTTATCGTTGACATGCTTTTAGGTACGACACTTTCATCGTCTGACTTTTCAGGAGTTGAACGTTTACCAGGAGATTCACCTGATAAACCTAGAATATGTCGATGACATAGTCCTACTTGGTGAAGATGCTGACAAAATGCAGAGTCTTCTGACAACCCTAAGCAACATTGCAAGCATGTTCGGGATGCGGTTTTCTCTGTCGAAATGCAAAATGTTGCTTCAAGATTGGGTTGCATCGGCACCTGAACTAGTGATAGGGAGTGAGGTAGTCGAGCGTGTAGACCGCTTCACTTATCTTGGGAGTCTCATCAGTGCTGATGTCCTGGTGACTCACGAAATCTCTGCTCGGATACAGAAGGCTCGATTGGCTTTTGCCAAGTTCCGTCATTAATGGCGTAGGCGAGATATCCGACTACTACTTTATTTCACTGGATTATACTTGAATAATATTTTCGAACCTTAATCTCCTCTATTACTGTTGATACTTCTACTGAATCCACCACTATGTGATTTGAATTAACAATTGCATGTGGTATGGCGACTCGAACTGATGTATGTACGCACAAACTACTACGTTATAGCTGACTGACTGACTGACATGAAGTTATCTTTGAATTTTATCGTTATTACAGCAACCTTTCATCGTAAGATCCACTACATTTAAGAAACTGTATGACTTTTTAAAGATCAATGTTCAACCTTATGCGTGTTTGAGTGTCTAGCTGTAATGTACGTCGATCTAATGTAATGATATGAAGTATATAGACAGTTATGATTTTTGTTAGCGGTTATACACACAGGCACGTTTGCTTATTTTTAAGTCGACGATGTTTTATGATTGTACAAAAATCCTAACCATTCGAGATTGGTTTTGAAAGAATACCACAATAATCAAGATATCATATTTCGGTGTGTTCGGGGTAGGTATTCATCAGTATTCTATAATTTCTAGGATATATATGTGTGTGTGTGATTGTTGGGCTCACCATATAGAGTAGTTCTTATCAAGTTGCACATCAATGTATAACGTGAAATTCCAAGAAGTATTTGTTTGTTCACTTTTAATTTTAAACAATTACCTGATAAATATTTAAGCTGTCTACTCAATATTTGTGAAGATTTATTAATCATGGATTGAAAAATAACAAAACACTGTATATTAATTATCATCACAACTTATAGTCTTGCATATGTATAAACATGCAGATAACGCTATCTAAATTTTTGCTGCATTGATGTAGACTTATCAATGCACTTGTCATCCAATGAAGGTGTGATAGGTTTTGGTTTCAACTCCGCCTACTTTGATTTAAGAAATCGACTCATAACTCAGTGCGCAAATCTATATTTAGTTACTTCAATTAGATTTATCATTGTGTATGTTCTGTCTTTGTAAGATCCAATGACAATTTACAGCCTCTTTCAACATCTTTATTCAATTTTAGTAACATAATGTTTAATCAGAGGATTGACATCGAGTTTCATTGTTGGTGCATTCTGATTAATTCAACATTGAACTTTCATTACATACATTTTCATTAGTCATCATTTTATTTGATCTATTGAACACCACTTACTTGAATTCTCTCTCTTGAACTCAGACAGTTTAGCTCAAAAAAAAACAACTGTATAAATAATTTATGGTGAATTAAAAGAACACTAAATTAATTAGTAATAATTTTAGTATCATGTTAGTTATTCATATCATCATAATATTATTTTAGTAAGTTTTCATATGTGTTTTATTGTTTAGTTTTCGTAACATTTAAATCAGTTGACTAGTTATTGGTTAGTGGAACTATCTTTCCAACATTTTAATTAATTAGTAGTGTTGTAGTATTTATCTATTAATTCGTACTTGTGTTGTGACTTTCGAATCGTGCGGGGTGCAGGAGTCGTGGATGCGCACTGCTGAGGAGTCCCATACTAGGACGAAACGGCCGTCCAGTGCTTCCAGGTTTCTAATGGTGGTCTAACAATGATCGGTTCATGGTTTCAAAAATGTGTAACTTTCTTAAAAGTAGTTTTTTTCTTCCAATTAATATGAGATAATACTGTTCATTTAGAGGTATACTACCTATTTCATATTGTACAAATTGAGGACTATTATGCCACATAGACTATGTTTAACACCTTTATCTAATTTTTTTAAATCTATTTTCAAGGTGCACCTATAGCTGAAGAACCAGACAAAGAATTTGAATCAACTGGATTAGGAGCATTTGTTAAGAATAATGGGCAACTTGAAAAGAACCAATCAGTTACTGTAAATTCTACGTCTAATTGGAACCCATCCATAGTAGTAGTGACCAGTTCATCTTTTAACGTTCCAATGATGAATGGTTCAGTTTCAGTAACTCAACAATTTATACCTAGTAGTCCATTTATGAATGATTTAAATTTTAATGCTGGAACATCGCAAGCATTAATGCCACCAATTATTTCCGATCCTTTTTCTGCTGCTCCAGTTAATCCAGCTACAATAAAACAACACTATCAAATGGAATTACAACAGCAGACAGCTCAACAGCAACAACATCAACAACAAATCACAGATCCTTCACTAGTAAATTCCAAAGCAAGTTTGGTTTATTGTGCTTAACCTTGTTTTATCTCTTCATGATATATTTTTATTGACAACTTTAATTTCATTTGCATGAATGTAATTGACCTAGAATACATAAATCATTATTTTCCTGTTAGATGAAATCATTCAGATTATGCTATCACAAATGTAAAATGATACCGCTTAACGTGTGTATCATGAATACAGATGCATCAGTTAATCAATAGGAAGGAATATGATCTTTTGTATTTATTAATTCATTTACTATTTGAGTTATGTCTTAAGCCCAGTCAGATGATAACTGACCAATGAAGAACAAATCGACACGTTTATGATGAAAAATTCTTCATTGTACCGAATTTATGATATTGATCAACTATTCTCATACCAATTATAGGTTGATTGTATAATTCGGTTAGCTTTTATTGTTCACAGTCTTTGTAGCTTTAATGTTTCAAAGTGAGAAGAAGTCAATGACTATTTAACAGTTATTTAATTTTCTGAAATCTTACATTTACCATCGAATCATTGGATATATACACTACACAGATTATATTTAAATTTCCAATTAAGTAGTTGTTTAAATGCTTGCTAACTAAAACGATTTGAGTGTATATCGTATAAATTTGGTCTTTAACTTCTGTTGTAAATATATTCAACCTGGTGTTGTTAGTCAGTCTTTTGGTAAGAAATTTATAGTTTCTTATTTTTAGATAATTTATTTGGGAATAATTCAAAACTCGATAGTTGCTATCATCATTTAGAAATACGGAAGTGTTTATTGTATGTTATACTCCAATCGTATGCAGAAAGTGTTCCACTCTAAATTGCAGCGGTCACTCAAATTATTTGAACAATTCTTTATCGGATATAAAAAAATGCCATTAGCGATTACCAACTTTTCACTATTCATCATATAACTCCAAAATATCTGAATCATGCAAATAATGTTAGATGATGATGTCATTATTTATCAACAATTATTCGACAATACCGAAATATGATACACTTCAGAGATATATACAGAAAATATTTTATTGTATACTTGTTTATACAAATTTCACAAACTAATCGGAATAGAGAAACTTATAATTTCATTGATTCATATTCATAGTTAGTTAGAATATGTTATAATTATTAACATTATTGTACATTTTAATAAATGGTATATAAAAAATATAATCAAATTTTATCATAAATTAATTAAATCATTATGGTGTTATTAAATTTTGTACCATTTTTAAATAAAAATTTTTAAAATGAAACCGGAAATTAGGTGAATGAATATATAACAACGGTTAACTTAAAATTTTCAACATGTGTGTCATGTTAATGAGTATTGATTATATTGTAGATAAAGTTTATTGACTTTTTGTTGGAACTCCATTTTTATATTCTTTGCATGTAATAGTAATAATAACAACTATATATTTTTAGGCTTCAACGACAGTTGTTACAACTGTCAGTTCCACACCGACTTCACCGTTTTTAGGTGGACCACCAATTGCCGCTCCAACTGTATCGACTACAACAGCTTTTAATTGTAGTCCATGGGGAGTTACATATCCACAACAGATGCAACAATTTAACAAATCTATTATTCAACATAATTCCATGTCACCTAGTTCTACTATTGGTACAGTGAATCCTCAATCAAACTTAGTTTATCCTTCCAATGGTTCTGTAAAATTGGGTGAGTGTGAAATTATTAAATTATAGTCGATGAATACTGTATCAATTCATGTGTTGTTATCATTGTTCTTTTATTGTTGTTGACTAGTAATTTTCAGTACTCTTTATAGTCATCTATTTTATTCTAATTACTTTTGATTATTGTCTTCTTCTCATCTGACATTTATTTCGCTTGATTTTTTTTTTCAGGTTCTACAAATCCATGGTTATCATCAATTAGGTTGACTGGTGAAAATAGTAATAATACAAACTGGCCAACTTCATCGTCATCATTATCACCGGCTCTTCTACCACCGGAACCTGATTGTCTGTCGGATCCGTTCGATTTAGGTTGGGTGGAGAGAGCTACAGCTGGTGTATCGACTACATCCAATGGACGAGGAATCAATAATCCATTTCTGATTACCAATGGAGGTGGTGGTGGTGGGGGTGATAATATTCTTAATCAAAATTGAATAATCTTTTCGTTAATTAAATCAACAATTTAATTATTAGTTTTGTTTGTATATAATACATATATATATCTATCTATCTATCTATTTATCAACAAAAGGAATGAAGAAAGTTCTGTTTCAATAATGGTCAATGGTGAATTTCATTTCTATTTCATTACTATTTATTCCTCATTTGTTAGTCTCTCTCACTAACCATAACTTTCTTTACTTGATACAAAACATACTCTATAATAACATATTTAGAATATCATGTTTCAAAATGAATTACATTGTTTTACAATATGTTTTTTGCTTCAGTTTGTAATTTTATCAGGGGTACGAATAAACAACATCATTATTAAAAACATTAAGCCAATGCCTATATGTCCGCATTCCTTCACACACACACACACACACATATATATATATATATTTATATGTACACAAATAAACACTTCCTTTCTGTATCGATTATTTCTCCATTATCCATCAAAACAGTATATGACATGGATAACATTGAAGAGCATTGGAGGCGGAATACTGTTACATTTTTTCTCTCCAGTAAGAGTTTCGACTAGCACATTCGCTACTGAATCAGTGTTTTCGTCAACAAAAAAAGTGATAGATTCTCCTGTAGTAATATTTTGATGTCGATTTTCTTGTTTCCTTTTGCTTCTATCCATAATGCTTCTTTCTTTTAGAAATTCGACAACATTGGCAAATAATCTGAGTATATTTTGCACAAAATAACCATTATATATGCATTGCCTCTCTTATTATTTTTTATCGTTAGTGGTATTGATTGATCTTACTGCAGTCGCTCGTATTTGTTTATTTATCTAATTTCTCTGCCTTTATACCCTCGCCTTCAGTTTGATCTCTTCATTGCTTTGTTCATTTTTTTTAATCTTTGAACAGCGGTTTATTTACTTGCCACATTGCATGCCTATTAAACTCTTTTCCTCCTCCTCCTCCTTGTCTTCATCTCTATCATCATTTATCTACACCATTCTTTCTTTTTTTTTGCTTTTCAACAGTTCACGTTTTCATTCAGTGGACAAGTTTTCCTTTTCCATTTATTGGCTTCAATTTCTCTATGTTTTGTTTTTACTAAAATTTCATATTTTCCTGATCTTATAATGTAACATATTGTTTTTATTTTCAATTGAAAACAAGAATTACTGAATTAAAATTAATCACACTATTATTATTATTATTATTATTCCCAAATATGACTTCATCTTATTTTCTTCCTAGTTTCGCTTGATTTTATCATCTTCCCTGTGTTGTTGGCTACTGCTACTGCTTGTGGTCTGTTAACCAACCATAAAGATGATTGGGCAGCGATGCTAGTGATGTTGGCAAATGGCTATTAGAATCATTAATAATTTTCACATCAATATTTTCCTCTTTTCTATCTCCAGCTTCTTTTTAATATTTTTGGTTAACGATGTATTATTTACTTTGTTCTCTTACTTTGTTACAAATTTTTTTTTTCATAAAAATCTTTTATTTAAATATAACTAATTATGTGTGACAGAAAATTGTTTTCTCGAACTTTCAATAATCATAGAAATTTTATTTGATAACATTGTGTAACATGATTTAATGCTTATTTACCAGTGCAGTATTTTTTCAATTTGAGAGACGTACTTGAAAGAAATTAATTTAATGACCTATTTGTGTATTATTCTACTTTTTCTTTGTTTTCTGTATAACTTTTTTTTCTCACTAATGACAAACAATCAACACAGACTGTGTTATTAGTTCTAGTAGCAATAAGCATAACATTTAAAATTCTTAATAGTAGATTGTATATCAGCTATCTTATTTGATGTTTGATTTATACATATACATATACATATATATAAATATATTTATGCGCCAAAATAAACTTTAAACCAATCTCTTTTTCTTTCTTATTGTCACTTGATGTTGTTTAGTAGAAGTGAGATCTACTTTTTCTTTTCTGTCATTTCATTTTATCTGTTATACAATTAATTTACTCATACTCTTTTGAATTTATTCCAGATCTTCTGTGTATTAAAGATAAATGAAATAATGTGAACATTACAAATAGAAATGATTTTGATGTTACAATTTTGTTTGTTTTTATTTAATAAGTCCAAAAATTACTTCCTAATTCACACACACACACACACATACATACATGCAAGCTTACAATCATCAAGGTCACAGGTTCGAATACTGTCTGTCTGTTCTTTTTACTTCAATTAGGCTAGTTAGATGATGCAATCAGTCCGTATACCTTAAAACTGAGTGCATTAACTTGCACTTGATAAATGAATTCGATTATTGTTTTGTCATTAAATTAACAGTTATAAATGAGGTGGTTTTTGTGGAGATTAAACTTGCTTCTTTAGAAACACTATAAAAAAATGCTAAAGAACAGTTGTTTCAGTCTACTTTGTAGGCTGTTATTATTTAACACAGGTATAACTGCTACCACATACGGAATCGACATCAAAACTTGTTAACTAATTCAATATTGTTTTAATGTTTCTCAGTCAATAGTGAAAATGTAAAAGTTAAATAAATTCGGTATATACAACAAGTGTGAATGTTAATTTGCTTTCTTGGAAAAGAATTTAGAATCCAAAAAAGTAGATGTAAAAATTCACTTAAAACTATGCTTAATCTATCGATTTTATGGTATTTTAACATCATAAGTCTTTAGCAAAAATAACAACAGTGAATTGTTTTTATTTTGAAAATAGAAATCGATCGATTGTGTTTTTGGCAGTTGACTATCATATTTTGGTTACCACTAATGAATAAATGAAATGACGCCATATATATATATATGAGTGACAGATTGCTGAACGACAATGCATCGTTTTCTATTCTAAGTAAAATATACTACTGAATAATGTCATTGAACTTGCAATTCATAATTTTGGCATTCATTGATTTCCATAGCATTGTTTGTAAATATTCACTTGCTGGTAAATCAATATAATTAGTTGACATTAGGAGTCATCTAAATGTAACAATTCATTCGAAGAAAGAGTTCTTGTATACAGTTTTACGATACTTAAATATATGGTAGTGAAAAATTGGAGTTTGTAAAAACAAGAATAATCAACCAATTAAATCCTTTAGATTTATTCACCTTTTGATTATCATATTGAAGAAGCTGATAGAAAGCAAACGCATTGCTTCCCCTGTATGTTACATCTCATTGCATACAACACAAAAATTATCATACGCTACAGATATTGCTGATTCACTCAAGAGATCTTTAGTTTTCTCAACGGATTTTTCAGTACATCACTAAGTATATAGTCAGTAGTGTAGAAATGAATTATAACAAATCCATTCAATAAAATCGCTAAACGTCTGTGGACACTAAAGGGTAAAATAGACTTTCATAAACTCATTGGAGTTGGAGAAGGAACTTTATTTCCCCCAATGGTAAAACTTATGCGTGCTACCCATGATGAAACATATGCCACCGATCAGAATTCTCCAAACAACTCTGTCCTGGAACTTCCTTTCCAGTTCTAACCGATTGCTATTAATTTTTCCTATGTTTGCTTCTAATTCTCGGCGCAGTTTGTTTCTTGATCTACTTATTTTCATTCACTCTTGATGATTTCAAGTTAGGGCGTGTATCGTGATGCAGTTGCGTGACATCCGTAATTTATCCTATCCACCTCCAGCATTTTTTTCCAAATTTTTTCCTCATCTGTAATCTGGTTTGTCCTCTCCCACAGTAAGTTGTTGCTGATGGTCTACAGCCAAAGGATCCAGAGTATCTTGCGTAGACAACTGCTAATAAACACGTATTTTGCAAACGATGCCTTTCGTAGTTCCTCAAGTTTCCGCTTGATACAATAGAACGGTTTGTATTGAAAATTCTGACTTTGATGTTGGTTGACAGTTGTTTTGAGTTTCAGATGTTCTTCAGTTGTGAAAATACTACCGTTGCTTTGCCAATCCACTCCTTCACATATGCGTCACATCCTGCTTGTTTACCAATAATACTGTTCAGGTATATAAACGTTTCCACGTCTCCCAGAGCTTCTCGGTCAAGTGTGGTTTGGGTGGTGCATGTATTGTACTGGAGGATCTTGTTTCCTCGATTGGGGAAGGTTGACACATGCTGCTGCCACACTGCCCATCTTCATCTGCACTTGTTTTGTGTGTGAGATAGGAGAGCTATGTGATCTGAAAAGTCCGAATCGTCCAGCTGCATCCTAGCTGTCCACTGTATCCCGTTTCCCCTGAGATGTTGACGTCTTCATAATCTAGTCTACAACCAGAAAAAAGAGAGAGGGCGGGAGTAAGCAACATAGTAAGACACCGGTCTTTACTTGAAATGAGTCTATCAGCTGTCCTCTATCCACGATTTTGGAGTTTAATCCATCATATTAATTCTGTATAGCGGTGAGTTCCATTCAACTGATTGTCCCATACTGGTGCGCAGTGTTGCGATTTGGTTCGTACACGATCGATTGTTATGGAATCCAGTCTGTTGACCTCGAAGTTGGACGTCCGTTTATCAGCTCTTATGCTCCTATTCACTTGTTTGTTTTCTTCTATGTATTCAACGTGTTCCATGGCTTTCTCAGCTCTTGTTCAACCATTATTGATTGTTGTCTCCATCCTTTCTCATATCTCATCCAGTGTAATTACAGTAATCCGTTTCTTATGACGGTGCTTCAGTATCCCACAGGAAGGCCATATTAAACTTTTGTAATGCTGTTCGACTAGTTGTCCAGTGCTTCTTCAGTTTCAGCTTCATTTTGGCAATCACCAGGTGATGATCCGAGGCTGTGCCTGTTCCTCTCTTTATTCTTATATCCCCCGTGGTCCTTTTGAACTTTCCGCAGATGTGGTGGATTGGTTTCTGTGTAGTGTGATCCGGTGAATCTCATGTAGCTTTGAGTTTGTGTGGGAAAAAAAGCTTATTTTAAATGGGTGAATCATTTGAAACAGAGAACTTAGGAAGTTATTCGCTAATGAACAAGCAGCCTGCTAAGGTTTCGGATTATCATTTTTTTAAATATGTATTTATTGCCATTAGCTATCTCGTTTTAGGTCTCTCAGTTAACTAATTATGTTTGTCAACCGTGTACACTTGGACACTTTCATAAAATATTGACAAACTATCGGCGACTCGATTACAACGAAACTGAAGAGGTGATACTACAGTGAGTCGTATATTTGACTCGTACTCTCCTATGTTTTTCAGAGAAATGAGAAATGATGATAAAATAATTCAAATATCTATATTATATATGACAATGTGGACAGATGTAGTGGGAGCAATACTGATTGTAAACATTTTTAGATGAATATGAATGCAAATCCATCACTGTTTTAAGCTGTTTATACATAGTGTTTGAAAGTTGAATGCTTCAAAGATGATAGTTTTGTTTCAATGTTGTATATTGTGAGCTGAAAATTATTAATATTAGTAATCAAACGTAATCAGTTGAATAAAACTGAGTACGTTTATTGTAAAGCCTATTCATTAAATGCTTCATGTATACTGTTTGTATATTGTTCGACTTGTAAGTGTCTGTTCGGATCCATTAACTAATACTATTTCTTTTTCTAGTTATAAGTTACAGTAAATTAAACAATAAAATATTTTTTTCACTTTTATATCATAAATATCGTTGTTTTATACTTATTCATATGTATTATTTCTGATGAATTATAGTCCTATATTTTATGTATGTAGTTACAAAAAATTCCAAAATCTAAAAAATATATGTGTGTGAGAGATACTTGTCTAGTTTTCCTATCATTCTAACTGGTAGTTTAGGAAATGAGACAGAATATCGCTTGTATTATTGATCATCCTTAAAGTATCCATCAACTACATTGGGATGTTTTTGCATCGACACTTGAACTAGTAATAGGGAGTGAAGTAGTTGAGCGTGTCAACCGCTTCACTTATCTTGGGAGTCTCATCAGTCTTGATGGCCTGGTGTCTGGCGAAATATCAGCACGGATACAGAAGGCTCGACTGTTTTTTGCCTACTTGCGCCACTTTTGGCGTAAGCGAGATATCTGTCTGCTAACCAAGGGAGGAGTCCACTGAGTAGCAGTTCGCTCCGTCCTATCTTACGTGTGTAAAATATGGCCACTACAAAGCTAGGATATTCGTAGATTACTAGTATTTAACTGGGCATACGATTGGACTAGTACGCTTTCACTGGGCCCTTCCTGTAAAGGTAATAAAATTATTTTATAAGGAAGGTTAGATTTCAACACTTAAGTTATCATAATTTTCATATTATGAGGAATCTGAACAATACTTCATGAATCAGACACAGGCTTTTATACCCCTACTTACCCTGAATCATTATCTTTTCTACAAAAACTATTCCGACAGTTGTTTATCCAAAACAACTTATTTTTGTTTACTATACTTTTATGACCATAGCTATTTTAAGTTCTAATTTTTTAATCTATCAGTTGACTATTATGTCACGATTCTTTACCAATATCCGTATAACAATATCTGCTTTTCAAATACAATACTGTTCAATATATATGGACAAAGAAAACTAATCAGTGAACATCAGTTTCCTTCTATCTAGTTGATTCAATAATAAAGGTAGATTACCATTATTTCGAACTAAAACTTGATATTTTGAAGTGAATTTTAATCCGAAATGTATATGAACTAGAGAATCGTTAGAGACCAGTGTGCGTCACAAATTTAATTCTTTCTGTTTTAGGATTGTTGTGTTTACCGACGCGACGTCATCAAAGATCAAACCCATGATCTTCGGATTGCAAGACAAACAGTGCCATTAAACCAATGGTTAAGTTAGTCCGTAGTCAAAATTAACTTGCCATTGAACAAGATCTCTAAAGTAATGAAAGATTGTCTTGTTGGTATTCAGTAACTAATAGTTTATTTGCACAATGGATCTGCAGAAACCTCAGTTGTTAAATGCTAGGAAAACCATAGACTTAAGTTTCGTGCTATTTGTTGCTCGTCGGAAAGACATATTTGCAATCTTGAGGAAAATGATTCTTCCTGTCCTCAATGAAAACATTATAATTTGTAACATTGAGTTACTCAAGTTCAAACCTTATAGAGAAGAACAGTCCCCTCAAGATTATTAGTAAGTTCCATTGAGGAGTGCTAACTAGGATGAAACCTTGGTAGAGTTTACAACAAACCAAGATCAACATCCTGTACACAATGTTGAATCACTTAGACTAATATTCACATGACAAGTTGAAGGATACAGTTCAGTCAATACTAAAAACAGTAGACTAGACAAATATAGCATTGATCATTACTCAGTGGTCAATTTCCATTGATCAGTAGTATCTTCTCGGACTGTGATTCTGGATAATTATTCTACTCTTGGATTCAAATCAAAATATAAGATTTTACAGTGACACCAATACCTATAACTAATGAGTGAGAATATATATCAAACTTTAAGTCGGTAATAACAAAAACTTATCTCACACAGAATCACATTTCCAAAAGTTCCTCATTGATAGAAATTCTATGCGTGCAAAGTTGGGTTAAGAGTAAACGACATGGAATGAATTTAATTGATCTATGAATATTTCCTATTTATACATCATAAAATTCCGAATCTATTGTCTACAAAATCGTATGACCATTTTTAAATTTATAGTTTATAACGGGAAAATTATATCAGTAAACGTTTTCAACACTTTTATCTATAAAATTTAAGTGCGAAATTTAAAAAAATATCTTGTTCTCATTATATGACAGTGAATTCACTACAGGTGTTATACTTTTGTAAAATCGTATACATTTCACATTAATATTAAGCTTTACTCAAACAGATGTATCAGTATACCATTGGGATTTTTTGTTTATTATTCAGAGACATTTGTTTTAGTTAATATGAAAGTTATTTTACAGTTTTAGAGAAGATTTATTCTCAGTTTTTATCGTATAAAAATAATACTCTTAGATCGATCAGTGATTGGAAAATCGATTGACAAAGTTGTTTGGAGTGATGAACTATATTAGATTATATAATGTATTGAAATCATGAATCGATCATCAGAAACGTGGAAACACTGGATGGTCGTTTCGTTCTAGTTTGGGACAGATCAACAATGCGGATCTACGACCCAACTGGCGGGAATCAAACTCGGGACCTTCGGTCTCGCGCGCGAACGCCTAACCTCTAGACGATGGAGCCGGTATCCAATGGTCTTAATGTCTAACTTTAACCGACCGAATGTATTGAGCAACCCCACCCATTGTCTTCAGTAGGTAACCTTTTATACCCGACCCGACTGAACTCCTCTTGAAGCTGACCACATTTTTATGATATTAATTATAGAACTGTAGATTGTTGAGTCTTATTGTAGTCATGAATCGATCGTTGTTAGACTACGATTATAAACCAGGAAGCCGTGACCAGTAAAGTTCACCCTGTCGGGTGTAGGCAGTTACCTACTAAAGATGATGAATGTGGTTGCGCAACACATTGGATTGATTCAAGTTAGACACCAACACTGTTGGATACCGGCTCCATAGTCTAGAGGTTAGGCGTTCGTGCACACTGCTGACGAGTCTAATATTGGAACGAAACGACCGCTCAGTGCTTCCGGGTTTCTAATGGTGGACTAACAATGATCCATTCGTAATTTCAATAAAAGTTCAACAATCCACAATAATGGAAATTATGTGATATATATTTACGCTGGAATATATTTATAAATAGTGAGACGAAAATCTTATCTAAAACACAATAGATAATAATAGAATAATTTAAATACTAACTAGAAAGTTAGCTCCAAGATCTAAAATGGAGTCAGATGTTTAAGCATTACCGCTGAGTTGTTTTCTCAGAAAATTTTCTTTCAAATTTATATTAGGTCTACTAGACTGTGGATATAATATAACTCTTTTACATGTTATCTACTCAGTGTTAAATGAGCTTAATCATTTATGAAATTGTTTGGAAGAACCCTTATATATATATTATACAGTTCGTTTCCTTGCATAAATCCAAGTAGGATAAAAACATGCGAGGTAAAAATATTATGAATACATGAAATATATACTACTTAGTAGTAGTCGGACTGATAAGATGGCTTTACTAATTAAATATAATGATTAGACTTATCATGGTCATGACTAGTCGATCTTTATATTTCTGAGGAAGAAAGTTACTTATTTCACAGGAACAGTTACTTTCAGGTAGTCAGTGACTGAATCTGAACCTCACCTAATATCTGTACCATTTTAATTGACATGGGAAAATATTTAACGCATAACTTTGTATATTAATACAGAAGTCATATTCAACACTCATAGACCTACACTAAATATGAGACTGGATAAATATCTGACTAACTGATACGATCTAGACCTGCATTTTCGTACGCCACACTGATATCTGTGTGGGAGTAACACAGAAAATAGTTGATCAGAATATTGCCAAGGTTATTCACATTGGTTATAGTATCGATCGATGAAATCACTGAGTGTTACTTTATGTGGTGTAATAGAAATGCAAACATCTTGAATGATGATGATGATGATTGAATCTCATAGGAAGCATTATTTCCTTTAAGGTAGTAGAAATTTCATCATGTTGTATTGATATGTATGGTTAATTTGAAATAAAAAAGTTGGATCAAAACAAGTGACTTTTAGTTTACTTAGAATTATAGAGCAAATATTTCGATCGCATAATTTCATCATTTTACATATAAATATTAACGATTATGTTTATTTTTTAAGATTACAAATTTAATTCCACCTTAAACACTGAAAATATCTTCATCAGGGGTAAGTGAACTTCTTTCGAATTAAAAAGATTTTGTTGATAAATGTTTACAAGGTTAATAAAAATACAATAACATTTTCTTTCTAATCAGAAAAATTGAATTTTTGATGTTTTATGATTTCGCGAAAGCATTTTTTTAAAAAAAAAGAAAAAATCTACGATAACTTATTTGTTCTCTTAATAAAAAAAACTTGAAATAAGTCACGAAATGTCCAAAGTTCAATTTTATACATTTCGTAGTAATAAATATGTTATTTTGTTTTTATAAATAATCCCCCCGCCGTACAAAATTTACTTAAAATAATCAAATCAGACTTTGGCAATGTTACTTATTAACTAGGTTTGTTCGCCGTTTATTGATTTTTTTTATTTATTCTTAAAGTGCTATTTACCTATACACAGTAGTAATGATTCATTTGAACTTTATTTCGTGTTATTCAACAACCCAGGCTTCAAAATGTATTTAACACCGATTTTATGTTTGTTTTTTTTTTGAAAATTAGCAGTTGTGAGTGTATTTATGGAAATTTATAAATTTTTTTATTCACATAGTTTGGTTATTTAAAATAACGGCATTATCATCAGCTGAAATACGGGTTTTTTTCTGATGGCATCGTTGGGTAGTTTTATTTTAATACCAAAAGTATATGAAGTATTTCAATGTGTGCTAAATTTTAATTCAGAATATTCTCTTTATTGAGTTTTTTTTAACTAGTGATGTAGGATTGAACTTGGATTTTTATGACTTACAATAATTAACCTTGAATGCCATTGGTTAGTTTCTATACTTTAAATTTTGATTTTGATTGGTAAAATAATTTCGATAATCCAATCAAATAGTTTATTGCATTTTAGAACCAATGAATATAAATTATTTAGCTAAATCAAAAAGTTGCATTTTTGAATATGATTATTTAAAATTATGAATTGATATAAGCTAAATAGAGATTTGAAATTATGCTGTATTGAATTGTTGGTTTATTGTGGTTTGTTATTTTTCTACTACCGTTCTAAGATCTAGTTCGGGAAATTCAGCTTCTACAGCAAACGGAATATAATTAATTTTATAGCAGTTACAAGCTACCTATTATTTTCTACGGACTAATGAGATGAATGATCCTTAGATGGAAATAAAATCACTATACATTCAATATAAGAGGAATAGCGTTCGAGAAAATCACTTCATTTGGATCATCATATCAATTGAGAATATCATTTTATAGCTAATGAAATTCGAATGACTAACACCTATTTCTGAATTCATATTCATGTGGATGTCATTTACACATTCTGTCAGATCGTTAATTCATGTTTAGATTCCTGTGCATTACTTAAAACATATCAGACTAGTTAGACTAACGAACAATTTGTACCATTTAACTGTTACAATAAATTAAGAAGCCAGTAGAAACGTTCACTTTAAGTCAAATGATTTTATGTTAGATGTGCAAATAATCATAATTTTTAATTGAATTAGGGAAAAGCATGGGTTAAAAGTCATCATTGACGAGATGGTGGCACTTAATAACAACTTAGAAGTACAAAACCTAATACTCTCTTTCCATAAACGTGTTGAAGCGTCTCAGTGTGTATAAAGACACATTTATCCACTACTCTAAAATCATTGTAAACCTTTTCAGTAGTATTTTTGTGAACAATACTGATATATTATTCAGCACTAGTTCAAGCGTCATTTATGTGACTATTAACTCAATAAATTCTATTTCTTTTTCTTATCTAGCAATAATCAAAGCTAATAACTCTTTTAAGGTCTCAAACAATCATAGAGTAGGTGCGATTCCATCAATAAACGATTATTTCTTTTGAAGCTGTTTACTCTATCTCTCTCTCTCTGGAAAACTGTCACCTACCCTGTCGATGACGAACTTTTCAACTATTTACTCACTGAGAAACTTATGACTGATTCCTAACATGGGATTCTTAAAAATCAATCGTATGGCCTGGTATTTTGACCTTTTCAATTTAGTCTTTACTTAATGTAACTAGGGACATCTAGTCTCAGTTCTATACTTTGACTTAGCTGAAGATTCCGACATGGTTAACCACCAACTTCTTATAGGCAAACTCACATCTTATGGGATCAGGGACCCACTGCTTGCTTGGTTTAATTCTTGCCTCGATGACCGACACCGGATGATTAAAATAAGCTTCTCGCCAGATACTGTACTGGTCAAAAGTCGGGTAATATATGATAGTTCCCTAGGTCACTTTTTCTTTTCGGCTTACAGAAATGAATATGTGCTGTTGCTTCTATGCAGATGATCCTAAAGTAGCGAATTCATTCTCTCGTTAGGAGCTGAACAGTGTGCAAAACTACATCAAGTAACCTAGTGGTGCTCAACATTGAGGTTAAAGCTTAACGCTACGAAATATGGATGAATCTGTTTTGATAATCCTTTAATCAACCTAGACGTAACCAGAAATAATAATATATTGTCGACATATCATACAGTAGAGGACTTGGGACTCAAGTACTCCCATTATCTGTGCTTCTGAGAACAGGTATCTAAAAATCTCCAAGCTTTAGCCTCTTTCGGGTTGCATGATTTGTAATCTTTATAACAATGACTCACGTATTTTAATGTAAAAACAATGTGTTCTACCACGTCTTCGATAGTACACATTTATTTTTAGTAATATTCGCATAAAGGACAAAAAATAAGACTGGAGTCCGTTCAGAGACGATTCAAATTACTCATTCTTGGAACTGATTGTACTTTAGATTATAATTACACATGTAATGAACTTGGATTTGACATCTTATGGAAGACGAGACTAAAACATTTTTCCTCAAAATACTTAATAAGCTGTCTTTTACATCTAATGAAGCTAGTCGATATTCAGAAACTCTTAGTTACAGCTTTTGTAACCTTTATTATTAGTGATACAATCTCATTTCAAATCATACCTCTAAATAAATAAACTCACCTGTAAATTTTTCAATGTTGGAATAATTTATCACAATTTGTCGGTGAAACAAAATCACTTTTATCTTTTATTCTCTGCAAAAATGCCTACTATTCCTCAGAAAATGCTGTAAATATGCTTGCAACTGTAACTGTATCCCATTTCACAAGTGAAATTGCAGAAACCTTCAATGTCTAATCGTTTTAATACTAAGCCTATTAATTAGACCCGCGTGATTGTAGATGCTTCATACTAACACTGTCTCCCATAAATTTAACTCATTTCAATAGTATCTAACCCAAACAATAAAACAAAATAACCATGAACTTAAAACATGGTAGATCTGACAGATTTATTTCAGTAATTATTGCTTTTATTGTTCCGTGCTCTTTATTTCTATTTTATTTTCTCTAGTTATAGATAATTATAGCCAAAGTGTTATGGAATTGAAAACCACACTAAATACACCATTCCTACATCACAACAGGACGACCAGTTACAAAGTATCAATAGTTCTTGACTGACTCCGTGCATTACTGTAATCTATTTGAAAGATGTGTACTGCTTAAGCAATTTCGAAACTAGGAGACTTTCAATAATATTACGTGACCAATCCATTTCCTACATTAAACATTTATCTGCATATCAAGTTAACCCGTACATGTAAACTGGCGTAAAATTCTATACTTATTATTTTCAGAATATATTATTATCATTAATAATAGTGTAGTGTATTTTTTTCTCTGTAATTTTAATTCTTTTGATGATTAGAGTATTAAGAAACAATCATCTCTAGTTTCCTTTTTTTCTTTCATATTCTAATTTTAATCCTGATTAATAATCATGGTAAGTCAAATATATTGAGTTACAAAACAAACAACTAAAAGAAAAAAGGATCAGTAAAATTCAAAGGTTGATAGAGGCAAAAGAAGCATAAATAAGGAGGCAACATATGATAAATAAAATATGCTGAAAGGGACAACTAATTACAAATTAGATTTTTTCTTAGCTGATGATATTTTCTTGAAGAAAAGGAAGGAATTCACTAAAGAAATATGTATATTTATATAGGGAGAATTAATAAGTAGGAAACAGATTTTTTTGACACATCTATTTATTTGCTTTAAGATTAACTCAAATTTCTTGATTTGTCCCGATTTTATTTTTACTCAAGTTTTATCTGTGAACTAAATTCATTGAAATTTATTCACATTAATATTTTCACCCATTTTTTTTTGGTCAACTCATAGTAAAGTTCTTTTAATGTTCGAATTTGTATAAGCTTAATTGTTCATGTGCTACTTGCTTGTGTACTGAGCTTTGAGGTACATTTTTAGTGTATACAATGAATAGTTATAAGTATCATTACTATGGTTCGACTTGATAGTTTCAAATAAATTTCACGTTGAGAGGATTGTTATTAGTAAAATTAATATATTTGTACTATGCAAATGTATTATTTTTCAATTAGAGTTATGGAGATTCGAAATCAACAATCAATCATTGTTAGACCACCATTAGAAACCTGAAGGCAAGAGTCATGGATGCGCAATGCTGTTGAGTCCCATACCAGGATGAAACGGCCGTCCAATGCATTCAGGTTTGTAATGGTGGTTTAACATTTATTGATTGAAGATTTCAAATGTGCAAAAACAAATATATTACTCAAGTGTTCGAAATGTAGTTGATGACTGAGTAGTCTAAAGTAAAAGATTTCCATATTGATTACACTATCAATGATTGATACTAAAAAAAATTAACAGTGTTCGGAAAATAGAAATAATAGACTGTCATATACTATATACATATATAAATATATGTATATATATATTATTACGCTCGTCTCTAGGTATGCTTAAACTATTACGAGTTCACCTTAGACGAATAACGAAAACAAACAATGAACCAGCATCCAGGTGGGCTACTGTGATCCCTTGACCAAATTAAATCAGTAAGAAGTCTTAAAATAGCGTAGGAATTGTATTCTACAAATACCCAGCCAACACACAATAAATCCAAGCACTCAAATTGTCTTTAGGAGAGTCACAAAAGTCACACAGAAACCAATCACAGCCAAGGATCTTCCTGGTGGGAAATGTGATCTCAAGGTCAACTGATCGGTCCATGAAATAAACCCAAAATAAAGATATTTATCAAGCGATTTCCAGGGGTCTAACATCCCCAACATATATATATATATATATATATATATATATATATTTATATAACTCATTTCTAGAGTGCATGTTTCAAGTTAAGTGTCTTTCATTTTTTCACCTAATAATGAAACTTTCTTCATTTACTTTTGATGTTGATTTCTTTAGGCTACTTTAATAGCAGTTACCAGACTAAATTTATACAAAATAGTTATTCGGCTGATTAGTACTCTCTAGCGAATAAAATATGTAATCTGGTTAAGTTTTCTCTTTATTCGGAGATTATTTATTTCTAAAGAAAAAGAAGAGAGATGTTTATAAATCATTAGTGTTAAAGACATTCGATGCTTGGAATATATATTTAGCCTTTTTATTGCATTGACAAAATTAACTGTTATTCATATGGCCTTGTTATATTATCTGAACATGGTAAATTTAAATCAATAAAAATTCGATTAATTAATAATTTTAGTTCAATTTCACTTATTAAACTCGTTTATTAAATAGTTGATCATTAATAGGCTAAAATACATTCGATTTTCAATATTCACTGTGGTAATCAAGAGATATTTTCGAATCCAAGTTTCGTTTAATTAACTAATGTTCATTCTTGAGAAATATCTTATACTATTTTTTACACTACAGTCAAAATAAGAAAGGGAAACTCATTTTTCGTTATGTTATATTTATGTCAATCTGTCACGTGTTCAAAGTTCAATCAAATTAGATAGTTAACTTGAATAAAAAGACTGAGGAAAAAAACAACAAACTATATGACCAGGACTAACTCATTTAAAGCTTATAGAATCACTAAGGGTCTTATCTCTTCTTGTAGAAGGGCTTGATATTGTTTGTCAGAGTAACAATGAACGGTATAAGATTAGGTTATCGGGGGTAAAGCACTTGACGATGTCAAAGTAATTTGCGCGAGCTCAAAGATGTTTAAAGTTTATTTATGAGTTTTTACTTTTTCTGCTTGATTAAATTGACGAATAACGTATTGATATACCATTTTTATTTAGAACACCTATTAATGATTTTCATTAACTTAGAAAAGGAGTTACACTTCATTGACACAATTTTATTTTGGTATATGGGTTTTGTGGAGATTGTATCACTGTTCGTTTAACCTATAGCAACTTCTACGTACTTTCACATAATGGTATGATTCAATAATTTAAGAAAAACAAATTTATATGTTATCTAATTAGTTATAAATGCAATATAGTATTTTCAGATCTATAGAGATTTAATCAAGGGTAGTTGCTGCTTGAAATTTGTATTTACAGGCTGTTAGGATAATTTGTCATTTTGAAATGTAAATGATAGTTCTGGTTTAAGAAAGTTGGTAACATAAAAAGGTTTCGAAAAATGTCATCATTAAAGCAATTGTAGAACATTTTTTGACTTTATGTACTAATTAGATTATTAACAGCCAGATAATTTGGGAAATTTGTTTCTAAGCTTCTCTAAATTCTATTTTACAGTAGAACTCATGATATATATATTATCACGTGAACAATCTTATGATTATGTGGAACTACTTAGTTTACTATCAGATTTTGCTTGGATACGGACATTCATGTTTTGTGCCCCGTGATCTGACACCGATTCTTAAGGGCGATTAATTATGCTATGAAATAAATCTCTCCTTCCATTTCCATAAATCGTACTTAGGTGAATCTCGTTTAAGCGATGGCGGTTAGTAGAATGCGGTTTTGTGGATGAATTTATTTTATTACATTCGTCTGGGCAGACAGAAAATAGAATGAGAAGCGTAAAAGTGAAGCGAAGTAGGCAAGTATGCCAACTCAATGTAATGAGACATGACTTAGTATTTATAATCAGATAAAAATAATCTAAATATACGATGATCGAAACAAGTAATGCACATATGCATTCAAATAAAAACAACTACGATTTAAAGTGAATAATTAAGAGTAGCTTAGGCAGGAAAGGTTAATTAGTTTTTTTTCAAAAAAGCTAGAGCAAACCAAGTGGTCTGACCACCTTAGTACATACACTAAATATGTTTGGTTAGTGTGAGCATTTATAAAACCTCACCGGAATAACAGAATAACGGTTAAGAAAACATTAACAGCAAGAAGAACTAACAAACAAAGATGACTGTACTGACGATTTCAATCTATCAAAGTTACCATTGATTTCAAAATGACAGATTAAGAATATTTGACTGAATGCTTCATGAGTTAAAACAGTAGACCAAACTGAACAGGCCTACATATAAAGCTGAAAAATCAATCCATTATTACTTGTTATTATTTAAGATAAAGGCAAAAGAAGAAATTTTTGAGTTCAGATATTCATAACAATGCATCAATTCAGCTTTTACTGTGTACTTTAGCTTCAAGAAAACAAATCTCAAAAATACACTCTTGTTGTGTGAATAAAGAACTGATTTTGTGACAAATTTATCATTAAGCAGTAAACTTTATCATCGGTTTCCAGTAAATTCGTACTTCCTACAGGTTTGAACCAGTATAATTTTTGGGTCTTAGCCAGATTACTTAAGAACACAATCTAATTTCATTAATCGGATTTGGAATATGTTGAAAGATAAATTTTACTTACATACTATTCCGTAGTCTTTCATCAAGATTAGGTTTTATGATAACTCATCAACATTTTCACTCTACATAATAGACTGTGGGAGTACTGTTAGCAAACTACAAGTGTTTTATCAAAGTATAAGACATTTATTTTGGAATTACTTATCAACTTCTTACATTCATCTTAGTCTGTTCAGTATGTAAAACTCAGTAATATTGAAGATGTATATACTTGCCCATATTTATAAGAAAAAGATTTTATATTGATAATTACACGTGTGTTTTAAATTACACGTGCGTCTTGAAAAAAAAATTCATTAAACAAAAAACTCATGTATGTGTCAATTAGCTTTAAGTAACATACCATCAAAGATGAATCCAATAAATGAGGGAGAAGAATGAACTAAGAAAGAGGTTGAAAATTTTCCTGACCCTCTTAATTTTTAGAGTTTATTTTGAAGTATTTTCTAATAAATTTTAAAAGTCACTCAATATTATTATCCGGGAAAAAAAAATTAGATTGGCAGTTATGTTTGTATACGACTTCTATCATACCGGGTACCTGCATTTATTAAAAAAAATTCTATTCAATAAAATCCTTACATGTATCTCATAAATATACTAAACAGGTTAAAAAAAAAGAGGGTAATAAAGGCATTAAACAAATAAATATGCTCAAATATGATAAATTGTACTTTGAACTCATCACTGATCACTAACTGTTTGTAATAATGGAATTATTCATTTGAGAAGTTATCAAACTGAATCATGTTGACAATAAAATATCACGTGGAATAAGTTCTTCTTTCATGATACAAAGCCTAGTGAGATATATACAAACATAATGTGATGCTTCTGTTTATATATCAAAGAATTTGTTTGTTTAACAGTGAATTAAGAAATGCAAATGAGTGACAAAGGTTTATGATAATTCAAGATTTTAAATAAACAAAAAATAACTTTTATTATTGTGTACAAAGTCTGGTATGGATATTTCGTATTCTTTATTCATACAATATGATTTGTTGCCTCAGTCAAGCTGATCAGGATTGATTCAGTTGATTGATTCAATTGTCAAAGTAGATATAACCAACTAAATAACGTCACATTGTTTTTGTTCAAATGGTCAGTAAGTATACCGGGTGTATTTTCTTTATTTGATCAGGTAAGTTATAGTGACACAACACATATGTAGCTTACTCAAATTCTTGAACCATCATTTTTCTAAAATTATATTTATTACCAATAACTATCTCGTGCTTTACAAATACGTTTTAGAGACACAGTAACAATTTACCAGAAAACGTCACTGAAATAAAATCGCTCACATTCTTTATTTACAGCATCTTTCAGAAAATCAGCAACGACTAACGTACGTGCATCAGTCCGAGTTGATACACAACATTAGCACACAAAGATAGATTAGTCAATTCAAATCCATTAGTGGTAGAGGTTGGAGCAGCATTAGCGGTAATGGAAAAGATTAGGGTTCGAAGAAATTGTTCAAGTATAATTCAGTGACATAAATATAAAAAGAGAAGGACAGAGGTGATGGGGAATTCAGAGAATTACAACTTAATAGAAGACAAACTATGGACGCATCTGTGCCATTCCAAACGAAAGAACGAATCGGTATTACCTCAAAACATGCTACACAGCTTAACAGTGTAAAAATAGACAATCATGGATTAAAGTAAAATTATATTTACGTCAAATAATTTGTTTCAGTATCATATCAAGTGGGATGGATTTTAAAGCGTGTTCGTTTGATTATGAAACTTTAAAACTCAAGGTTATGTTTGTCAACCGCGTACATTTAAACACCTTCATAAAATGTTTACAAACTATCGACAACTTGATTAAAACAAAACTAAAGAGTCGCTACTATGGTGATTCGTATATTTGACTCGTACTCTCCTCAGTTTTTCAGATAAATGAGAAGTGATGACATAAGAATTCAAATACAGATTATTTATAACTATGTGGACAGATGTAGTGGGAGCAATACTGATTGTAAACATTTGTAGATGAATATGAATGTGAATTCATCACTGTCTGAAGCTGTTTATACATAGTGTTTGAAAGTTGAGTGCTTCAAAGATGATAGTTTTGTTTCAATGTTGTATATTGTGTGCTGACAATTCTCGATAGTAGTAATCAAACATATAATGAATGAAACAATGGTTATAATAATAATAATAATGATTTGTTTGTTTTAATCTCTTGAGAGTAGGTTGAGCATTGTTACTGTTTACCAATAGTTTTTTTTTAAATAATTCACAATGTTGCATTAATAACAACCAGATTATTAATTATTTTGAAAAGATAATTTACATTTTTAATCCGACTTTATCCACATTCATCTAACTGAATTAAATTTTTAATTAGATGCATTAAGAAATCATTAGAAAATTTACTACTAATGAAGTATAGTTTCTCTCATTAAATTATTATTATATGGATTTTACTTATATTATTGATATTAATTAGCAATGAGACAGATCAGTGACAGTTCTCCGAGTTCCAATTCATAAACTGATAAAGATTTAAAATTTTCTACGACTTTCCCCGAAATAAATTTAATTTTTATCGCTAGATTAATTAGATTTCAGTAGTATACTGTTGAATTACAGAAACAACAATCAATAACGTGTCAATCTTTTCATTACAATCCTATTGTTGGAAAAGTTTTTTTTTTATTTATCACCACTATTCATAGTCTGATGTTTTAAATAGTTTGTAATCGAGTTATTATTTATTATGATATCAAAATAACTACGCAATGAAAGATAATTTTCATTTATTTTAAATAACTTATCTGTCTCTCTAGTTGTCTGAAATTATCTTATAAAAAGCAAATTTATAACAAAATTTAACTCATTTTCTAATTGAACATCATACATAATAAAAACAAAAATTGTGTGGTTCAATGGCGAACTCTACTAATATGAATGTTTGGACAATTAATGAATCAAATCAATAAAGTTACATGTAATTACGAAAAATTTTGAAAAAAAAATTATTTTTAAATCAATGTTTTTATTGACTTCAATAATTCCCACAATTCATGACAACTTAGAATCAAGTTTTAAAACAATTTAAGTATGAACAGATAAAGAAGTAAAATGGTTTCAATAGAATATAATGTAAATTTATTTATATTCTATAGCATTACTGTTGTAATTAATCTTTTCTTATCAAAACTTGTCAATATGAAGCATGACAGCACTTAGAATCGACTGAGTCTATTCAATCTTTGACCAGTCATCAAATGAGTCAATATAAACACGTACGGGTTAAATAGCAAAGGTCAACTAAGCGTTTTTTTTTAAGAAATCAAAGATAAAAAATTGACAAAAATCAGTTAGTTACCAATAAACAATAATTCTTTAAATAACTTTGATGTTGATTTAAATTCTTCAAAGATCTACAAAGATGAAGAAATGCACACTTCGAAAATTAGTTACTAAGTTATAGTTATATAGAGTTATGTAGAGAATCAAATGAAATTTGATTACATACTGTCCCACTAGTTTTGAGTCAATCAAATAAGGCTTGTGAGAAGAATAATAATTTTTACATAGTTAACATTTTAAGATGTTAATCGTAAAATTCGTTGTATAGTAAATTTTATAGTTTTTTTCTTTGGTTGTTCACTTGATATTAACTTGATAAATGTAATTACTTTTCAAAATGATGATGAAAAGATAATTTTTTAATTTCCGAGGCCAACTAAGTGTCATTTGGAGAAATTCACATATTGTCGAAAGATAACCTCAATATTATATATTAAAGATATAATTCAACTTTCACATTGTAAATTTACATTGGGATGTTGTCTAGTTGTTCATAGGCAACCTATTAACTTGCTCTGATTAATAGTTAGTAGATAACTGTGTACTACTGATAATATCATTTTAAATATAGAAAATGTGACAATATAACTAAATCCACCTTAATGTATTCGGTTTTCAGTTGAATGTAATGCACAAAAGCTAAGAATAATAACCACATACACAGAAAAAAATTAGTAGAATCATATCAGTTTGTAGTTAATTGAGTGACAAGCTTGACCATTATACAAAGATGGAGAAATTGTTCCATAATTCTTAACTGGTAATTTTTTCCTCATTGAAGCTGACTTATTAAATGAATTATTCACAAAATAAACAGAATTTTTTAAAAATGTAAACAAATCAAAACTAATTGATTTAACCTTTTATTAAGTAAAACTGTACATTCATTCAGATAACATCTATTGAACTAAATATGAATTGGATTGAGAGTGTTTCATTTGTATTTAAATAAATAGTTTCAGTATAGCTTATTACTTACCGAAGGTCCCGGGTTCGAGTCCTGTGAGATGCAGGAGTCGTGGGTGCGCACTGCTGATGAGTCACATACCAGGACGAAACGGCCGTCCAGTGCTTCCAGGTTTTTGATGGTGGTTTAACAATGATTGATTGATGATTTCAAATATGCAAATTACTAGTATTAAAAAAAAATAACAGAAGCTATTGTGAAGCAATAAACAACAACTTATCTTCGTTATTGATAATTATTTCAGTTCATTTCAAATATCTGCTGGACAATCACTCAAAAGCATGATGTTGATTCGTGAAGAAAATGAAATTGAAGTTTGAAATCCATCATAATAAAGATTTTATTTTAATAGGAGATAAAGTACATTAGTGAAATTCGGTGAAAATGTGATAGTGTAGTTATTATTTAATAATGGGAAGAGTGAGTAATATGGTTGTAATATGATCGTAAATAGCTAGTGATTCAGCCATACGAAAATGGTGTGAAGGACATTTACAAGCTTTCTCAACAATTTACAAAGAATTATCAAGCATGTTAATCTGTTCAAAGATGTCAAGATCATCAGTTGAGGTGGTTGGGACATGTGTTGCGTATGCCCAACCACAGACTGCCTCGTCGAGCTTTGTTTTGTAGTGTAGGAATAGGTTGGAAGAAAGTTAGGGGCGGCTAAACCAAAACATGGCAGAAATCCATGAAGTCATTGACAAGTGGACTGAGCCATGTCGGTAATTGTCGACTACCTGGTTGGGGTCCGCGAGATGATAATAATCGATGGTTAGAGACCTTGAATGACATGGCTCAAAATCGTTCGCAATGGCGCAGGTGCATTTATTCTTTGTGTTCTCTCAAATCCTAATCTTCTGGATTCTTCAACCCCTCTAGTTTTGTCTTTCTAAACTTTTCTCACTGAATCATACTTCTTGAATAGTATCTTCTAAACCTAACCCCTCCGATTACTTCTAATTCCCTTACTACCTCTACTACTATTGGATTTGAATTGACAATTACATCTCTGTGCTAATGTGGTATGGCGACATGAACTGATTTACTTACGTACGAAGTTCTACGTTGCAACTGACTGACTGACTGACTGTCAAGATAATATGAGAATAGAATAGTAGTCTTAGTTTCCTTTTCTGATTTGTTAAACAGAATAATTTACTTGAATTGTGCCAAATACTCAAGTGGGTTGGTCAACACGAAAAGGGCAGTTTTCTATAATAAAACCGGTTAATCACGTCTAAAATGAGACTTAGAAGTATTGATAATCGTTTTAATACAAACTTTACTTGCAAAGTCACCATTGTTTGTTTGGTAAAGTTATCATCTTCATTAGAAAATGAATAGTCATCTACAATATTTGGTTACAATTGGAGGAATAAATCATTCACTACCATGACTATATTCTGTAGTCAAACTGTTTTATTTCTGATCATCCTTTGAATTTACAACAGTATTTATAGATTACAAGACTTGATATTTTTTTAAATATAGCTACACTTTTATAACCTAGCAAATGATGTAGATAGTGTGAAGTTGATCTAAACTGTCATATTTGTGTGATATGAATGTAAAATTACTCAATAATAACAATCACATTCGCATAGCTTTATTGAATACAAGTATTTATTGAATTTTTTTTTCTAAGAAATTGAATTTATTTAAGATGACTTGAATACAGTTTACATATGTCTATGTTATATACGGGTTAAAATAATTATTTACAAGTGTAAGGTTGTCATTCACCATTATGCATAATATAATGAACGAAATCAATTGTTTTTGTTATAGTATATGAATTTTTTAGAATTATATTAAAATTCAGAGACGAAAACAACTTGTAATAAAATTTGAAAAATAATGTTGGTAAACCTTTTGCCTATTAGATTGTATTTCTTAAGTATGTGATATTGTTATCAGAATAATACAGGAATATATTAGTGTTATAGTTCAATAGTACTGAAACACTTGTTGATCAAAGGAATTACTGAGAGGTTTCTGGTTATTATTCATTAACTTATATGTAGGTTTATTAATTCATATGTAAGTTATAGTGGTTAGAAAAAAACTCATCGACTTATTACCATGGTGAATGGAATAGATATAAACTGACAATTCAGATGTGAAGATAATTTTCATCATTGTTTGACATAAGCTAGAGGATTATTGAAAACCAAAGTGAACTGAACAATTGTTTTGGGTTAGTTTGAAACTCCCCATTATTGTAAACGTAAAGTATTTGAAGGGAACAAAACCAGGACTGATTAAGCAAACTGACTTTAAATCATTCAGTTGGAATCCAGCTGTTCATTTTTCTAGCATAATGTGACCTTCCTCAATCGTTTGAAATCAATATCCTCATTGAGATACATGAAGAGCCTAGGTTTAACCCCTAATTAGTTTGAGATTGCAAACTAATGAGGGTTCTTAGACTAAGCTAAGACAACAGACAAGTTTTCTCTGGTCTTCAATGTTCACCTAGCTCATGTTAAGCAGTGAAGAAAACGATTTTCACAAGCTATTCAGTTCGATTTATGTTGATCTGTTTCAGTCAATTAGTCAGTTACAACGTATAAGTTCGTATGTACGTTGATCAGTTCAGGTTGCCATACCACATTATCTCGGAGAGGCAATCGTCACTTCAGATCACATAGTAGCAGAGGTAGTAGATGTATTAGCAGTAATCAAAGAGATTAGTGTTCAAGGATATTATTCAAGAAGTAGAATCTAGTGAAATGAATTTAAAAGCAAGGTGATGAGGAATTCAGAAGATTAGGATTTGAGAGAACACAAAGAATGAATGCACCTGTGCCATGACAAATGGTTTTGAGCCATCTCATTCAGAGTCTCTAACCATCGGTCACTATCATCTAATATGTGTTAGTTTATACATCGCCGGATAAACTAGCTAATGTTAATTTTATCGACCAAACGTCTTTCAACGAATTGCCTAAGATATTAAATTTGCTCTGAATTTCCTCTTTTCAGTGTATTTAGCATTTTTGTTTTACGGAAGTAAACTAAAAATGTTGTATGTACTGAATTTTTTATATTGAGTTTTATCGTTAATTTAACAATTTCTAAAACAGGTTTGTGGTCATGGGACTTTTACTAGATACAAGTTGTTCGATATATGTGCTTTAATCTATTGTGTAACTTTGTATCTATAAAAGCCATATACTCTAAATAAGTTCACCTTAAGACTTCTAGTTTGAACAGTCAATAAGTTGTTATTGACTTACTTTATTGATATTTTATCTCCAAGGTTCAATTTTAATTATTTTCATGAACGATTTATTTATAAGAAGCATGATTACTTGATTTATGCGGAATTGTGTTTTCTAGTTACTAATGTTAAAGAATGTAACTGATCATTCTTCATTCAGATGAGAGCATCCTGAGTGGATTGCATCAATATCGCCATTAAGTAATGAATTTTGATCAAAGTTCAACCTTGACTATAAACAAAACTTGGGACTTTCTTTTCGTCCTAGTGTACTTATATCCCAGTATTGATGTTCTCACGACGATTCGAACCCACTACCTTTCTCTCCAAGTGAGCTCTTGAATCCAGTTAGCCACTGGATTATGCAATAAGTATAAATTTGATTTGTGAGGGTTTTCGTATTTGATTGGTAATGTTAAACAGAATGATTATCACTGTAACTCACTGGTAAATGATGATCATGTTAGGTGAAGAGACAGAAAAATGTTTGTTTTTATTTTTTCTTTGATTAGTAAATAAAGATATTCACACTTTAGGAACTTGAATTATACCGAGTTTACAATAATGGATGCTGATCTTCTTTGGACCATGTGCTCCCTATGCCCTGAATGAAACAATACTACCATTTTTCTCGATTTGTTAAGTTAAACACCTAGTCAACTTGATAATACTCGAAGATTGTTGATAAACTTGAAAAGTATCTATGTTCTGGGAACTGATTAAATTTGCAGATACAATTAAAAGCGATTGGACTTGGAAGCCTATTGTCTATTTGGATCGACAGTAAAAATGCCAAGTAAAGAAATACCTTCTAACTTTCTAATAATTCATTTTCTGCATTACTTCTTATAATTTTGCCTTGGGTTAATTTATGTTTTATCGAAACTGTTATTATTATTATTATTATAATAGCGGATCTTCATATTGTTCATATTATCACTATCTTTACTGTCATGTTTGACTTTATTTTTATGGAGAAAATAGAGAACGTGGCACCAGCATATATACATAGTTTATTTGCTAATTTCTCTCGTTTCTCTTCATAATTCCCCTTTTCGTTGTGAAGATGATACCAGGGCACCCTTTTCATCATAACATTGTTTAATTTAATGTCTAAAAGATTTAATAAAATAAAAGAAGTGGGTATGGACGGATTGTATATATATATATATTTATATATATATATATATATATATATATATATATATATATATTATATATATATTTATGGAGAGAGAGAGTAAGAATAAAGGGAGTTGGCCTTTGTCAAATTTGTTTAAAACATCTCATTTTTCTGATTCTTCAGTATAATCTTGATCATATGAAGTTTATTTATATTTTGCAGGTCAGATGCACGTGGTTACAGAATTTAAGCCTTTATTTATGTGTACAAAGGGAGAAAGGAGAGAGGGAGGGCGAGATAGACAATCTATCTGTTGGTTTTGCATATAGATAAATAGTGTTAAAAGATTAAAAATAGAAAAATAAATATTCAGGGTGAGGGGAAGAATGACAACATGTAGCTAATCTATTCATTGATAAAATGAAAGTTTTGTACACATTGAGAATTAGGAAGAGAATTTTCCAAAATAAAATATCATGCATAAAGAAAAGTTGACTGAGTTAACCAGCATCTTCACTGAAAATAGAATAAGAAATTAGGCACAAATAATGAATGAAATATAAAAGTCAGTGTAGTATTTGTCTCCCCTTAATTTCGTAATAATAATAGTAATCATATTCATCATTATTATTAATGTACCAGTGTTTCATAAACCACAGCAACTAAGATTTGAATAAAAGAAAGGTAAGATGTATGCTCGTGTCAGATTAATCCACTTATGGGATTGGTTGATGCAAATGTGAGACGACGAAACTAGTTGAAAGAGATGAACATGAAAATGTATAAATAGGCTTAATTCTACTGAATATCTCACCTTTAAAAAGAATTACATTGTGTTCGAAAGCTTGAACTCAATTTCACTACTGCGTTTTCTATTCTAAAGAATTTATCAAAATTATTTCACCGAAATTCACGATATTTTCATTTATTGAGTGATTTAATAACAAACAAATCACTAAATATTATATAACCCAGTTAATTATAGAATTTGTTCAATTCAATTATTCAAGTAAGTTAGATATATTTTTATTGATATTTTGATAAATCTCACATTGTTATTTTTTTATTAATATTTTTTAGTGATTAGTTTTTATGAGGGAAATTTTAGGTTGATCAGTAGTCGTGGAGATATATTCTTTTCTTTAACTTCAGATTTCTGATTATGACGTTATGTTAAAATATTCATTAATTTCATTTAAATACAATTTGTGACTTCGTGTAACATAAAATATCACATCATATTTTAGTATGCGGCTAGTTGGAACTCTAAAATTCCATAATATTCAAGTTCACAATTAATAGATTTTTTGACTGTCAACGGTTCTGAATTATTTTGATTTAGTTATTATAATAATATTTGCAGAAATTTGGACATTACAGTAGTAGTGATATGCAGTCATTTCTATTAGGAATATTTTCAGCCAGTGATAGACAGATTTGTGTATATATGATGATTGAAACTGTGTGTTTACAGATAATCAGACTTTAAGGTTCAATTATTGTTTTATATATTTTTTTCTAGAGAGAGAGAGAGAGAGAGAGGGAAATATGAAATGATAATAGTGAAATTTTAATGAGTGTTAATTCATTTTTACTAAAATATGTGAAAAAGTTATTCACAAACATCAGTGTTAGTTGATTTTTATCGCTGGAATTATTAAAGCTCTACTGTTATTCTTAGTTATTGAAATTTTAACAAGTAGACTGGATTTTTTATTTATTTGATACAAATTAACTTTTAAATACTTTAATTGATACTAGAAAAATCTTCTCTACTCTCACTAAATTTATCTACTGGCCATATGTTTTTAACTGTTGCAACAAATAAGGAATTAAATACTGACTGAACCATATATCCAGTTTAAGGATTGATTGATGGGGTAGGCATCTGTTGGTTGAACAACTGAATAACTGAAAAGAAATGTGCTATATTCACTAATATTATATATATATATATATATATATATATATATATATATGGCTATAATGAAGTAATGTCCACAATATATCGTAAATCACTGGTCATTCATTGGTAATAAGTCAGATTGACTATAAGGTGATGGTAATTTAAGGTTCGCTGTAAGCTGAGTTGAATATTTCTCAGAAATTATGAAGGAATATATATTACTTAAGGAAGCCGGTTTTATCGTCATTTAGAAATTTTATCAAAACTTACTTTTTAATTTTGGAGGGACAGTAGCTTTGCAACTCAAGCAATTGACTCACAGTCATTTGAGCGTAGTTTCATACCTAGATTCATTTACTTCAATAAGAATGGCTTCAGAGCATAACGAATCCAGAAGCATATAGAAGCACACTTAGTAAACCGGTCAAACTAATTATCTAATTGAGTGTTAATATTATCATATTGAGCAATCGATCTGTCGTGTACCGTACTCCGCACCCACTTCAGTATGGAAATATGTAATTAATTGATTTAACTGTCCTTGGTAAAAATTCTTTTTTGAAAGGTGAAACTTCACCATGAATAGTTTAAAGGATTAGCAAATCGAATTAAGTGATCATAAATATCCTTAAACTACAAACAAGGCAATTCATTATACCATTAGTTAATTATGTATTTAAAACTTTGAGAAGAATAACCTAATAAACCTTAAAAATTATTATCAATGAATTCTTGTTTTTATTTTACTTCTCGTTTTAGTATTTTACAAGAATATTATAAAAAGGAATAAAATGGAAAGTTATTCAGAAGATGAAAGAAATTTTCAAACTCCTGAATATACAAAACCTAGATTAAATGGTTTAGAAGGAAAGTATATTCATTCTACACCATTATCTCAATCTATTCCTTGTTCAACATTTCATCCAATCTCATTAGGTTTAACAGGATATCAAGATATATCAAACAATGAAAAAACAACACCTCTTTATATTCCATTATCAGATGAAGGATATTCATCAGTTGGATCTAGTTCAACACCAACTGGTTTTTCAAATAATCTTCCTACATCTGATGTAATAAATCAGTATAAGGATTATAGGCCAGCTGGATGTATTCATAATTCTATGAATCAAAGAGAAAAATTAGAGATTGTTGCACTAGAATTACTCAATCAAGCTCGTCTAATCCCAAACTATCCTTGTACTGGTGGACATTTACTAAATAGAAATATTTTAGGAATGAATGAAGAGAATAATAAACCGCAACCACTCTATTTTAAAGAGTTTCATGAAAAATATCATTCATTATCACAATCGAATTTGAAATTTGGAAATTCTAATTATTCATCGATTGTTAATCAAAATAATAATGAATGTATTAATTTAAGTCGACAAGATTTAAATTATGCGAAATTATTATCTTCAACTAATACAAATACTTGTCATTATCAGAATAATAGACAATATTTTAATGACCAATTAAATTATTCCAAACAGTTTGAAAAGATTTCTAAAACTGTGAGAAATGATAACATTTGTACGGATCAAATCGATGCAAATCAATCAATTGATAGTCGTAATCAAATATGCAATCAAATTCTTGGTCAAGTACGTCGAGAAATGATTCGACTTATTGATAATAGTATGCATCAACTAGAGACTTATTTACAAACTCATCATTTTAAAGATTGGCATAATTCACCGACAATATTGAATTATTGTAATTCATTGAAATCTATGCAATCAGATTATGCGCATGATTGTAATATGACGCCACTTAATTTGAAATTTACAAAAAATAATGGGAATACAGATTCGAAGAATATGAATAATAATAATAGTAATAATAAATTCAATGAAAATCAACCAATCGATACAGAGTTTATGCCCACTACGATTGTATCATCTGAATTAAGATGTAACAATTTAAAATGTACGCCGACAACAACAACAACAATATCAACAGATTCGTCAACTTATTCAACAAAAACAAAACAATTACGTTTTAATAATAAAACGCGTCGACTGAGAATTCATCAATTCAACAGTCAGCTATTTGTTGATAGAAATCAGACAAAGAAATTGAATAAACTATCACCAAGTTGTAATAAACGTCCAATAAATAATGATTTAGAAGAACCTCCAAATAAAATTGCTCATTTAGATGAATCATTAGATTTGAGAATTCATCCAAATGATCATGAGAATAATAATCAAACAGAACAAATCGATTCATCAGATAATCATTCAAGTAATTGTTCTCAAACACGTTTGAAAAGATCAATACTTAGTAGTCAAACCAGGGTAAGTTAATAAAAATGATATATACCGATCAGCCTGTTCAATTGAGTAATTATTAAAAGTTCATTAAAACTTCTCAGTTTATGATAGGAATGACGAATGGTTAGTTATTCTGTATGATACACTATAGATTATACAACTAGTCTTAACCAAGAAAGATTTGACATATTTTTCGGTTGTTATTCTTTGATATTCTTCAGTCATGTACACATAAAACCCTTCAAGGATATATAATAAGCTCATTAGATAGTTTCGTATGTTGATATTAAAGTCCCGTTGGCACTGAAAAGATTTTCAAAACTTACTGAAACTACTGAATATCGAATGAGTGAAACACATATTATATATATTATCAAATTAATCGTTGGTAAATATTAATGAATTTCAAATATATTAAGAACAAGATTTCTACTACATGAAAAATTTGACATAATTCACCTCATCTTATTTCACTTATATGCATGTCATTTAATTTGATAAAAATTCAAAAAGATTATCATTGTTGCTTCGCTTAAATAGTGGTATGCATATATTTTTATTCTTTAGACAACAACATTGAGTGCAGTTCATTTGAAAAAAGCTAAAATGATGTTTATGTATTCTCGTTATCCAACATCAAGTCTACTAAGATCATATTTTCCAGAAGTTTGTTTTAATCGTGGATCTACAGCACAATTAGTAAAATGGTTTAGTAATTTCCGGTAAGCGTTTATACAAAAATTATCTTAATCATAAATATCTATCTATACATGTATGCACCAACATCTCCGATTATACAATGTTCATACCATCGAATTCACTGTTCTCCAACAAAATCTGGAGGATGGAAGAAAAAGAGGAATGAAAACGATGAGTCGAACATGGTGAAATCGGTCTGCACAAAATGGGTGAGAATTGTCGTTCCTCCAGTTGCATGTATAAATGTCTTGTTCATATTTTGCTTATGTGCGTATGTCTCTTTGTGTATGCTATTTTGTTATTTATATAGATGTTAACTATTAATTCGGTATGTGTAATATTGATGAGTAACCGAACGCATTTATGTATGTACTAGTGTAAAATGTTATACTATTTTTGTTTTATTCATCATTTCTAGTTATACTTGAAAGAATAATAAAGAATAAAAGGTGAATCTAGTGAATAATGTAATTTTCTATACCATAATGTTTGAATCTAATGCAACTCAGCTCGAAAACACATTACCGTGTTTCAGTAACTTCGTTTATCTTGTGAATTAATTTTCAATAAACTAACATCTCTTTGTTAATGCACAATGTCTTATGAATTTGTTTCAATTAAAAAAGGCTCGTAGTTCAAGTTAATCAATACATTACTAACTAGAGAAGTTTGATATCTCACTTAAACTATGTGATTATGATGACAGCTCTATTTTACCAAACACAACAGTGTTTGAGATTTTCAATAGGATTACTTGAAAACCTAATTATCAGTATAATGTACCATATTTTGCAAAATTAACTAAATATTGATTTCATTATCTAAACTCTTTAATCTATTTTCCCTCCTCCATATTATTTTGTGTATAGAGAGTTTTTTTACATACAGATAGAAAAGTTTGTTCGTCAACAGAAAGCTAACGGTTTAAAGAAAGCGGACGATATTCGATTGTCACGTGAACATGAATTGATACGCAGTATGGAGATACATTTTAACAAAGGTGACGAAATCGAAGTAAGTTCCGCAACAATTTTACTTTTGAATTTTTTTTTCAGATATTGCATCAAATCAGTCAATAATGATGTAATTTAATTCGTTAAATCATCTAAATCTGTCATTAGAATCTTGTAAATTTTGAAGAGCTGTTTTGTTTGTAAAGAATTATTTAACTGTAGTACTATAATTATCAGTAAGATGAAATGATGCATTCATATTTTCATAGTATGAAATGTACTTTTGTCAATTTGCCTGTGAAATATATTGTTTCATTGATAATTCGAAGAATAGTTTCATAACATTTTTATCATATTATTATCATTATTATTTTTTACAGACTCCAAAAGAATTTCTCGAAGCTATCCATGTTGCTGTATGGGAATTCGCTGATGCTATCTTAAACGAGCGTGATGTTAATGCATCATGGAAAAAAACTATATATAAAAAGATTTCCATATTAGATATACAATTTCCTGAATTTTTTAGATGTTAATTGTATTTTTATTTATAACTGTATTTGTTTAATATTTAGATATGATAGTCTTTTTTTTCTATATATTTTAAAACATTTTCTAAACTTATCTATTCTTTCATCGATTATTTCTTCTTTCTATTTTTTCTTCATAAAATCCTGTATATTCTCACATATGTATGTTTATCTTTATATTTTTAGGTAGTATTATTTTTATTTCCTTTTTTTTATAATTTAATCATTTAGTTTCATTGTAGACTTAGAGTTATCTATATGATGTACAATTCTAATCATAAATATTCCACATTATTGTCTGTATTATAAACAATATACTAGTAATTATTCTTGCTACATATTCAAATCTTTTTGTTCTGTTTATTGTTGATTGTAATGGGATATTCAACAAAAAAACAAAAAAAAACTATCTATCCATCACAAGAATAAAATATCAATGAATAATAGATTTTACATTAATTTTATTGATTAACGGAATTACGTATCGAACTGTAATGAAAATTATGTTGTAGTAGTTACTTTTATTTGTTTTATTAAAATTACTTACTTACTTACGCCTGTTACTCCCAATGGAGCTTAGGCCGCCCACCAGTTTTCTCCAACCAACTCTGTCCTGGGCTTCCCTCTCCAGTTCTGTCCAATGTTTGTTCATTCCTCTCATATCTTTCTCTATTTCTCGGTGTAATGTATTCTTTGGCCTTCCTCTTTTCCTTTTGCCTGGAGGGTTCCATGTGAGGGCTTGTCTTGTGATGCAGTTAGGTGCTTTTCGTAGTGTGTTGCCTATCCACTTCCACCGCTTCTTCTTGATTTCCTCATCCACTGGAATCTGGTTTGTTCTCTCCCACAGTTCGTTGTTGCTGATCGTGTCTGGCCAACGAATACGAAGTATTTTGCGTAGACAGCTGTTAATAAACACTTGCATCTTCTGGATGATGGCTTTGGTAGTTCTCCATGTTTCCTCTCCATACAGTAGAACTGCCTTGACATTTGTATTGAAAATGCTGATTTTGGTTTTGGTTGTTATTAAAATTAGTAAAGTAATTAATCATCCGAAATTCAATAGATATATGAATACTTTACAAAATTAGTTATTTTACAAATATTTTCTACAAATCGATTAATTCGTAAATTAAGTTTTAAAGAAAAAATCACTTAAAATAGTTTACAATTATTTTTTGGTCAATTTTTTTTTTCATTTTTACCAGTTAAATAATCAATTCACAATGTTAGAAAGTGAATTAGATTTATTTTCTCAACTTCAAACAAAATACAAATGGAAAGTTAAATGCTAATAAAAATCGAATTGTATAGTCATAGTGACCAGGTCAAATAGTTAGTGCTAATGACTAGTTATTACTTTTTATAAATAAAACAAAAACGGTAATAACATATTTGCATTATTAACATAGTTGAATAAACTAAGTTGAAGTGAATTACAATCAACTGAAACGAGGAACTATAAATTTGGTACTGCAAAGAAAAGTTACTGTCTTAATTACTATCATAATGGATAATAGTAATAATAATAATAAAACTAACATTATCTCGGGAATTCATCAAGAAAACGTAATTGCTCAAAATGACTTATCATACAGTTGGATTGAAGATAATAATATTCCGTTAACAGAAGAAGATATTAAAGCCATGTTTCTAGAAGGTTACGGTAAGACAATGTTATTTGTGAAATAGTCGATCAATTTCGTTTGATGTATTTTCAATGTATCTATCATTATAGAATAATACTAGATAGAGAACCACTGAATAAAAGTGATATGTTTTTGTAAGTTGTAGTGTACACTATTAGCTTTCTGCCTTACTGTTCATAGATTAGTAAAGTTTGTCGACGGTGATATGCTCGTCAGTTGATATGCTTGAAACTGTGACGGGTTCGTTCATCTTACTCGGTAAATGAGAGCGAAGACAAATGATGCAGTGACACGATAGGCTATTCTAACCATATCAAGAAGTCCTGATCAGGCGTAGAAAGTGTATTCTGCAAGTATCCAGAAAATATGAGGTCGACAAGCACACAAATCAAGCTTATTTATACTTGATAGAAACGTTCTTGGTGAGAGCCACAAATATAGCGTACTAAAATAACCCATCATCCAAAGACAGTCAAGGATTTCCCGAGTGGGAAATGTAAGCTGGGGGTCAACAAAGCAACTTGTGTGCGAAAACATAAGAAATCCGAAATTAGGACCTTATCCATGTGAGTTCTTGGGATCTAATGTTCCCAACAGACGGGCTGTTTACCATGAACACATTGAGATTAAAATCGCATTCTGCTAAGTCAACTTTACAAATCACAGCTCCCCAAATAGTTTTTAATAGCTCGTCAGCTCAGATCACTTCACGCAGAACAATACATTTATAATATACAAGTCGTTTTTTCCAGTCTAATTATTACGTAATTAAATATTTCTGGCAGAAAATTAGAGTGAAAGGTTCTTCTAATTAGTATTTAACGTTTCCTCAATGATACTACTGAATACTATGTTTTGTTCAGTGAGTTATCTGCTTGATAATATCTATCATAGTAAAAAACACAGAGATATGAATCAAAAATATTCTGTTCTACAATTCTACAATTATAAATTCAAACTAATATTCCGAAGAAATTACCAAGTTCAAGGTAAATACATCATTTAAAATTAAAAATTATAAAATTAGGTTTTCTGGTGAAATCAAACTGTTAGTATTAAGATGATAAGTGTGCAATGCTTACAAAAATTAGATGAGAGTTGTTGATATTATACAATCAATATCCAGAATAAATATTCATATTCAAATAACTAATGTAGATAAATGCATACATATGACGTAATCGTCGACAAAACATTGGATTCATATTGGAATTTCATTTTCATTCGTCCCACTTGATATTATCTGTAGTTATTCTGATTAATAATCTCAATTTGGTTTATACGTAGGTGGATCAGATTTAGGTTGATTAATGAGAATCGACTTATCAATAGAGTTATTATAGAACAAGCCATTGAGAATCTTTAAGGTCTATAATGAGTAGCCAAACTCGGGATTCATCAGCAAAACAACTAGGAAATGAGAGAATAACTAATTCGTTAATGTGGTGTTAGAGATATTACCATTATATTGTATCCCACGAAGCATTTTTCAATCCAATTATCTGACAAAAAATACATAAAAGTATTAATGTTTAAACCATAAAGTAGTAAGAAATTGATGTCTTGTTTGGGTTTCACATATGATTATAGAAAAAATTCAACATCACCCGTGCTCTGTGTTTCCTTTAAGTAATGATTCCAATGCTCATAATGGGTCTTCTGTTTCAGAGGATATTGAAGGATTTAGTAGACAAGAGATATCGACTACACCATTTGCATCTGATTGGATGGATGCAACGTTAGACGAAACAAGGCCAAGAAGTCACTTATGGCCTCCTCCAAAATCTGCTACAACAATGTCGAACCTGAATAATAATGACTCGAACCCATCCAATAATGTGGATTTTAAATCAAATGAATATCATGGAACTAATCTAGAGAATGGTAAGTTTTCTTAATTTCAGTCAAATATACGCTTATGGTAATAAAATGAGTTTTATTAAGTAGTTAATAGCGTACTCAAAGGTTTCGTGAGACGATCCATTTAGTTATTCAGGTAATGACTTGTGTTATATGTTACAAGTAGAGGCGTCAAAGAAAACATATTTAAAACTTAGGTTTTAGTTATTGATATTACTCGTACTCTGTAGTGTATTTCTGAACTCTAAATTTCTATGGTTTTGTCAACCAATAGTAAGAATAAATTTAACACTGTTGAAAGTGCAGACAAACTTATACACAGGATAGAGAGAACTGAATTAAAAGGAAACTTGATGCATTTATTGATGAATGAGTGTGCCATCTAACTTTTGGGATTAGTTGAAATTTCAGCTGATTTGTTTTCGAGATATTTCTTTCTCTAATACTATGCTCAATATGGAAAGAGTTTGAATTACTCTTTAGAAAACGCAGTGACATTTTTCACCTATTAACTATGTTCGCTTAGTACTCACTTTTTAACTCTTTGAGGTGAGGTCTAATACATCTTTAACTCAACGGTAACAATAATGGAGGATGTTGCTGGTGTATGTTATCTTACTTCTTTTAACTATCTTAACTGATGTTTACTTTTGATTTATGAATTACTTTTCAGTTACTGACTGTTTATAACATAATATGGCTTATTATTGAATTTGATTCAGTTAAATGTGCTTTGGTATTATAACTTTGAAATCAAATTGATATTATCTAAACAAAAAGTGAAAACCAAGCAAAAATAAGCGAACATTTAATTACTAAATTAGAACTCAACTTCAGTTTTCATCATCGAAATCATCAAATCCTGTAACAAAGATGGTTTACATTTGATCCTCAATGTAGAATCAAATGATCAATGTTTTGTAGCTATATACAAACTGTGATTTCATTTCATCTCAGTTATCTGGGGGATCCTGGTTCTTGATGATTGTATAACCGTATTGCTAAACTACATTAACAGAGCTTTAATTTGATAATAAAATAATCTTTCAATATTACTGTTGCTATTTGTTTTTATAGAAAATCCTGAGTCCCAAGAAACAAATCATTTTCGATTGGCAGACTTACAGAATCATGAGGAATCTTCTAAAAGGGAAAAAATTGATGATGATGTCCAAAAACACTCAACGATTCATTTTAAAAATCAAGAGGAATCTTGTGCTAGTTCAGAGAAAATGAAAGAAGTAAAAGTTGAGTTATACAACCGAAAAAGTTATCCAAGCTCAATACATGATCAAAAGATGTCTTTAATAGGGCAATTAAAGCATGATACTATTGGAATCTCACATTATTTATACTTTTGTGCAGTTAATCAAGTTAGTCCAATGAAATATGTTGTTGAAAATCTCAGTAAAGAAAAATTAACTTTACAATATCGTGGATTGGGAACACTGGAGTTTAAGTTAATTGCAGAAGCTTTACGAGTCAGTTGATTAAATTGTTCCGTTATTTTTAGTATTATTACGTTGTATCAGTAAAATGACATTTTATGTGAAAATTAATAACATATGAGGACATTTTGTGGTTTGTTTAAATGATCTGTAGTATTCTGATTAATGTCAACTTTAATGTCATTTGAATAATTTTCTACTGGGATTTATTTTGCATCATTCGTAAATATTTTTTGTTAGATTTATTTTAAGTAATTTTATCAAACTGTTTTAGGTAAACACGAAATCATGATTGGAGATGTCACATCAGTGATAGATTACAATACGGCATTTATGTTACAACAAAGTGATATTTAAGTGTTTTAATGCAAAGATATCGTGAAAGAATAATGTCTGTTAGAATAATTGTTTTTGAACGTTCTCGTTTCATTTTGCTGTTGCAGCAAGAAGCATAACTTCTTGGTCTGTTAAAATAGATGCATATTTTTATATGTGTACATACATATCACAGCGATTGATCGACGTCATTGTTTGTATATTCTTTCATGCTCATTGAATTTTATCTGAGTCATATAAGAAGCTGGTTATTTCCAGAGCATTTCTGTGGTAATATATTTGACTGTGACAATGGATAGCTTGGTTTTCAATCGATCGGCGATTATCATTTCCAACTGGTCGTCCTAACTGCCAATGTCACATACTTCACTGTTGTTTCCTATTCGACCTAACTGTATGAATATGCATTATCTGTAACGTTCTATGACCCGGACCCGGATGCGGATCCTTAGTCCGAGATCCTGATTCTCGTACTTCCTGGATGCTTGTAGAATACATGTTCTACTTCATATTCCGTCTTCTTCTATTACTCAATGAGGGTTTGGGACAATCGGATTAGAATAGCTTGTCATATCGCTAGATCCTCGATCCTCACTCTCGTTTTCCGACTTGGGTAAACTGGTAATAATTCAAGCACATCAAATGACGTGTTTACGCGTATGCGTAGCATAAACTACGACGTTTACCAGCTTCATCAATGCCTCGAATCGGTTTCAAGTTTGCTGATTACTAAAAATCCTATACTTGACGAAAAAACATCATATTAGTCTGAATGAATCTGTTTCATACTTTGCTCTATAGATTCCAACCAATATTAGAGACTGAATAGAATGACATTACTCATTATTTGAAGAAACAAGCAATTCAGAGAATTAATCACTATTTGTAAAGTTTACGTTTAATGTCAATATCTTTTCACCTGTCATATAAAACTCAATCGAGAAATTATTAATAATTGATAAGTGACATATTGAACGAAATGATTGTCATACAAGTTACATGGAGAGAAATTTCAAAACAATCAACACGAATGTATGATTTAGCAAATCCTCAACTAAGTGATAATGATCAAATATTTATGTAATACTATTGTTGTCCATACACACATGTGAGCTCTTATAACATAACAAAACAAGTCTGGTTTTACTCAAACGAACAAGTTTTATGTATCTTTTCAAGGTGACTAATTAATCTGCTTTACTTGTTTTCTCTATCTTTTTTTTTTCGAAGCATTATATCATTTTGACTATGATAACAATAAGATAAAATAAATCTAAACACACTTAAAGCCGATCGATAATTATACAAAACGTTTTGTTCGATTTATTTGCTTTCTTTCCTTAACTAATAATAATTCTAAAATAAGCGATATCATTATAAGGGATGAAAAAAACAAAACAAAACGCTTATTTGATATAAATGAAAATAAACTGAGTGAAGAATTGTTTTCTCATCTCTTATCTTTTTGTCGACAAGAAAAAAGAGTCTAGACAAACTTTATAGATGTAATGAAAATAAACCTTTTTCCTTATTGCATTAAAACAAATGTTATTTTTCCAGAAATCAATATGATCTATGTAAATCGTTAGAAAATAAAACTTGCGCCTTATGCATCTGATATCATCTAAAACCATAGCGGAAAAGACAAAACACAGGTCACAGAACAATCACAACAATAAAATTACTGTGATAGATTTGTCATTCTATATGTATTTGATTATTTTATGATCCGTTAATTTAGACAGATTGTGTTTAAACCCATTCATTATTGTGAATGAGATGAGAGATAAAGGTTTAATATGAACTATTAAAAGTGCAAGTGTAAAATATCAACATGAAGAGAAGATTGACAAGTATACTCAATTATGACAGTAATTAAATATCCTGAAATTGTTTCTTTAAACATTTTCTTTAATCATTTTATTCTTCCGGTTTAACAGATTTCTCCATTTAATGTCGGAAAGTAAACATGATTGAGTTACTTTTTTTTTTTAAATCGTTTTAATAACTAATACTTAAAACAGTAGTTTACTTGATGCTTCTTTTGTTTCATTTTTGATTCTGACCTAAATAAAGTCTTTAATGTGTTGACATTTGACGCGTTAGTTTAGTTTTGTAAAAAATTCACTAGGAATTTCTTCTGACATGGAATTGAAAACAAATCAATCGATCGTTCTGTTTATAATTGTCTCGCTACAGAAGCGATAGAATGAAGATTTTTTTGCTAAATAAATAACTTTATCACTCACCTCAACACAAATTTAGATTAATAGCATTGGTAATTGTTTCAATTAACTATGGAAACGAACTGTAGCTGGTTATTGATGACAAACAATGATGAATTTGAAAGTAGGAAAATGAGATGGCCAACTTCGAGTGAATGGAAATTGTATTGATTTAACAGAAAACAAAAGAGAGAAAGGAGAGAGAGGGAGAGAGGGAGAGAGAGGGAGGGAAAAAAAAGTTAGGTATAGATAGATTTCAATAGACATATTTTATTTTTAAGGTCAAAGTAACTGTGATGTGAACTATGTTATTGTTACATCAGAATTTTTTGTGATACTAGATTGGCTTGTTTTGTAAATGTTGAAATGGACAAATTTGTTTAACATTTGTTTAACTTTTTATGAAATTTTCAACTATCATTATGTAAGTCAATTAAGTATTAGATGCATATTACGAATTATTACGACTTCCTGTAATAGTTTTTTTTTCTGTTTATTTAATTTTAGCATAATACAACGGTCACATGGTTAGATTTATCATATAATGTATTGGAACTTAGCAGTCTATCATTTTTATCAAAAGTCATCAAAGAAAACACTTTTATACAAACATTGGTAAGTAATTTATCGACTGCTTTAAAACTATGAGACTATCTAGGTCGTGTGTTAGGATAAATGAATCATGAATGAGTTGTGTATCATCAAAATGAATAAACAGAACTCCAATTGACAGATGAGTACAATCATACGATGCGACTGATCGATGACTATAGGAGAAACTGTTGCCTATTAAAACAGGTTTTTCATCAAACAAAATGACATGCTTCTACTCAAAATATTCGCTAAAAAACAACATGCTTCAGTGTTTTAAGCTGTTGGATGTTATTAGTTTTGCAAATAATTTATAAGAATGAAAATTGTAAAGGAAGTTTGACCAATAAGTCACAGTTACGTCAAAATCATCATCATATGCGCTATCTCTACAGTTTTAGTGGTTGTAATGAACTCAAATTAGAACTCACCAGTTTAGTGGCCCGCATACTGACTCCAGTTTGAACAAACTGCGGAGTATGCAATGAAATAAATACCACAAATTGACTGGAGTTTTAAATATGGATCACTCAACTGCAAATGTGATTATTTGATTTCCGTTACTCATTTAGCGATTGATTCGTGGTTTAGACTGTATGTATTTGTCACCTAATAAAGAGTTAGGGGAAAATTCAAGATCTTTTCTCGTATTACTGAAATGTGATAGTGTGGTGCGCGCTACATATAAGTAGTATATGACGCGAGTGAAAACGTAATGTCTGGCAGCAGTAGATGGGGGAAGATCAAGAGAGGAAGAGTGGGAACACAATGAAATTTGTATGAAACGCATGAATAGTGAAATGTCAGATAATGGATTGATGATGGATTGAAGATTTGCAAATTAACCGTTTACGATACGGTTTTCCTATTTTACTAATTAACTCAGTAATTTGCGATAAATACAATTCGGTTGTACTCACCTGTGTTCTCCTTCACTACAATAGTACTATGTAGCTTTACCGAATCCCAATCCATATAACGAGACCGTAAGGTGAAGTGTCAAAACTTAGATGTGATCGTGGGTGCGGATCATTAAATAGTCTCATGGTAAAACGAAAAAGTTGACGAGGTCTTCGTGTTACTTCAGTGGGACTTTAGATAGTGTTAGTTTGTGATATAAGTAACGTGGGAACATTGTTTTAATAAATTTAGGAATAAACCTTCATACAAAAACTGCTATATACAAAGGAAGATTGGAGGATTGGTAACTCTCTGGACTAACTTATGGACTATTATTATTACATATATTTTTTTATTGTATAAGTAGACCATTAGATTTATTTATATTCTTTTAGTCATAACCTCTTGTTTGACTCATTCAATAACTTTGTATGATTTACAATTCCCAATCTTTTGCCAGTTTGTCATTTACAAACTCACCTAATCATCGCAACTTTTGGCTTACTCGTGTGTAAATGTATTTTCTCATTTTGTGATATCGTACATGTTTTAGATGTAAACTAAATCTTCCTAAAATATAATAATTTTTATATGGAGAGTTATCTGTGGATTTCTCGACTAAGAAGTAGAGTAGAGAGAAATAAGGATTTAGAGCTGACTGAAAGTTTCTGTTGCTAAAACCTAATTGTGATTGATGTTTTGTAGTTTTCACGTGAATTCGGTCAAACGTTAGGGACGAAAACAATTTAAAAGGTTTGTCAAAGCAATAATAAGTTTGCAGGTCAAGTAAACAAAATATCATAATTCGACCAGTCAAGTTCAGCTGATTATCTAAATTCCCCTTTTTATTGTTATTCATTTGATATATAGACAGGTGAATAATTTTAAAATATATAATGCTTAGTTTTAATTTATATTCTATGTATACCATTTTATTCAAAGCTTTTAAGTGAATGTAAATTACGCAAAGATGGTCTGATGCAATTGTACAATGGTTTGATAAGGAATGCTACTATAAAAACTCTAGATTTATCAGGTAAGAGAATTGTGACAACAATAAAAATGATGATGATGATGATGATAATGATGATGATTAGAATTGTTTCCAGTTTTTATTTCTCACTTCAATGTTTCCAGTGACTGAAAATGAATGATAAGGATATTTCTAAAAATGTAGATGTATATTGTAATAATTTTTAGTGGCTCACTATCTGACTCCAATTTATACAAACGATTGGGTATCCTATGAAATGAATCTAACCTTCACTTTCCGTGTGTCACACTTAGGTGGATCACGTTTATGAGATAGTGGTAATAAGTACCTAGGTGTGGATTCAATGGGATGAGTTTTTTTCATGCAGTCGTTCACTCAGACAGACATGAGAATAAAAAGCGTAAAAGTAAAGTGAAGGGAAGTAGAGAAGGCGAATGAACCAATTCAATGCAGTGAAGCATGACTAAGTATTTAGAGTCAGTCAGAAATAAGATGGACGTGTAATAAGTGAAGAAAACATGTGTACACATGCAAACACAAATAAAGACAACTGAGGATATGAGTGGAATAACAGACAAAGTCGCAAGACGTGTGGATAACTCATGAAGAATCGATTAGTTAGTTTGTTCAAAGGCTGGCACGAGCCATATGGGCTCGATATATAGTTTTTTTCAAAACCATTATTTACTGTTGATCGATGAAAGCTAATCAACGCTAAGGGATGGGTAAACATAAATATTGGGCTTGACTTAGTTACCAACCGAAATAAATATCTCACTCTCGTAGAGGTCAAACGTTAAGGGCATATAACAATGATAACTTGTCAGACAGTAAAACTAAGTTATCAACATAGGAGCAAAAATTACCTTAAGATTTTTGGCAGGTCTTGTCGATGAGTGTAAACCAGCAATAGACCTAAGTCGTTCAGGGTTTCGATTCAACTCCCCTTAGTCACTTTACATTGTCTACAGAGTAGTTCGAGCAGGAATTTCTTCAGATGACAATAATTCATAATAAGATTTATATTCAAACTAACGGGATAGCCACTGAGTAACTGTAAGATTAGAATGAAAGCAAATGTCTTGATATTGAGTGAATTTCTAGGTTGACCAATTATTGGGATCCTCCTGGAGCGTTTGTTGTATCTACCAAAGTTTCTATAAGCCTAGGATGTTCCTCCTTGCTCAAGCCTTCAGTTAGAAAACCATAAAATTGGGTGTGTTTGTACCCAGGTCATTATTTGAAATAATGTTGCCAATGATTGCATGAGTAAAATATATGATCACATTGAACCAAAATCTATAAATCTTACTTAGTACATAACTAAGATATTTTTAATACAAAGTTTCCTAATATATATATATATATCACCTAGTTGAAAATACTTAAACAGTTTAAGCCGAGTGGGAATATTTTAAAATATTCATTTTAGAGTTATGGAGATCATCGTTTTTCATTGAAATCACTAATCAGTCATTTTTAGACCAGCAGTAGAAACCTTGAAGCACTGGGCGGCCGTTTCATCCTAGTATAGGACTCTTCTGAAATGAAGTTCAACCCTGTCCGGTGTAGGTAGTGACTACCGAAGACAGTGGATGAGGTTGCACAAAACCCTAAATTGATCATAGTTAGACATTAACATAGTTAAATGCTGGCTCACTGGTCTAGAGGTGAGGCGTTTGTGCGCGTGACCAAAAGTCCTTTGTTCTATTCTCGCTGCTGGGGTTCGTGGTTGCACACTGCTGAAGAGTCCCATACTAGGACGGAGCGGTCGTCCAATGCTTCGAGCTTGCTAATGGACGTCTATCAGTGATTGATTCTTGATTTCATTAAATAAATGTTTAATGAATAATTATTACAGTTGGCGTACTAATTATTTTCGCTTCACCATTTCTCTATTTGTCTCAACATCTTTTACTATCAAAAATGTCAGAAATAAGATTTCTGAGCAAGTATTAGCTAATTGTATTCATCAAATAATTTGGATTTTGATAAATAATTTATTCTGTATAGTTTTAATTAAAATTAATCCATTCAGCTAAAGTTTTCTTTGCTAATCTCATTGCTATGGTTGTTTATAGTCGAAAATCTTTTATCTTTCTGTTTTAGGGACAAATTTAATTAAACTTTACTATTGATGAATTGAAATATTTGGTCATTGCATGATTATTTTTAATTAAAATGTTGTGAAAACAGATTATAAATGATAATGATTGTAGAGTGATTACTTTGTTATTTTATTCTGATTAATTTATTCATGGTCTACATCATGAACTGAGTGTAATTATAAAATCTTTGAAAACCAAGATGCATGTAGTCACAGTATGAGATTCCTCAGCAATGGGAATCTGCAACACTGTAGGTGACTGAGTTGTTGCGTAAAAGTTCGACCTTGATCACAGCAATGATCTTAGCTATCATCTAATCCGTTGTTATAACTGTTAGTTTACAAACATTGTTATGTATTTTAATGTCATTGCTGATAACGAAATGAACAAAATTGACCCCTTACCGGTTTTTTATTTTGCTCAGAATATGAAGCTTAACCGAAAGTATCTTTTATATCATTGAATATTACCGTATGATTTATCAACATAGAAGTTTGGTTGTCGAGGAGATATCTGATCTCTTCTAACTGATGATCGTTCGCATTCATATTAAAAGGTTCTCATTTATTCGCTAGGCCAACCGCAAAATTCAACAAGTGTTCACTATTATCAACACAAACCCAAGACATTAATGCTCGTAAAAAGCGCTTAACAATTAGACTACAATTGATTTTACTTTATTTGTAATTGATTATCTATCTATCTATCTATCTTTCTACATATATATATATATATATATATATATATATATATATATATATATATATATATATATAACATCAAGTTGAGACCCTGGATAGCTTTTATTTATTGATTACATTGCTGTAAGATCATTATTTAAATATTTCGATTTTTCAGTTTTCAATCTCCAACTAAGATTTTAATCTTCTCAAAAAGTTTTGTTTAAGATGAATTTTCGACCAGTTGAGAAGTTCAAATTAAAAATAGTTTAATATATTTACCTGAAAAAGCACTGAATTGATCATTCTTTCAAAAACGAAAAACCTTAATTTTGTTCTCACTAGTAACTAACTTTGAAATGTCCGTTTATCTATTAATAATATTGTGACTATTAACATTCAGTTGTAATGAGAGTGGAACAAATATTATTGAAAACACTAGATGATCATCACTTTGTATAGTGAATTCACTTAAGTTGGAAATAAAATCATTCGAATCCTTAGTTGATCGTTTGAAAGTATCAGTTCTGTTTTATGTCAGATATTGAACTTAAACTTTTGAAGGGATATGAGTAGATACAACTGAATTGTTTAGATAAATGCTCCTTAGTTTTTAAAGGTTTTCTAATTGATGTAAGTTTGTTGAAAAAGCTATTCTGGATGCTTTATATTTCTGATTGTAACAGTTAGAGTAAGTGTAGAGGGAACTATTTCAAACTTTGGTTTATCATTACGGGTTGTTATAAATATTTAAAGTATCTTTATCTACCGTGATATCGATTACAAGAATGACAAGCATCGAAACTCTCTGACCAACTGAGTTTATCTAATCAATTCACCGTTAGTTGACTATGCTTTTTAGTCCGGCTATTTACCGAAGGTCGGAGATCATCTAGAAGGTAACAGTGATGGAAAAAACAAAAATGTTATAAGAACCAGAACAGTAACCATCTAACTAACCTAGATGATTACAAAGGTGGCAAATAAGAAGTTGTTTCCATATCGAGAATTAATACCTAAACAAGTGACAAGAGCAGTCGAATTGATGAGTGCAAAACAATATAGTCATTCTAAATAATTCATCTTTCACTCTCGGTGTTACCATTGAGTGCATAGAAAACACTATTCATATTTATCAACCTGGAAGCGTTCGTGTACGGGATAGAAGATCTCGTGTTCGATTTCTGCGTTCAGAATCATGGATTTACAATACTGAGGAGTCCTATATTGGGATGAGTATGTCGTACACTACTTGCAGGTTTTCAGTTATGTCTCAGCCTAATTTTACTCGTGATTTCAATGAAATATTATTGCCTCTGTTATTTTGTATTCACATATCCATATATTATAATTATTGGTTTAGGAACACTAATAATCTCTTGAACAGATGATCGAATTACTTGTGACTCATACTGCTTTATTATTTCCAATTCAACTCATATAACTTGATGTTACAATCTAGTCGTCCATTAAGCGTCCGTTAACCGAATTTTTAATTGCACTATTAGTTCTCTCACCCTATCTGAATCATTTTTATTTTGAGTAATAGTCTTACAATTTCGTTCAACATATATAAACTTATTCAAATTACCGTTTCATTCTAGTCATCTTACATACTAACAGTTTCATTTTATATTACAAACAATCCTAAATTCATATGAAACGATGTATTTTACTTGAAAATTGACCATTATTTGAATTATTACTGGAAATGTAATCGTATCACAAGAAGTGAATATTTTGAAAAGAATATTCTACATTCAAATAGATCAGTATTCAAATGTGCGTGAGTAGATATATCCTTAATGGTCTTAGTGAATAATAAAAAACCAACGATTAATCATGTAATCGTCATGAAATAGTATCCATACTTACAACAAATAAACACTCAATATTTGCCAATAAATAACATCTACTTTTGTGTTTTAATGAATTTATATCGTATACCAAAAGACATAAACTATAGACCATATTTTATTTGTTGATATAAAAAAACAAGTAAATATTAGCAATTGAAAAATAATTTCAGCTTGTAAAATTTGTCGAACAACTTTTATGCAAATCTTTTTATTTTAAACTGAATATTTTCTCTGAATGGTAGAGCATGACGTACACTGATGGCAATGACATATATATATTTATATATATATATATATATATATATATATAACACAGGAAGTGTGTTGTTATAACGTTATAGCAGTTAAAACCAGTCTCTAAATTAATTTGCATTACGGGGTTTTGAAGATTGTTAAGTTATACATTTTCGAAACCATGAATCGATCAATGTTAGACCACCATTAGAAACCTGAAAGCACTGGACGGCCGTTTCGTCCTGGTATGGGACTCCTCAGCAGTGCGCATCCACGACTCCTGCACCCCGTAGGTTTTGAACACAGGACCTTCGGTATTGTGCGCGAACGCCCTAACCGTTAGACCACTGAGCTGGTATCTAACGGTGTTAATGTCTAACTTGATCAAATTAATTGTCTGTATGAGAGTCTACACCATTGTTTATCACGCATCAAATTTTATTTTAATTATTGATTTAAATATAATTAGTTCACTAAGAGTAATAATTCTTTCAGTATTTTACCAATTCCTTTCATTACATAAGTATTGATCCGGTTTTTTCTATTATACTAGAGTTTGATGGAATAATTTGATTGACTTACGATCATTTAGTCTTGTTTTTATTGTAATGTAAGAAATCTTTATTTTATAAATGATTTCAGTATAGAATTCACAGTAAGTGTTGCATTTAGATGGTTTATAATCAAACTGTATTGACTGCTTTTGCCAGCAAATATTACTAGTTATTATCATGCATAACGAATGGCGTTAAAACTAAGGATTAGTATCATTTAAAGAACCATTAAAAACCAATAATGACTTGATGCCTATCAGAAGTACACGACCATCATTACAATTTGATAAGCATTCAAATCTTCCATCAACTGAATGATGTTGGATCATTGAATCTCAAATGCCTTACTAACTGACGAAATTCCTAGGTGTGTGAGTAAATAGTTTCATATTACTGAAAAGTCGCAAATTAAGACCAACTACTTCTTGATAAACTCTCGCTTTTATCGATTTCTTGACTCCAAATTATTCATAATATATTGACTTTTGAATTGTGCAACAAAAATGTCTCTATAGATCCATTTTTGTTTAAAAGAACTTAATCAGATGCTGAATACTTCCTTCCAATCTTAAGTTAGTAGAGATCAATTCTGGCATTAAAATGAACTACAACGATTTTGTATTTAGTTGACTATCTTCAACTTATATACAATCTTAAAATTAAGGAACTCACTGTGTCATCAAGTCAAATAAGGACAGTTTAGTGCAGAAAAAGGTTTTTTTGATAATATCATTCATTAAATTTGTACAACATTTTCATAGTTATTTAGCAAATAATATTCAATGTCATTATCAAAAGCAGTAAAATCTGGTCGGAAGTTTGAAAAAAATATTTCTACTTTGGCTTATTTGCTCTTTATGTCTTTTATGGATTTTTAAATACTATTTTGAACATGCTACATAACACCAAAAAATATTTCTAACATTATTCATTTTGAAATAAGTTATTTATAACTTTTACTCGGGAACTTTATTACATCAACTCCACAAATAAAAGTAGTAATACACTGTCTGTCTTATTTTCAGTTATTGATTTCTGTATATAGGCAAAGTGATTTATAGTACGCCCATATAATCGACCAGTGAAAAGGTAATGTACTGTCTAAGCTAACACAAGAGTAATTCAACTAAATGTCTTTTATACAGCAACAGACTAAAATGGAAGAATAATGCATCGATAACTGTAGTCATGAAATAATATGTTTCTATTAGGTAACAATTAGACTGTGTGTAACAAAGCTTGCTACTTTACTTACTTATTTTGCTGACATTTTATCTCAGCAGGAATTTGTATAACCTGACGTTAAGTTTATTTATCAAAACTGATATTGTTTTGCACATCATAATCTTTCATAAATTTTATTTTTTCTTTAAGGTTGTGATTTAGGAGATTCTTCTTGTAGTATGTTAGCTGAAATTTTAACTGTAAGTTGTGATCTTATGCATTATTCTTATGTTCATGTTTATATTTAACCCGAATCATATAGGTCTTAAACAATATAGATTTATAACCTGGTCCAAGTGAAGTATATATATAATGCGTAAAATCGATTTATTGATGATTGAATTAAGAGAAGAAGAAGAATTTAAAAAATGATACTGTACAGTGTAAATAATCTATCAAAATAAGAGTCTAAGTTTACATTTTAAAAGTACACAGTATTTGTTTTGTTTTGAATTGATAATAAGTTCAGAAACATTGAAATTTCAAATGGTAGTATTAGTTGTGTGATAATGAATTGATTTCTAGTGTTCAATACACTTGTTGTTGTTGTTTTGCAGCGGGCAACAAGATTTTCATTGTTGGTGTTTTAATGACAAAAGCTTTTTTTGTGTCATAGTTTCAATGGAGATGATTGTTTTACATTGAAATCATGAATGAAAGCGTTTAATGTAACATCAGATATAATGTATGAAAAATATAGGGTAACAATGTTTAAAATACAAAGGTTACACGTGTATGCAAAAAAAGTTTCTAATTGCTTAACATATATCCTCTTTAGTGTCAGGATTTAAAATTTGACCATTTGTATTTAGTCTTTTAATTAGAGGACTAAATGAGACAAGCCGTATTTCAAGCAGGAATGTCTAAAAGTATTGCTCTCTCCTCGACGTCAATAGTAACAATATTTTTGAAGTGTCCTATATGTGCTCTAGATTTAGAGAACTTCCTGTGTAATTTACTGAATGTATAGCAAAGACCAAATAACATTCACGAGTGCTGCGTACATAGTTTCCATTATGGACTAATCTTAGTGGATTAACCGTTGAATACTAGGAGATACTGGGGATTATCTTCATCATCATTTAGAATTATAAACTACTGGATACTAAATCATAAATTCAAGAATGTTCCCGTAAGGGGCTGTGATTTAAACTACTAAGATCCTTCTTGTTATAATGAAACAAATGTTCTATAACATCTCTGTTTCAAATAGTTATGTCGATCTCAGTAAACTGTTACGAACGTCACACTTTCAAAGTTATCTGTTCATTTACATGTTCAAGCACAAAATATTTCATTTTGTCTATCAGTTAACGCTTTCAAATAATTTAGATGATGGATTTTTTGTATCCTCACTTGTTCAGAATGACTTATTCAGTTCAAACGATAACAATTTTAGAACCACTGGTTTTTTTGAAATAGCACCAGAGAATAAAAGCTGAATTATATACAAGGTTTTTATCAGTTACTCATCATAGAAATTGATGGATTATGGAGTGATGGACAGGCAGAAATAGCAATAATCTTAATCAGTATAAAAATTATGATCACTTCACTTAAATTCAAAATTATCTTAATGACGTGAAGTAATAAAATTATATCATACTTTCGTTGAATCCAACAATTAGTAAATTTTGATCAAATTATTGTAACTAGATGAATCGTGTTTTGAAGAATTTGAATTTGGCTCGAAATCAAATCGGTTCTGATGGTGCTGAACTTCTCGGTGATGCAATTAGTTCAAATGATACATTGCTGAAAATAGATTTTTCATGGAATTCGATTACTAATAAAGGTGCTCTGGATATTGCAATAGGATTAAAGGTATATCAAAAGCATATATAACATTTAGATGTTATTTGTTATCCTTGCCATAAACTGACCATATAAAAACGTTTGATGAAAAAAGAATTGTTGTTAGTTTCTGCATTGTCGCCAAAACTTTTAACTATAAATCTATTCTTTTGAGATATTGCATACACGGTTTTCTAATCAGTATTTAAAAAAACTAATTTCAAATAAGTATTGATGTTTCTGTTCAGTCAATAGGATAAAACTCCAGAAAAGAAGTATAAAATCATTATGTACAGTTTAGTCTTCATTTTGGATTCAAAATTTATAACTGCGTGTTCATAATTTACACAAACATAAACATAAAATTACTTTTCATAGTTTTATTTCACCAACTGATACTAGCTGGATCACTACTGAAAGTCTGGAAGTGTGGAATGATTGTTTCATCAGTAGTGAGTATCTTTGGCTCTGTGTCTGGGGATTGAACTCTAGACCTTCGATTTTTTGCGCAACCAACTAGCTTTAGGCCACCGAGATGAAATCAGCTCATGATGGTATGTTGAAAATTCTACAATCTCCGAAAATCCACTGTACTAATATAAATAATTCTCTAAATTCTTTAGTAGTTTTACTCATATTCTACTTATTTGACTGGAAATTAGAGATCAATTCATGCATGAGTAACTAATTGTCTTCTCTGTTCGAAATTTACTAAATTTTCACCATGATGAAGAGAGAGAGAATAATTTCTTGAGAATAGCTGTCAATTTAAATACATACCAACTACCAATAAATTATTAATCTGTATGATCAATTGATTATTGATTAGTTACTAATGTTTGTTTTGATGAATCAAGTGATACTTCCGCTATTAATCTTGGTGACTCAACATAGCAAACACTGTGTTAAGATATGATGTGGTTGGAGGTAGTTCACACAAAACATTAGGACTTTGAGCATACCTGTAATCTAAAAAAAAACCGATATCCACCAAAGTATACTGTACTTTCTAAGTTTATTGACTGTTTTCATCTCAGACTACGAACCAGGATGAATAAGAATCAAGTCTTATAGGTAGCATGAGTTCCGTCAGGATTAAAGATGCACGGCAATTAAGAAGGCGTCTTCAAATCATTCGGCTTTTGAATATTTTCTTTATTACTGATAACATAATTTAATTACACCGATTATAGTTAAATAACTACATTTATATCGTCATTTACGGTGAACCCAAAAAATTTATTATTCATCTACTTTCATCTTTCAGGAAAATATTCGTATCAAAATTTGTTATTTATCATGGAATGGATTTTGTGGCATATCTGGATTGGAAATTGCACAAATAATCAAAGAAAATACAACACTAGAAGAATTGTATTTGAAATATAACCGAATAACTGACAAAGAAATTGAAACTATCGGTCAAGCGATATGTATAGTGAATGATTCAGGCGAGACAAAGTTAAGAGTTTTGGATGTTAGCAGTAATCCAATCAGTACAAAGGGAATGTATAATTTTTTTAAACAGCTTTCTAATAGTCAGAGTATGAAACTAGAAAAGTTAATGATGGAGGTAGTACTTTAATATTTACTATGCTTACTACTTTTTATATTGCTAGTAGTACATCACAAAACCATAAATAATTAACTGTAAGTATTGTAAATGAATTTACGCTATAAAATGTATAGAAAGATTGATTAAAGAAAAAAAGCACTTCGTATATTGAATGTTTTAGCTGTACCGATAGTTATCACATGTGAATGTAACCACTTAGAGCAGCGCATGTACATACAAAAGGCTTTGTTAGTGTTTTTCGTTAATGAAGTGCAATATTACACATCTGTATTCATTTATCTGTCTTGAATGTAAATCTTATTATTATTATTATTGTTAACTTTAGAATAATACTATGCATTTCAGAACAAACAGGCTTGATATATCAAACGGGGAATTTAATTTAATGATATGATAAAATTCCAAATCCTAGAAAACGATCGTAGAAACTAGAGTTTCCAACTAATGTTTCGGACGTTTGTTTATTGATACTTACTTTTCATCAACTTTTTAAATAGTATTTATATTTAGGATGATTGTTAACTGGAAATTATGAAGTTTTGGATAGAATATTCAGCCGAGTATTCACTTTGAGATGTCTAGACAATCTACTTATTCAATACTCACCGTGTTGAAACTCTACTGTTCATATCATTCAGATTCATTCATTTAAAAATATGTTGTAGCTACCATCTAGTTACATTTTATAGTATTCCCTTTGTTACTTCTGTATACGACTTTACAAGTTATCTGTAGTAGAACTGGATTTGAAGGATGCATTGTACAGATGGCAAATATTTTCTTTCGGTTATGATTATTTGTGGAAAATTTATCGAATTCAGGACTCTTTTTTTAAACTAAATGAAGACCTGTCTATGAAATACTAATCACTGTATCCCTACTCATCTTATGAAAGATTGAGTACTTTTTGCCCATCCTGTGGATCTTAATATCTATACCCAGTCGCTTATAGTATATACACTGATGTGGGGCCTAAAATGATGATAAAACTAAATTACTTGCTACTCTAGCGAAAGAACCTTCTTTCATATGAAAAAAAGAGTCAAGTAAAGCATTACTTATAAAATTTTGTATTTTATTTCAATATATAAACAAAAGCACGTTCATACGGATAAATATTCTTTTCCTAACATTTCAGGATATTCCAGTTGATTTTGAATGTATGCAATTAGTTGAATTACTTAAGAAAACTTTCACTGAATTGTCTATTACTCATGGACCACAATTGATTGTAGGCAATACACAAGATGATATGCAATCAGAAGGTGGTACATTTGTTGACTTATTATTTCTTCTTAAAAGTCAAATAAAGTATAATGGAAAAATATTTACCAATGTACTCGAGAATATGGATGTGAATAAAAAAGGAGCTGTTAGTGTTTCACAATTCATTGAGGCATTGAAAGTAGGTTATTTTATATTGGGGAGTTATATGGTTTTATTAGGTCAATAATTATTTATCAACACTTTACTTTTGGTAAAAAGTAATCAGATTATAAATAACTATTTCAAGCTATTAGGCAGTGAAACAAAAAGTCCTACCATTCAGTTTTTCACTCACATGAAATGTGATTCATTGTTTATCAAGACATTGGGTTCATCTGTCATTTTTTTCAGTGCATCTTAAATTTAGTTGAAAATCACTAATAATACTTTGCCGTTATCATAAGCCTGAAATTTAATGAAAGTTAAGATAAACAAGGAAGAATCGTAGTATTAGGCTCAGAGCTCGTTAGGAAACGGCTGCTCGGTAGGGATAGCAAATCAATAGATGAAGTACTGAAACTCCATCAGTTGATGTGGTTGGGACATGTGAAACGAATGAGCAACCACCAACTGCCTCGTCGAGCTATGTTTTGTGGTGTAGGAGCAGGTTGAAAAAATCTAGGGGCGGCCAAACCAAAACATGGCAGAAACCCATGAAATCACTGACCAGTGGACTGAATCATGTCGGTAGATGTAAGCTACCTGGTTGTGGTCCGCAAGACGAACGACATGGCTCAAAATCGTTTACAATGGCGCAGATGCATCCACTCCTTGTGTTCTCTAAAATTCTAATCTCTTGAATTCCTCATCACTTCTATCTTTCCCTTTCCAAAGTTATCTCACTGAATTATACTTCTCGAATCATACCTTCGAACTCTATTCCTTCTCATTACTGTTAATACTCCTACTTTATCTACCACTATTGTGTTTGTAATGACAGTTGCATCTCTTTGATATTGGGGTATGGCAACCTGAGCTTAAGTACTCATGTACGAAGATCTGTGTTGTAACTGACGGACTGATCAATCAACCGCAGATGAAAAATGCAAACTACTGCCTTCTATATCAATGGTGGAAAAATATCATGCATCAATAATGAGTTCGAAATTTATATCAGAGTTGTCCAGTGTTCAAAAGATTTCACTGGTTTAATATTCATTATAAAGATTAGTATACCAGATCATCATGAGAAATATTCATTATCCTTAGGCTGGAATCAATAGCTATCACTCACATATAGTGTAATCTCTTAAAAGTTTCTAAATCACCCTTCGAACTTTACCGAAACAAACCATGGTTTGGTAAGAATCTATAAAATCCAATCAATCAATACAATTTAAACTAGATTAAGTAACTTATAACTAAACGATTGAATGGTCATCCTTATATTGTTGGATGATTAGTTGAAAATAAATATGGTAAGTTTAATTGCATTGAGTTGAGTTTTACTTTCTGCATTGTTAGAAATAAAATTACAAAAATTTTTTTTATTTATTAATAAGACAATAGGAGTGAATTATAAATATGAACAAATAAACGACTTACAACAGCGTCTGGACAAATATGGTGATGGAACAATTTATTTCAAGTAATTATTATTACATTTGAATTGATTGTGCTGTTACTATAACCGAAATTAAGTTGTATGAACAAGAATGAAAGTAGCTTCTATCATGGTGTGATAATAACGGAAAAGGCATTTTATGATTTCTAGTGACCAACTCTCATTCAAGCTGAAATTGAGATTCAAATTTATTGAAAATATTGGGAATTGAATGGAATTTAAACATTTTTAATTGTCTGGTCTTGACTCAGTAATAAATAAGCATAGTTGTCTGGTGAAGACTTAAAGTCTAAGAGGACTCGCTGCTGAAGATTTCCTCATGAGATTAAACATCTGTTTCTATGATTTAAGAACTATGTGAACTACTCGTAAAGACAATGAATGATTTCTCTTAAAAATATTTCAAGTAGTATTGTGTCAGATAAGATGTGTGGAAAAGTGATATTTTCTAAGTGTTATAACTTTCATGGAGATACAAGTAAGGCGAATGGTTAAAGTTTCTATATGTTGATTTTTATTTCGAACAACGTATAATGAATAGGAAATTATCCACTAGTAATATTTATGGAAATATTGGGGAGAAGAATTCTGTTCAAAGATTATTTAATACACCATCAGTTGGAGGAAACCATACAGGGAATCCAGCTTCTAGGACTATAATGATATGGTGAATAAGGAAGTCAGAGCAGAAACATCAATTCAGCACGAAAAAGAATGCAAGCAAATGTTGATGTTTCTAATTGTCTTCCGATTTGTTTGAAAGCTAATAGTGCACTCAAAAAGTTGTTTAGAGAAAAAGATATCTTAGTTTTTAACAGTAGGTTGTTTTAAGTTGCTCAGCTACTCTACTGATCACTTAAACGTTTCATAGATCACAAATTCAACTGAATTTAATGAAACAATAAAAATCCAGTTTTATTAAGATCATGAACTGACGTAAGTGATACACCTATTAAAAAATTTTAACCAATTAACAGGTGTTTCGTTCTTGTATGAGTTTCTTTGAAGGCGTGAACCCGTGATCTTATGAAGCATCGAATCCAAAACCTTCAGGTTTTGCAGCGAGTGCTTAGCTTTTATCTACAATCAAATTATGTCGGTGCTAAAATTCATGAAAATTCTCAACAATTTCGTTTAATGTGAAAACTGGGATGTTTGTCTTGTATATTTTCTTTATTTGATTTAGCTACTAATTAGTAGTATATAAATTTATAAATTTATTTACTTTGCGAAGTTTGAATTCTAATAATTAACGCTTCATTTCAGAGACTATGTAAATAAAGATGTAGAATCAGTGACACCTGAAGCTAACAATCTGAATTCCAGTACATCCAGAATTGATGGCAATCATTCTCAGTAGGAACAACAATGTAAATTAGCTTCACGTTCGTATGTTCTCATAATCACAGATATTTATAAAAAGATTTTTTTCTATTTTGCGATTTGTTTTTTAAACTTATTCAAATAAACATTATTATTATTTAGCGTGGTAATTTTTGAACCATTTGCAAGTTAAATCTATTTAATGATAACTAAACATCATCAATTATTGTCCAGTGTTGGATTGGTTTATTTCTTTAGAACATATTAGAATATTGAATGAGCAACACATCTACAAGTTGGTTGGTAATTTGTCGTGAGTTCAACGAGATACTGACAAAGTAAATAATTATATTCTATTAAGAGTAGTAGTAATTTCAAACACAAACTACATATTGTTGCAATTTAATTTTCGAATATTTGAAGAAAATGTATGAGGAATATATATGTTCAAATAAGACTCAAATTTTTATCTTTAAGTGAATTGAAAAATTCACTACTCCTACCGGTTAAATAATGGTGAACTCTAAAGAGTTATATGAATTTGTTCACTAAACTACTGGAACTAGAGAGTATTCATTTGAGTAAAAATAATCTTGAAGTTCTACAGAATGAGGAGATAGTCTGAACGTTTCGTTAACAGAATTATGGGTAAACATAACAGTTCTTTCAAATTTACTAGATTTAAGCATAATTTATGAAGTGCATGGACTTGTCCCTACTATTTCTTGGTCTCTGGTGTAGTTTCACGCATTGATATTGACACCTCATAATAAAATTTTTTCAGTTTATTACTTGTCTATATTACCTTTGATGGAGATGTTTGTTGACATTTATAATAAACTGTGATACATAAAATGTCAGTAAAGATGATCACAAAGACATTAGCGGTTGCTATGCTTGCGCTAATTAAGATACGACCGGGTATCAGTGATCGGAATGTAAGCCAGTTACACAACAACAGGGCCGCTTTTCTATTATCTTCTGCCCAACCCAACTAACCAGAGCCAGAAGTCTAAGGCCAGTAGGAAAATTGTATAATTCACAATCATCCCGCGGCGAACAAATTAAGCAGTATTCGATTCAAGTGTAATTTATGTAGTATACAAAAGTGACATCAGAAGATTTACGAAATGGCATATTCAAAGAGAAAACTAACCAATGAAATCTAAGATCCCTCCAGGTGGTAAACATGAACTGAATGTAATGACGGGAGCTTTCGGCACGAAAATAAGATTTGACCTTCCGAAAAATAAATTACAAAGTTAAGAGGTTTATCCAGCCACTTCCAGGGATCTACGATCCGCAACAGAGATTAATCCTCTATTCGTGATATTATTTTAAAGCAGCAGTTAAATTTCATCAGTCAGAATTATTCTTTGACCAGTAGAAGTACCTAACATCATATTTAACTCTAAATCTCCCTGCTTGTTAACTAAGTACTTATCCGATTGGAAAATTAACTATTGATCTAATTTTTAATAAAAATTTCACAATGAAAGCAATAAAATAATTGAACTGTATACATTGTAATCGTAAGATAATACATCTATAAAATTCAATGCAATTGTCAGTTAATCAATAGTTTATCGCCTTTTAATAATAAATAAGCATAATCAATGAAAACAGTCAAGATTTATTGTGAATAAGCCAAAAGAAAGTATCGTATCAGTGTGTTTTTTCTTACAGTGTTTTTGGTTTTTAACTCTAATCGACATAAATATCAATTAAATGATTTCTTATGACAAGTCTAATGTTATAATTGGTAGTTTAAAATTTAACTTTGTGTTAGATAGTATCTTCACATATCGGTAACTCATTTCTTTATCATCACAAGCTGGTTGTATGAGATGTTGTCATGTTATTGACTTCCTGATAATATCTTTATTTTGTCTAGTAATATATAAGTGAGTGTTTATTTTATATGAAGACAAGATTACTAAGAAAATTACTGTTTCATTTAACTTCAAATTTTGTAAAATTCTTCTATTCTAATTTGGTGGAGTATGGGAATAAATTGTGCAGTCAACGATAATTATGAAGTATTATTTTTCTATTCTGTGATCATTTAACTTTATTAACAAAAAAAACAAATTATGACTAGTTTATAGAATTTCATTACTAGTTATGATTAGATGTACAAATTCAATTCATCAACTTATTATATGTACATCATTGGTTTATTGTTATAAATGTAGTATAAATTCATTATTCATGCATGTAGAAGTCCTGTAGTAAAACAAAAGGTTCTAGTCTTGTTAGTTTAGATTTAACTATACAGTACTTTGTAAATTTGAATAATTCCAAATATGACTTCAGGATTCCTCTTGTTGACTTCTGATCAATAAGAATGTAAAATTGGATCATTTAAGCGTTAATTTATACCAATATCTGTCCATTTTGCATGATATTTGTGTAGAAAATCAATTTCTCTAAGCTCAGTTCTATGCTTGGAAAGGAATATTCACTTAAAGAAATCATCTTTTAATCTGTGAATTGTTTTTGCGAGAAGCCTTTCAAAAAAAGACTCACTTTGAATTGACTTTCTTAGTATGTTTATCTATTAATGAATATATAGATTATTATGAGTTTATAAATTAGTTTGTTTCAATTTGCATTTATCTGTACATACTACAATTACCCATATATAAAACTATTTCTGTTTCTAAATTCTGTTTAGTGATTGAATTAGGCACTTCGCAGAAAAGTCTTGTTTCAAGAAACCCTGTTGGATCTATTAACAAAAATTTTTCTATTTAAATTATATATCCATATTATATGGTTTCTATTCCATTTACACATCATGAATGTTCTTCAAAGAGATTCTAAGTTTAGTAACTACTTTGTGCTTGTATCTTAACAATCATCGATAACTAGTTATCGGTGATAAGCTCTTTTGTTCGAGTACGTGACTGTATGGCAAAACAAAACACAACTCCACTGGAGATGGAACTTTTATGTTGAACACTTAGACTTTAGCTCATTGAGCCTTATATCTAATGATTTACATGCCTAATTTTATTCAGTTACCAATGTTATTATAAACGAAGTCTATATTTACTAGAAATAAAAAATGCCTAATACTCTAATCACTGGTGATCCATAAATAAATCAGCAGACTTATATTTGTAGGACACTACAATAACTAATTTTAAGAAAATACTGAATTATCCAATGTCCATTCTTATATATATATATATATATATATATATATATATATATATATATATATATATATATATATATATATATATATATATATATATATATATATATATATAGATGGAAATTTTACTTGGTGACATAAGTTTGATTAAATGATGAATTTCGTAAAATAATTTATGCATGACCCATGGGAATAATATAAGCTAATTCAACAGATAAATATCCACAGTAAGAACAAAAAAAATACAATATTTTTCTTGTTTCCAAGTTTTCATAAAAATATATTAATTAAATTTAAATTAGAAAATTGTTATTATAATTTGTTTGTATTAAATTTCATAATTATTATTTATTCCTTAGTAAACTAACATTAAAATAACAACTTTTGTCCTTCGTGATAAAATTTTACAAAATTTGAATCGTTTACAAGATCAATTAAATTTTAGTTTAATGTTTGACAATTGAACATCAGATTTAAAATTTGGATATAGCAGTCAGTATACTACATTATTTAAACTTCCTGAAATTTAGGCGCATATGAAATGTTTCAAACAAAGAATGAAATACACTTTTGACAATTGCACAGATTAATTAAATGTTGCCAAATATCTAAACGTTTAAGTTTATAAATTTTAAAATAGTAGACACCTGTTGAGATGGTAGAGAAAATTTGTAGCTCGAGTGGATGATTGTGGTGGTGTTTTGTTCTCTGAGCTGGATGTTTTGGCTAGGGAACTTCCATTTTTCTTCTGAACAACATCATCAGCACAAACTTCAGATGGAAGTGGAGTATTAGACTTTTGCCGCGTTTGATCTGCAGCTTTCTCTGTTAACCTCGGTCTTGATTGGTTGCTGTTAGATCACGATTAGAAACCTGGAAGCACTAGATGGCCGTTTCGTCCTGGTATGGGATTCATCAGCAGCGCGCATCAATCAGAGTTAGACATTAACACCGTTGAGTGCCGGCCCAGTGGTCCGATGGTTAGGCGTTTGCGCACAATACCGAAGGTCACGGGCTTGAATCCTGCGAGGTGCATGAGTCATGGATGCGCACTGCTGGTGAATCCCATACCAGGACGAAACGGCCATCCAGTGCTTCCAGGGTTCTAATGGCGGTCTAACAATGATTGATTGGCGATTTTATTGATAATAGTTAGAGCTTGCAATTTCAGAGATGTGATTAATCATTCTTCATTGCTGCATGTACATTTTGGACAGATTACTCAAATATATAATTTTGTCACATATTATAGTGTATTTGATAAGTGAATAGTGATAAATTAAATTCACCATAACAAGGCAATCGGCTTAACATACTGAATAAAGTTAATCAGTTTAAGTCCTGAAAGTCAGAAACAAGTAAACTAAAATTCCTTACAATCATCGTTATATTCTTTGGAGCTTTAATCACTATCTGAGCACAAAAGTTCAGCTAATAACTCATTAAGACCAAAAGCTGAAATTAGTGAGTTTCGACCTCGGTGTAAACAGTGACGCTAGCATGAATTTACATCCTACTGATAAGTTCCAAGTTGGTTAAAAGGTGCGTCTTAGATTCCATATATGAAATATGCTTCAGATCACAGATGGATGTAAGTATCATTTTGTCAATGATACAACAAACATTTGTTAATATCTTTTCTACTTAGTAGACATTCTGTCAATAAAAATCTAAAATGTCAATGATAATTGTTTCATCTGGTTACATATTGTTAATAATGTAATAGAATATGTGATCAGATATTAAAAATCTTACAAAATTTCATAATAACTAAGTTATTATCTGCAATTTGAATAATCTTCATACAATTCACCGTGAATTAAAAAAAAGCACCTTTGTTTTACCAAACAAAAATCTCTTTTAATAGTTAAGAGAGTTGTGTATGTTTTTGAAGAAGTAACATTTCTTGTTTGTAAATGTCGCATACTGATTTCCATCAAGTTTCTGTTCACAATATCAAAGTTTTTTTGAATAATTAGAACATACTATGGATTTTTTCATGGAAAGTCTCTTCTATTTAAAATATTTGATCAATTACCAACAGTTTTACAAAGATAACTCTCATCGATAAATGATATTGATTAGGATATCAATCAGAAATATGAAGCATGAGATTGTTCCTAAAGTTGAAAACGAAAAGTTATGATAAAGAGTGTTCAGACAATTTAGGAGTGAGGCAGTAGTTATTAGTGATAATGAATGATCGTTATGCTATATCATGAATTGGGTCTTAGCTTGATGATCTAACTAATTAGAGTTTTTTTATCAGATCTCGTGATCTTGTGTCCATAAAATAATATCAGAGTCAATATAGTTATCATAACAGAGAGCTCATCTAATCAAGTATTCCTTATTGTATACTGGTGGCCCGGATGATATTACGCTGTACGAGTACTATCTTCTAGTTAAAGTGATTGCTGTGGCACCCACCGAGTTCATTATGATAAGCTCATCTAAAAAATTGGTAACTATTCACTGTTTGCTGTTGTTCCGTGATCCTCCACCTGATATCAGTTGGCAATGAAAACAATGTTTAGTAACAGTGGATTCACTAAAAACTGAATCACATACTGTTTCAACTTTATATTTTACGTAATTTGTAAGAGTTGTTGCACTAAACACAGAAACTAGATCATATAACATCAGATACCCATTACACTATCAAAGAAGAAAAATCAGACTAAATCTAATCAAAATTTGCCCCTAAATGTTCAGTTATAACCAAGACTGGGGAAGTCCACTTTCCCCTAGAGATGTTCTCGAATAGCCATTAGTATAAAGACATTGTCAAAAAATCCTATTCACTGTCTTCTAATGGCAGAGTACTATTTACGAATTCGAGAGAACGAAAAGCGGATGTCCAGTGCATAGAACTGGTTTGTTGATACGGAGGATCGACCTAGGGGAGTTGGAACACCATAGTTCCAAATTACTGGTGTACGTGGGACAAATGTTGCATAGACCTATTCTTGGTCACCGGTTGTTATAAGACTATATCACCCCACGTAGCTCTATTCCCTTATAGATTAGACGGAATGTGGCCTTCTAAGAAAAGCACCTGCTTCAGTTTGGGCATCCAGTCAGTCTCCCAGCACACACAAAAACTTAATGATTTGTGTGGTGCATATAAATTATAGTGCCCCTTTGTACTTATGTTTATGTCGAAACAAAATAGAATAAACCTCGATTCTCTATTGTTACAGCCAGTCGCAATGAGCATGTACAAAGTAAAAATCAATGAGATGACAGGAAGTCACATATTTAACAGTCAATAGGCTAAGTACTTGTTTGTCCACACCCAATGACCAGTCATATTTTTCCTTTAACTACCATACATCAGTAGCGCAGAACAGCTTTTTTGTCCTGGTGTTGGCTTCCCTAGCATTGAGTTCTCACAAATCTTCGAGCAAGAGCTGAACCACAAACTTCATTATTCTATAAGGTATTTAGTTTATACTAAGACAAAACAATGCACAGTGTTGTCTGGTTTCTATAATTGTCTAGATAATATCCTTATACGATGTAACCCACTACGTGAATAGCCATCAAAATTCACTGATTATTGTAAAAGACCTATTATTCAGTATTTAAAATAACAAAGACTCTTTTATATTTCCCACAGAATGATCACATTTGTCAAAATAAATTTTCTATTATATTTAGTAAAATATTTTGTACAGAATTTATACACAGACACTCTAACTGAATATTGTTAGTGTATGGAAAATTTTTTCAATCTGTAGAAATTTATTTTGAATTTTATTTGAACTTCACTGTTGGCAAATATCAGATATTCCGACTTGACTTTCTTTTTGTGACTGTCAACCAAGATAGCTGTTGATGCATCTCCATACCAGCAATGATAATTTTTTTACTTTGCTTAACTGTATAGTTAGTCCAAAAACATGTATGCTGTTCATCCTAATTAATTGATTAGTGAATCTTTACGAAACTGAAGATATTTTAAAGCTTGTACACCGTGTTTCTTTGCTAGACGTTTAATAAAATCCAGTTTCAGCTTGTCAATACATGATCTAAAAACAAATGTAGATATGGTATAATTAAGAAGTTTGTCATTTTTAATACCTTTCTTTTCCATACAAATACCAGATATTAAACTTATAAACTTAATCATTATGATAAGGAGTTGGTGATGACTGTTTATTCTGAAGTTAGCTTATATTTCGGATTAAATATAATCTCGAAAAGCAATAAAAACCTGCATTCATCAAACAACTCTTCCATCCACTCAATAGTTGTCAGCTGTATACATCAGTGACCACAATAAAAGCACAGAACCAAGTACTGAATGGTCTTATAATTTGTCTGGCATATTCTCATAACTAGTTTCAATTAATTGACATATCTAACTTTGTACTATGTAAGATACTGGTTAAAATCAAAGTGAGTTCATCTGTAGAAGAATCGTGACCAAGAAAATCGATTTTCTGTTGAAACCACAGGGTACTTGTCACATCTGTTAAAGGGTTATGAAAATTATCTTTCCAGAATGAATATAACTGGATGTTCGCTGTTCAGGTTACGCTTAAAAAAGTTTTACTTTATGGATTAAATTGATTCTATATTTAATTCATTATGCTATGTCGTTATGTTATTTTCAAGAAGCTGCATTCAGTATTTTTATTTCAGTAGTACTTATTATAGATGTTAAAATGAACATAAACTTAATAACTATGCTGAACGAATATTATATTGAATGTAAAAATTATATGTCAACTTGTTATGGGATTGATAATCACAAATTAATGAGTCATTGAGTATTGTTAACTGATTACTGGATACTGAACACTAGTCTGTCATAACACACTACATAAGTTATGATGTGTCTCTAGTTCCGTACAAAGTATTTTCTGTTTAACTTTTGACGAAAAAACTTCCTAACTGAATAGAAATACTAATAATCAAATGGAGGTCAGTAAAATTAATTTGACAAATACAAGTTTTGCATTCCGCCTGATTATATTCCTGAGAAGTTTAAATGGCTGGAATTCATTATCTTGCAGATAGAGTGCATTTCTTAGCTTATGATTTTCGGATAAGCCTTAAGGATGACAGATGTCATTATACAATTAAATAGAGTACTGAGAGATATTTATTTTTAATTCGAATGAAATGTCACCAAACAGACTTTGAATATCAGATTTTACTAAATTTGTTGTCTTTGAACATTTATTAAATTCTAACATGTTCGGGTATCAAGACTAAATAATTTTGACTGCAGTTTCGTATTTGCATTGAGTAGATATTCGCCTAAACTGATAAACGAAAGTCAGTAAATGTAGATAACTGATTTTTTATATGACATTCAATGCAGATTCATATGAAGTTTTAATAACAAGTGAAAGAAAACTTGAAATCACTAACCTGTAAGCTGAATTCATTCGATAACGAAACACTTCAAAACTAGGTGGATGCGGTAAGTGTATAAGAAATGCATTCGTTAAAACAATGAATTTATAACCTAATGCATCTAACGCCATAATATATGAAGCTTTATTCCAACCAAATCCAATAAAAATTTCATCAAATTTTGTTGCATAACGCGAAACAATTACATATGGTTCATAATCTGCTGACCATTGTACCTTTAAAAGACAAACCGTGAAAAATAGTAAACAAATTACTTGATATACCATGGATTAGGTACAAAACATCATTATAAAGATGAAAAATTATCCTTCTTTCTTTTAGTGTTTTGATCACTTAAAAATTTAAACAACTATCAAAACAGCAGTTAATAAGTGATCGATCATAATGAGAAAACTCTTGTACTTATTCCTTCAGTGATAAGTTAGATTTAGCTAAAATATAAACAAATACAGTTTGTAACGGGTTGGTTATGACTAACAGTTTCATTTGCACCACATTTTGGGACATAGATTTTGATTATAAATATTTAAGTTCAGTTATTAAAATAATCACTGAAATTGTTCTTCTACTTTTTACCGTCTATGAATGAGAGAACATGCTGTCTTAAGTTTAAATCTTTGAGGTACACAACATACATTGACAATGCTAACAATGACGATACAGGAAATTGAGCATATACTAGTATTATACCGCTCCTTGCTTCATTTAACTTAACTTACGTGTTTCGTGTGAAGAAAATGAGCATCTTCACGTACTAAAAAATTTATTCTGAAGTATGGTTAATCATATAGCTCATTTATTAGTGCCCATTATTTTCATGATTAGCTAATTACAGGCATACATAAATAAAAACGAAATTTTATTTGAATTAGATTTTAAAGAGAAAAAGTGTCAAACATACACGGAATAAAACAGAACGAAAACACGTTTGAAAGGCATTATAGAGTTCACTATTCTTCACAATAGCCAATTTGTTCGTGAACATCATTTTAGACTTGTTGATTATTACTAGTATGGCTTATGTATTATATGAATTATGAAAGTTCAGTGAAATTTAAACTTTAAATCAAACAGTTGATGAAGAATGATCCAATTACTTAACCTTTCCGGTAAGTTGTAATTAAATGTTCTGGCATCGTACTGTGTATTAAGTTTATAATTAGTCATAGTGAAAAGTAGTTCGGAGTGAAGAAATCGAATTTCTTAAAGAATGAATAGTATAACTGATCAAAGTGACATTTAAACTAGTCTATTTATATGACACTATTAAAATCAAATATCATAAAGTATCTTTACAATACCAACATACTTCGTAATCAATTTGTGAAAGTTTCCAATGTGAATAATTCGTTGACATATGACCAGCTGACCAGATTTTATGCCGAAATGGTAAAATTTCTCCTATTTCCCAAGATTTTATCAAATCTTTTTTCGTTTCTGGTAGTTTCAAATGATTTTTAAAAGTTTCAAATGCTGGTACTACTAAACAAATATTTCGTAATTTATTGTCCTGTAATAAGAATACATAATAGTAAACAAAACAAGATACTACTTATAATAACTCTTTCGTCATTAAAATTAAGCATGAATTAGTGATAAGTTATCTGAATTCCCACTAAGACTAGTCTGCAACTTGTAAAACAGAACGAAATCAAATGAAGAGTATAATCTGCGATTAAATACTTAAATTCTAAGATCATATAAGTGAAAAAGACAGTATATTCATACCTTTAAAATTTTTCAATGAATCGGTTAACAGGTTAAATAATGATAAAAACTAATTTTTTTAAGTTGGTCAGGATCAGACTGTAAATCATTTATCATCAATCCTATCAACCGATTGTCCTCAGAATTAGAAATGTTCACTTACATAACTTATATTTACTGAATAAAAAATAATATCTTGATGTTAATATCTGCCTATAACTGTTCTGGGATTACCGATGGTCCCACGCCCTGATAGGGGAGCATGGTGAGGCATGAGGGAAGCGACGTCATGCTGTAAAAAACAAACCTGATAAAAAAAGGCTTACAGCAAAACATCTTTTAAACTATTCAATCTCTGATCTAGGAGTCAGGAGGCCTGCATTTAGAAGAGTTATGACTTCTCATGGTGAAAGCGGAGTTTCTTCTGAAGTCATGAAGTTGATGACTCTTTCTGACAAGCATAGTAACAGTCATCATAGGTACATGGAATTTTAACCCAATGAAAACATGCAACGTGGAGGTATTTGAATCAGCGAATCATGTTGGACGCAGGTTGAGCAAAACAGAACAAATTCAAGAGAAATGTATTGTAATCCGACCACAATGAAAAAATCCCTTGTACACACAGGGATCTGCGTTTGTGTTGTTCAAAGAAAAACAGTAGGACGGGAATCCCATAAACCCAAGATCACTGAAGTATCCTTTAAAAGAAAGTGCCACGCGCTCACCTATGATCGCAATGAATATGATAATATTCAGTTTCATAAGAGGTTGCATTCAGTCGTAGAAGATAATCTATCATGAGTCCAACCATCCGCATGGGAGATCTAAACGCCGAAGTTGGAATGGACAACACCAAATATGAAGATATCATTGGACCACATAGAATGAGAAAAAGGAATTAAATTGGTGAGAGGTTTGTAAATTTGTTTGCTTTTAACAAATTAATCATAGGTGGCACAACTGAAGAGATCAGTATTGCCATCAGATAAATCAAGAGTGGTAAAGCAGAGGGACTTGACAATATACAAGCTGAGGTGTTGAAAGTAATCATAGCAGTAACTGCAAATATGATCTACTCTCTGTTTATCAAGATTTCGGAGGAAGAACAAGTACTGACAAACTGGAAAGAAGGACACCTATTCAAGCCACCAAAAAAAGAGATCTTAGCAAGTGCAAAAACTACAGAGGTATCTCCCTATTCTCAGTACCAAGAAAGGTGTTTAATAGAGTATTGTTGAACTGAATGAAATATTCGGTAGACGCCTAAGTTCGAGATGAGCAGGCCAGCTTCCGCAATAATCGATCTTGTGCTGATCAAATCATCACCCTAAAGATAACTGTTGAGCCGACCAGCTGGATGAAACTCATCATCATATATCATTTCCTTGTCTAGGAGAAAGTATTTGATATTGCGGAGAAGAGAATATTATGGAAGCTGCTTCTACACTATGGTGCACCTGGAAACGCGCAGTTTTTAAGACGAACTATATTGCAACTTCTTGCACGAGGAGTAGAGGACAGATTCATTTCAAGTGAAGAAAAGGCTACCTACTCTCTCCACAGCTATCGTCTGAAGAAAAAACTACAAAAAATCGTTAGAGATAGATGGTCACAGTGTGGAAATCACTAGATGGTGTCACAGGAAAAACCCCAACACGGAATCCTCAAGGCAGAAGCATAAGACGAAGACAAAATAACGCACTGCACGACACAAAAGCTTAAAAGTACATAATAAGTTGAAGACTTCTGGTCGGTTAATTATGCTCAACGAGGGGAAGCGGACATTAACCAACCATATCCCAATGACAGCAATCGTTATTCTGCTGAATTACGACAAAACTAAATAGTCCGCACCATTGAGTTTTGTAAATTGTTACTTATTAACGTCATAAATAGTCATACTTCTGGAAACCACTAAGTTTATCATCTCTACAATAGGTAAGAACTATCGGCCATTATCTTCCACCAATATAGGTCAGTCGCACTTCGAAAACATTGTTTTTACGTTTTCCGTCTAATTTATTACATCATACAATAATTGTCTATAAAATAATTATGAAAATTTTTCTGTTACTCGACACTTATTTATACGGATTAGTCTGTGAATAGGTTTAACAATATACCTTAATAGTTCACTAAATATTTTCAAGAAAGTTGATTAATCATATCAGTGATGGATAGATAATCAAGTTACTTCATTTCGATCATTAGGTATTAATCGTTTAAAAATTTTTACAAACTTAAAAATCTATTTCATTTATTTCTCATTTCAAATAAATATAATTTGAATAAAATTTCATCTTAAGCTTTTGTATAATATTTAATACATTAACACCTCTATTGATAATTTTGGGACCTGGTAGAACACTTTGTCATCGATCGATGTAAGACCAGCTTCAGAAACATAGAAGCGCTGGATGGTCGTTTAGTCCTAGTATGGAAGTCATCAGTAGTACGCATGCACTTATATTATCCATAAAAGGTAATCTACACTTAATATTAAAAGCCCATAGAGTTAGGAAAAGTTTTAAACCGGTATATTAATAGAATAAGGCACGTTTCAATTTTATGTTGAACTTACACGTAACAAATGTTCATTGATAGATTTTTCAATAGAATCAATGATATTTTCTTGTGGTAAGAAATCAATATCAATGTGAAAAATAAATTCGGTCACTGAATATTTTATGGCAATATTACGTAATATATTGATCGGATAAAATTTCTATTTCATTTATTTTTTTCAAATGTAAAGTTAACAAAAAAATGAAAATGACTATTAATTATCAAAATTAAAATATAATATAATACATTAATAAATAAAATAAGTTGTGTTTATATTTTTATTCAATGTAATAATAGAAGTACCAGCACAATTCAGAATTTGGTGATGAATTTCTAACATTTGATAAACACTTTAGTTAATATGATTTATGTATCTGAAAATTCAATAGTTTTTCACTATTTAAAATTTTCAATGTAGTTTATATTATCATATTTATGAAAACTATTGTTACGCTCGTCTCTAGTTATGCTTAAACTATTACGAGTTCACCTTAGTCGAATAACGAGAACAAAACAATGAACCAGCATCCAAGTAGGCTACTGTGATCCCTTGACCAAAAATGAATTGGCAAGAATACTTGAAATAGTGTAGAAATTCTACAAACACCCAGCCAACACACAATGAATCCAAGCACTCAAATTGCCTTTATTTATACTTTGTAGAGATGTCCTTCGGACAATCACAAAAAGAGCACACTAAAATGACACAGTAACAAATCATAGCCAAGGATTTTCCTGGTGGGAAATGTGATCTCAAGGTCAACTGATCGGTCCATCAAATAAGCCCAAAATAAAGATATCTATCAAGCGAATTCTGGGGATATAACATCCCCAACAACTAATGACATCAAAGAATTGATTTTTCATTGAATTTGCGCAAAATATCGATTTTACTGCTGATTTACAATATAGTTTTCATTCATGAAGAATATTCTGAATAATGATTTGAAATCTAACAGAAAGGTATTAAGTAACGTTTCTTTCTGGCTCTAATGTTAATCTACAGTTACGTTTCTATTTCGGTTTGATATCAAGTAACTGACCAAAGTAAATCAGTAAGTAATGAACAGATAGCCAGTTCTATTCTCAAAACTATTAATGTTCTTATAAAATGACGATTTTGAATCAAAGTCAAGGCTCAGCGAACTCTAATGTTCAGTTAATAAATTGAAATTCACTGGTTCATACTATATAAGTCAGATAGATTTTTGTTGAAAACAAACCTTTTATACTTAATATAATCACTCATAATTTAAAACTTTGTTTTATTACGTTCTTAAATTCGTTTTGACTTTAATCTTGATTCATCTAAAGCTCAGAATGAAGCATTACGATTTATAAAGCCTTCTGGAACCTAATGGTTATTAGATAAAATGTTCGATGTTTTTTTGCTTATAAATTTATTATTATGTAAATGTTTTCAAAAATTTTGCTGTCTTAGGTAATTAGTTTGTTTCGAACAAGAATTATTCTCATTGCAATAGATGCATTCACAAGATTCAATGTTTTCTTAAATTCACAATATTCATTATTTCAAGTGGTTTTTTTAAATATCTTTAAAGTGGCTTCCTAATGAACTGAAGATATAAATATAAATAATCACTATTTTTGCAGCTTTTATTCACACTGAGAATATTGTTAGCATTGAGATAATAAAGTGTAGAAAAAAAAGCGTAACTTTATAACTAACTAACTAACTAACTCAATGTGTAACAATATGAGTTATAAATGAGGTTCAATCAAAATATCACAAAGAGAATGTTATCTATGTTGACTTCATCAGTGTGCATATAATTCAACATCAGTTTTGACTATAAGCGATAGTTCTTATATTATTTATAATTGAAATTTTAAAAATATCAAAAAAGGAGTTGAAAACAGTTCATTTTCAATTGTGGAAATGAATTTTAAAAAATAATATCATTTGAATATCTGGGTTTTTTGACAGTTATTTATCAACTTGGTTCATAGTCATTGAGTATAAAGATTAGAGGTGAATAGTTTGTTACTCAACTTACACGTTATACAGATCACAAATGTTTGATGATGCCAGATAAACCTCTGATGACAAATGTAAAACTCATTACATTTGTGAAACTAAAGTAATTTTTTGTACATAAATGATGAGTGGTACAAGGATGAAAGGTCACAGTATCCATTATCTGGATAACATGTATGTAGACATCAATAATGTTTATTTACAAGTCCCACATAGGACATAAAATGAGACCTGCATTGCACTATTAGCTATTATTTATATGTGTTTAACAAACAACTGTTTCTATGCGCCAAATAATAATTAATAAAACCGAATATTGAAAAGTAATCGGATATGCATTAGTCTGTGTGGTGAATGTCGTAACCATCAAAAAAATTGGCTATTATTAATGATACTCATAATTAAAATTAACCTCTCTCTGTTGCCGTATAAGGATCTTGAACAGCTTGTTATTATGTTTGCAAAGAGTGTACGTACAACAATGAATAATCCATCCCTTGTAGGGATTCCAACTGATATATTGTAATCCCGATATTTTCAATAAAATAAAATTGATAAGTCAAACAGTAAACCGATATTCTTATAGTAAAGTTAAAATATCATTATAATTATTATACTATGAGCAACTATACTCACTCCATCTACATATACAATATGATAACCAATATTTGTACGATTTTGTAGAATTGGAGAATTTGTAATATATTCTATCAACAATGTTGTCTCTCTGTCCGTCAAATACAATGCTAAACTCATTGGTCCAAGCCATCTTGCTGCAAGCTCTTCTAGTCGATGTAATCTGTTAATTATAATTATTATGAAAAAATAAACAAAATGATTTAGATATTATCAACAAGGATCAATAAATGAATACAGTTATCAAGTCAGTTCATTATTAACCAGTGTGCTTGGTTATTGCTAAATAACTCGACTGATAACAGAATTAATGAAATTATGTATGATTTTGGACGGTAATGAAAAGTTCAAGATAATGAATCTAAACGTCTTACATTTTCTAAATATGACTATTCAGTCATTAGGCTCCTTCAATTCTAGTAACTTCTGAAAAATAGGCACCTGGAGGTCGTTTGCGAACATCACAAAAGTGATTCATTGAATGAAGACATTAACATCAGTGGACGACAGCTCATTGGTCTAGAGATTAGGCTTTCGTGCACTAAACGGAAATTCCTGGGTTCGATTCTTGCATGCAAGGTCTTTGATGTGCACTGCCGATGAGTTCCATACTAGGACGAATCGTTCATTCAGCACTTCCATATGGTGGTCTTATATTGGTCTATTCATGACTTAAATGAAACTCAACAATTTCTACAACCTTATAATGACCATAATAAATGAATTTAAGCAATTGTCAATATAAAATATGTTAGTCGATTGGATGTAGCTTTAAAAGTGAGGCATCAACAGTCGATAGAATAGAATTATGGATCCAACTTTATAATTTCACTGAGAGCTTTTTGAAATAAACTTCACAACAGACAAAAGTTTTTTTAAGGGATTTTATACACGAAATAATTAGATCATAGTGCACTAATAAAGTGCAGTAATAAAGTAACAACTGTATTAGTAGCTCGTTAATAATAAGCTCGATAATAAAACAGAGAATTGTTGCGTCATTAGTCAAGCGCTCTTTTCCCAGACGTATATCTGAACAATATTCAGCATGGTCGATGGTTAAGTGTATACGTGTCAGTCGATTACTCGACTGTTGAATTTATTGTTAGTTTTAGTCATTTACCTCCACCTGATTCTTTATTTAAAGCTGTTCATAGTGTAAGTTGAACTAGTTTTAAAGGAAGCTGGTCAAGAAACTTTTACTTAGAGCATGCTTTAGTAATTCATCAATTCAATTATGGTTATTAAATTCAGAAAAGATATATTCGTTCCCTTAGTTTACTATGGTTCCTATGCTCTTTCATACTTTGTTAGTCATTTATTGACATGTGTTTTGTTTCCTTTACTTACCTTTCTTATGGTCACCAAGTTGAAAATCTCTCACGTTTCACTTCTACATGTTGTTTTCCTTCCTATCATCACTTGATTATAACGTAATATTAAATCTCAGTTAACTTTTAGTACATCTGTTTTTGACTTAACAACCTCTTATTTCATTATAGACCGCAATTTGTAAAATAACAATTATAAATACAGCTATACAGCTTTAGGTCAATAGTATCGTCAAAAATGAAAATTTTCTTCATTTCCTTTAGAGGCTTGTTCTTTTTAAATGAATTAGCATAGAAAGGAAACAGTTTTGGTGGGCAGTTTAATTTAATTGTGATAGTATTCGATATGCTTTATATATTATACGGTTGTTGATTTTCAGGAGTATATGTCAACCATTTTATGTGAGCATATATGCATCCTGATAACTGATATTGTTTGGTTGTTCCAAGTTTCAGTACATTTGGGGTGTAGTTAGAAAAAGGAATCCAGTATTTAAGTTTCATCTGATTCGAAACAAATAAGATGGATATGTCCGTACTTCAAGATTGATTACTTCACTAGGTTTCTTATCCACTATCTATAGTGGTGTTCAGCTCCACCCAAATCAAAAACTCGATAAAATTTCTCTTGGATAATGTATTCACCTTCAAATCCGCTAAAACATTAACTTCGTTTATAATTTTTAGGGATTAGCTAATTTTCAATCATAAGATTTACAATTTTAATATGACTTATTGAAAGTCAGAGTAAAAAAAATACTCAAAGTAACAAAAATATTGTAAAAAATTTGTATGTACTTCTAATTACCTATCAAAGGTTAATTGTGAAACGAGGCTAACATGATTTTTCAAGCTTGTAATATTCGCTTCATCCTTCATTGAAAAAGTGGAAAAGTTACACTCTAAAAAATATGGATGTATTCTATGTGTTTTGAGCAAATCTTCTGCAAATTCTTCACAACCATCCATCGTGATGGTAGTTTTTGAGGTTGTTTGGTTAAACTAAGTGAAAAAACATGAAAATAATACATGCTGTATTTGTATGTGTAAGAACTTAAGAAAAGTACAATTTATTAGCTGCTGATATAATTCAGTAATCATATAGAAATTACTGAACTTCATTACTATTATGTAATGGATAGAGATACTACTCAATAGTTCATCTTAAAATAGGTACAAAAGAATTTGATTCGATTGGATTTAAAGCTGATTATTTTAACTGCCAAGTACACTAACAAGACTGAAACTTGAACAGATATGTAACTAATGTCTAGTTAGTTAAATATTCCTTTTTCATGGCTTTATAGTCTTTGTAATTATCGTGTATTTATGTTTGAAAAAATCAGCCTGATACTTTTCAAATAACACTAGCTCCCAGTCGGATTCAATAAAATGGTAGAACAAAATTCATAAGTGAAATAATGCTTAACCAAGAATTGTTATTGGTAATAATCATAATAAGTATGATAATGCATTCATATAGATCATCATTACAAAATTAAATTGTTTACGAATATATGAATCGATATATTCTTCAGCTACTGACATTTTTATCTTTTCATGAAAAGTCAAAATATTATTGGTACGTTTATTATTAAAAGAGAACTACGAACGCCACAATCCAGAAGATTCAAGTGTTTATTAACAGGTGTCGGATCCATTAACCAGACTCTATCAGAAACAATCTGCTGTGGGAGGAAATAAACCAGATTCCAGTGGAAGAGGAAATCAGGAAGAAGTGCTGGAAGTGGATAGGATACAGATTGTGGAAAGCACCCAAATGCGTCACCAGACAAGCCCTTACCTGCAACCCTTAAGGTCAAAGGAAAAGAGGAAGGCCAAGGAACACATTACGCCGAGAAATAGAAAAAGACATGAGAAGAATGAAAAAAAGTCGGACAGAACTGGAAAGGGTGGCCCAAGACAATGTAGGTTGGAGAATACTGGTCGATGGCCTATGCTGCATGGGGGATGGGAAACAGACGTAAGTAAGCAAGTTATTATTACAAATCAAAATAAATTACCTTGTGGGTATACGTTACAGGAATATCGTATTCTGAACATGATTTCAGTTTTGTGGATGATTGAACTATCATTCCATCATAATTTTGATAATAACGATACATTCTCATAAATTGTCGTTTTAATCTTAGACCTGAAAAAAATGTAAACAAAGCATTTTTATTTCAGTGATATTTTTTAATGGATTATATAGTATATCAGTGTTGTGCATTCCGCAATGAAATTTTTATGACTGTAGAATCAACTGAAATTATCAAAATATTAAATTGTGAACTATACAACTGTAGGTTGCCACAGGTTTGGTTTACCTAAATAGCTAACAATAGATCTCTAAAATATAGATTTCAACAGGGATTATAGTTAAAAATGGATGATCTTTTGGTTAAATCATTATTTCAATTGTCTTCAGCTACGATATATGTATACGTTACGAATGTGTAATGATGACAACACAAAACAAGAATAAAACAGCTAATCGTCACTAATTCCTTTCTTTTGTTCAATAATGGATGTCAGCTGACCATGAAAACTGATCTACCACTCGATTGATTACAAACTAATGGTATTTCGACTAATACTAGCTTGAAAATAAAAACGCTTTTGACATTATTGACAAAACGAACCTTCTGGTACATGAATACACAAAGTTAACTAACGTGAAATCGAGTCGTAAATAATAACATCATTGCGAAAAATAAAGATCTAAATTGCTCTTCTAAATCAAGTAAAAAAATTGAAATTTTTTTAGTTATTTCAACAGGATGTTGTTTGATCGAGTATTATGTAACTCATTTGTATGAAACTAATTTTGATAATGTTGCTTTATACATTCGTTTTCATTCTTGAACGCTTCATTGTGTTTCTTAACAACTTCCGTGTTTTCACGCTTATCTATTGTTTTAATTTGCTAATAAGTGGTTATATTCTTTTTTTTTTTGTCTATATCTACCTGTTTAATTATTCAATCGTAAATACCACTACAAGACAAAAGAAAATTTTCTTCAATGATCACTTTTATTATTATTATTTATCTATCGACTTACGTAATTGGTCGTCATCGGTAATTTCATTTAATGTAATCATATCTGCTTTTATTGGATGATTAAAATGGGCAATTTTTAAAAAATAATTGAATAATTCAAATTTGTCTGATTTAAACTTATGTACATTGTTGTTGTTGTTGTTTTTATGAATTGAATTGTCATCTGACCAAATTATTGGACATAATTTTGTATTCATACTGGATGTGAGTTGAACATTCCATTCACATGGTAATTGATAAATAATTGAAGGAATTTCCACTAAAGCTGTATTAATGATATCCTTGAATTAAAATAAAATAAAAAAAAGGGATAGAAAAGTGTTTATAGTGAAAATAATGTCAATGGATTTAAAATAATGTTTGAAAATTTTAAATGTGCCTCAGTGCGTATGCTATTTGAGACTTAGATGAAGGATATGTTATATCCTGATGTATTTAGAACATAAATCGAAGATGTTTAACTGACAATTGATTACTGTAATTCATTCAGCTATTAGCGTCAGAAGTCACAACTTAGTATTTTTGGAAATATCAGTTGTGGGAAGTAGAATACAGGACCTAATATTGCCTTGTTGAGTGTATTATCTCAGGGTTACTCTGTTAATATTTCTAAAATTATATAAATCCATTCCACCAAATGAATTCAGTCAGATGAAAATATTGATTGATAAGTGACAATTCTATTTTGGTGTTACGTAGTGAAGAGTTTTAAGTTTTTTTTCTGATCAATACGTAGGCAACATCAATATGTCCATTTCTAACCCATCATAGTTAAATGAGAATTTTCAAAACAATCGTTTCATAAGAAGAATCATAAACTATTCACTTGCAAATTATCAACAGTCCGTTAGAAAATTTCCAACAGTTCTCATATACACACAATTGATCTAATCGATTAAAATAAGCAAACTAACTAGATGTTGTAATTTGATTGCATATAGTAGTGATGTTGGATTGTGTTTGAAAATGAAATTTGGGACAAATGTTTCGTCCTTTTAGGGACTAGTCAGATGAATAAACTAATATTGCCGTTGGAAACTTATTGTCAAAATCAGTACATGGACACAGGAGTACCTAGTTCAACGATCCCAAATATGATGAAAAGTGATTTCTGAATTCATTTTTCCAGATTCAAAAATGATTTGTTTAATTAAGAGGGTGTGTTTTATGAAACATTCACGACATATCGAACATTGAACGTGAAATTTGGCCTAGGTGATTGAAGCTTGGACGTTTGAATGATTCATCTATATGGCGGGACTTAAACCTCCTAAATTCAATTCCGAGTAATATTCTCTGCGCACACTGCTGTGTGACGGTCCTAAACAAAGCTAACAAACATCTATATCTTGTATTTTGGAATTTGATGATTTCATCGTTCAAATGAAGTTAAGTAATATATATAGTTACTTCAACTCAATACGGATCTCACAGTAGCATTATTAATCATTAACGAAAAGTAAAAACATCTTAGGTACCAACTGTGAAGTTTGCATGCTTGAAATTCCTGATATCTGAACGTTTCAGCCACATAATATTCTGAAAATATCAAAAGTTTTGTTGAGAATAATTAATTCAAGTAAGTAATTCAACTAAACAATAGTAGAATATTGACATTTATATACCTGATCGGCTAACATCGCATAAGGTATATGGAGTAATGCAGATTTTGTTGTTCGATACCAGTGTTCTGACCAATGAGACTCACGTAACCGAACAAGGTCTAGTAACATGACACCGGTGTTAAAGCCAGGACCCTTGATTAAAATAAATATGTCATTTTTTAGAGTTTATCATCTCATTTTAGTACAGATAAACAGGAAATAGAATAAAACTTGTTTAAAACTCAAACCAATTTAAGTACACCTTCAGTTTAATTGCTGTCAGATGGGCTTCTTTTTCAGAAGACCTGTAGTCTGATTTATTACTGTAGGAAACAAACGTTATATTTGGATTCTGTTTTTAATCTTATCTGGATTTCAAAACATACGTTTATGAACAATATCTCATTTTAACCTTTCAAGTAAAAAATGTTTATTTTAAAGTCTCCTCATTACATAAAGTCAAGTAGTTATTAACAAATGTTTTTATTTCATTTCCCTTCATAATTTGCTTTCCGTTTATTATGAAATCATTTCACCTTTCTATTTTAGTTAACAGTTCACATATTTTCAATTAAATTAAATTTCTTGATATATATGTCGCAATAATTCCTTCGGAAAACTTTAATGGCATTCAAGTATGCACACGCAAAGAATAGGGTTTGAGGAGTACACATCTCTTAGCTATGGAACTACCGAATGACAAAGATTTCTAAATGCTGTCTGTTTATGAAAAACTCTTTGCTTATAACAAGATATCGTAATAAATTAATAACAAAAAACTTTCACCTCAAAAGAATGTTTGTCTGCACTTATTTGAAAGATTACCTTAAATCTCAAATAATGCTTCACGAAAGATCACTATTTGTGCCGAAACAATGAACCAGTTTAAAAACTGACTCATACTGCTAGTTACATTCATTAAAAATATTCAATCTTCAGAAAGCTCATGAAGTTACGAATATGATGAATACATTATTTGAACATTTTGAAACATTAATAATTGTGACTTTGTATTTTTACTTGAAGTTACATTCATAAAATAAATAATAAAATGTTGAACATCAATAAAAATAATTGAATTACCCACGCAGGCCATACTATTCGATTGGTTTTTCTTAAATACCATGGACTTTGATTTGCAACTAATCCAATCATCTGTGAAATAATATTTTCAATGACAATGTGGATGAAATTACATACAAAAAAAATAAAAAATAAAAAGACCTAGTTTGAATAATTTTGAAATCTTATTCAATTTTTTTACACAACATGAGAAAGTTTGAAATTGGTATTGAAGTTTTTTTTAAATGTGATTAGTCAGCGTTTGAAAATAATCGATTAAAACTTGGAATTTATTTCAAGATAAGACCATAGGAAATTTCTTTATTGCAAATAAATTCTATATAATTAAACTGAAATGTTTTGAAATATATTTCAATTGTTTGTATGGTTACAGAATACATTTTGTTGCTAAGCTGAATGAAATAATTGTTCATTTAGTTATGATCCTAAGGTGACTTTGCCTGATGCATTTTCAATAGTTCTGTCATCAGTTCATGGGTGATTGATAACAACAATTCAAGGTAGTGATTTTGAAGTCTAACAAGTTAAAGAGAAGCCTGTCCTTGATTAGTGTGTCCAGAAGGAGATAGTTGTTTGTATTTCACTGCCTTGATGATACGAATGGTTCTTGGTTTCATCACAAAATTGTGTTGAATATTTCCTTTCGATTGATGACATCATGACACTGTTTTGACTGTCTTCTAAATTATTAGTCTTATTCTGCCTAATAGAGATTTTCTCATTCTATCCTCATTTATTATTAATGTTTACTCATTACGTGAAATTCTATCTTTGGTCATTTGTTACTATCAGTATTGTAGAATATTTTGTCACACAAGATATATAATTTGTAATATTTCATCCACTCTCTTAAAATTATTTACATCCTTGCTATAGTATACTGATGGATGCTTTAAATAACTTCCGACTAAACTCATATATCCCAGTAATTTCAACCTATTTTTTAATCATGATTTCTAAATATTACAGGTTGTAAGCAAATAACAAAATTCTTACAAAAAAAAGAACTGATTTTTATTATTGTGTCCCAATCTTAGATTTTCTTATCTTCAAAACTCAGAAACCTTAACACTGATTAAAATGCCATTTAGGTAAGATTTTCAAGAATCAACTCAATATTTTCAAAACCCCTAAAATGTGGCATTACTAAAAACTAACACTATCACTTCACCTTGTTTTATGTCAGTCGAAGAAAATCATACAGAAAAGTTCAGTTTCGTAAATAAAATAAGTTGCACTAACTATAAGCTTTCATAGATAAACATAAATTAACTGGCGATATCTCATCACTACCGTAAACATAAGGTTGATTGGAGAGATGCCGAAAACTCTAAAAAGTGAAAACTTTCGGGGAATCAAAGAACTTTTAGAGGCGAAATGCTCCAACCAGTTTATAAAATCACTAAGAATATTAACATAAGTTCAATCAGGGAACTTACGTATAGAATACCAACTAATCATAACATGAACATTATTAGGCTCACAAAGACATCCACACAATAGCAGCCAGATTTAGGAATATTATTTTGGGCAGAAGTTGTAGGCGTTTTGAAAAGGACAATGTAAATCTCGTGATCACATTATTCATCTCCGAAATTGCTGTATTAACAAAGGTCCATTACTTTGAGTTCTTTATTTTAAACGCCACTATGATAACAACTAAAATTCTATTTCTGATGAGATTTAGTATAAAAAAATGCTCAAATCTGTGAGATATACCTATATCAAGATGATGTTTAATAATCAAATATTTACCTCACATATAGTCTTAAATTATAAATTATAAATTAAATTTTTACGGAGAAGAGTTTTCTATAATCTATTACTTTTACTAAACAGCACTGAATAATTGAATTGTCATGTTAAATGGGATTGTTGAATAAATAATTATCTCACCTGACTGGAGTTAAATCTTTTGAAATGGGCCCAAAGTTCTAACAGGTCTGAATTCGCCAGAAGATCAACGTCAAGGTTAATAACCTAGAAAGTAAATATATGCAATAAGAGTTTATTTGAAATAAACTTAGTTCAATAATACGAATATGGATGGGGATCATTTCAGTTCATTTTACAGAGTTTGGAAGGAAATTCAGAAATATATATATTAATAAGATTCTTATCTATTGCTAAAATAATTTGAAATCAGGATTTAGAACTCCTGATTTTGAAAAGGATAGCTGTAAAATTTTATTAGTTATAAGGGCTCTGACACTAATTATCAGAAATTTACTTTGTTTTTTACAATGATTTCTCTAAATATTTAATCCAGATATGACATCTTATCACGCCATGATTTATGAAAAACTTTTCAGAACATATCAAAAATTGTTTGAAATTATAAAACGGGATATATGTTGTGGTTTAATGCAAAGCATTTTCTATTTTTCACACTGTATTCGCATACTTTTGTAACTTTTGACGAACTAAATTCTCATTGGTTTCATGGAACTGTTTTTTTTACTTTATTCATTCATAATTTTCGGTATGTGATTACGCTTTAATTCTTTCTTATCTATGAATCTTTTATATTAATTTTTCGAATGATTACATAGCAGGTATTATGATTACTATTTCATCGAGTGATATACTAAAAAACCTTGTAGAAGTGTTATTTTAACATGCTACAGGTTAGCTTCATTTAATCTATTTGGTATAATGCCAAAATCTAATCAGGCATTTGGAGTAAATTTATTATATTACATAAAAATAAGTCTTTTGATCTATTCATTCCTCACCACCTTTAAATTTTTCGAAGTTTCATTATTACACAGTTTCTAATTTCATTTATATGAACTCAACTGGTAATTCATAAATGTTGATGCTATTCTCCTTAAAGAGATATTTTTATATATAAAACGGGTTATACTGAATTCCTATTCAGTGGTTTAAAAGCAGCGTACCAGAAGTGAGACTTAAAAATTATGTTTGATTTTTGATAAGGCTGTGAATAAGCACTAATGAGATACTTTATACTATGAAATAATCTAGTCCAATGAGTCATTACTTTCGGAGAGTGAATAGCTGAAGTCGGTCTCCCGAATGCAAACTTTATTCAAAATGAAAATTTTCCACATAAGTGTTTAAATTATAACAACAGAATATGTTTGTGCTTCTGTTTTTAACTGTCTACACTTTCCCGCTGTCAATAATGTCAAATAAACTAATAGATTTTGTTTAGCCCGTATATAGGATAATCAACAAACAATTTGACAACATGATATTTGGTAGCCTAATTGATAACTTATTGAACAAAGCTACAACAGCAATACACTGAACCATCCAAAATAACACCATCGACTCCACTTTAAAACGCGTTTAAAAATACAGCATACTGAGTTAACACATTTCTGAAGCATTTCATCAAAGAAGTAAGAGCTTTTTGAAATAGTTCATACGCTCAACTAGTTGCATGATAATAATCCGTTCACACTTGTCTTTGCTTTTCTATTCATGAAAAGTTTCCCAGAAACGTAGACTTATTCACACCGTCAGATGGAAAACGTGAATAGTAATTGTTCACGGATACACTTAGAATTAGTTTTACTTACCTTTTCCACTGACTCCGGTAAAATCTCTGGTATCAATAGTTTTGACAAACCGAATAGTCCAGAATAATGAGTACTGGGTATCCAAGATACTTTATGCTACAAATAAATATTAACTTTATATTATCATTTACATTAAAAATTAACGTATTTTAATTAGCATCTTTTATTAAATTCAATGACGATTCATTATAATAGTATTTTTTCCTATTCATATTCGTGGGTTTAATTGAAAGTTAGTTGTAGAGATGAAATTAAATAATTAAGCATCATATATGAAACATCACAAAAGGCTAAATTATGTCATATTGATTACATCAATATTTATACGATGTAATAATAATTCCATTAACTGCATAAACTTCTAACTATAGTGTTAAGTGATATGATATTTACAAAATATTTGTGTAAATTACCATATAAGCTAACTTTAAACATAAATTTGTTCACAATAATGATTTTTTTTATTTCTAATTCATACAGAAAAAAGTCTGCGGTTACGTTCCCATTACCGATTATCTGGAAGTTGATTCTTTCCATTATATCATAGAATAATAATTGAAGAAAAGACCTGTTATATTTATGCAACCATTTTAGGCTTCTAAAATTTTCGGTTAACAATTACTTTTAGCGATGAAGATAATTTGTTTTCTTCCATCAGATCAGGAAATGATCTAATGGATTTTATTCAGTAATTAAGAAGAAAATATTAGCAACATTGGCATTTAAACCAAATTTTCATCTTTATAGAAGCTTTAATATATGCTGTGAATGAATCTATGTAACATGAATTGGTTAATTTTTTTTACTGAACTGAGACGAATCAGTCATTATTCATTATTTTATAATTCTGCTATTACTGATAAATACTTTTGACAATTTCTATCCTATTCTACTGTTCATAACACTTTGTATCTGTATGAAATAATTTCATTTGATCTTTTTTGAACCATACCATCTATGTATGAATGTTACTTTTGGTTTCTGGAAACTATGCGGGTATAATGTTAAACCAGGCACTAGTTGGATGGAGGCTCAAGTATATTACATAGGGATCAAAGAATTTTGTATTTAGTTTATCCTAATTCTTTTTGCTCACAAATTTAATGATCTAGGGAATGATTACTTATAGATCTGTAAATGAATAAATGCTGAAGGAATTTTCTAGAATGTTATCAAATCAATAAGTAGTTCGTAGAACTAATGGATTCGGTAGATACTCTATTGGCAATGAAAGGAGGATATTTTTCATACGCATTATTTCAGCTAAGAAACTCGGTGAAAGTATATAGATCTCAATCGCTGAGATGATCTTAAATGTAAATTTGGTATATGACATTTACCATATATTCGACTTAACTTCGGAGAACTATTCATTCAAATTCTAGGAAATAGTCAAGCAATTTAAATGTGTGAATGTTTTGAGGAATTTTATGTGACTCCTAAATTTCATAGAAAAGTACTATGACGGTTAACATCACTATCACTTAAGAGTTATATATAACGTTAATTTAAGTACTTCGTGAAGTTTTCTTGTAAGGGTTACAATTTACTGATTACTTGATTTCATAACTTTGCACTTCAATGTATCATTCATACAAATTACCCCTAAATAATTCATTTATTGCTGTTCAGAATGTAATAAGTAAAAGATATCATCTATATGGATATTCCGGGCGTAATCTGTTCATTTGATTACGAAATGCGTAAATTTTTGAAATAAAAAACTGAGATTTGACTATTACTTAAAGTTTCTATTTCATCTCATTCTACTGGAATCAAGCGTAATCACACTTGGTTTTCAAATTGCCCACTAAAGACGTTGAAACTAAAGGCTGCGATGCGATTAATGTAAAGGAATAAAGCTGACACTAGTGATCTATCAATAGACTATATATATTTAAATGAAAATTCAACCGAGTAGGGTTAAACTATGCCACAAATTCATTGCATTTTGTTATTATCATTTTCCATTGTTATTCTATAGGGTTGATTTCTCACATATTCTCAAGTTGAACAAATCTGTTTTTTTATTTTCTTGTCGTTCGGTGATATTTTGTGGGGATTTTTTTCTAATAAAAAACAAACTGTTTGATCAGAGACGGTTATAATGCATGGCTAAAATTTAAATATTTATCTTGATGAAACTAGTCAAAAATAAATACTTATATATTTTCGAAGGTCTTTCTTATCGCAAATTTAAGTGGGAAAGCATTGAAAATTGAACGAGCTCTGATACGGCTTAATGGTAAACCTGAACATGGGAAATGGAATCCTATTTAAGGTTTCATTGTGGTAAACTATAAATAAGTACAAAATAATAAAAACATTTCTTCACTGATAATCGAACATTGTTTGTCCGGAGATTTTTAATATGAATTTCAACATAGTTTTCACTAATTAATAGCATGAAATTTATTTACTTTAAAATCGGTTGAAGATTAGTTGGCAAACATGGAATAGAGCATGTAGAATGATGAGAATTGTTTTGATAAGGTATATTTCTTAAACTTTATATATAATCCTTCATAAAAATGGAGACTGCATTTTTAATGCGTTTAGTCATCTCATTACTAGTAAAGGCTTTGTTCATCTGTTTGCTGATATTCAGGATTGAATTCTGACTACTTATTCTCTATATGAACTCAACCGTTCATGTGAAAACGTATTTGATTTTGAACCGAATAATACTGTGTTCTAATTTTGATATATATATATATATATATATATATATATATATATATATATATATATATATATATATATATAAGAAAGCCACCACTTACCAAATATAGCTCGAGTCGATAAAAAAAGACATCGAAATTCGGAATATTCCATGTAACGAATAGAGTTGAAAGACTTTTAGAGGCATGATAGTCACATATTAAATGTAAATTAATGTGTCTGATATAACAACCACTACTTTTACTAAAATTGTCGATGAATGATTCATTATTGCTTTCGCTAACAGAATGTTGCATTTCATTGTATGTTAATGTTGACTTTATAGTTGTTGTTCTAGCAAATTCAGGAAAATCAACCGATTTTTCCCAGCTTCTTTGAAGCAATATACTTTTAATTAATGTAACAAGTCCACGAGCAGCTTGTGCACCTCCAATAACAAGCGAGACGTCTATTGTGATAATATTTCTCTATGAAAAGAATCAAAAAATATTTAAAATATCAATCACTTGATCATAGCTGTAATGCATTTTCAATGAGGACAAAGATACCTAGTGTTATAATGTCAAACTTTCGTGGACGCATTTGTATGACGTAAAGTTAACCACTGATATTCAGTTTGTTTTCAAATGCAAAGAAACAAATTATCTGTATTAACTTTTAAGTATATTTGAAAACTAAGTTCGGTATACTGAAAAGTACATCCGAACATTTTGTATATAGTGCATCGTCTGTTCATCCTGCAATACACTAACTGTAAAGTAGTGTGTAAACACCAATTCAAATATTTATCAGCCACGTCGTGTTGGCTCCAGCAATTGGGAAGGTTTAATATATTTATTCTAAAGAAGGTTCAGCTTAACATCCTTCATAAGAGAACATTAATTTCAGTTGCTACATAAATAAGCATCATGGATATTTACAAAAGTAAATTCGTAAGTAAACAGCTAAAACAAAGATTATCGTTTTAGGATTGGAGAGATTTTTCAGTTTCATTGGAATCGGGAATCGATCAATGTTAGACCCTAGGCCGAATGTCCTGGGTTCGTCTCCCGTCGTGGATGCGCAAACCTGATGAGTCTCATGCCAGGATGAAATGGCCGTCCAGTGCTTTTAGGTTTCTAATGGTGGTCATTTACTCTTCGTGTTCTCTGAAATCCTAATCAACTGGATTCTTCAACACCTCTACCTTTGTCTTTCTAAACTTATCTCACTGAATCATACTTCTCGAATAATATCTTCAAATCTTAATCTTCTCCATTAGCAGTAATTCTTCTACAATCTCTACCACCATGGGATTTGAACTGACAACTGCTTCTCTGTGCTAACGTGGTATGACAACCTGAACCGATGTACTTACGTACGAAGTTCTACGTTGTACCCGACCGACTGAATGGTGGTCTTACTTCGATAGAATAATGATTTCAATAAAAAACAAATTCGTAAGTTCATAAGAACAAGAAAGTTAGCAGTAAATATCCTCGTTTGTACTCGGATCAGTTTTAGAAAGTCAGGGAGAATATAATATCATCAACGGTAAAGCTTTCATGGATGCTACTCAGTGATGCCAGAATAATAAAAACCAAAACTAATGTACAGCACGAATTATACCTATTGTAGTTTGAAATAATTTCTGTCACTTGAAGTCAGCAAGACTATTTTTTTTTGGTTTTGGTAAAATCCAAACGAAATAAACAATGTTGTATTGTTAGCGTTAACTACATTTATAAAGTAGATATCAAGTTATTGTTAAAGCTTAACTGTTTCCTGACTAAACTATCTTGTATTATACTATAAAAAAATTGTTTAAATTTATAAACTTTTATTAAAATGACTAAAAATTTTTATTTTTGCAGATTGTATACAATTTTTTGATAAAACCATACCTAGGAAAGTTTAAAAAATATTATTCTAGCATTCATGAATCGGTGTTGTATATTGTGAACAATCCGATGAAACATTACAATAACAAAACTTCCCTACCCTTTGTCTGTTAAAAAAAATAACTGCATAGATTTACACATTTTTAGTTTGTTTTTATCACTGTCAACTACACTATGCATATTTGAACTTCGTCTGATCATTTATATTTGTCAGAAATGTCGACTTATTTACTTTGATTTTAGGTGTGTATGCATTCTATGTTCAAATTACTTGATGTGTCGACTATGTAAAAAAAATAAACCAAAATAAATGATTTTTTTTGACAAATTTATTTAACCGAATAAGTTGATCATTACTGTGGTGTGAAAGGATTTGCTGAAAAAAAAGAGACTAGTTATGATAATATTTGTGTAGAACTGGATGTTTTCATTTGATATAATCGTGAACAAAAACAATAGTGTCAAATTTTTCAATACAATTAACCATAAAGTAGTTTTCTTTTTTATTTCAGTCGGGTTTACATTAAAAATAAAATAACTTATCTAAAGAGGAATATAAACAAAGTTGGATATTTGTAAACGAACTATAGGATGTTTTATACTTTGTTTTTATTCAAGCAAACACATTGTTATTTAAATACACAAACTTCTCAGTTAACAGTAACCAATATCATAGTGTTAAACAATACTTTGATCGACTTCTATCAACAGTGCTGGAATGTGATCATTAGTATAATTGATAAGCTATTAAGATACATTTACAAGTTCAATAAATTGCATTCGGGAAAATTTCCTAAACTGAGAATTCGCATTAGCTAGGAGTGAATCTCACATGAACCTGATATCATTTGATGACTGCAGAATCATCTTTTTTCAAGACAGTAGAGAGCTATGTCAATGTCTACACTTTCACAAAAGCTAGTTCAACGTAACTATTTACACTACTTTTCAAAATAAACCCTAACAAAATGTTTAAAACTAAAAGATGGATAGATATTGAAATTATCTTTTGATCAATGCCCCGTGATTATATTCTCTTATACTTTAGATGAATTAACGTTCAATTATAATTAGTTCTAAAAGTTATAGCTTATCAAATGACAAATTGAAAATTGTTTACAAATTAACTTGATACTTAAATTAGTGTGAAAATCGAATAAGAAGTCATCACTCTGCCATTTTTTATCAGTGCACACAGACATTCGGAAATTTTTTCATTCATTTTAATCTATAAATTGTTTAACTTTTTTAGGTATCTTCAAATTATAGACCTATACTAATATTTTCATAGTTGTTGAAAAAGCCAACCTCTGTTCTAGTCAATAGTTAAGCTGATATAACCCATTGGGGTTTGAAGTCAAAGTTTCTGGGCACAAGTCTTGGTGTTAACACTAATATTAAGATGAAGAAACATTCGGATGACGAGTTTCAATTGAGACAAAACACATTTCATGGTTCCCATTAATAGTTAAATATCAAATATCTTTAACTGCTAAGTCATACACCATTTGTATCAGAGATAGATTTCTGAACGTAATAAATCAAGGAAATCAAAATCAGCAAAAACATTTCTTAATAACTAGAAAAAATTAAAAAATAAATCATATCAAACCTCAGTTGCATAAATTAAAATCAACTACTATGATTCATTTAACTAACTATATTACTTTAAACCATTTTTTTTATTACATGAAATCGTGTTTCTTGTGAATCTACAACATAAGTTGAATAATCCAGCTTGTGTTCATTAATTTTTAATGTTGAACATACTGAAGATAGTTGAAACAAGTTCATTTGGCATGTATACGATAAAAATAATTGTCTTTCATATATCCATAGTAAAATACAACAACAACATATCAGTAGGATATAACATGTTTGTATACGAAATCTGCGTATGATTATATAAAAATGTGACTGAATATCTTCTAGCATTGATTTATTCTTTTTCATTGGAATATGTGTTTTTTGTATAGACCATTTAATATACATGATGTCTGCTTCTTTTCAAACAAGTTGATGCTTTCTGTAATTTAGAAAAAAAATATGCTTATCAACATAGGTTGAAGGGCGGTTAGTATAGAATTGAATATATCACATGAACATTTATTAACAGTAAACAAAGATTCAATGAACTACAATCAGTTCATTTTTTTACAAACATTTCTGATTGTTTTTTTTTGTGGATCTGTGTCTTTAAAGAAAATTATTAAAAAAAATGTATACATTTATTTTTTATGGTTTATTCAAATATACAAACTGATCCAATTCACTGAACTGAACAAATTATTTGAGTGTCTAGTCTTTTGGAACAGCTGGAACATAAGAAAGATGTAGTGGAAGCATCCAGTGTTAGCTAGGTTTTATGCATTATTACCAGTTTGAAACAAAGGTCAACAATGGTGACTATCATTAGAATCCAGGATGCGCATCGCGTTTTATTTATGGCCTATCGGTTGGATGTATCTGCATTAGAGTGATGTTCAGTTCAAAACTTAAAGTCAATAACATTTACTTCAAAAGCTATCACTTTATCCACTTAATTATTGAGTCCACTGGCTTGTGCAGTGAAGTAGGGTTTCTATTTCTTTTAGACTGGTTGTTTAAATCATCCATTTGATATATTAGACTGAAGTTGCATCCTAGATTCCACTATTCATCTGTGCTTCGCAATTCTTAGAACCTAACGTTAGTATCAAGGTTATCCACACATGATGCATACATGTTAAAAATGACTAAATTATTGAAATATTAAATATCATTGGAAAGATATAAATAACCAATACAAATAAATTATTTGCATTTCAGTGTTCGGATTCAGGGTTTTCAGAACTTTATTCAATCTGTACAATATTTATCGAGAAGTTCGACATTCTATTCCATCCGATTTGTTTTTAGATACTTTCCTATAGACCACGTTATCATAGTGTAAATTGTTGGAAGTAACAATATCGCAAAAAGTAAGTAATTTACAAAAACTCTATTCTACAAACGTAATAATATTTATTCGAATAGTTCAGTATTCGTAAAACTTTTTACGATAACAATTTCAAATTTTACGTCAGATTAATAAAATTATCATTAGTTTAGTGAATAGATAATGCCACGAAAAGAATTATTCCATGAATATACTATGGCGTCAGTAGTGTTGTAAGTAAACTGTTATCTGCCAGTAACTTGACGTTTTTACAAACAAACAAACAGAAATGACATCTGAGTAAAGATTAATAAATGGTTTTATTTTTTTTCAGTACCAATGTGATAAACATTCACTTTTTTTTCTGAATATAAAAATGACAATTTGAATAAATTTCCAATGGATTTATCCAAATAACTGATACAATTTTTCACAAGTATGTGTATTTACAAAGTTTTGACAGTTGATATTATATGAGTATATGCTTTTGAAAATGACATTTAAAAAAAACTAGAAACATTAGGAAGGACATACTACTGTGGTAATACACACCTCACTAATGTATATTTTAAAGTTATGTTCAGTTTAAATGAAATATTCATGAATAATTTAGTATTATTAGTTAATTGAGTAGAAATATAATGATGTAATAAATGAACCATTGTTATTTGCCTTTCATTTTTTGCCTGTATGAAGATATATTTCTTAAAAATAGCTAGTTTTCTTAAGTAGTTGTCACTTAGTTAAATTTCAGATTGATATATAGGCAAGTGACCGCATAGTGAACAACGCCAAGTCTTTTTGTTGTGTAAATGGTTTCAAACGAAGGTTTATTTACACCATTAACTCTTCTTGACTAAAGCTTTTAATTCACATATTGTAAAAAAATTTCTTTTCGGTCTCACGAAAATCAACTCAGAGTCTTGATTAATGAATGTGATTATTTTTTTGATAAATGACTTCAACTCGAATAAAGGTAGTTCCATTCAAGTAAGATGATGATTCCATAAAAACTATTTGTCCATGCAGCTGAAGATTTGACAAGATTTAAATCGTTCGATTGTGCCAGTATTCTATCTTTGTCGCTAACATCTTTGTATATTTGTGGCTCTGGTGACAGCTAGTGCTATATTTTATGTCTGCAATCTATGATTGTAGTTCATGGTAAATTAGAAAATACTTAAGAAGAACACAGACGATCTTTATATTTACTTCTGTTATTTAAAATTAGTACCTATCATTGTTACCCAACAGACTTTATTGTTTTTGTTATGAAAACTTGTAACTGCTGCATAAAATTGATCTCCGCATTATTTTTCTTTCACGAGTTCTGATTTGTAGTCGGCAATAGTTAATTGCACGGTACTTTATTCACAACTAGGACGTGGTTACTTCAGTCATAACTATGTTTAACATTTAAGACTTTTACTAAATTTTGCGTTTGCTTAGTAAAAGCTTTTTTTATCAAAATCATGATATTGTTGTTAACTTTTCATAACTTTATCCTAATCCATTGTTCTAAAGTTTTAATTTTTTTTCTTTATCTGTAAACAAATCTCACCATGTGTTTTTATTCACTTAATGATTCTATCATTTCTTACTATTCTAATATAAAGGCAATCATACCATAAATGGATGCAAATAAATAATCACTGTTTTTATTGTACTAATTTCCATTATTCATGTCTTCATTGTGTGAACAGATAAATATGAATTCCTAACTTATCGCAAAAAAACAATCTATTAAAGTAGTATTATCATCATCGGTATAAAGTTTGCACATTTAATATTAAAACTATTGTTGTCATTTTTATAAAATAAACCTTTAATGCTAAGCATAAAAATAAAAAAAAGTAGATTTACTGAATAAATTCAAGATAATTTTAGTTCATTAAAATATCAGTTATCTATTCAAATTAATGTACAATTTTTTATTTCTTTTCTGCGTTTGTTCTTCAGAGGCTTGTTTAAGTCTCAAGGTCGACTGATCAACCTATGCTTGAAAACATAAAATCCAAAATTAGGACCTTTATCAAGTGAGTTCTGGGTATCTAACGTCCTCAACCCAGTAGTACTTGCTTGCTTTCGCCTGTTACCCCAGAACGGAGCATAGGCCGCTGACAAGCAATTCTCCAGCCTATTCTGTCTTGAGCCTTCCTTTCTAGTTGTTTTGTCTAATTGATGTTGTTCATTCTTCTGATGTCTGTCTCCACCAATTTCTCGGTGTAATGTGTGTGTTCCTTGACCTTCCTCTTTTTTTGTTGGCCTTGAGGATTCCAAGTGAGAGCTTGGTCATGTGACGCAGTTGGGTACTACTACTTTCCAGACATGATTACGGTAATAACCAAAAGTCTAGAGAAGCTAAAAGCTAATGGTTACGTAATGTAATGAGTACACGTTGATAACAAGTAAGAATAAATTAATAAAAACTTGTTTAATTGAAATAAGACTATACTAATTTAGAAACAATAATAAAAAAAAGACCTAAGCATATAATTAGTTGAAAGAAAGAAAGAGTTGAACGAAATTCTATATGGCAATGATGAATGAATATTTATCATCATCAGCCTAAAATAAGATTAATAATCTATAAGATACTTGAAATAAATATGCATGTAAGGTAAATATATTTACAACCTTGCTGTGCTATATACTGTACTGTGGTTCAATTAAAGCCAACCATGTAAGCTTAAGTAAAAAAATACCATCTATTTTTTCGTAGTCTTTATATATACACGCTGTGTATGAAAAAAAAATGCTCAATACATTAGTATGACCTGATGAAAAGTGTAAATATTGGCTGTTTAAACTCATGATTGATAAAAAGAAATATGTCTACACAAATGAAAATCCTTTGTAATCTTTTATTTGATCATGCTTTCTAAAATAGTTCAACGACTGTCACATTTATATCCCATCACAGATATCATGCTTAAATTGGTACATTTCAATTTAGCAAAGAAAAACTGTTTTAAACGTTTATTTCATTTATGTTATTACAAGTGACATTAATTTAATGGCTACTAAGCTGGCTAATGATGTTTTTGTAAATTTAACTATCATTCAAGTGTTCTTATTGTACATATAATAGTTAACGTTAAGCTAAAATCACTTTTAATCGATAAAACTTGCAATGAAAATCATATCAGCTGTAAATTTAAATTGTGGAAACGCTACATATTTTTTTAAAATTTCCATCATCTATGCTATTAGCTCAATCAATTTGCTGCAAATAAAGCGTTATAATGTTGTCAGTGATATGAATCTTTTTAGTTAATTTTCATATATATAGAATTCAATATATTCAACGACTTGATAGCCGTAATCGATAAAAATCACTAATAAAGTTTTAATTGTATCATTTTAATTCTTGTTAAGCAGTATTTTATTCAACCATATTTAAATATATATTGATTATATATTTCCATACAATAGGAAACGTGCTGGATACCTTTAAATGGTTACTTGTATGTATACATGAGACAAGAAATATACTCCAGGCAAAGGTTGAGGTCTTATGCGTGTAAATGTATGTTACATTGAATTCTCTATTGATGATTAGCTAACTGGCTTCTGAAATGTTTTCCATTCCATACAGTCAATACTTTAGATTTCCGTTTATTCTGAAATTTGAATATATAAATTTATATATACATCTCCAATTAACACGCATTCCTTCCTTATAGTTTGCTTAAAATTCATTTCATTTTATGAGTTCCTTCATTGACTGATAGGATGTATACACATCTAAACTATTATTTAATTGACTTGAATCAGCAGACAAAAAATTATTCTTTTAAATAATAAAAAAAAGAAACGTTTTAATTGCAACTCTCTCATTTTTATACATTTCTCTTCATTTTTTAAATGGCATAGATAAACATAAATACTGAAAAAAAAAATCTATCTTGATCAAATTGATTATCATTTAAAAGAGAAATATTGTTTTGGGGGGGGTTCATTTCTGAGAAACTTTTTCTGGAATCATTAAAATTGTTTTCTTCTCATGCATTCATTGCTGTTTCGACTTTTTGTAAATAAATATTTTTCACAGTAGATATTTGATGGCTTTATCTGTTACTTTCTTTTAATAAAATAATAATGAAGAGGATAATACTAATGATATGATATTCACTCGTTATTCCTTTTTTATACGAAGAGATTGTTTGGAGTAAAATAAATTGCTTCAGAATGCTGTTAGTGTTTTATAGGTTCTACAATAATAGATCAATAAAGATAACTATGAAAGCAGTGGCTTACTTGGCGAATATCACACATTGTCCAAATCATTTCTACGTAACTGCTTGCCCAAGCAAGAGAATCGAGTAACGACTAATCAAGTGAACAACTAAGATCTATACATTGATTCATTAAGTAGTAATCAGAGTCGTGTTGGTGATAAGCTACTTTAGGTAACATTCTTCTCACTCATTAGACAATACAGCAGTGAAATTGTGATTAAATACTAGTTGATAATTTATAACAATCTAATGCTGAATTCAAGGTTTTTATTGTGATAAAGAAAACATTTGTTTATGTAGTATAGAATTTCGAAACCAAATCATTGAGATAGTTTGACGAAACGAAAACTGCTTATATATATATATATATATATATATATATATATTAATTGCATACCGAAATCAATGATAAAAAAATAAGACATTTTATTAGGTATATTATATTACCAATTGAAATAGACAATAAAAAAATTAAGTATAAATATTTTATTCCAGTTCATATTTCCAGTGATTTTTTCGAACGACTTTTGCACAGGATACGTATGTATATTTGTTTATACTAGTATGCCAACCACTTTGTCTATATATATATATATATATATATATATATATATATATATATATATATATATATATATATATATATATAAATTTTTAGTTAAAAATCGGGATATTTTGATACAAATCTATACAGTTATATAAAGTAATAAATAATTTCTTCTGTGATATGAGTATATTTTGCTTTTAGTGAACGTCATTATCAGCCTTTACTGACAGTAGTCACTTATTAGGAAAAAACGATTTTCAACAAGCAATTAGTTCTAATTTAATCGAAAATAGATTATATATATATTGAGAGAGATATAGAGTATATAACTTCACTCTCAGTGGCATTTTCTTCAATGTCTTACCGGTAATATTTAGTCACCAAGTGTGAAACGGATGTAATTCCTTATAAATTAATACACTGCACTGTACAATATGCTAAGATTAATCATCGACACCATAGTAAGTAGGAATGTAATTTTCAAAAACTTGGTGTTCTACTTTTTACAAAAGTATGTCATATGGTTGCACTGTGCTTTATTAAAAATCTTAAAGGAATCACAAACGATGTGTTTAATTAGTGAATATACACATATTTTCAAAGATACAAATTACGGAAATGTTTCACGACTTTAGGTATAAACCGGACTAAGTTTACCCTGTGGTTATTTATAAATTTTGTTATTTAGTAGGAATACATTTCTTCGTTCAACAGTCTTTGTTGTGAAATCGGTTGATTTTTGGAGATAATAGTTCAATTTAAATATGTGGTTTCCGTCGCCGACTAACGTTGACATGAATATCATTGAAAATCAATTGGAACTCGAACGTTGTTACGTTCTAATTTGAAACTTTTTATTTGTGGATGAACTCAAAACTTGAGTTAGAATTTATTCATTCAATACAATAATCTTCTGATCTTTCAATTAGAGTTATAGAGATAATTGTTTGTTACACATTAAAATCACCAACCAATCATTGTTAGACCACCATTAGAAACCTGGAAGCACTGGACGGCCGTTTCATCCTGATATGGGACTCATCAGCAGTGAGCATCCGCGACTCCTGCACCTCACATTATTCGAACCCAGGACCTTGGGTCTCGCGATTAATCTCTGATCCATCGGTTTTCAGTGTTTCTCTTACATCTGTTAGTTTACAAACAAACGTTTTTATGAAATATTCTACACAACGATGTGTTATTTGACTGACAAGTCAACAAATGTTGATGTTAAAAATTTAATTTTGAAATAACCGATAATAGTAAGTTCTAAACTTATTTCATACACAATTACCTGCCTGTTCCATACTTTTTAATCTACTGATGATAAACTATAACTCTATTGTATATTATGAGGTCAACATTATCTATGTAAGTGATCAGGCCTCGAAACATAACAATACAGTTGTAAAAGAGAGTCCTTTATGTGATTTTTTGAAGTTTATTTTAAGTGTGTATACTGATATAGTATATTTGTAAAATCATTTCATCCGTCTGCCAAAACAAGTTCATTTCTATCTGTCTGTTATTTTGCTAATTAAGTGAGGAATCAACTTAGTTCACAATGGATAATTTAATTTTTATTCAGTTACGAGGGTCGTTCATTTCAAAATGTAATAAGTATAATATTAATCAAAGTGAAAATAGACTAAGGTGAACTAGTTAGGTCAATTTTAAAGAAATTATTCTTCTCCTTTTTATGAAAATTGAGCAAAACTCATAAATAATCAAATTGTTACATTGATTATTCTATTTGATTTTGAAATGTAAGTAAGTTGAAAGTCAGCTCATATCCACCATACAGTAGTGCATAAAATGTTCCAGTACGCAGGTAGAAGAGATAAGAACTGATTGGATTATTTTTATTTGATAGAAATTCGAGGAAAAACAATCATGTTTATACTTTCAGAAAACTCACAATTCCATAAACTCAGTCATAAAATGATAACCATCAGAAACCAGTATCACAAAGTCATCCTCAGAACCAGTAAACAGATCATCTAATAACATATCACTCGAATTCAAAGACTTCTGGTGGGGAGGTAGTGTTGTTCACAAATTAACACAATCCTGTGATGTTCAGTATTATTTACACTTTGCACTCAATTAACTCGGCTTAAAATAAACATCTTTAAGCTTGTTCATATAGATTGAATCTACTCAACGAATACGAAAATCAAACGACTACACTGGAAAATTTGAATTTAACTAAACACTTGATAGAAACTCAGGTAACTTTCAAGATATGGACTCTACTGATATCAAGCGATTGCACTATACTCTATGATACCAAAAGTTGAAGCGATTATTTATAGTAAAATCATTAAAATCGCTCAATCTTTAAGTTAACTTTGATGATGCTTTTGAAATCATTATTAAAAATTTTAATTAATCCATTTAGCTGAAGAAACTAATCACCAAAATGCTATTCAACCAAGCATTATTTTGCATTTCAAATAACTTTCCATAACTTATTCTTAGAACAGATTCATCTTGAATATATTGTGGAAATTGCTATTCATTCTTGATAAACAATTATTCAATGAGTTTTAATTTTTTTGAAAGTGTATCCATTTATCACAAACATATCATAAGGAAAAAGGATTTTGGTCACATATAAAATTACACTATTAAAAGTCTGACCTACTGAGTAGTTTAATGTTCCTCAACTAATAATTAGGCTGAAAACTAGACCATCAGTACTTCTCGGTTTCAGTTACTAGTTGTTTTTAAACTTCGGTTGTTCGGCTTTTCTACTCAACAATTTAATAAAAATATTTTTTTAAATATCTAAAACATATCAACAGCATCGATTTTAATTTCAGAAAGAGTAAAGAAAGATTATCATTTTTCCGCAAAATGTCGATCACGTTAGAAGACAAGCCCTCATTTGGAATCGTGAAGTCCAAGGAACACATTATGCCAAGAAATGGAGACAGACATGTAAAGGATGAACAACGACTGTATAGAACTAGAATGCTGGTTGGCGACCTATGCTCCATCGGGGGTTATAGGCGTAAGTAAGTAAAGTAAAACTATCAATCAGATTACACATTTAGAAAAAAAAACGATAATCTCGGTTAGGCTATGTTCCAGGTATATGATGTTATCATGTGTAATACTAGTCTGCCCAAGTATCTATCCGGAAAAGCAATAGTGAAAATTCTTTTGGTTTAAATTATTATAACCAAACTGATGAAGTACAACTCTACAATGTTTAACCTAATTCAATCTAATTACTTAAAGTAACAGATCTGTTTGTATAATTTTTAGTCAAGTCAACTATATAAATTTACATAAAAAGAATTTCAAAACATTAACAACAAAATTCATTAGTGATGTTGATTTAAATTTCTTTTTACAATGTAACAGGTTGACCTTATTTTGTATCAAAAGGAAAATCAAAGGAATATGACCTGTAAATGACCCAATTAGTTTCTGTAACTATTCTGAAATTAAAATAATGTGGTCATTTCAAATAATAATAATAATAATAATACTAAACTGTTCATTTCATTCTGCTGACAGATGTTTTTAAAACAGCCTTTGAATGATGTCGAATTTGAGTTGATTATTTCTTTATAAACTAGTACCTGAAGTATACTAACAATAAAATTTTGCGAATTAGTTATTTAAGCTTAAGAATACCATATGCTACAGAATATTTCAAATATTCATTTGTTAATCTGTGTATCGTAATTGATGAAATTAAAACACTGATAAAAAATTGGAATTACAAATCGTATTCAAAATTCATTCTCAATCCAAAATTTTAGAATCAGCTTCAGTATTGTTAAAATAAATACACGATAATTACCAACTACTTGACTACATAATCTATGCCGAGAAAGTGACGATAATAATAATAGTAATAACAATATTAAACACAGCATTAAATGTTTTAAAAACATACAAAACAGTAAGAATCTGGAGAAATAGTTTGACTTATTTTGAAATTCATATACAGTGCGTATATCTTACAATGTTTTTCAAAGCATTTTACTCACAGATCACTCTTACAATCTTTCATAGCATGATAAGCACATTATATAAAGTATTTTAAATGTTCATTTCAACTTCTATACTGAAATTCCAATCCATTTGTGTTATTTTGGAATTGTTGTTAACATTTAGAGAGAAATTAAATTTTAGCTGTATAGATTAACAACAGGGATGAATTAGTATGATCGTAACACTCGTCAATTTTAACTTTTCTGATATCATAAACAGTAAGAACCGTTTTCGCCTTCGTTAGCCTAAACATAAATTAGTTATCATTTGTCTCAGCAAAAATCAATTTATACCAATAAATATCAACAACTTTGAATACATATTTAATTGAGAAAACTTGGACAAAGGTAAATTTCGAGAAGCTTGACATTCAAATCATTTACCAATTAAAAAGTATGCTGAAATGGATCTGTTTAAAATCTGCTAAGCATCAAGAATAAATTCAAGAAGCAAGACAATCAAAATAACTTCATAAACGATGACAGAAAAAATATAACTTCACAACATAACTTCAAGGTTAGTAAAACAAATTATAAGTCAATTGTGCATAAATTCTTATAGCTCACCTTTAACTGAAAGACACTGAAAGCTTCATGAATAATCCAACTATCTTAGAGAACTAAACTTCGATAAAATACTTTCAAGATAGTGTTAAACTTTAGTATTTAAAATAAATTTATTTATTTATTAGTAAAAGTAATGAACATTTTCTTTAAGAGAATTTACTTTGACTTAAATCTTTATCAACTTTGAAGTGTACAGTTTATTATTCCTTTCACTCTTCTATAAATTACCAATCCTAATCATACAACAATGACTGACTAAACTATCTTAATTTTCTTTAGAATATCAAAAATTGTATGACAGAAGTAATAAAATCACACATGACTAATTATTTTTGATGATAAATTCTTCCCTACATCATGTAAGCAAAAATTTAGTAAATTTGATATACATAATACGACAAATTATTTATATTTCAGTTTATGCATATGAATATGTATGTTCAATGTGAAATAGAGAAATATTGACACTGATTGATTATCTGTCTTCTGGTTTATTTATTATCATTGTTTTTTTTTTGGTGTTTATCATGCAGTTTCATAATCTCCATAAATCATTTACAAATTAAATAAATATCAATATATATACATTTATAGGCTTATCTTATGAGTCAGGATGTTGTATGCGTTAAAAAAAAAATAAATGACGAAAATTGATTATCTATCTGCTTTTTTTTCAAATAGAGTTATAAAATATCATTATTATTACACATTTGAAATCATCAATCAATCATTGTTAGACCACCATTAGAAACCTGGAAACACTGGACGGACGTTTGATTGATCTGATTGACTTAGGGATTTCGCGCGACCTCCACCATTTGTCTTTGGTAGTTACTGCCTACACCCGACATGGTTGAACACCACTGGTCATGTCTTCTCACTAGAACTCCGAGAATTTCCTCACCAAGCTAGTCACTAGTAAGCACATTTTACGATTTTTCAATTAGAGTTATGGAGATAACTGTTTTTACACATTTGAAATCATTAATCAATCATTGTTAGACCACCATTAGAAACCTGGAAGCACTGGACGGCTGTTTCGTCCTGGTATAAGACTCATCAGCAGTGCGCATCTATGACTCCTGCACCTCACAGGATTTGAACCCGGGAACTATGTGTGTTGTAAAAAATTATTTTGCTAGATTATTCAACCGAAAGTATTTTTTTCCACCAACGATAGCTTATTTTTAAAATGATACCATTCATAAACAGATTGAATAAAATGTTTTTGAAAAAGTTATGAGATAGATAAATATGATTATTTACATTTTCAACATTGACGTGAATAATCCTAATCTTTAATAGGATAAATAAGTTGTACATAATACTGGAAAATCTAGGGTATTCATTTTATGCTATATGGTAGTTATCAGCTAGATCCAGATATACGTCACAGAATGAAATAGGTAATATTATTATTGTTAACGTTATTGTTTATCTCATTTCCCCTATTGACTAAATTTATTTCTACCAATAAACTGGCAAAGTCATTTGACCTACAATTCAATTCAGACAAAATTTTAAATCCTAGTCATTTATTTTACTAATAATTCTTAATTCATTTCCCTTATAGTAGAAAATGTAGTGACTTTAAACTTGTGTACGCCTTTTTAACTTGTTATTATAGATTTTGATAAGAATTTGCTTTAAAAACATTTCTTTTTGACTGTACATTTTTACGCACTCTTAATAATTCTAGGAAAGAGTAGATTCAATGTATGAATATACTGAACGATTGATCTGAACAATTTCAAGAGATATAGTATTAATCTATTAAACTAAAACCTGCAATAATTTAAAATAGTTCAAATCCATTTGAAATTTTTCTATTAGATATTGCGAATTATTAGAAGGAACAGCAACTGAGTTATTTAAAAAATCTATCAAAGCTCAAAACTTATATAATCATACCACAGAAGACATAGTGAATCTCATGTGAAGCTTACTACAGCTATAGGTTTTAACCAACTAAAATACTCAACTCATTATCTAAAGAAAAAGTTGCAGCTTATTTAAATAAGAGTTCCTAATATTCATTAATCTCACAAATTTACTTAAGATACTTAAAAAATAGATTATTGATGATATAATATAAGCATTACATTACTTAACTTTACATTAATATTTCAACTACTGATAAATAAGCTTTTATGAACTCTTCAGTCATTATCATTTGATGTGGCCCGAAGCCAGTACAATTGGCCTTAAACGCAGTTACGTTGTTAAATCTCGGAGTGATCATCGGCTTTGAAGTAGAGGCACACATAGCCGACGAGTCCGAAATAGGATGAACTGTGCGTTCTAGATTTCACTGTTAGTCACCATCTATATCTGTTTTAAAACTCTTGTCAATTAGTGACAACATTGAAGCAAATGATGTGCATATTGCCTGACTGACACTTTCAGTCATAAATATCAATGGGAAGATTCAAACAACTGATGCATACAAACTGAATTCATTTAAATCCTATTTCCATGGCTTTTGTCTTCTACTGTATTTATTAGAGATTGAGAAGGAAGGGAGGTATTTAAAACTAATTAGAACTCATGGGGACAAAGATGAAACACTGGACTAAATACAGTTTCTCTTTTCATAATACCAAGGATTGCAATTTGTTCAGATTTTTCCAGATAAAATTATTTATATTTGATTAAGAGTAAGGGAATCCTATTTTGATTACAGTACGGATTGAATCCTTTGATCAATAGTTTCTTCTAATATAGTTTATGACTTATAGAAACATGAACTATCAATCTCAATACTACACATTTCAAAGTTTTAATTTCTAATTGGTAAGAATTACTTTGTAAAAAACAATTTTTACGAAATTTACAACTAAAATTAACTTACCAATTTCCTAGGAACAATTTACATCAGAGTAATTTTAAAATTTTGATTAATTGTAATATATTTAAATATTTATTTACAATTTTTAACGATATCAATCATTGGTGGAAAGAAATTACTTAACAGACGTCTGTGATGTTTTGATTGGTGGGAAATAGTGTTTTTATTATTAGCTTCTGTTGGAGTTATCGTATTACGATTACACAGAAGGATATTGAAATATATATATATATATATATATATATATATATATATATATATATACTATTTTTAGTTTCAGTCAAGAATAAAACTAAACATATCCATCCTTGTTTATCATTATTTTCGATGAAATTATCAGTGTTTGCTACAAGTAGACGCTTCTAATATTATTCAGGATGATATTGAAAGCTGAACAAACAAATCCTTTACCTTAGCGAATGAAACAATCACTAGGGATTTTTTTATTAGTCATCGAAGCTTCCTTATAATTTCAACTCATCCTGAAAGCGTAACTGAATAAATTCTATGTGAACAAAATACAGGCTACGTAATTATCGCCTTAACAAAACCCTCCCGTTAGTGATCAAAAACAGTTTACCACTTAAGTATTTCATTAAAACCAACCACTGAAATCCGAAGAGCACTGTAGCCAAACTCTGTCGGATGTGAGGAATTCATCTACTGTAGATTGTGAGTGATGGTCATGCAGAACCGTGGACTGAATAAAGTTAGACTTATACATTACTGGATCTCGGCCCAGAACGAAAGTCCTAGGTTTGCCTTCCGATTGTGTGTTCTTTGATTGATACTGCTGAGGCAACTCTTACTATAATTAAACATGCCTCTAGTGCAGCTACTTTTTCAGTGGTTGTCTTACTTAGTGTGGTTCGTTATTTCAGTGAAATTGAGCAACCTCCACCACCTCATACTGACAATTAGGTGATTCCTTTATTAATTTTAAACATTTTTTCCTTTTCATTTTGTGTTTACCCATAATATAATTTATCTTTGGGTAAACGTCTTAGTTGACATCAGTCGTAGTTTCTCGAATTCGCTGTAAATTACTAGGTATTTCGACGTAATAGTAATTCATAAATGAATACTAACTGATATTATTCCGTTCAATGAAATACTTGTGGTATTCTAAAAGTAGTTTAATGGTTAAAGGTCACTGACAAGATGCTTTCTTATATCCTGGGGTAATCTATGCTGTTACGATCCACTTGTAAAAATCAAACAACTAACTTTTTCATGTTTGCACAAAATTAAGTAATTTCAATTTATGAAATGACTTTTTAACAAACAGGTTTATAATTACAGGTCAACTACGTATAATGTAACAATTAAAATGACACGATTCCGTAACCATTGTAGAAATCAAAACATTCTGCTACCTTCATTACAATTATCATACATTGATATAAGTAAGATACTTTTAGTTGATGCCGGTGATTTAGAAGTACATTCATGGTAGTTTTGTAATTTGTACTTCATTTGCGACCCAGACCTAACTGAGCTTCAAAAAATACCAACATATTTAATCACTGTGTATTTGCTAACTGTATCCCAGCTGAAATGTAGGTACATCGAGTTGACTAGTTGTAGCTTTGAAAAAGTACATTTCGAAAATTCCAATCATAATCGCTATCCGTAATATAACCCACTTAAAAATTCATACACTTTCGAGGTTTATTTTCAGAGAAGCACATTTATCAATAAAGACTGGTCAATCCTTTTTCACTTCTATGGGAGCATTAAATTTTGTCTACTTAAAGATTAACTTCCAAAAGTTACAGTTCCAATGGTTTAAGGCTACTTATAAGTAATACATTTGCATATCATTGTGTGTCAACAATGTCTAGTCAGATATTTTTTGACATCACTTTTCACAAGCTGTATCTCTTTAAACTTACTGTAAATTTATACTTCGTGGTTTGTTTTCAATAATGGAATTTAGGATTTTTTTTGGTATTGTATTCTTGAAAAAAAAAATACTATTAACTAATATAAATAGTCGGCATTTTTTTGTATCTTTGTAAGGCTACGCAAAATATTAACTAATCTGTTTTAAAAAAATGAATTTTTAGATGTTTTCAATTGATATGTCAAAACTCAAACTCGCTTGTCACTCTCCTGTTTTTCTTCTGTCTTCCTTATGTTAAATATTCTGGAAGTTGATCGAATCTGTCGAACATGTATATCTAAAAACATTTAAAATGATTTCAAATTTTTAACCTGATACTTTAAATCAGATAACTTATTAAGTTGCATTTCAACAGGTAATTCACACGTTCAAATATCATTCTATCGGCTTCAATGTAGGCACTGATATAGTTTCATTAGTATTTGACGATGTTAGTGGATTTTTAATAAAGTGCATATTAGCTAGTACTCGATTACCGAATTGTTAGTTTCAATCTCTTTCTTTTCAGTGATTTTTAGTTACTTGGGTTTTATTTCCAAGTTTATTTCAGAATGATCTTTGTGATTTCGCCTGAAAACACTGTCTATAAATCTATGACATGTGTATCAAACACTAGTGTCTAAAATTAGGTATGCTTCAGAAGTTATTTAAACACACAGTTTATAATGGCCGTTTATTATTTTGTGATCCTGCTGTTTTAGAGTTAAAACAACCGAATGAGGACTACCCAGGGAAAGGTAAAATTAAATGGTTATGTTTCAATGTAAAACCACTTATCGGTAAAACTACTTTGTACTGTGTACTAATACGTTGAGCCATCATGGCTTGTCCTAGCCATCGAACAAATTAATCAGTCCCCATTCTTCTCAAGTTACCATTCACACATATTTTGACCTTGTCAAGTAAACGCTTAAAATCTTGCTCGTTGTTTGTAAATGAGTGCGTATGCACATTATTTGCTTCGCTTATCATATATTTAGCTCATCATTTTGTCTGACTGTCATGCTTTATCATATTGAATTAGCTCATTCTCCTTCCCTACTTCGCTTCACTTTTCCTTAGCACCTTTTATTCTCTAGTCTGTCTTCGTGAACTACTGCATGAAATAAACTGATCAAACTGAATCTGTATTTGGCTTCTAATTAACGCTGTCGAACAAATAGGCTGATGAAAAATATAGTTCATAGAATATTCAGTTATTTTTGCAAACTGGAGTCATATTCCGGGGCTTCCAAACCTTTTACCATTTTACATAGTATATAATTGCTTCCCTGGAATTCTATGCAAAGATGTAAAGTTATTACGCTTATTGTCAACAAAGTTTACAAAAAAAGTTCACTACTTTACACTGTTAGTTTTATTCTCAAAGGAAAAAGTACTTTTACTTCGAATTTCAAAATTTCAAACTACGAATAATAAAAGTGAAAAGAAGTTGCTTTGTTTGGTATATTGAACATCACTCTGTAATTTGAGAAGGGAAATTTTTTTGTCATTTGTAAACAAGAATTAATCATTAGATTGAAAATTAATACAGATGTTTTGGTTATTCTCATTACTTGAAGAAACTAAACATAACAGTGTTTATCGGAACTAATCACTTTGAAATAACTTTTCTTTGTGAACATATTTCAACGAGGGAACCAATGTGAACTTGAAAGTATTGTAGTACTGAGTATGTTTCATTCCAGTTTAGATTCCTCGATCATGTCGCACAAACGCAAAACTCTACATGATAACAAAAAGATTATGATCACGTTTCATGTCGTGCTGCATATTACTAAATGAATACATATAAAATAAGACCATTTTAATTATCTAAATGATGTAACCTTTACTTATTCTGACCGCTCAGTTAGAGACTCACTAATGACTTGATCGATTCTCCGCATCGCTGCTTCACATTATATAATTTTTTTAAAATTCCGTCTTAAATCTGATCGTTAGTTTAGTTATTCTCATTGTGAACTGACAAACAGTAACAGTTGTTAAACTGTCATATTACAATCTACCTTCCAATGAAACTGATTTCCAAAACCCATTTCGATATAGCATTCGAACAATGTTCAAATTCTTTATACTTGGTCTAATCAACTATACTACTGTGATAACATATTCACTCGCAGAGTTGATAATTATTCTCTCTGTATAATAATGTAATCTTTTAGTTTAAAATCTCGTCTAATCACTCGCAAAGTAAGAAAACACAAGTAATGCAGTGTAAATATTTAAGAGATAAAGTTAACAAATACAGTCAACAAACTTTTATGTTATCTTTTTATCAAAAAATGTACACGAATAAGTTTTTCACATTAATATTTATTTCCTGTAAACCGTTTCATACATCGTTTCACAAAAATGTAGTTTTCTTCTATAACGTTTTATTTTTATTGCTTATTCATATATAGTAAATAATCAAACTAATGAGATTCTACTTTTCTGTTAGCTTTCAGCATAGTTAGTTCTTATAAAATACAAAATTTCAATGGAACTATTAATGTACCTAGTCATAACTAGCTTTTGCATATAAATGACTATGACGACATATTCCACGAATAGTGTTGCATTATTCGGTTTCAGTCAGTCAAAGTAAACAAAGTAAACTTCGTGCATAAGTACATCAGTCCAGTTTGCCATACCACATTCACACAGAGGCGCAATGGTCACTTCAAATCCGATAGTAGTAGAGGTAGTAAAGTATTAGCATTAATCGGACAGATTGGGGTTCGAAGATTTTATTCAAGAAGTAGAATCTAGTGAAATAAACTTATAAGGAAAAAGATAAAGGTGATGACGAATTCAGAATATTATAAGTTCAGAGAACACAAAGAATGAATGCATTGCAAATGGGCCCCAACCAAGTAGTCGACACCTACCGACATGACTCAGTCCACTTGTCAGTGACTTCATGGATTTGTGATGTGTTTTGGTTTAGCTTCGCCTAGCTTTCGTCCAACCTAAACCTACACCGCAAAACATAGCTCGGCGAAGCAGTTGGTTATTGGGCATACGTAACACATGACTCAATCACCTCAACTGATGAAGTTTCAATATTTCATCTATTGACCTGTCATCCTTACCTAACACCCGTTTCCTAACAAATATATCGTTTACTCGATAGTCCCTAGATGTACGAGCAATTCTTCAGAGATACCTATGATCAAAAACAAGCAAACTAAGAATATCTACTCTGACTGGCCATGTTTCACAGCGATAAAGTAGGACGGAGCGAACTGCTGCACAGTACACTCGTTCTTTGGTTAGAATACGGATATCTCGCCTACACCATAAGTGACGCAGGTTGGCAAAAGCCAATCGAGCCTTCTGTATCCGTGCTGAGACTTCGTCAGCATGGATCGATTTCTGTTTATTACAATTCGAAGCGTATTCTGTGGATTTTTAATAAAATTGGTAACAACTACTCTAACTGTAAAACTACGTGACATGGATTCGAACTACGAAAGAATGCTTAAAAGAATTGATGATAAACTATTCACAATGAAAATATAAATAAAGCTACAGGGATATTATATCACTAAACAACTATCTTTTTATCTAGCACAGTACTCATCATCAATGCCCATGCCCGAACTAATAAGATCAGATTGAGGATCTTTAATAGTCACAATTAGAAAGATATCTTTAATCTACTAGGCTGAAGTAAAATGGTCGAATTAAAGTAGTGAGAGTGCTTTGTTTAGGAGTCTCAAAAACAAGACAACAGTTCATTCTTCTCAAATTTTTATGGATACTTCAAACGACATCATTTTTAGTCGAAAATCTAATGAAATTTTTTTGCAAAACAACAAAATGGAGTCAGATTAGCTTGAATTTCATATACTATTTAGTTCGAAACACACTTATAAACTATTATTATAATGCTTAAGTTTATTTCAAATATTTAATTCAAAAAATAGCCGCCTCAGTAGTATTTTATCTTCTTTTCAATATATTACTACTAATATATATATTGTATAAATTTTAAGTAATTTATTCAATATTGGAAAATTACCAATTAAAAAAAAACATTTAATGTTTTACAATTAGAAGACTAACTTTATCGTTATGGAAACCATAATGGAAACAATTAATGAAACCAGTTAATTTGTAGCTTAAAACCATATTTTTTATTCTAAACTACAAAAAAAAACAAATTGAAATTATATTCTATTTTTTTTAATCAAATTACCAAAATATAAGCAAGTTTATCTATTCGGATTGTTTATTAATCTGTACATACTTGTTTGTAATATAAAAAAAAAGCTGCATTAAAACAATTTTTGTATCAAATGATATTCGGTGGAAATATTTTCAAACAGCTTTGGGACATTGAAATAATATGTGATCACTGATTATGATTTTTCTGATTGGTTGATAAGCAAATATAAGATCAAGAAACAGATCAAAAGCGGAATACAATAAAAATAAAGGTGCAGACAACGACAGGTTTAAGGTCAATAACAACCAGTCAACTTCGAGGTTAACAGAACAAGCTATGGATTATACGTGGAGAAACTCGAACAATTCACTTCTATCTGAAGTTTGTGTTGATGATGTTGTTCAGAAGAACAACGACAGCTCCACAAGCAAAACATCCAGCCCACAGAACGAAACTTCACCAAAAATAAATTATTTCCATGTGCTTATAAGTCGTAATTGTCATCGAGTGATATATTGTTTGAATACCAAAGAAAATCAAGAAACATTGAACATATTTTTCATCTTACGAATATTCGCTTACTCATAACTTCTCCATGATTCCAAACCAAAATCATCAAACCCCAGAGAGACTGTGTTATCTTCAGATGACTGAAACATAACCGGTAGAGTTCAGCCATATAAGAAATAAGAATGGTGAATACTTCAAGTGGATTGAGGCTGAAGTAAGTTAATGGTAATGCCTTTATAACAATGGGTGATATAGGTTCAAATCATACAGAAAACATTGGTTTTTCATAGCTAGATATTTCTCATTGACTCATGCCAACCAACAAGTAACGCAGGTTCAAGGCTGCCTATTCAAACAGCAAACATCAAAAACAAAATGAATTACAGCGTCAAATTATTTACATTAGTCAATGAATTCGATTAGAACTAAAGACTAAGGAAAGCGATATTCATTACAAATGATCTAGATAATCTCAACAAGAGCAGTTCTATCTGTGGAATCGATTTAAGATCCCCATATATTGATTTATTATTCTTTAAACAATTTCCACATCATTATAAACCTTGTCAATACATTAATTCTACAGATTTATCTCTATTTCTCCTTGATAAACATTTTGTAATCTAAGACAATATAATTTTTAATGACTACAGTGTCTACTAAGAATAATTTTGGGAAAAAACACAATAAAAAATATTTCCTATTCTGTCTTATTTATAAGTTTTACGAAAGAGAAATTTGAATTTTATTCAAGTATTAGAAACAGCAGTCGACATCTATCAACTCTGGATTTTCAAACATAAAGGGTCAAGTCGATTCTACCTAAGCTACATAGTCGGCATTTAAAGGGAGAACCTTTGTAAATTTAACCACTTTATAATGTGGTGCAATCCTTGACTTTCTTAATCGTTTAGTTTCTACCTATCTCTCAACTTAACCTACTTTACATTGATACAATGTGAAGGAGTTTCTAAACAAGGATAGAGTATATAAACAGAGCGTTTCGGTTCATGCAACCTCTCAAACTGAGTCTAGTTTTTCATAAAGAGTTATTATATTTTTAGTAAAATTCTCGACAAAAATCACTTTAGAAATTGAACATTGTACAATTTAAACAGTTAGATTTGGCAAATAAATAAACAGATAATTTTTGTTTTACATTTTCCTTCACTTTTCTTACTGATTGATTTTTTAGTTTGAGCATACTAAGTCACTGATTGATTCATCTTGATTATGTTTAGATGTATTCTTCCTGCTACTGCTGCAAAAAAACATAAATGTTGACATTACATATATATATATATATATATATATATATATATATTATATACATAAATGTATAATACGCATATCCTGGATTATTTACAATAAGTGTATTAGTAACATCTTACTCTTTCTTTTTAGATAGATTCACAATCAAATCCAATTTTATACATTCTATTTACATTATTAACTTATTTTTTTAAATTCTGTTTAAAAAGAAAGAAAAAAAAATGTATGATAAAATAATATTAGAATATTATAATTTTATGTCCAAACTGATTTCCTTAGAATTTATTTTGTAAATAACAGGTTACCGGAAACCAGAAAGTAGAACAATACCGGGTTTTATACAATTGGTAATAGTGGTATCAGTTGTGGAAAAAGAATTTCATAGTATGATAAACTTGTGTGTATGTATAGTGTGTACATATCGGTAAATATACGTACATACAGATGTATATATATATATATATATATATATATATATATATACCTGTGTATGAACGTATTTTACTATCTATGGTTTTTATAGTATGGTTTGGGACATTCTGTATATTTGTGAATAAATTACTATCTGTATGTATACACTCACAAACTGTTCACGTATGCATACATTTATATATATATATCCGGAATTATATATGGAAGGATTTTATTGTCACACACACCAACGTGACTATTACCTCCTGATGAAGAAAAAAAAAATTAATTTTTTCTAAAAAAATTTCTTTTCTGCTCTAAATTTTCAATCTTAAATGTAATAAGCTTTTTTTATAAGAAATTTTTTTAACTATTACTAAGCCATTGTTACCCAAAAAAAAAATAGACTGATCAAAGTTCAGTCATAACTATTAACAGTTAAAAAAAACATAAATCTTTGTGAATGATAAATATTTTGCCTGTTAAATTACTTAATTGTAGATTCACCGACATTTGAAGCTATTGATGATGGATTTCATTCTCAAATGTGGACATTGACACTGTGATGAGATAGATGTATTCAGCAATAATAACTCTCAAATAGGAAGACTCATATCGCCTAGATCCTGTTGGTAGCATAAATTCAGTGTAAGTGTAATAAAATGATTAAAACTGTTTAAGTTCTTTCTTTAAATTATTTAAAATAACAAAATGTTAGTGGTAAATAATTATGACAAATTTCTTATATTACATTACGAAAGTTTACCTTACTTACTGACTCACACCTTTTCCTTTCAATAAAGCATATGCTGCCGACAAGCATTGTCTATTCTTGGCCTTCTTTTCCAGTTTTACCCAACTGCTGTTCATTTTTTTTAATGTCTGCTTCCAATCCCTGGAGTAATGCGTTCTTTGGTCTTCAACTTTTCCTTTGACCTTCAGGATTCCAAGTAAGGGCTTGCCTTATATTGCAGTTGAGTGCTTTCCTCAATGTGTGTCCTATCCATCTCCTGCGCTTCTTCTTGATTTCTTCATCTGCTGGAAACTGGTTTGTTCTCTTTCAGAATAGGCAGTTGCTGATGGTGTCTGACCAACAGAAGCAAACCAGTTTTATGAAAAACTCTCACTCAAGTTGTAAACAGAATTATTAATTCAAGGTTCCTGAATTATAAGTGGGTGATCAATTTGTTATGGAGTTATTTAAGTTTTGTTACTTATCCCACGGATGTCCAACAAATGTAACATTATTGTCATTACTTTTTGGTAGGAGTTTTTAACAATGATATGAAATTTACAACTGATATTAGAAGACACTTGTATTTCGAACCAACTAATTAAACACAGAAAAAGTTTGTAGTTTACGAAATTTTCAACAAAACATTTGTCATAGTATACTTACTTACTTACTTATGCCTGTTAGCCCCAATCGAGCATAGGCCGCCCACCAGTTTTCTCCAACCAACTCTGTCCTGGGCTTCCCTTTATAGTTCTTTCCAGTTTTCGTTCATTCTTTTCATGTCTTTCTCTATTTCTCGGCGTAATGTGTTCCTTAGCCTTCCTCTTTTTCTTTGACCTTGAGGGTTCCATGTGAGGTCTTGTCTTGTGACGCAGTTAGGTGCTTTTCGTAGTGTGTGTCCTATCCACTTCCACCACTTCTTCCTGATTTCCTCCTCCACTCGAATCTGGTTTGTTCTCTCCCACAGTACGTTGTTGCTGATAGTGTCTGGCCAACGAATCCGAAGTATTTTGCGTAGACAACTGTTAATAAACACTTGTATCTTCTGGATGATGCCTTACGTATTCCTCCAAGTTTCCGCTCCATACAGTAGAACACTGTCTTGACATTTGTATTGAAAATCGTGATTTTGGTTTTGGTTGAAAGTTGTCTGGAGTCCCAGATATATATATATATATATATATATATATATATATATATATATATATATATATATATATATATACCCAAACATAGATGTTGCACAATTCAGTAGACTTCTCTCTTCCATTACGTTATTTTACCAGTCACATGATATATATTTGTATATTATCAATAAAGTATGAAATAAGTAATATCATAGAAATTTATTTCACAATAATAATGATAATAATAATTAAACAGAGAAATAAAGAAAAAAAACATGAAAACTAGTAAGTTTATATTCAAAACTTACACTTACAAAACAAATAATGAAATTTAATCTTGTTTGTTTGAAGTAAACATCAGTTGTAATATGATGGAATAATAAGATCATATTTTTTTTCTGTCTAACTTGTTCTTCTTTTTACCCCTTCTGTCCCAAAATACCCTAATGAGTTATAAAACAAAACAACAGTAAGTCTCATTTATTCAGTGAAAAAAAATATCCATTTGCTTTCATCATACATTTTAATTCTGTGTTAGTTTTTAGCAAAATAATTCAAATGATTTTTTGATAGTTTATAGTCATTCGATAGAATTCAATGGGAAAAAATCAACACCGCATAGAATAGATTTTTTTTTATTCTGTAGATGGCCTTTACTCAAGTAAATGTGGATTAACCGAACGTTTCACTGTTCACATAGCACACAATACTCTATGCATAATTTCTGTAATTTCCCCTTAGTGTTTATTTTTGCATTCCTAGTCGAATTTGAATTTATACTGTTCATTCCCGTGTAGTTTATCTTAATACTCGTTACCATAGTCAGATGTAGTCATCATTAGTCGTGCTTTTAATCAAACTGTATATCCTAAAAATCTAAGAAACGTTAGCTTTTCTAATTATTCATGTTAAATGTTGAAAATGTCGGTGATATCAACCAATTCACGAGTTTTTATTGAGTCAATATTATTTGATAAGAGTTATCATTCTTTATTAATGTGACGTGATCTTAATAGTAAATGTACCACTGAAGCGAGTACCTGATAGACTGTTAGCATAAATTAATTTTACTTATGCTGACATTATTTAAATCTCAAGTTAATTCGATAGGAAAATATCATTGATTGATCTAAGCAATAAGACTGTGAGTGCAGAATAGGTGACTACCGATCAAAGTTCTGGCGATAAACATACATATTTCAAAATAACTTGAAAAAAAAACTAATCGCTACTAGCAAATCAACATGAAGAAACATTGGAGAGAATCAGTAGAAAGCCTTTTACCTACAAATTGTCCTATTTGATACATTTTCAGTAAACGGATGCTGTTCTCGCGTTAGGAATTTGCATCATCTCCTACTGATCAGTCAGTATTAAAATCTCATTTCGATTGGTACTTGACTATGGACCAAATATCGCAGTATTAACGTCTCTAATTGCAACAGAGGATAAAAACATGAAATATCAGATTTCTGTTTTACACAATATTATTTATGAAATCTCACAATTTTAGGGAACTTTGACTGATGCAGAAAAGTTTTATTGTCATTAAAATATTGATTAGTCATTGATATCTTTTAACTCATGTTATTGATTCTTCGCGAATGGTTATTACTTTTACTCAAAATGTATGTGTGGTATGTTTTTAACTTTTCCAGATGTCTTAATAAGTGGAATGAATTACTATGCCTTTTGATTTCTAATCATCGATTGATTAAAAATTTATAAAATCTATTCGCGTTATATATATATATATATATATATATATATATATATATATATATATATATTTAGAAAATTAAACAATTAACCTACTCTATCGTTCTTTTCAATCATCTGGTAAAAATAAACTCTTCTTCCCATAAACTGAATGAACGAAAAGCAATTATTAATGAATGAATGATACTCAGTACGCACATTATTAGCTATTTGACTAGCCGAACTGAATAGTAGTTAGTAGTTTAAAATATTTAAATAGAATAAATGTTAAGCACGCTAAATAATCATTAATTAATTGTGTACAGACAGGCACATATGAATATCTCATTAAAATGTGAAAGTATTTATTTCTTTTCTACCTACTTCTTCAGTGTAATGTTCATAATAAAAATTATTCATTGTTCAATTTCATTTGTATCAACAATGTCTAGTAGCATAATTAAAATAAAGAAGTGTTATTTGAATAATTGATAAGTTTATGTTGCATTACAAATAATTTTTGAATAAATGATTTTGTTTTTTTTTTGTTTTTAGTAGATAAGAAAGAAAACAATAAAAACTTTCTCGAATTGTCTTCTAAAATAATTAGTTATTCATAAAAAAAATTTTTTCTAATTCCCAAAGTAATAAGACCAGAAAGTTATTCTTTGCAATTTCTGGATTTCAATGTATTTGGATTTGTAGAACCTAACTACTTTCTCATACAAAGATTAACCATTGCAATATGATCATTGATATGGAAATGATTATGCTTTAGATTAGTCCGATGAATGTAAAAAAATGTAGTTTATCTTTAAAAGGTAGACACATAGATAGAATAGATTACAAGGTTAAGTGCCACGTTTCATAAAAATATTAGAGTTTACCTAATACATTGAATGACGCATAAAATAGGCTAAGTAGACGTTTGCATTTTTTATATGAGCAACCATGTTGAAATGTTTAATTCACGATTTTATTGCCCTACCTTGCGACCCTATCACTTATGCTGATTTATTGTTTATATGTCATACGTTTTAATTCGATTATTATTTTTACTCGAAGTGCTTTATGTTAAATACTTTATTCATTGTTTATCAAATGTTGTTATAATTTAGTTATATACAAGAATGAAGGGTTTAGGTTAGGTTAGGTTATGTAGATTAGTGAAATTGTGTATGCCCCTAACCAATATAGTATTTGTTGGCCTAATTTGAAATTTCTTAAAACTGAACTGAGTAATCGAGAACTTAGGTCGCATAGTTTTACTAGTCACTCACTATATATGTATACTAACCTGTGATTCGATTGGTAGTCGTTTTATTTAGGGTCATACTTATCGCTCAATAATGCGACATAAGTAACTGATGACAATTATAATTTAGGTGCTATGACGGAGATTCTTTGGAGGACGTTAACACCTTTACATATCTAAGCAGCATCATCGACACTCAAGGTGGATCCGATGCAGATGTGAGGGTGCGGATTGGCAAAGAAAGGACTGCATTTCTACAAGTGAAAAATATCTGGAACTCCAAACAAATTTCAACCAAAACCAAAATCACGATTTTCAATACAAATGTCAAGACAGTGTTCTACTGTATGGAGCGGAAACTTGGAGAACTACCAAAGCCATCATCCAGAAGATACAAGCATTGATTAACAGTTGTCTACGCAAAATACTTCGGATTCGTTGGCCAGACACGATCAGCAACAACGTACTGTGGGAGAGAACAAACCAGATTCAAGTGGAGGCGGAAATCAGGAAGAAGTGGATAGGACACACACTACGAAAAGCACCTAACTGCTTCACAAGACAAGCCCTCACATGGAACCATCAAGGCAAAAGGAAAAGAGGAAGGCTAAGGAGCACATTACGCCGAGAAATAGAGAAAGACATGAGAAGAATGAACGAAAACTGGAAAGAACTATAAAGGGAAGCCCAGAACAGAGTTGGTTGGAGAAAACTGGTGGGCGGCCTATTCTCCACTGGAGGTAACAGGCGTAAGTAAGTAAGTACTATGATAAAGTATACTATCTTTACATGAAATAATCTTCATTTCGAGTTATTGTAAATATTTCCTTACAAAAAGTATGTAGTGTTTTGCTTGATTTTACACTTCCATGGCCAGTTTGTTGCTGATACTCAGGACTAAATTCACTAGGTCTTTCTTTGGCATACGTTCCATGATACTGCCTAGTTTTGTAATTTGACTGCATTTTGAGGAGTGACTAGTAAAGAAATCCAATTATTGTTATTTATTAATCAAGTGTTCCGCTTCTTGTGTCAGAAGTGATGAGGACTGAGTTTGAATCTCAGTGTGGATATCAATACTCAGATTAAGATGCATCCAGCTAGCGAGTCCAAAACAGGCAGAAACACATATGCTATTTACTGTTTAAATTAAAACTAAGTTACCAAATAAACGGGTAAGCATCACAAGAGATAAAAAATTCTACACATAACAAATATGCAGTTAACAAAAGGATGATTGGATTAGGCTATTTTGTCCACTACATTACTGTCATCTATTTCAAGGAATAGTATTAAGATGGAAGATTCACAGTGTTCGGGGATGTTTCACACTATGGACTGAGAGAAACAGCAAAAAACAGAAATCAGTAGGCAGTTTTTTTATTCTATGAGACTCCTTAGCGTTACATATTCATTAAATTGCCAGGAGCTGAACCTGGAGGCCTTAGTTCTCGTTACCATCGTAATGTTGTGAAACCATTGAGTTAAAATTCAGTGGTTAAAATCTTCAACCTTCAGTTAATTAGCTCTGTTACATGACAGTCATCCACTGCAACGAACCGCTACGGTTAGAAATCCCTCTTGAAGTTAGTCAATAATAAGCTGAGTTATTTTCAGGACAGGATACTTATGAACGAAACAGACATCCAGTATTCTGTGGCTTTGAAAGGTTTCCCAGTTGATATTATTCTGTAGTGTAAGTTGTCTATATAAATAATGATTAACTGAGTAGTCTTGGTTGTGAATAAAATTTTGAATATATATACATATAACTTTTTTATTTCATAATAAAATTCATTTCCATTTCAGTTAAAATCAAATTTTACAATTCCCTAATGAATTTTTAAGCTTTTACATAAAATTATTTTAAACTAGTCGACAAAAATTGTTTGGACTAACTCTTTGTTTCATAGTTTTATTGGATATAATCAAACTTACTGATAATTATAGGTAATTAAATGAATTATTCATACAAACCAGTCAAAGTGATCCTGCGTAATTTTAATTTTCTATACTTTTTACCAATAGGAAGTAAATTACTTTTTACATTTAAAGTTTATTCATAGGCAGATTCCAATTTGTGCTATGGGCAAAGTGTTTGGCACATTTTGTGATTGTTAAAGGGATGTAATTAGTACTAATTAACAGATGCTGCACAATGATACAGTTCGACTAACTAATAACAGAAACAGAATTATTGATCAAGACGCTCAACGGAAGTGATGTCACAAAACCAACTATATAATTCTCTTACGAAAGGAGATAACCTCTAGTAAGTAGTAAACAATGTATAAGTTTCCATCTCCAAAATATCACTTTCTAAAGTACTAATTGATCGAAGCTTCATATGTAACAGACGTCATTTATTTTAAATTTTAGCCTACGGTAAAAAAAAATTAATGCCTGACAGCACCATTTACGTAACTGCTTTCATCTTATTTACATGAAACTAGAGCACTTTATAATGAAGTCAATATTACAACTCCTTATTTAAAACAGATATTGATCTGACGAAAAGAATAGGTTTAGGAGAAGCTTGGAGTTAGAAGTCAGTGAATTGACAAATCGCGAACGGAACAATTTAATCGGTCGTAACTGAGAATATCTGAGAAAAGAAACCATTACCCACAAACTAACTAAACGAACTGGGGAAATAAGGCTGTAAAAAACAGCTTAAAGTTTCTATGGGCCTACCCATTAGTTAAGAGCAAATGAAATCCCGCTTAAAGTAGGAGTGTTCCAAAATAAGACCTTGTTGATCAAACTGTTTAAAGTCTATTAGTTTTTTTTCAATTATGTCTGCCATACGATTCTGCAATACCAAATTTTAGAATCTACTCCCATCATTTAAAAGGGTCATAATCTTGTTTACATCAGCATTTCTTCCCCACATACTAACATTCTTCAATGGGAAACAGTGGATTTTATTCGCATTTAACAAAGAATGAGAAGTCTAGAAACACTATTTCTTGTTTTTGAAATAGCAGAGTTAATTCTCAGGTGTAAAATGAATATTCATCTTCGATTCAAGTTATAATTATTTTATTCAAACATAAAATTCGTTTCAAATCTCAAACAATCATTACATAGAATAAAAAACATATTGTACATATAGAAAGAAAAAAATTTTTCAAATACAAATCATATCACAGCAGCATTTCATGCAACAGTTTACGATAAAAGTCCTAAATAAATTGATCTTGGATATTTTGTCTTCAATTCTGGCCACTGAACAATTATATCTACCAAACGAGTATAGTATAAAATTTTCCCAGATAATGACAACGTTTTGGTACGACAAATACTTTCAACAAAAATTATAAGAGTTGAATGAATTCTCAGTATCTGTTGATCAGAAAAAGAGAAAAGCAGCAAATAGTATATAAAAAAATGACATAAGCAAATTAGAGTTTTCTTTGACGAATATTAAATTAAACGTGAGAAGAGCTATAGTGATGTTATAAATTTTGAATTTTTTTGTGATTCTTTTAATAGACTAGTGTGGTAAAACAATAGCTCACGACAAGGTTGTCTATGCGTCGCTAATTTATTGAGTGACACATCAGTCATGAAGTTAGCAAAAGAGAAATTTAAAAAACAAAATAACAACAGCAGTAACAAAAAACAGAGTACTTTCTTAAATTTTTGATCTAATTCTGAGCTTTTGCGGTGCTACAACTTGAAGTGAAATATTTCGTGACGCTACATTTTAAAACTTCTAATGAAAAATACCCTAGTAAAATTGATATAAACTAAATAGCATCTATTACCGTATTCAAGAAATGTATTTCCAGAGTAAGGATTCTGAACTGCAACATGGCTATTCAACTGAACTCACTTGGTATGGCAACTTGAACTGATGTATGTATGTACGAAGTTCTACGTTGTAACTGACTAACTGAACTTACTAAATCAGTTTTAAGAATATAACCCAGTGCATACATTCTGTGAAAATTAGATCGATGGATACCATCAATTAAAACTTTTGGTCTTTAATAAGGTAAGAAAATTCGGACTTCTCAATTAGTTTCTAGTTGACAGTTTTGTTAGTGGGTGAATGTTTCATTGTTCAACTCCGCCTGTAGACCCTTCGAGGCTACTGCCGGTCCCAAGACCGGATAAAGGAGGAGGGTGGGGATTGGAATTGGCGACCCCACCACGGAAAAAACTAAGTTGCCAAAAAAACGCTAACAAGAAAAAATAATCCAAACAATATAAACTCTGCTCTGAGAGTTAGGTCTTTATTTAGAAAGCCGAGTTCCCTCGGAAGTCATGAGGCCGATTCCCCATCTGATAACCAGAACCCTTCCACGGTGTGGCAGCCGGGAAGTAACATCCGCCTTTATACCCATAAAAGCACACGAGACCGAATCAGTCATAATCAAATCCTTTCTACAGCTAATAACTCTCTTATTTCCTCGACCAACCCTTCTTTCGATCGTTTGTCGTCTCGCGCCGCCGAAGCAAACGGTTTCAGATCACGAAACATTATTCCTGGTCTCCTAAAACCCCGTACTAAATTACATATTGCTTTTAATGTTCAAACTACGTGCCAGATAAAGCAACAGGCTTCCTTAGCTAGAACTCTGGAATCTCGGGCGGTCAATGTATGTTGTGTCTCCGAAACGTGCATACAAGATCTGAGTAAAATCATCAATTTGATTTCACTTAGTGCAGATAGAGAAACAACACGCTTTACCCCTCGTGTTTCTAGTAGCCCTGATGCTGCTTCTCGTGACCTCGCTGGGGTAGGTTTAGTATTAAGTCCTAGGGCAGAACAAGTTTTCTAAGACTGGATGCCGGTAGACAGTCACTTATGCGCCGTCCGACAAAACGGGACGGTACGTACTCGTAAAGATAGGGACACACGCCGTTGCCTCTTCGTCATATCTACCTACGCGCACACAGACTGCATTTCGGACGAGGTGAAAGATGAGTTCTACAAAAAGACTTCCGGATCTCCTCAAAAAAGTTGGGCGCTCTGATATAGTAATAATGGCTGGTGACTTCAGTGCTTAAGTATGTAGACTAGGTGAGAAGGAAAGACACTTGGTTGGATTTTATGGTGTCGCGGATAATCGAACGGATAATGGCGACCGTCTGCTGTAGCTGTGCTCAGATAACCGCCTATTTCTACAAAACCACTAACTTCAGGCATAAGCGAAAATATCTGACCTGGTGACCCCCAAAGCCGACCCAACGATGGACCCAGTTAGATCACATCGCTATAAGCCATTAGTGGAGAGGCTCTGTTGAAGACTGTCGCCCATTCTGGAGCACTTGTTTAGACTCAGATCATGCTCTAGTGCGAGCGCGTATTTGTCTGCGTCTTACTGGATGTAAAGAAAATATGGCAAGGAAACCTCTTAGGGCTCTACTTAATAATAATAAAGCTAAGAATATATTTCAGTAACAACTAGGAAAACAGTTAGGCGATCATGTAAAAGATTCCTATCGGGAAGCAGGCTGGAATGATATCAAAAAGGCTGTGGAAACGGCAGTGATATCTGCTAGTAAGGTAAACCATAAGTCTAGGAAGAAGCCATGGATCTCAGTAGCATCTACCGAACTGATGGATGCTCGAAAACTCATTCCGCCTGGCTCTGAGTGCGATGAGTAGCGGAGTTAGCTTAGGCGCAGGCTGATAAAAAGCCTACTCAATGATCGAGAACAGTGGTGGGTAGCGAAAGTGAGAGAGATGTAAAAGGTAGCGGCAACAGGCAGTAGTAGGCAACTATTCAGACTCACCAAGGAAACAGGTATTAGTTTCATTGAGCGGTCCATTTTCTAGCTTTGCTAGAAAGAGATCAGCTAGAATTGGGCCAAGAGGTGGACCCATGGCTATACCGTCTATTTGTCTATAATAATTGTTGTTAAATACGAAATGGACGTTCATCGTACATCTTAGGAGTAATTCTTTAAGGCAATCTTCGGGCAAGCTAGTATTGATTTGTTTCTCCTTAATATATAGTTTACCAAAAGTTAATAAATCGATCTTAGGTAGAATCTGGGAACTGGACGTAATCTCATCCGAATGTTCTCAATCAGTGATTGTTTTAATTAATAAGAAAGGACAGGAGTCTTCTTGTGATAATCACAGAGGAATCAGTCGAACTAATTAAGTTTCAAAACTGTTAGTCTCGATTATCCCTAGACTTCTCATTAGAGCTCGTGAAGAGCAGACTAGAGAAAACCAGACTGGTTTCAGACCTGGACGTGGCTGTATAGATCACATCTTCACACTACGACAGGTCACTGACAAGTGAACTGAGTCATGTCGGTAGGTGTCGATTACCTGGTTGGTGTTCGCGAGATTATAGTAGTCGACGGTTAGAGACCCTGAATGACATGGCCCAAAACCGTTTGCAATGACGCAGGTGCATTTATTCATTGTGTCCTCTTAAATCCCAACCTTCGGAGTTCCTCATAACTTTATCTTTTTCTTTTTAAGATTATTTCACTAATGCTTCGACTACCTCTACTATTATGGGATTTGAATTGACAATTGCGTCTCTGTGCGAATGTGGTATGGCAACCTGGACTGATGTACTTACGTACGACGTTCTACGTTGTAACTGACTGACTGATCTAAAAAAAGCATGGACTTGTTATTCTTGAATATCTAGCTTCTAATCAGTAATATTTTGCAAACTACCTGAGATTAAGCTCTATAATTTTGAATCTACCAGGTCGTAACAAAGTTATTAAGATTCTTAAAATTGAGTTGTAAAGAAGACTAGATCCCTGTGACAGTTATCAACATTACAAATTATCATAATAAACAATAATATAGAGATTCGAGAAATAGCAAGTGTAGACCATAATAAAGTGATTTAAAGTTAATCACAATAGCATAGTTTGTTTTTAATTTAATATACAAATCCAATGTACATGGATAGAAAGTAAGTTTAAGTGCTCAGTGTAATACAGCTATTAGAAATAAAAAAAATTGTCGCTATTACGATGCGTCATAATTATTAACAGATAATACTTTACAACAATGTATTAATCTTACATTGAGTAAAAGGGCCACGAAGCATATGGGGATGCATGTCCCAGGACCATTGCACAAAATCTATTAAGTATTGAATATTTCAATGTTATTATAACAATAATATTTGAGTTTCAAGATGAATAAATAAGGATAAAACCGACAACTAAAAATCCCCTCCGTAAAAAAATACAGGTCAGTCACATATTATAAGTTTCCGTATTGCTTTTACATTAACTTACGCAGTAATTATTGGTCTATTGTCATAACAGAGATAACTGACTACACTAAGTAACCACATAGTTTGAAAGTCATAATTATGTGGAAGTTTAACATGGTCCAGACTGCCATTGATAACTCATTTAGCTGCTAACTTAAGGTAACAGTTCAGTTCTCTTTCTTTAATGATCGATTTCACTGAGTTGGTAGAAAAAATTATCAGTAGAGGTTCCCGTACATCAAAAGTAATGAACGAGAGGCGGAATAGTACGGGAGAAGTAGTGAAATTTCGTAAAAGTGATATGTAACGTTGCCCGTTTGTTGATGTCAATATCCAAAATATAAAAATGAAAATTGGATTACTTATTACTCATTGACTAATACACGCTAAACGACCCCTCATCTTATGACTTCTACGTAAATGTGACTATAGGTTGTAAGCAGTCAGTCATATCATATATAAGACAACACAGTAAGGCGATAGATTCATCAAACACGCTCAAAAACTCAGTAATATTAATTTTGTCTTTCTAATTAGTCTGTTACAAGTACAATCTAGGAAACCATGTATTAAACGTCGCCAAAGAAACTCAGTGGCTAAATGCTGTTTTTCAACCTATACATACACTTCGAAATAGGATTGAAATTAAGTACCAACTGGAGGGTACTACACATTTTTGCCTTTCATAAAGAGATTAATATGCACCAAAATCAATAGCTTATTTATACAGGTGTTTATATCTATCCTTCCAAAATTCCTGAATAAGTTGATTTGGGAACAGTGAAACTACTTTGTGAGCAGCCTTATTTTTCACGTGAAACAACCAATGAACTGATGTTTATCAAATCGACATTCTACAAAAATTGTAAATCTAGAAGGCATAAAGCGAGTGGATGTACAATTAAATACAATGCCTTAACACTGATGTAAAGATGGGAAACATCAGTCACTCATGATGAATTAGTGACTTGAGATTACTGCTCCGATTACTGATAATACTTCTACTACCTATACTACTATGGGATTTGAATTGACAATTGAGTCTCAGTGCTACTGTGGTATGGCAACCTGAACTAATTAATGTACGTAGGTACGAAGTTCTACGCTCTAAATGATTGACCTGTGATGCATATTTTTCCGATAATATTCAGTAACTAAATCTTGCCGTTAGCAATCCCAATCTCTTGACTTTATGGGAAATTCCACTAATTTTGGGGAAGCTCCCATAATGAAATTTGGAAAAGTTTTGAGGAAATACTACTAAACACCCGAAAATCTCCACTGACTGGGAAGATCGGAACATTTTAAGGGAAAACCCAGAACTTAAATAAACTTTGGGGAAAGCTGTTGAACGGCATTGAGAATACACCAAAATTTGTTACTTTGGAGAAGCCGAAAATCTCTCAAATGTATGTGAGGATTATATGCATTGAATTTATCATTACCCAGACCTTCCGCAATATATAAAGCTTTCTGCCTTTTATTTGCAGTGGCTTTCGAAAACTTCAGGTAATTGTAAAACTATTTCACAATTGCTCACCCACCTTTATAAATGGGGTGATCGGCCTAACTCTCAAAAGCGTTCTTTATGGAAGTAAACGATTCTTAGAGGACAGTAACGTGTGACAACCTGCAGTATAAAACGTTACTTTTAATCCTCGCAGTTGCGAAAACTGTTATGTTGTAAAGGTTTTATACATTACCGCTGGACTATGAAGAAGGGTTTTTCCCCAGAATTTTGTTAAAATTTCGGTTTGTATAGAATATCATATGCAAATATTAATTAATTTCTCCGCAACTCACTAATTTTGGCCGAAAAAAAGTGACGATCGGGAACGCGGACAAGCAAGACATCAGGGTACTGAAGACACTACTGATATAGGACTGCTTTACTTCTCGAGCTCTTCGTACGTACTTTATGCTGAACTAAGGATTTATAACACAAAACGGTAACCAACCTCAACACCACTCTTGTTCTCTAAATCCATGACCTTCTGTTCACTCATGGAGTCAGAAGCCGCAACAACATATAGACGCGGTTGATATTTACGACTTATTACAGGAATATACGAAAGCATTTCGGCAGTATGTCCACCTAACATAAAGTATGGTATAAGCATTACCAGATCCTAAGACAATCATAACCCGAGTCATCTCTGGATCATCATATTTAGCCTTGACATAGAAATACACATATGCAATCGCCCAAAAAATTGGTATCATCCAGAAAATCTGTCAATGGTTAACTAGCAAAAACGACCTACCATTTCTCATAGACAAACAAATACGTTGCGAACGACCTAGCAGCATCATCCATCAATGTAGGTGGCTGAGCACTAGAAGGTCACATCATTATAAAAAGATTGGTGCGTCCCATCGAAATTTCATAAGCTTTTCAAAAGGCGCTTAAATTAAGACAATTTCGAATTTGGTTTTAGTGCTAGCCCAGATAAATTTCATCCCTCAAGTAGTGAAAGTGATGCCATCGTGGTGATGCATGATATAAGAAAAATATTCAATGCTATCGTGCTGCAGAGCATATTTACTAGCCACTCGACTGTCTAATTCTAGTCAGTTGGTTGTGAGTTTGTATGTCTCGGGATTTGAATGGAAACGTTTGTTTCAGGGCAGTAGGGTTTCTGGATACCAGCAGCTAACACTATAATAGACCGGAGATCAGTTAGTTGCAATGTGGAGAGTAATAAGGATAAAATTATAATGCTAATATGAATAAAATTTCAGAACTAAGTAATATATAAGTGAATTTAGTTTATTAATTGGTAGTGAAGATTGTGAGAGAGGACCGAAGTGTAAGCAAGGGAGAGGAAGAAGAGATAATAGGTGAGATAGATTAAGTAAGTGATCTGAGGAGATGGCGATGATAACAACTAGCAGGTCTCAAGATATGCATCATGGACAGCTTGTCCAAGAGGGAAATGATAATCCGTATGTGAGTACGTGATTATCAACTCTCTTCTTAAAGCTGTCCACTGATGGGGCTGTAGTCGGCTCGGTTGGGAGAGAATTCCAAGTTGCAACGTCTTTTAGTCCGAAAAAGTGAGCGAAACTTGGTGTTCGCTCTTTGGTACTCAGTTGTTCGGGGATTACTTCGAGGGGTGTGGTAGTGATGCATCGGTAAGATGCTCATATTGGAGCGATTTCGTGCGCTGAATATGTTGTATGCGAAAACCAGATCACCTCTGATCCTACTGTAATTCGGGGAGAATAATGCCAAATACTGGAGTCTATTCTCTTAAGTTTCATCTTTCAACCCTATCACCCATTTGGTTGCTCGTCTCTGCACTCGATCCATGAAATTTGTGTCTTTTAAGGAGAAGGGGTTTGACGACACTATAAACCTCGAATTGTGGGTGCGCATATGTTTTAAACAACGTTCAGAATAATTCTGGGGTGATAGCACTAAGTTGTTTGAGCATGAAGTATAACTATAAGTATAACTATCCCATACTATGAGTAGGTTGAGTGCGTACGACCTGCCTTTGCGAAACCCATGTTGAGCTTCAAGGATTATTTTGTTTTTATCCATGTATTCTCTCGTTTATTCGTTCACCAACCCTTCCGTTGCCTTCGTTAGTATTTGTAGTAATGCGACTGGTCTGTAATAGGCTGGGCACTTTTTATTTCCTCCTTCGAAGATTGTAGGGAGAAGCTTGTTTCCATAGCCCTAGGAGTCGGTGTAACTCCAGTGAATGCCTCAACAGGTCAGAAACTGGTAAGCTGAGGGCTTCTGCACACGGTTTTAAGACTATGGGGCCAATAATGTCACATCCTTATGACTTTACTGGGACGTCTAGACCTCTGTTTGTATCCAAATGGCACAACGTTGTCCAAAGTTTTGGGTAAAAAATTGGTTAAATCTGTCATAAATTCCAGATTCCTAGGTCACTTCAAACACTTTTGAACGGGTTTACAAATTCTTCGGCCAAGACTGTGGCTGTCAATGTCAGGTTCGACGGCGAATGATGGTCTACTGGAGGAGCTCATTACTAATTACCTTCACGTCCATGTTTTCAGTAAATAATTATAAAAATTTATTCTAAAATAACAACATGTTACAAGCGGCATGCCAATTTACAGGCAAGATCAAAATTCTAAAATTTTCTGTAAACAGTTGTTCAGCGACTTATATGTTTCATATGATACGTTGTCTTCATATAGATGGCTAAAAGTTTCCACATAAAATTATGGTTAATTTTTCAGACTCTCCAATGTACGATTCAAATAATTGGCGCGATTTACGACGGTTGCATTACGACGAACAGCTAATTACTGCGAAACAATCCAAGGTAAACCGTGGTCTACAAATAACAAGAATTGGTGAGGTCAATGTGCAAATTTACAGGCTCGTGAGTAAATCAACCAAGTCTTCGGCAAATATCCAGACTATTTGAGGATTAGAATAAGGTGCTGAGAAGGAGAAATAAAGAGATAGGGGCGAGGAGCAGGACTGACGGTCATCTTTTTTAAAACCAAAGAATGACTCAGCAGATACTTTTTTGGATAAAAAAAGGTGTGATTACTCAGACTTTTTTACATATGAACACTAACTGTACACCAGCACTTATGTAGGTTAATGAAGACAATTCATTTGTGAGATAACGAATGGGCAATTAATCGAATGAATAGAGGAAATTCAGAAGCACTGAATTGTTAGCAATAATGTTGATTTACAGAATATAATAATAAAGCACAGTGATCTGATGCTTTTTTGATATTTTATTTATCCTGTTTCTTTTTAACTCTGTAACTTAAGAAGTCATGTGTGAGCCCTATACAAAACAGTTGTCTAGATCTGCTTGCGATAGGATTTATTGGTAGGAAGTTGAAACCAGTGTAAGGTTACCAACAGGCCATTAATCTCAACCGTTCATGTTTTTAAGTCACTTGAAGATGTATCTGCTCAATTTATGTATAAACGATGATAACAAAGAAGCTATATCTTCAGAATCTATTGATTTGATTAATCATAGTTATGCTTCTGGATAATAAGTTACTTGGAATGGTAATTTTCATTTTCATCAACTTGTTCTCACAGCGTCATGCTAGGGTGAGCGTACAGTCCAGTCTTGCGTTACTACGTGGTTATGTAAGATGGTGGCTATATTTCGTGTCTACTGATGGTAGAAACGGATTTACCGGTCGATCTACATGTGATCAGTCATGCATACGTTTACCTAAGTACTGCAATAACTATTTATAAGCACCTTGCATCTGCTGAGCAAAATTCGCTACAATTAAATTGCTTATAAATTTCGCAGCAGTTAGTACTTATAGGCGAGTTGATTTTGTCAAGCTTGACTTTCACTATGCTCAAGTAAAATCAAATATATCTGACAGTAATTCGCTCGTATCAGATTAAAATAGTAGTTCTAAATTTAATTTATTTGTTGCAAGTTAATCGGAACCACCTGAGAGCTTGTATCGTATAGACCGGCTGGAATCAACTACATAAATCATCTCATGTGTCGCATTATCATAAAAAGGTGGTTTCAGAATTCTGTCGATAATAATTATGTGACTTTACGTCAGGGGTCACTGTGCCCATTTATTCTTCTCTGTAGGTCATCCACTATGCGCAAATAGAAACCTATTTTATTCACCACATTCCATGTTCGTGCAATGAGTTTGGAATAATATTTTTTCACGTGATTAGTTAATAAGACTCAAACATTTACTAACTTTGTCCATAACAATTCACATTGGTATATATATATATATATATATATATATATATATATATGTACCGGCTGTTTCATTCTGATAAAGTGGTTCACCAAGTAAACTGGACTAACGATCGCATATTTTCAGTATTATGACGGTTTATGCTGCCTCAAACATATCGGAAGATATCGCAAGATGTTCAGCAATCGTATTCGCTGGGACTTCTATGAACAAAAATGGAGTACCGTCAGGATTATTTAACTTATCTGCACTGAGAAGTTGAGAGAACCATTAAATAACTCATTTGTCAATAACCAAAGGATTAGTCTGCAAGCCATCATAACTAAAAGCTGAAAAGTAATCCCAAATGTTTTACTGGACAGCACTGTTACTTATTTTTCGCCCGGTTTTGTATTTTAACCTTTGTCTATGAGTGGTGACCACGTTTTATTTTTTTCCAGTCCGCTTTGTCCAGATCTTCAGTAGTTGATATCCGCTAATGTTCACCATTGTATTTCTTTCCATCTTAGAATTTAACCTAATTAACCTAGCATAAAGTTAGTTTTTTGATATAATTTAATGTGGGTCACTCAAAAAGCTTTGCACGCCCAACGGAAGAAAGTTACATCTAATTGGACAAATGTGTGTTCGTTAGGGCTACTTTCTGGCAAAAATCGTTACAGTTAGTGATAAGACTTTCACAAAAGTAGGTAAGATACATCTTAATGAGACATACTGATGAAGCTTCAGCTTTTGCTAAACGATCTCGATCCAGTATCAGCGAATTTGCTGATACCAGAATTGGCCGGATCCCATCATCTCATCCGTTTTCGGATTACTGTCAATATATTTTCAAAAGAAACTTTAGCCTTACCCACCAGCTCTTCACATGCACTTCGCGTCCCACATGCATGTGGATCTTTTCTCATCTGTTATACCATGCGCTTTTTAAACTTTCTCACAAACTCCAACATGGCTCTTATCTCTGCACGTATTTGTGTCAGCAGATCTTCATACTGCTGTCACTGTAACCATCAACGCTTAGGTAAAAACAAATGTACGACACAATTCATGCACAGGACGCATTTTTAAACCCTTACAGATTTAAAACAGAAAATAAAGCAAGCGGTAGAGGTTTTTGGTGCATATTTCACTGATTCTCAATGTTCACTGAGTAATTGTTGTTTCATAATTACAGTCTGTGCCTTAGATATTAGAAAGTCGAATACTGAGCTCATTTCCTGGAAACATTTCTGCTGATCTGGCTACAGTCTGTCAAGTTCTTATGACCATCTTTAAATGCTAAATATCATCGTTTAAAACAATTTGATAGAGTTATGGTTTCAGCAACAAGCGAAACCCTAGTGCTTGGCCTGAAAGAACGAAATAATGAATAAAGGTTCATTTAGTTAGAACAAACTACGTTCTTCTGCATAAGATACTAGGCATTTTCTAGTTGTGCGTATTAAAGTATATCATAAAACATAATTTTCCTTCAATGTAGATATGTACATAGATATAAAATACCAAAGTTGCGAAGCATCTCAGACAGTATGGTCAAAAATGTCGATAGCACAAGATATCATGCCAAATAGCAAAAGAAACAGTTGCTGAGTAAAATATTCGGTACCTGAGAGCCAGATGTAGTAGTACCCACAAAGTTGGACGGAGTATCTGTCTGCAGAGATTATAGTGACCGTTTCCGGCAGGCAACTAGCGGTCAACAATGAATAACCGCTTCATACTGTTACTTTGATATTGATAACACCAGACTTTATTGCCAACAACCTACATTACTCGATATAACATGCAATACTTTAGGTGAATCCTAATCAGTGTCAAATAATAAATGTTTAATCTGCAAAGTTTGAGAACTACAAGAATGTAAGCACACAAGCTTCTGATGATAGGTCAAACACAAAACGGGTAGAAAAATGTAAGACATAATATTGTTGTTCAGTTAAATACTGAGGTTTTTCTTGGCTTATTTCTGTTACATTTTCATAAAAATCCCAACCGCATATCGCTGTTGCTTCCTAATGATCAGTATTTCAGATCTCTAATACTATGAGGACAAGAAAAGCTTTTTGTTGAGGGTCGTGCATGTTCCTTGTGATTTGGTCTGGAATCTAAAGTGCTAACATGGAATCAGGAAAGTGACATTGCGCTTAGTTCCAAACATTTCGATGTTCTGGGCATGATTCTCATACCAAAAATTATCAACGAGTTTGAGAAGCTCGGATAACTGATTCGAAGATTGCTGTGAGCAGCACAGACAGACTTGTTAATGCTTCCGTCTCTTCTTCCCACTCTCGCTGAAAGGCAGCTGCATGTTATGCGATTTTGTCCAGCAGAAGACTATGTTAAAGAGGTGGAACATTTTGATTAATAGATCAGTTTACGTGTTAGTAGATTGTTTGTATAGAACTCAGTGTATGGTGTGTCGAAAGAAGCTTTAGCAACGGAAAGAAAAGAGCTGCTACTCTACCACAAGCTATTAAGTAAGTGTTACACATCTGGGT
>OX103972.1:15665404-15707174 GCA_944470395.2 Schistosoma turkestanicum | reverse complement strand
CTCAAAGTAGTTTCTGAGCCAAGATAGGATTGGGTCAGTGAAGCCCATTTCAGCAACCTTTGCAATTAGGAAGGCATGGGGTACTGAGTCGAAGGCTTTTGCTAAGTCAAGAATATTATGTGCATCGGTATTTTTCGGTCTCAGCAGGATGTATAACTATCCCATACTATGAGTAGGTTGAGTGCGTACGACCTGCCTTTGGGAAACCATGTTGAGCTTCAAGGATTATTTTGTTTTTATCCATGTATTCTCTCGTTTGTTCGTTCACCAACCCTTCTGTTGCCTTCGTTAGTATTTGTAGTAATGCGACTGGTGTGTAACAGGCTGGGCACTTTTTATTTCCTCCTTCGAAGATTGTAGGGAGAAGCTTGTTTTCATAGCGCCAGGAGTCGGTGTAACTCCAGTGAATGCCTCAACAGGTCAGAAACTGGTAAGCTGAGGGCTTCTGCACACGGTTTTAAGACTATGGGGCCAATAATGTCACATCCTTATGACTTTACTGGGACGTCTAGACCTCTGTTTGTATCCAAATGGCACAACGTTGTCCAAAGTTTCGGGTAAAAAATTGGTTAAACCTGTCATTAATTCCAGAATCCTAGGTCACTTCAAACACTTTTGAACGGGTTTACAAATTCTTCGGCCAAGACTGTGGTTGTCAATGTCAGGTTCGATGGCGAATGATGGTCTACTGGAGGAGCTCATTACTAATTACCTTCCTGTCCATGTTTTCAGTAAATAATAATAAAAATTTATTCTAAAATAACAACATGTTAGAAGGGGCATGCCAGTTTACAGGCAAGATCAAAATTCTAAAATTTTCTTTAAACGGTTGTTCAGTTACTTAAATATTTCATATGATACATAGGCTTCAATAGATGGCTAAAAATTTTCATTTAAGATTATAGATGATTTTTCAGACTCTGCAATGTACAGTTCGAATAACTGACGTGATTTACAATAGTTGCGTTATGACGAACAGCTAATTACTGCGAAACAATCTAAGGTAAACCGTGGTCTACAAATAACAAGAATTGGTGAGGTCAATGTGCAAATTTACAGGCTCCTGGGTAAATCGACCAAGTCTTCGGCAAATATCCAGACTATTTGAGGATTAGAATAAGGTGCTGAGGAGAAATAAAGAGATAGGGGCGAGGAGCAGGACAGATGGTAATCTTTTTTAAAACCAAAGAATGACTCAGCAGATACTTTTTTGGATAAAAAAGGTGTGATTACTCAGACTTTTTTACATATGAACACTAACTGTACACCAGCACTTATGTAGGTTAATGAAGACAATTCATTTGTGAGATAACGAATGGGCAATTAATCGAATGAATAGAGGAACTTCAGAAACACTGAATTGTAAGCAATAATGTTGATTTCCAGAATATATTAATGAGGCACAGTGATCTGATGCTTTTGCGATATTTAATTTATCCTGTTTCTTTTTAACTCTGTAACTTAAGAAGTCATGTGTGAGCCCTTTACAAAACAGTTGTCTAGATCTGCTTGCGATAGGATTTATTGGTAGGAAGTTGAAACCGGTGCAAGGTTACCAACAGGCCATTAATCTCAACCGTTCATGTTTTTAAGGCACTTGAAGATGTATCTGCTCAATTTATGTATATACGATGATAACAAAGAAGCTATATCTTCAGAATCTATTGATTTGATTAATCATGGTTATGCTTCTGGATATTAGGTTACTTGGAATGGTAATTTTCATTTGTATCAACTTGTTCTCACAGCGTCATGCTAGGGTGAGCGTACAGTCCACTCTTGCGTTACTACGTGGTTATGTAAGATGGGGGCTATATTTCGTGTCTACTGATGGTAGAAACGGATTTACCGGTCGATCTACATGTGATCAGTCATGCATATGTTTACCCAAGTACTGCAATAACTATTTATAAGCACCTTGCATCTGCTGAACAAAATTCGCTACAATTAAATTGCTTATAAATTTCGCAGCAGTTAGTACTTATAAGCGAGTTGATTTTGTCAAGCTTGACTTTCACTATGCTCAAGTAAAATCAAATATATCTGACAGTAATTCGCTCGTATCAGATTAAAATAGTAGTTCTAAATTTAATTTATTTGTTGCAAGTCAATCGGAACCACCTGAGAGCTTGTATAGTATAGACCGGCTGGAATCAACTACATAAGTCATCGCATGTGTCGCATTATCATAAAAAGATGGTTTCAGAATTCTGTCGATAATAATTATATGTGACTTTACGTCAGAGGTCACTGTGCCCATTTATTCTTCTCTGTAGGCCATCCACTATGCGCAAATAGAAACCTATTTTATTCACCACATTCCACGTTCGTGCAATGAGTTTGGAATAATATTTCTTCACGTGATTAGTTAATAAGACTCAAACATTTACTAACTTTGTCCATAACAATTCACATCGGTATATATATATATATATATATATATATATATATATATATACCGGCTGTTTCATTCTGATACAGTGGTTCACCAAGTAAACTGGACTAACGATCGCATATTTTCAGTATTATGACGGTTTATGCTGCCTCAAACATAACGGAAGGTATCGCAAGATGCTCAGCAATCGTATTCGCTGGGACTTCTATGAACAAAAACGGAGTACCGTCAGGATTATTTAACTTATCTGCATTGAGAAGTTGAGAGAACCATTACATAACTCATTTGTCAATAACCAAAGGATTCATCTGCAAGCTGCCACTTTTATTACCGTCATAACTAAAAGCTGAAAAGTAATCCCAAAAGTTTTACTGGACAGCATTGTTACTTATTTTTCGCCCGGTTTTGTATTTTAACCTTTGTCTATGACTGGTGACCACGTTTTATTTTTTCCAGTCCGCTTTGTCCAGATCTTCAGTAGTTGATATCCGCTAATGTTCACCATTGTATTTCTTTCCATCTTAGAATTTAACCTAATTAACCTAGCATAAAGTTAGTTTTTTGAGATAATTTAATGTGGGCCACTCAAAAAGCTTTGCACGCCCAACGGAAGAAAGTTCCATCTAATCGGACAAATGTGTGTTCGTTAGGGCTGCTTTCTGGCAAAAGTCGTTACAGTTAGTGATAAGTCTTTCACAAAAGTAGGTAAGATACATCTTAATGAACATACTGATGAAGCTTCATCTTTCGCTAAACGATCTCGTTCCAGTATCAGCGAATTTACTTATACCAGAATTGGCCGGATCCCATCATCTCATCCGTTTTCGGATTATTGTCAATATATTTTCAAAAAAACTTTAGCCTTACCCGCCAGCTCTTCACATGCACTTCGCGTCCCACATGCATGTGGATCTTTTCTCATCTCTTATACCATGCGCTTTTTAAACTTTCTCACAAACTCCAACATGGCTCTTATCTCTGCACGTATTTGTGTCAGCGGATCTTCATACTGCTGTCACTGTAACCATCAACGCTTAGGTAAAAACAAATGTACGACACAATTCATGCACAGGACGCATTTTTAAACCCTTACAGATTTAAAACAGAAAATAAAACAAGCAGTAGAGGTTTTTGGTGTATATTTCACTGATTCTCAATGTTCACTGAGTAATTGTTGTTCCATAATTACAGTCTGTGCTTTAGATATTAGAAAGTCGAATACGGAGCTCATTTCCTGGAAACATTTCTGCTGATCTGGCTACAGTCTGTCAAGTTCTTATGACCATCTTTAAATGCTAAATATCATCCTTTAAAACAATTTGATAGAGTTATGGTTTCAGCCACAAGCGAAACCCCAGTGCTTGGCCTGAAAGCAGAGAAATAATGAATAAAGATTCATTTAGTTAGGACAAACTACGTTCTTCTGTATAAGATACTAGGCATTTTCTAGTTGTGCGTATTAAAGTATGTCATAAAACATAATTTTCCTTCAATGTAGATATGTATATAGATATAAAATACCAAAGTTGCGAAGCATCTCAGACAGTATGGTCAAAAATGTCGATAGCACAAGATATCATGCCAAATAGCAAAAGGAACAGTTGCTGAGTAAGATATTCGGTACCTGAGAGCCAGATGTAGTAGTAACCACAAAGTTGGACGGAGTATCTGTCTGCAGAGATTCTAGTGACCGTTTCCGGCAGGCAACTAGCGGTCAACAATGAATAACCGCTTCATACTGTTACTTTGATATTGATAACACCAGACTTTATTGCCAACAACCTGCATTACTCGATATAACATGCAATACTTTAGGTGAATCCTTATCAGTGTCAAATAATAAATGTTAAATCTGCAAAGTTTGAGAACTACAAGAATGTAAGCACACAAGCTTCTGATGATAGGCCAAACACAAAACAGGTAGAAAAATGTAAGACATAAATTGTTGTCCAGTTAAATACTGAGGTTTTTCTTGGCTTATTTCTGTTACATTTTCATAAAAATCACAACCGCATATCGCAGTTGCTTCCTAATGTTCAGTATTTCAGATCTCTAATACTATGAGGACAAGAAAAGCTTATTGGTGAGGGTCGTGCATGTTCCTTGTGATTTGGTCTGGAATCTAAAGTGCTAACATGGAATCAGGAAAGTGACATTGCGCTTAGTTCCAAACATTTCGATGTTCTGGGCATGATTCTCATACCAAAAATTATCAACGAGTTTGAGAAGCTCGGATAACTGATTCGAAGATTGCTGTGAGCAGCACAGACAGACTTGTTAATGTTTCCGTCGCTTCTTCCCACTCTCGCTGAAACGCAGCTGCATGTTATACGATTTTGTCCAGCAGAAGACTATGTTAAAGAGGTGGAACATTTTGATTAATAGATCAGTTTACGTGTTAGTAGATTGTTTGTATAGAACTCAGTGTATGGTGTGTCGAAAGAAGCTTTAGCAACGGAAAGAAAAGAGCTGCTACTCTACCACAAGCTATTAAGTAAGTGTTGATTTCAACCCAGCAACCTCTTTTCCAAAAGCTGCTGCCAGTGTTTGTGTTTCTTCACCACAAAATTCTGTGATCAGAAGGAAAGCAAGCATGATAGCAAGTACATAAGAGATTTACTTAGATCAAAATCAATTTTATTAAGTTCGTTTGCTAATTATGAGTATCGGATGTTTGAATTTGTGTAGTCTTTCTCTGATAACAAACTTAAACGATGTCTTACGGTGCACTGCAACAATATAATTTTTGATATTGAGCACAAGCGACAACATTTTGCTCAGAGGAATATTTACTGATTATTTGCTTATGTTAGGGTAGGGAATTTAGGTCTAAGCCAGTGAAATCGGACTTACATATGCTACTACAATATTAAACCTGATCCAAGGTTATAGACTCGCCATAATATGACTGCTTAACCAATGAAATTTGGCGTAGAAGTCATATAATTTTTTGTACCGACTAATTCTATCGCGATGTTCATCTATGTGCTTTTCAGGACTTCTTTGGGACAGATTTAGGCTGTCATAATAATAAGAGCTAGAGGTTAAAAAAGGTGTGCACTCCTGCATGACTGAGCCATAACATCTGGATTGAGTATCGCCGCATTCATCAATTCGGAAATTATTAAAATATTTAGTGGTCAGTGTAAATCATCACAGGTTCAAAGATCGGCTGGTTAGAAACTAATTTCGCGAAAGCGGTAGCTGTGAGTGCTCTTGAAAGATCATATTTAGCATCAAAATTTGGTATCAATGTATTCAGAACCCCGAATCTCAACAAATAACCAAGTACTCAGATTTAAATGCGGACATATCTTCCGCACTGATGAAAATCAAAAAATATTGCCAAGCATCCACCCGTAAACAAAGTACACTTCGTCACTAATACGCCTGATAAATGAATTCAAGATCCGATTTCCTAGCCACTTCTAATAAACCCAGACGTAGACTTCATAGCGACTTGAACACGAGGAAAAATGTGTGAAGTGAGAAGATGACTTTCTACTTCATTATTGGTTAGTGCACGGAAAAATTGAAGTATTTATAGAATTGCACATGACCTTGGGCCTCTGTAAGTTTCAGGATCCGTAATAAATATGTTTAGGGTATGGACGAAATCGCGGCACGTGATATTGCATTCTTTAGACGTTGTAGAGAACGTTGTGTTCAATGATGATTATATAAAACGTTTCCTGCAGTTTCTGGACGTCTAGAGTCTTTGCCAAGAGATGTATTGGAACTTCTGAACAGTAATAAATATGCTTTACCTTAAGGTATTAAGCTCAAACTAAGGGTAATAATTTGTTAAAATCGATTACTTGAATACCTCTGAAAATTGATATTGCCCTCATCAGTTTCACAGCGACAAACCGATGACAGTCATCTGAATTTGTGCTCACATCAATAACTATACTTCGAAACACTTAGCTTACAAGCAGCTAAGAAGAACAACCAATAAACATCACTAAACAGCTTTACTACTATATTATAGTTGAAATCTTTTCATTATCAATGTATTAGTAATACTATGTATCCAAACTAGCAGAGGAACGCCACCTTTGTTGAGAATAAGGGTTTAAAATAGGGTGTACGCAAAGTAGAGTTCTTAAAAAGGCGATAGTAATGAAAAAGGAGTAATTCAGGAGCGCGTTCAGGATGATTTAATAGCAAGAATTCTTTTGATTTAACTATATGTTAAGTTTACAGTTGTTATAAAGAGGCACGATTGTAAAGCACTTGGTACAGGCTTGTATTATAATAAATGTGTAAATGAGACGTTTGGAAAGGTGTAACGGCTGATAAATGTTCGTAGGGGTATGTTAAAAAATGCAGCATTGTGATAGATACAAATAAAACAACGAGTAACGATGTGAAATCGGTCTTAAGTTCTGGAATTTTCCTCTTATCATTAGCCTTAGAATTTTCTCATTATTATTCTACACATTAAGAATAACTGTCCTCCGACATGTTATTGTGACAGCTGCTGGCATCCAGAAACCCTACTTCCCTGTAGCACATGTACGTACTCAAATCACGGGAGATGCGAGTTTACAAACAATTGTCAACTGACTAAAACCAGTGCGGTTGAGTGGTTAGAAAACCATCAGTTGGACGTTGCCAAATATATGAAACCTTACCGAAACAACAAGAAGCGAGCGCAAAGAAATCGATTGGTTCATACAAGCCCGTGAAAAAGATACTGGAGGTTCAGAACGTCATCGCACCCGCTCTGCTTAAAAGAGACATAAATCTCTTGGATCGAATGCAGTGACGAGCAACCAAATGGGTGATAGGGTTTAAAAATAAACATTACGAAGATAGACTCCAGCTCCGGGGATTATTTTCACTGAGTTAGAGGAGAATCAGAGGTGGTCTGATTATGGCGTACAACATATTAAGCACGCCAAACCATCCCAACATGATCATCTTACCGATGCATCACCACCACTCCCTTCGAGTCAGTCATCGAAAGATTGCACATCAAAGAGCGAATACTCAGATTCATGCACACTCATTATCATTGAGAGTCGCTGTAACTTGGAATGCTCTCCCAACTCAGCCGACCACAGCCCCCTCAGTGGACAGCTTTAAGAAGAGACTTGATAATCACGTACTCACATACGGATTATCATTTCCCTCTTGGACAAGCTGTTCATGATGCATATCTTGAGACCTGCTAGTTGTTATCATTGCCATCTCCTCAGATCACTTACTTAATCTATCTCACCTATTATCTCTTCTTCCTCTCCCTTGCTTACACTTCGGTCCTCTCTCACAATCTTCACTACCAATTAATAAACTAAATTCACTTATATATTACTTAGTTCTGAAATTTTATTCATATTAGCATTATAATTTTATCCTTATTACTCTCCACATTGCAACTAACTGATCTCCGGTCTATTATAGTGTTAGCTGCTGGTATCCAGAAACCCTACTGCCCTGAAACAAACGTTTCCATTCAAATCCCGAGACATACAAACTCACAACCAACTGACTAGAATTAGACAGTTAAGTGGCTAGACCTCCATTCACTGAACACTACCGAACACCTGGAACCGTACCGAAAGAACAAGAATCGAGTGTGAAGAAATCAAATTGGTTTACACCAGCGCGTGAAAAAGATATTGGATATTGTGTATGAGTAACATGTTCAAACCTCACGCTACCCAACTCCAGTTCCGACTAACAGTTAGTCTTGACTTCATGCTTGTGTTATTTCTGGTAGTCGTTGATTAAAAATAAGTACATCTTTTTGCTTGCTGAGTCATTTTGTCATATGTTTCCTTGTTCTCCCTTACAGATAACCTTACACACCGAACCAAGGTACCTTAAGTCCTAACGTGAACCCACAAATGGTTGAATTTACATACTGAATGGACGAAAGTCATTATGACAGATATACAGTTAAACATTTTGGCTTCGGCGAAGTTCTCGAGAACGCCGGTCGGTGGTATGTGATTAAATCTATTACGAAAACGTAGGGTCATGCGGCGAAGTCAGTATCCAACCTGCAGATGAGGATCATAATGAAAAATCACTCGGTTGTTCAGAATATCTAAATGATATGCAGTTTATTGAGGTTAGTCTTCTAATGTCACGGCTTTTTCAATGCATATATGCAAAATGAGTCAGTTGCTTAATCCATTTTGCATACTAGAAACCTAGTAGCTTCTAATCATTGGTGTCTGTCAACAGGTAATTTTACAAAACTAAACAGAAATTTCGATCGTTTATTGTGTTGGCGAGGCAGCAGACTAACGTCAATTGTGTGGGCCGTGAATATGTGTGACTTAATGCATAAGAATAAGATAACGCCACATTTGACCTAATTTATCGCACCTTTGCCCCACGAAATCATTGGTTAAGTAAGCACAGTATGTTTGGGGATCTCTGTGTTTTTCGCCGGTACTGTTTGGTGCTATCCTGAACTTCAAATATCATGTTTTGTTTGCATAAACATGTGCATCGCTTTAGTCGCATTCCTTAAGCAGATAGCACTGGGCTTCCTGTTAAGTGATCCCGTTGATAGTCTGTGCGACCGTTCATGAATAATGGATGAGCATTTTAGCTGCAGCCCATGAAACTAAAACAATTGATAGGACTCTGGAAGATTTAGTTTTCATGGCTCTTGGCTGTCAGATTACTCTATATGTAAGAAAATACTTTCTAACGGTTCCCATTAGTTTTCATTGTCAGTAGTTAAGTTGTTAGAGATATCAGTTAACCTTTACTGACCAAACGTAACTTCGTTTTTCTATTCATAATTTCTAATCGATATACTTTCAGATTTGTACTAATAACTGCAGCCAAATCAGTTATGTTAACATGATTAATTATATTCTAGGCTTCAATGACACTTAATAATGAGTAATGTTTCCTTTTAATTACTATTCAACAGTTAAACATTTCTAAGTAGTACATACATTTTGTAAGCATAGTCACCAACAGAACTTCGAAAATGTTCCATTCCATGAACATGGACAAAACAACACATTCTAGTTCTACACTTCAATTTCTTATTTAGGTCCCTTTGATATTGTCACCTCGACACTTAAAGTTTCAAGATCATTGAGTTCTTGATTACTGTGCTTTTTGATTGAATGCTGGTCCGATATTTCTCGAAATATGATTGTCCTCGTTTCTGAATTCCGAGGCTTATAATTCAGACGACGATGAAGAATGGATACACCTGTGCCATTACAAACGATGTTGAGCCGTGTCATTCAAAGCCTCTAACCGCCATTTATGATCGTCTCGCGGATTCCAATCAGTTACTCTACACCTACTAACATAACTTTGTCCAGTTGTCAGTGCCATGTTTTCGTTTAGCCGCCTCTATCTTTCTTCCAGCCTACTCTTACACCAGATAACTTTGTACGTCCGGGTAGGCGGCGGCTGGGCACAAGTATCACATAAAGACGGTATGGCAACTGGAATGAAACAGCCGTCCAGTGTACCAGGTTTCCGATGGCGGTCACACATCGGTCAGTTTATAACTTCTGTTGATTACTGATTTATACAGATTATCTCATCTTTTCGGTACATTCCTGAGAAAGTAACTTAAGTATAGTCTTATATTCCTTACCACAATAAAAATATATCATTTATGATGCAAAATTATTTAACTAATGTAATTATTTTCCGAATTTTTTTAGAAAGCTCAAGCTATAGCAAATAGAGCTGAAGAGGTTGCACGTCATTTATGGATGAGTGGATGGGAAGTGGTGAACTTTCATAGATTGCCTGCGTGGTTAAAAGATAATGATATGCTGTTACATGGTCATCGACCTCAGTTAAATACTTTATGGGCTTGCTTTAAGTCCGTATTTCGTATTCATACTGAAACTGGTAATATATGGACTCATCTTCTAGGTTTGTTTATTTTATTAAACTTAATTGTCAATCTTTTTTTCAAACAATTAGGTTGTTTCAGCTTTGCCGTCATATTAATCTATATATTGTCTCAACCAAGCAGCTTATTACAATGGCAGGATAAATTTGTTTACTCAGTATTCATTTTTGGAGCAATGTGTTGTCTTGGATTCTCCTGTCTTTTTCATACAATATCTTGCCATTCTGAACATGTGGCAAGAATTATGAGCAAGTAATGAAAGTGATGTATGCATGTATACGTTTATATTGATAACTAGGGTTTTTATTGTTATTTAACCTGATTACTGTACAGAAGTTCGTTAATTGATAACTCATCAGTTGTAATATTTTGTTGATAATATTGTTATGTTTTCAAAATCATGGTTTAAAAAATTTAGTGAAGTAATTGGCGAATTGTTGGTGCACGTAACTGTCATTTATTAGGATGAAAATTCGGACCTCGTTAGATCTCCGCTCTGAACAATCCTGTAGTATCACTAGGATTCATATTAAATGTGTCAGTCAGCTACAACTTAGAACTTCGTACGTAAGTGTATCAGTTCAAGTTGCCATACCACATTAGCACAGAGACGCAATTGTCAGTTCAAATCCCATAGTGATAGATGTAGTAAAAGTAGTAACGGTAATAAGGAAGACTACGGTTTGGAGAGATTATTCAAGAAGTACAATCCAGTGAAATAAACTTAAAAAAGAGGAAGGTAAAGGTGATGCGGAGTTCAGAAGATTAGCATTTCAGAGAACACAAAGAGTAGATGCACCTGCGTCATTACAAACGACTTTGACCATGCCGTTCAAGGTCTCTAACCATCGGTTGAGATTGTTTCACGGACCCCAACCAGGTAGTCTACATCTACCAACATGACTCAGTCCACTTGTCAGTGACTTTATGAATTTGTACGATGTTTTGGCTTGACCACCTAACTGTTTTTCTAGTTGTTCCTCAAATGTACTCTTAACTATGTTATCGTTTAGCAAAACGATAAGGGATTTCGTTGTTGATTCCTTTTTACGTCTAGTGAACCGCATATAAATATATGCTCGTAATAGACCATGATCTGAATCTAAACATGTGCTTCAGAACGAGCAACAGTCCTCAATCGAGCCTTTACAGCGGTGTGGCCTAGTTAGGTCCAGCGATGAGTCGATTTTAGGGGTCGCCATGTCAGAAGATATGTTTAAAATTAGTGCTTGCCAGAAATAGGCGGTTACCTAACCATAGTCGTAACAGACGGTCGCCGTTATCTATTCTTTGAAACGCAACACTATAGGATCCACCCCGTTTCGCTTAGTTTACCTGCCTAGGCATTAAAACCATCAGCCATTATTACTACATCAGGTTGTTTGGCTTTTTGAAGGAGGTTGGAAAGCTTTGTGTAAAATTTGTCTTTTACCATGTCTGAGCTGCAGTCAGTGGGAGCGTAGGCAGAAACTGCGAAGATGCAACGGCGAGTGTCCCTATCTTTCCGATTTCTTACTGTCCCATTTAGTCGGACAATGCACAGATGTCGGTCTACTGGGATGCAGTCTAAGAGAGCTAGTTCTGCTTTATAACTCAATGCTGTACCTACACTAGCAAGGCCACAGAAAGTAAGGTTTCACAGAAAGTGAGGTTTCCAGACTCACGAAGGGTAAATTGCCTTGGTTCTTGAAAGGTGTGGTAAAATGGAAAACTATTCGAGTCCTGTATGTGCGTTTCGGAGACGCAGTATACATCAGTGGCATGAAATTCTAATGTCCTAACTAAGGAAATCTGTCTTCCTTTTTGACACAAGTTTCGAACACTAAAAGCTTCAATATGTAGTTTAGAGCGGGGTTTCAGGATACCAGGCATAACGTTTCGCGTACTCAAATCGTTTGCATTAGCGGCGCGAGGTGATAAAGAAATGAAAGAAGGGTTAGTCATGGAAATAAGAGAGTTATTTAGAGGTATAGGAATGTTTTTTGGATAATTTGATCCCGTGTGTGTTGTTACGAGTATGAGGGCAGATATCACTTCTCGGCTGCCCACACCTTGGAAGGGAGTTTCTTGATGGACCTGAAAAGGATGTTGGATTATTGTTGGTCTCAGCGACCTGGAGCGTCATCTGCAGGGCCGGAAGAGCAACTGCTTGAGGTCGGTCGTACACGACCTTTTTATGGGAGGTTTTTAACGCGTTAGCTCTGCAATCCAAAAGGCCTTATTGCCGGAGACAAGAACCCGCGCGGTGAAGTGAGGTGCAACATTTTTAGGGTCGATCTTTTCTAATCCATTCTTTCCTTTGTGGGAAGGTAGCATCGCCGCAGATGCTGGTTGTCTAAGAGAAACGTCGTACTATTATCGAAATTCCCTAAAGTAAGCAATACGACCTCGCCCTCAAACCTTAAGTGGCTGTTTTTAGTCTTACCGTTCTCCTACTGACCTGCCTGGCATGGTGGGACCTAACTAAACGCGTATTCCAGCCAATATAGCTCGGTTGGGTCATCACGATCAGCAAGCCTGACCACCACGTCATGCTGGTATGGTGTGTGCTACTTACAACGAAGCTCATAAGTGGTATCCAGTGGATATGCAGCAGAATGTCTCTCTGAATTTCCATATGGAGCGAGGATGCGCAGCGCGATTAGGGTGTTTCTGAGATTGGAAGACATGTAGAAAGAGATAGCCAAAAATACGCGATTTGCAAATTGATATTTTGTGATAAGGTTTACACTTTTTGGCTAGTAGAATGTCTTCCAATCTGGTCTTCCATTTTCATTCATCACAGTAGTAGGTACGATCGGGCATACTAAGTATGACCTAGATTAGAACATGTAGGATTATACGTGGTTACCACACTGCATAGTAATATTTGTGATAGTGTACAGCTGTTGATTACTACAAATCAGAAGAGTAATATATTAGTGTAAAGACAAAAAAGGTAAATACACTTAAATTCAAAACTTAAATAATTAAACGTGTTTTCATACTTTATATTCTTACAAATTCAACTTAATCAACCTTTAAAACTACCCAATACTCCATCTAAAAGATGTGAAATGTATTTGCGTACGTGAACCCGAAAATACATCTTCATTAATGCATATTGGTATCGACCACCTAATAACGAACAGTTGCGAACTTCTAAACAAGCAAATTATATTATTTTCTTTGCAGTCTGATAAAATTACCTATATATATCCTGTGTATTCTTGTGATCTCAGAAATTTTATGGATAGCGTCCTTGCGCATAAAATATGATATAACTCTGTATTCTAAAACAAGTTCATTCCAAGAGTACTAAATTATCAATTAATAAACTTTTGATTTGACCAAAGAAAGTAATATTATTTATTAATAACACATCTTATCATTTTATTTATAGGCTAGATTATATTGGAATAGCCGTCTTAACAATGAGCTCTTTCGTGCCCTATTTGTACTACACATTCTACTGTATATTTTGGGCTAAAGTATTTTACTTAGCCTTAATTGGAGTACTGGGCACTACTGCAATCGTTATTTCAATGTCATCAAAATTTGCTACTCCTCCTTATCGACCTTTAAGAGCAGGAGTTTTTATAGCTCTTGGCCTTTCAGGTTTAATCCCATGTGTACACTCTATCATCTTAAATGGATTTTGGCCATCGGTTCATCATCTGTCATTCGGTTGGCTTGTTCTGATGGCTGTGCTTTACATCTCTGGTGCTTCCATTTATGCAGCACGTGTACCTGAAAGGTGTTTTCGTGGCCATTTTGATTATTGGGTCAGTTTAATTTTAATAGTTTTTTTTACGTTAAACTAAATTTTTAATTCAGTTAGTTTGTTGTATAATATAATCTTAAGCAAGTGGAAAAATAAATAATCGATCTAAAAAATTATTATTTGTTTGTGTGCAATATCAAGGTTTCCAATGTTTGAGGTTAATTTGTTTTCCAGGTGTACACTTACGTTTCTAGAACTATTGTCAATCAAAGCTTAATTCTTCTCATCAAATACAATATGTCTGTTTGTGTAGAAAAGTAGTCATCAAGATTTAAAATGACAATAAATGTGGTTAGGCAGAACTGTAACTTTTCAACAGTACTATTCTTGGAGTTATAGAGTCACAATTATATACAGTTTTTGTTTGATAGATACAACAATTTTTAGGTCATAGTTATGAACGGGACTGTTATACAGATTATTATAAATAATTGTGACTACCATAAGTAATGTACATTAGTGTGAAAAGAAACTGTTCTATGAAATGCCAACCTCCTGAATTAATCATCACCTCTATCTTTCTATTTCTAAATTTACCTCACTGAATTATACTTCTTGAATAACATCTTTGAACCTTAATCTCCGATTACTTCTAATACTTTTACTACCTCTTCTACTATGAGATTTGAATTGACAATTATATCTCTGTGCTAACGTGGTATGGCAACTTGAACTGCTGTAATTACGTGCAAAGTTCTACGTTGCTGTTGTTGATGATCATCAGATAAGCCTTCGATGTGGACGTTAAATTATTCTGGCATTAATTAGGAAATAATTTGATGGCTGTAAAGACATAGAAAGATATTTTTTGATCGTATGTGATTACGTATTGCTTAGTAAATGATAACTCATCCTTAGACCCTGTTTTAATTATAGAATAAGGTACACAGTGATTACCAACAACAATTGCGGTACCCTTTGTACAGTAGTTATAATCACTAATCTTATTAATGTTTATAGTACGAAACCAGTGTAAATTCTACTCCCAAGCTGATGTAGTTATATGTCAATTCAATAGTTATTCATCACATAGTTTAATCGATTGTGTTATTGTTATTGAATGTGAATTATAGTAAAATAATCATTACAAAGAAAATGCATTAGGAATCAAATAACTTAAATAGGTTAAAAGTTAGTAAATAGAATTCACCACAGTGTGTTGAAGCTAACAAAAGAAAACCATCTTAAATCGATAAGCGAATTTAAGATTGATTTTCACGTACTTAGTATTTGGGAATGTGGAATTGTCATGTTACTGATGAAAATGTAAGTGGTTGTTTCGACAAAATTGTACTTCAAAATGCAGTTGATGATGGTGTTTCAGAACTTTCGAAAGAACCTAATTTTTCTCTGATATTGCTCTGAATGATTAATAGTATATCACTTAAATCTATTACTAGGTTTCATGTTGCTTACTTTCACTCAGAAATAATCGTTTGCTTTAGACAGTTAGATCCAGGACTTTATACTAAAACTTTTTTAAAAATATTTTTCATCTCTAAAACACTTGTAATCATTTGGTAATACTGCACTTCAAGCTTTCAGTCATAAGATAATCTCATCATCGCTGTCGGTTTAATTGATAGGTATAATCACATGTTTATCAGTATTATCAACCAGTTTTGCATGCCGTCAACATGTTAACTTATAAGAAATTAAAATATAAATTCCCATTCTGATGAAACTTTCTAGTTTTTTCTATTGCTAAGACTTAGGAGTTCGCTGGAATATGATAAAAATTGCCAAAACATAAAACAATTTTAATCACTACTTTTCAGTAAATTTCACACGCTTTTAATACTTTTATCAAAACAATATTTTATAAATCAATTATGGTTAAATGTAGCCTCCAGAAAACTATAAGATGACACTATTCATTTTAATCGAGAGTTTATCACGTGGTTGGTTATCATGACTAATTAAAAAGGTATGTTACCGTTCACTAACAACTCAAAAAGCTTCTAGCCCTTATCATTACTCCATTTTCAGGTTGGTGTGTGTGGTATACATTTGTTCTAAATTTAACTCCTTAGATGACTGCTTGTCATTGAAGTATTTCCTTTTTATTGATTTTAATCGGTCATAATAGATGTTAGGCCTGTCACACACTTATATTGGGCATAATTTCCCCACCAAATCATTACCAAAAGATGACGCTACCAAGGGAATCGCGATAGTCGTGATGAGAATCATTGTGACGATTAGACTAATATATACTTGTGTTTGTAGCTACGACAACCTCAGCTTTTTATTTGTAAGATTCTGATAATCATTTGGTATTTATGATTTACTCTACAATGATTCGTTTTGCCATTTCTTGTTCACCAGTTCCAAAGTCATCAAATTTTCCATGTATTCGTCATTGCCGCAGCATTTGTTCACTATCATGGAGTAGTTCAACTTTCTACCTATAGATTATCAGAAGGTGATTGTCGTCCAGCGGATGATATTCTTACGAAGGAAAATTTCAATATACCCCCGCATATGTTGCAAGTTATTAATAACCACTGAGTAGAAGAATACACATCAATGTCGATGATATTCAACAACACCTATACAAAGGCAATTTGAAGTTTAAAAAGAAACTTGTCAGATAATTGTTATCATATGTTTTTTTTCTTATTGTTTATCATTAGTCGTTTTTTTGTGTGACAATTGGTGAATTAACTGAGACATCTGAGAAGAATGCCCACTTATCATCGAACTATTTTATTTTCCTGTGATATAGAGATGTAGTACACGACAGAATAATCTCCGTCTGCAATAATTAGTTTCTTTCATTCCTAATTTCGAAACTTCAGGTCCTAGAATTATTTTTAAAAATTATTTTAACTTAATTATTATTTTGGAACATTAAGTTCTTTAGTGATAAAATAACATATATCTATGCTCATTGTATTCAGGATACTAGTCTTTTTTTTTATTTACCGAACTATTTTATTGTGTAAATCAAAAACAAGAATCAGGTATATCACTCAACTTTTATAACCATTTTCTTACTAACAGTTTATTAGTGATAGAGACTTTTTATTTTATAATTATTTTTTACTCAACTGTGATGTTTTTGTAAGATAGATTTTATTGGTTGCGCAGTGTTCATGGGTCATATTATTTATGTCCCGTCACTCAGGGCATCACAAACCTTGTAACTGTTTTGGGCATTTTAGAATTAGTTTTTTCTATTTTTATTTGTTCACTTCTTTTGATTAATCTCACTGGTTGGTTAGAAATTATTGTAGTATTATAAAGTATGCAATAATTTCAAAAATCATACATATATATGATGAAGCATCAGATTATGTATTTAGTGTGATATTTGTTCTGTATAACATCTATGTTAATTTAATGTTACTTATTCAGCCCAACATACAACATTCAGTGTAATATCTATTTTTGTATTTTCACCACATTTATTGACTAATTATCGCGTGTCGATAAAATCTACATAAAAATGGACAATAAGTTATCATTGTTTTCTGAAAGTAAGTAACATCTTCATAAGCTGTCAGCATTAGTTCTCTTCTGGGCGTAATGATGTGTTTTCCTGTTGCAAGTACCAATTTTCCGTACTTATATTTGATATATACGTATGCATTGATAATAGATGTTGTCAACCTTGAATTGTACGATGAAGTAAGCTTTTCGCGTCGATCTATGATAACCTTTTTTCTTTGTGCATTTACCGCTCTGAGAAAATAATAATATTTCACCATCTTTTTTATGTAAGCCAATTTTTCTAACTGATCTGTGATCGAAAATCTGGCACATCACAATCATCTACTAGCTTTCTTCGGGTTGATTTCCCTAGTGGATAGTCGAATGGTCTAATCAGATTGGTGAGATAGTCTTTTCAAACGTGATAGCGTTCATAGACGGTAACTGAAAAATTTGTAATTTAATAATGAGGGTAGTAACTCTGAGATTAAAGCTCTCAAACAATAAGATCATAAGTATTTCATATTACTGAAACTCATACGAAGATAGAAACCGTGGCACTTGGTATCCTAGTTCAAGACAACTTATTGATTGGCTCTAGTGAAGTCCCGAGTTAAGGATACTGATAAATATATAGTGATTAAAAACGAAAATTAAGTTAATCAACCAGTATCAAAGCATTCAATCCAATGAACCTAACTTATATGTTGATGAAAGGATTGAAGATCTCGTGGACATACTGGCTTTATCACAACAAAAGCGTTATACATCAAAAATAGTGGGCTTTTACATCGACTACAACATAGCACCAACTATGGAGAGTCGAAATATAATTTAAGAGGGTGAGTTATCAATATCAGAAAATCATACAAACATGATATATATTAGGAGAAACGGGCTCTGATAAGGACCGAAATTAACAGGGGTTCTCAAGTTCTTCGATTCGATCCTGAGCAGTCGCACTAGCACATGCCCTGGTACTGCCGAGAGTGGGAGCAGTCCACTCTCCCCATCAAAATGCTCTCATATGACCACGCCTATATAGCCATTGTCAGAGAAGTCCTACTCACCGCTTTTTCATAGCAGGGTGTTGTTTATGAAGTTGAGAGAGTGAAAAGAGTGTCCAGCGCTTTAATTGGGTTTGTGAGTGCGGAGTTTGGAGTTAGAGAACCCTGATTTCAAACCAATAAATAGTGCACATCGGATTCAGGATCCTGACGGGATGAATGGCATATAAACCTTTTGTTGGTCACCGAGTGCCGGGAAACTTCATCTCCTCACATTACTCCGCTGCCTTATGGATTAAACTTGGATCAAAGGCTCAGGGTGTTGACTCCTAAGAAGATCACCTTCGGTATGGGCACCCGGGCATTACCCTAACCCACTGGGATTCAATATTGTATAAGGCTCATAAATATTTAGGTGCCTCTTTATACCAATGTTTATGTGTTTAGACAAGTAATTTAAACCTAGTTATCTCACAAAATATTTCTGTGTGTTTTACTTCCTTTCTTTTCAAATCATTTTCTGCTCTTTATCTTATTATCATTGAAATTACTGTCCTTCTGGTTAATTCGTTTTTTATTTTTTCATGAACTAATGTGTGAAACAGTACACACTAAGTGATTTTCCAACCATAATATATCTAAACAACTAGCTGATATAAATGACGTAAGGTCTAATAGTTAGGCTCCATTTAGCACAGTACGGAACATGAGATTAATATCTGATAAGAAGTTATAGACGTAAATTACGATAAGGTAAAGCATGTATCAATTTTTTTAATAAGATCGTGTGGAATCTTGATATACTAATCTAAACTTTTGTAAATGACATTTATAAAGGATAATGTAATCATGAGAAATTGGTTTTATTCAAATACCTAATTTCCTGAAAAATCATACTAGATAATCATAAACTATTAATAACATAAATATACAAATATAGGCGAATAAAAGGCAGCAAACGACCTAAACAGAAAGGTAGATGTGATAGTCTTTACAAGATCACATAAACCAAAATAAAGAAAGCTTGACTTTTAGTTCATACAAAACTGAGATAGTAAGTATTGCTTGTTCAGTAAATCAAATGATGAACGATCAGCGTCGTTTGTCATTAGATGAATTTATACAAAGTTCCATTAGTTATTATATATATATCACAAATGCGTACTCGTAATGATAGTTTTATGGATCAAGTAAATTATGTGTTTGAAAATATATCCAGACCGATAATTTTTAATCGATCTGAATCGAAATTAAGTTGGACAGGTTTACAATCGCCAGTAGATAAACGGTAATCAGCAAGTTTAACCAAACCATGATAGTGGACTAAAGCTGCAATCACCACGAATATATGAAATATTTGATGACTTTGAAACTAAACATTGGTAAGTATGGATGAAAAGTTTAAAAAAATGAGGTTATGATAGAATAAATATTCGAAATTCAGTTGAACAAAACTGACAGAATACAACTTAGGTAACCAACTTTCCTAATTACTTTTTTTAAAGATAAAGTTTTTACAAGTATTAAAGTACTAATACGTCGATATTAGTGACTCAGTCAGTCAGTTGCAACGTAGAACTTCGTACGTAGGTACACCAGTTCATGTCGCCATACCACATCAGCACAGAGATGTAATTGTCAATTCAAATCTAATAGTAGAAGAGTTAGTAAGGGTATTAGAAGTAATCGAAGAGGTTAGGATGAGAAGATATTATTCAAGAAGTATGATTAAATGAGAAAAGTTTAGAAAGTCAAAACTAGAGGGGTTGAAGAATCCAGAAGATTAGTGTTTGAGAGAACACAAAGAATAAATGCACCGGCGCCATTGCGAACGATTTTGAGCCCTGTCATTCAAGGTCTCTAACCATTGATTATTATCATCTCGCGGACCCCAACCAGGGAGTCGACAATTACCGACATGGCTCAGTCCACTCGTCAATGACTTCATGGATTTCTGCCATGTTTTGGAGTGACTCAGTAGCTAGTATGTTGGAGTTTTATCCATAAGCCAAAATCCCACTCCAACTACTTAACTTTGGTTAACCAGTTAGTATCACTAGCCGTCACATTTGAAGCTTCGCAAGTAGCCAAACGGTGCATTTCATTTACTAGTGCAGCGTGCACATGAAACATCCTGTACTAGTTTATTTAAGGTCCATGCTATATAAAACTATACAGAAAACAAGTAGAGATTATGTACAGTAAGGAACTCTTATGTAATCAACAGGATGCTCATAGTATGCTTAAAAAATTGGTACCAAAAAACTCACTCTACCATAAGAATATCGACACAATGCGTAAAACATTTAAATCTTACTAGCTATTAATTACTCATCTTGTTTTTTTTTTTATAAAAATAATTCCATTTTGTGTAAAGGCAAAAAGGAAGAATTACGTACAATCTATCATATAACTAACCCAAATATCAAAACGTCCAGGGAAAATTCTTTCAGGTACACGGACAGCATAGATAGTTGCACCACTTAAATATAAAACAGCCATAAGAACAAGCCAACCTAAAGAGCCTTGCATAATAGAATGCAGGAATCCATCTAATATTACTGTATGAATGCATGGAATAACTCCTGATAGACCTAGTCCCATAAAAATGCCAGCACGAAGTGGACGATAACGAGGTGTGGTAAAAGATGGATGCATTGCAACAATGACTGCTGCTGTTCCCAAAACGACAATCAAAGTCATATAAAATAATTTGGCCCACAGTATACAATAGAATGAATAGTATAAATATGGTATAAACGAGCCTAAATTCAGAAATGATATGCCAGCATAATCCAACCTGAAAAAGGAAAGATAAATTTTACCATAAACTATTTATGTATGTCACATTAATGGAAAATTAGTATAATATCTAATCAAAATACGAAAAAGTTATGAGAATGTGGCTTTCTAGTCATTAAAGGAATGTTATTTATCAGTTAATGGATCCATAGGTGGTTGACCCGAAATTTTTTAGACACTAAGAGCACTAGTTAGCATTTCAAGATAGCATGAAGTGACTATTTTAAAAGTACACGTTTCATACAGCTACGATGGCATAAATGACCTTATACAAACAATTATTCTTGAACACAACTCATTAAGATGAACAGTGTTACAATATACTTTCAGGAAACGAATAAGCTTGTGGAAAAAAACGTAAGCAGGGTGTCTATCTAGAGGTATCACAGTCATCCAAACAATAATCATTCGTTTTGTAAACTACAAAATGTTTGGGGAGACATTTTGTGTGTATCATCGATTGTTAATGTATGCAATTATTACATTGTTGTTTCGTTCTAATTGGCATCGAGTGGAAATCATAACACATACTACGTGCATATCTTTTGTTGATACTGTACGGCAATTCGGCATTCTAAGTGGTTTGTTTTGTTGTTCAATATGTTTGGGTTTACCATAAGCTAACCCGAAACTGTAATGATTTTTGTTCTTCAAAAATTAATATTGATAACCTCTACTGGGTTATTAGATTCCATGTTCGACTAGACGTAACCAGATGTATCAGTACTAGTCTAATATCAGATCCGCTGTCTGAAAAATATCTTAGTAAGAACAAAACACTGACAAATTAGAAAAAAAAGCTGTCTATCTTAATGTACACTTTCTCTATTAATTAACGATTCCTTACACAATGAATAACGTCAACTCAATTCACTGGTATTTTCGAACAGCAGTAATATTTTGTGATTAGAATACCCTATTATTTAATAAGCTTTTGTAAAAAAAAATAGTAAGAATTACCTGTTAAACAGTCGTCCAATGCTTTTCGAATGACAAGAAAGAGTATGGAATAAACATGAAAATCCAAGACAAACAATAGCACCAAAAAAGAAGGAGGAAAATACAAGCTTGTCTTGCCATTGTAGTAGAGCTTCTGACTGAATCAACATGAAGATAGTAATAGCGAAAAAGCTCCCACACCCTAGAATAAACAATGTTTAACATGATCATTAGGAAAGGTTTAGAAATGGCAACACATTATTCAGGCAATATATTCGACTATTCAGGAAGAAGTTTTAAGACTGACTTCAAGTAAAGTAAATTCCAAATTATAAAATCTCAGTCTTTATCTACTCTCATTATACTGACACAAAATCAGGTAAGAAGAGAGACTGAACTTAAAGTGATGAATAACATTGTTTTACTTAATAATTTAGTTGTTGTACCTCAGAATGCTACAGAAATTTGAATAGACTAGATTGAACGTAAGAGTTGAATGGTTTAGTAAAGACAGAGATCATAAACAATTTTTAGAAGTCAAGAAGCTTGAGAATACCATATTAGAATTGTCAACGAATTGAAAAGAGCTGTGGAAATCAAAAGCATCAGTTTAAAAAAGTACAACGATTAAGACCTAAAAGTGAAGAATCAAATTTTGAAAAACAATTCAACTGTACCTCCTTTAACGACTATTGAATGGTTTGGTGTCGAAACAATAAAGAATGAAACATTACTGTGGTGCGCGCTACTTATAAGTAGTATATGACGCGGGTAAAAACGTAATGTCTGGCAGCAGAAGGTGGGGGAAGAGCGGGAACACAATGGGATTTGTATGAAACGCATGAACAGTGAAATGTCAGACAATGGATTGATGTTTTGCAACAGGAACAATCCAGTTCGATATGATGGATTGATATTTTGAAAATTAACGAATTACGATATGGTTTTCCTATTTTACCAATCAACTCTGTCATTTGCGATAAATACAATTCGGTTGCCCTCACTTGTGTTCTCCTTCACTACATTACTACTAATTAGGTTAAATCGAGGGTTTGAGTAGACTTGAAACCAGAAAGAAAAATCAAATCATGCGGTATCATTTTTCATCTAAATTAATTAATTGGCTTAAAATTGAACTTGTGATTATTTTAAACATAACAACCTCTTATATATTGTAGTTTTTGGCGAACAGCAAGAAGCGTGTTAAGAAAGTAGTAAATACTGATTTCTGATAATGCACTGAAAATATCAGGTTTCTGATAATTCTGTGTACATTGACTCATTAAAAGCAAAGAACTACAGAAGTGTGAATTACTTCAGCATAAAAAAGAATATTAAAATCAAATGATGAAGCAAAGCTACTAAGAACATTTAGAAATAGCCTCACTAAACATTTTTCTGAATAGTTTACAGCAAATCGGTGTCTTGAGTGTAACACCTTTGAAGAACTAATTAATCTTATGGCCTGGACATCATAAACAAACTACAGAAAAAGGATGAGAAGTGTAAATAAAAGGTCGATTCAAAATGAGCATTGAACATATTAGTACATGTGAACAAATAATATCATTCAACTAAACTATGGATTTATTAGTCAGTCGGTCAGTCGAAACGCAGAATTTCGTAAGTACATACGTTCAGGTTGCCATAAAACATTAGCACAGAGATGCAATCGACAGTTCAAATAACATAGTGGTAGATGTGTAGTAAACGAGAACACAGGTGGGGCAACCGAATTGTATTTAACGAAAATTACAGAGTTACTAAGTAAAATTGGAAAACCATATCGTAAATCGTTCATTTGCAAAATAACAGTTCATCATATCGAACTGGACTGTTCCTGTTGCAAAACATCAATCCATTGTCACTATTCATGCGTTTCATACAAATTCCATTGTTTTCTAACTCTTCCTTGCTTGATCTTCCCCCATCTTCGGCTGCCAGACATTACGTTGACGATCACGTCATATACTACTTATAAGTAGTTCGCACCACAGCACCACAGATGTAGTTAAAGTAGTAACGGTAATAAGGAAGACTACGGTTCGAAGAAATTATTCAAGAAGTACAATCCAGTGAAACAAACTTAAAAAGAGGAAGGTAAAGGTGATGAGGAATACAGAAGATTAGCATTTCACAGAAAACAAAGAGTGGATGCACCTGCGCCATTGCAAACGGTTTTGATCATGTCGTTCAAGGTCCATAACCATCAGTTAAGATCGTTTCACGGACCCCAACCAGGTAGTCTACGTCTACCAACATGACTCAGTTCACTTGTCAGTTACTTCATGGATTTGTGCCATGCTGTGTCTGGTCGCCCCTATCTTTCGCCCAACCTGGTCCTACACCACAAAACATAGCTCGTCGAGACAGTCGGTGGGTGGGCATACGTAACACATGACCCAACCACCTCAACTGATGAAGTTTCACTACTTCATCTATCGACTTGCCATCGCTACCTAGTAGTCGATTCCTATCAATAAGATTGCTTAATCGGTTGTCCCAGGATATACGAGCAGTGCTTCGAAGACATCTATCATTGAATACCAGTAACCTACGAATATCTTCTACTCTTACTCCGGCCATGGTTTGTATCCATATAGTAGGATAGAGCGAACTGCTGCGAAGTCGATTCGTTCTCTGTTTAGTACATGGATTTCTTGTCTACGTCATAAGTGACTGAAGTTGGAAAGAGCCAATCGAGTTCTCTGTATCCGCACTGAGATTTCGCCACACACCTGATCATCAGCATTGATGAGACTCCCAAAATAAATGAAGCGGTCTACACGTTCGACTACTTCACTCCCTATCACTAGTTCAGATGCCGATGCAACCCAGTCTTGAAGCAACATTTTGCATTTCGAGTGTGAGAATCGCATCCCGAACATGCCTGGGTTGTTGCTTAGGGTGGTCAGAAGACTCTGCATTTTGTCAGCGTCTTCACCAAGTAGGACAATGTCATGGGCATATTCTAAGTCAACAAGCGAGTCTCACGGTAGAAGGTCTACTCCTGAAAATTCAGATGAGGATAATGTTATGTCTAGGAGCATGTCTATGATAAAATTAAACAAGAATGGAGAGAGTGGACATCCCTGACGGACACCACTTGAAGTAAAGAATTCCGGTGACAGTTCACCATAAGCTCCTACTCGACCAGTGGTGTTCGAGTAGAGAGTTTGTATAAGGTTAATGTACTTCTTTGGTACACCTTTCAGTGACAGACACTTACACAGTACCTCACGATCCACTGAGTCAAATGCCGCCTTAAGGTCCAGGAAGACAACTATTATATGATGCTTAAAGGTGTGTCTGTGTTCCGGGACCTGACGTAGTGTGAAGATGTGGTCTATACATCCACTTCCAGGTCGAAAACTAGCCTGGTTTTCTCTAGTCTGCTCTTCACGAGCACTAGTTAGACATCTAAGGATAACTGAGGCTAAAAAATTAGAAACTATATTAGTTAGGCTTATTCCCCTGTGATTGTCACAAGAGGACTTTTGTCCTTCCTTATAAATTCAGACAATCAGGGTTCGAGACCAGTCAGATGGTATTATGTCCATGTTAGTGGGACATAGATGGAATTAAAGCATGACTACGTTGCTTCGCGTTGATTGGCTAATTTCCTATCCAATCAGCGCCTGATCGAGTCTTGGAGGACAGGGTAGAAAATTCTCGTATTGTTAGCTGCACGCTGATTGGCTAAATCTAATCCAGTCGATCACGTGAATTACAATCCAGAAGCTTCTGATGTAAATACTATAAAGAAACTAACGTTGTATCTATTTTGCTTTCGCCTTCACCATCACCTTTGGCTTCTTATTTCCATTTAACCTTGCTATTTGGAATATAATCTTTCTCTGTTCCTCCATGTTTTTGATTCTTTGGAACTTGTCCAGTGTATTGTGGTCAGAGAATACTAAGCAATAGGAATTAGCCGGGAATTATTCAAGCAAGCGTTACAACAGTCCAGCTCCCAGACACTACCTAAAATCTCAGTCAACCTAGCTGCTAAAACTGGACCACCATCCTTAAAAATCTCAGGAGTCAATCTATCGGGTCCTGCTGCTCGTCCTCGCTTCAGATTTCCTATGGCTTTTTCAACTTCATAAAGAGTCGGGGTCTTACGTCGATTTGCCATTCAGGATGACTGGAGATCGTGGGTAACCGAAGTGTGGCTGAAGGCCAATTGAACTGATCCCTAAAGTGTTCTGCCCATCGATCCAATCTCCTGGATTGAGAATGAATCATAATCCCATCTATTTTCCGAAATAGTCTCACTTACATTCTGGTTCCTAATATGTTTCCTTGATAAGGCGGAACAACTGACTACTGTTGCCTATCGCCGCTGCCCTTTCCACCTCTCTCGCTTTTGCTACCCACCACTGTTCGTGGTCGTTTCGTAGGCTTTTTATCAGCCTGTGGCCGATGGCCAGTTGAACTGATTCCTAGTGTTCTGCCCATCAATCCAATCACCTGGGTTGAGAATGAATGATACGAACATCCTTTTCTGAGATAATTCCGCTTACAGATGGATTCCAAGTACCAGTTTCCTTGATAAGTCTAAACAGTTGTCTACTGTTACCCATCGTCGCTGTCTTTTGCTAAAGCATTCTCTTTCGAGCACTAGATATCTCTGAAGATTTATAATCAATTTAATATTTGAATTTCAAACTTTCCATTCAGTCCATAACGTTTTGCTTTTGGTTTATTGGATGTAGTCAACACATGGCTAAACACTGCCGCTGACTAGAGATGGGTTTTGAGTTGTAATCATTGTGTTTAACTATTCTTAACTGTCTACTGCGTTGTGAGTGAGCTTTTTTAAACGAGATATATGAAGTAGGATATTTTTGAGAGCAAGAAGGAATTCTCTTCACCAAATGAATAAAATAAAAAAATACTGAACGATTTACTACTACTGACAATGGTCATCATAGTAACCTTAGTTTAAAAATCTCCATAGAATATTCAAAAATAAAGAGATTATTAAGTCTTTTCAGAATAACATGAAGTTACACCACGTTACTTATGGTAATTTGTTTAGGTAACTTGAAGCAGAAAATAAATCTAACCAATCACATACAAACCTATACGAAATGACAACGAATCATTTGACGGATGACATTAATCACTGCCGTAGAATAAGTAAAACTTACCTAACAAATGAGTCCATATATTTCCTGTTTCTGTATGTACTCTGAAAACGGACTTGAAACAAGCCCAGAAGGTGTTTAACTGAGGTCGATGATAATGCAGAATAAAATCGTTATCACGCAACCATGCAGGTAGACTATGGTGGTTAACTACTTGCCAACCTCTGAGCCAAACATGACGCACGAACTCCTCAGCACTGTGTGCTAACATTTGAGCAAGCTATACCAAATGATGGCAGAGAAAAAAACACCATCAGTTTAAAACAAAAATATTCTTGGTAATATATATTTAAAATGATCTATTGTAGAAACCGTAGACGAGTAATAACACCACCTATTTTCCCACATGGATCTCCAGAAAGCACAAATAAATATGGCCAATAATGTAATAGTGAATAAATTTTGTTTTAAGTCAAATAGAAACAGAAAAGGAATATAGTTATTCTTCTTAGCAATATAGTGGCATCATCAGGCTCGATATGTAAACTTGTTTAACATAATAAGCTATCTTATTCCAACTGCCATCAGTCTTTTGCTATTTAGCTTGCAGTGTTTTAAATCCAAGGAGCAGAAACTTTCTCCCCTTGCTAATATGCATAATAATTGAAAATTATTTTATGGCTATGAAACGTAATTCAGATAAACATAAGACATAAAAAGAATGCAGGTTCTTGGTCTTAAGCTTTTTAAAGCACCGCTCATGTATCAAGGGACAAGCAAGCAAGCAATGCTAAAGTTCGGCATTTCGAATTAGAAAAAATGGCACACTGATTGACGAGATAGAAAACTTTCATTCACTGAAGTGGCTGGAAAATGCAACACAAATACCTAACCACCCTCTACCTCGACAGAATGTTGGTCAGAGTATGTTTGAATCAAATCAGGGTGGGAAAACCAAAGTACAGCAAAAATCCACGGAATCGCCGACTCCTAAACAGAACCCTGTTCGAACTTGCAGATAATCTTGTTGGCGATGGCACAATAATCACATTCAGGAATTAAAGTTTCTGTGACACTGCTCAGAATAAGTTACATTTTATCGCAGCCCAAGTCTTTAACTATGATATTGTTCTTCTTACTCTTCGAATTCATTCCTTTTTTTGGAACAATATTATACAGCGTTTAGTCTTTCTCAAAATAAATGATACCATTACTATTTCTACTTCTTTAGCTACTTTACTTGTTATTATCATCATACCGTGCTAAGGTGCTATAACGAATAAGTTTGATGAATATTCGTTCCAGGCTTTATGCTGTTTGTAACTGACTGTCGTGGTGAGAAACATTTGAACCAGTTGTTCTGTCAATCAGTTACAATGTAAAATTTCGTATGTACGTACATAAGGTTGCCATAACACATTAGCACAGAGATGAAATCGACAGTTCAAATAACATAGTTGTAGATGTAGTTAAAGTAGTAACGGTAATAAGGAAGACTACGGTTCGAAGAAATTATTCAAGAAGTACAATCCAGTGAAACAAACTTAAAAAGAGGAAGGTAAAGGTGATGAGGAATACAGAAGATTAGCATTTCACAGAAAACAAAGAGTGGATGCACCTGCGCCATTGCAAACGGTTTTGAGCCATGTCGTTCAAGGTCTCTAACCATCAGTTAAGATCGTTTCACGGACCCCAACCAGGTAGTCTACGTCTACCAACATGACTCAGTTCACTTGTCAGTTACTTCATGGATTTGTGCCATGCTGTGTCTGGTCGCCCCTATCTTTCGCCCAACCTGGTCCTACACCACAAAACATAGCTCGTCGAGACAGTTGGTGGTTGGGCATACGTAACACATGACCCAACCACCTCAACTGATGAAGTTTCACTACTTCATCTATCGACTTGCCATCGCTACCTAGTAGTCGATTCCTATCAATAAGATTGCTTACTCGGTTGTCCCAGGATATACGAAATTAGTAGCATTATCATTTCATTAGCATTACTAAACAGTGATGATAAACTCACAATGTACAACTCATATACTTATTCATTCATTGGAATGTCTTATGCGGTAGTCGTTTAGAGGTGATTTCAAAACCTTGAGAGAGTCTTATTCCAATGCTTTGACTTGCCCGAAATGTTATTTTTAAGATATCTGTTCATGCCAGACTTCAAACTAATTTATAACACCGCAGTGAATCTTATATTGGATTAAAACATTGGTACGTTGTTGATTGATAGAAAACCATTTTTAATTTCAGTCATATAATTTATCTATGAGGAACTTAAAATTTCTTAGTGCTTGAAATAATGGGTGGTTAGATAGGAAATCTGGGGCTGAGCCTAAAACTTATATCATTTGGAGATTGTTTAGCAGTTTTTAACAGAAATCTAAAGGCTTTGATGCATTCTTGACAAAACGGGGTGGATTGAGTATGCCAAACCAAATTGGTTGAATGACAATCCACAGATCTGTTATGTAAACAAGATTTGCCTAACACACTTACCTGAGAGATATCATATTGTTTAATATACTCTACGCAGCTAATCCGTTGACTCTCATCTTCTAATGAGCACGTAGGCGTTTCCTGTGCATCAACTTGGATTATTTCCGTATGATCATTTCCTTGGTAATCCATAATTACAGTGAAAAATGGATCGTCACGTATGCTAAAACTATGCTGTCCTCTTTTGAGAAACCTCGTAAGACTGGATGTGTTACTAGAAATAGGGAGTTTGTGTGGTTTCTTCTACCCAAACCTGGTAACCACAACAATATCTACAATGAGATAAACAAAAATAAGATAATTTTCCATAATGAATAATTCTAAAAAAAATTTTCGTTAAGAAAACGGCTTTATAATCCTCACATTACGGTTACCAACTTAACATAAGCTTCTTACTTATTTGGTCATTAAGTTTCAGGAGGTTACACATTTAAATGATGCTGCAAGGTCAAGTCAACATCCATCCACTTTCCAATATCTTTTTATCACGAGCTGGAATAAACCGATTGGTTTCTTCGCTCTTGGTTCTTGTTCTTTCGGTACAGTTCCAGGTGTTTTGTAGTGTCCGATGGATGTGGGTCTAGCCAATCGACTACAATAATTCAAGCCAACTGGCAATTTTTTGTGAGTTTTTATGTCACGTGAATAATATAAATACGTTTGTTTCAGGGCAACAGGATTTCTGGATACCGAGGGATATCACCTTACTAGGCCGGAGATCAGTTAGTTGCAATGTGCAGGATAATGATAAAGTTCTGATGTTAATGAGGAGAGGAATTTTTCAGAACAATGTAAATGAATAAATAAGCTATTTAATTGGTAGTGAAGATAGTGTGAGAATAAGCGACGGATGATTTCTACAGTGTGTGTCCTCAACACTTACAGTGCTTTCTACCAATTTATTGGTCACCTGGAATCTGGTTTGTTCTTTGCCACAGTGGCTTGTTTACGATAGTGTCTGACCAACGTCCTACAGTATCTTACGTGAACAACTGTTAATAAACACCACTGTCATTAAAGGTTCTTCAAGTTTGTAATGGTATAAGAGAACTGTCTGACGCTTGTGTTGAGAATTTTTTCCTTGATGTTGGCTGGCAGTTGTTTTGAGTCCCAGATATTCTTCAGTTTTTGAAAGGCTACCTTTACATCAGATCCACAGTGTTTATCGATGATGCAGCCTAGATGTGTAGAAGTTTCCATACCTTCCAGGCTTCTTCAAAAAGTGTGATCCGGTTGATTCATTTTCTATTGTACCGGAGCATCTTACTTTATCTTTTGCGTATGTTGAAACTTATTACTACAGAGATTGCTGCTACGCTTTTCGTAATCATCAGTGTCGTTTGTTGTTCGTGGGGTGGATGAGTTAGGTCATCTGCGAAGGTCAAACTGTTTAGGTTCATACGAGCTTCTCTCTACAATACTTGATGTCCCTGAGATGTTGAGGTTTGCATAATCCATTCAACAACGGGGAGAAATGGAAAGGCTGAAAGTGAGCAACCTTGCCCGACACCGGTCTTCACTTGGAACGAGTCTGTGAGCCATCCACAATGCACGAATTCGGAGTTTAATCCATGATCATAAATCTATATGACATTGAATATTCAAACTAGTGTCTCTCTGTCCACGCTGTGATGGATTTCTCCTGCTCGAGGGGCTTGATGTAAGAGTGACAAGTTCCATTCAAATGATTGTTCCACAGTGATTGACAGTGCTGCAATGTGGTTGATAGGCTATAGATCCTTACAGAATCCAGCCCGCTAATCTTGATTTTCAGCGTCTACAGTATCTTTTATTCTGTTTAACAACGGCCTGTTTAGGATTTCTGGTATTGGGAATAGAGAGATGCCCCCGCAGTCCTTTGAAATCTTCATGTAGTGTTTTTCTCTCCAGGCTGTTGACACCTGTTCTTCCTCCCATATCTTTTTGAAGGAAGCTTGCAGCAATTTTAAAGTTACTTCTATGCCTGCTTCCAGCGCCAAAGCTTTAATATTGTCTGGTCCTGCTGCTTTACCATTCTTGGTTTGTCTGACGACAACGCTAATTTCTTTGGTTGCTGGTGGGTCAACATATTTGGGAGGTCCGTGGAAGATGCTCGGATGTTAGGTGGATTCAGTGGGACTGACAGATTCAAGAGCTCTTTGAGTTTTCTACTCATCTATTGTACAATCCATTTTGAAGGATTTGTTTTGGGAAAAGCCCTCCATGTACATATTTGTAATGTGTTCTTACTGACTCTTTCAGTGCTACATTTTAGTACTCTTTAATCCCATTTTGGGATGCAAATATTTATAATTTGTTATAGTTTCTATTTTTATTATCTTTATTGGGGTTTCTATGTTTCTTACTGAACTGTATTGTCGTTTAAATTGGTACTTAATTATGGCTGCAGCCATATCGGATTTGATACATTGGCGGGTAAAACGTACATCTGGACTGGAAGGGTGCAATTTAGGTTGTGACGGAAGCATTGTTCCAGAATTGGAAACACATTGTGTTATTTTGGACGGAGAAGAGTGTAATATTGTTCTAGATAATTATCTGTATTTCCTTTATTGATTAATAATAGAACCATTACTTACCTAGATAAATTGCTTTCTTTATGTATTGAGTGGGCAAAGCGCGTATCTAAACTTCTAGAACTGTTTTTCTGAAATCCGAATCCATTATGGTTTCTACATCTATTATATTTTCTTTGAATTTCAATGACTGCCTTGCCTTACTTTTTCTTCACTGGTTTTTCTGATTCACTCTACTTTTAATAATAGTAATAATAATATATTTATTCTCAAATAACTACGTTAAAAGAGTCACGCCAGTTTACAGGCTAGATCAAATTGTCACAAATGCTTTCAAATTTACTTTAAAAGTTATAGCATTTAAATTAAGTGTAAGAGTCAGTTTCTGATTGCATAATTACACCATGTCACTGACAGAAACAGTATAATGCAGCCACATTTTCAATAGTAGAGTACAAATAAGGAAGGTACACAATAGGTCCTTTTGGCGATTTGCTGAGATCAATAGTGAATTTGTCGGGAAAAGTCAAATGGAACGCGCTTGATACGAGCTGTGATCCAGACAGTCATGTACAAGGGGTGCATGTTCCGTAGAGTCGCCAAGGATTTCCCACCGTGAATGGGGTTCTGAAAAGGAGAAGAGAGAAAGAAAAAGGCAGCAGTGTGGCAATTGTATATATATATATAACCAAAGCACTACTTAACCTGTCATGTTGAAGTAGTCAATACAGTAGTAAGTCAAGATAAAATTCATACTGACCACTTAAATTAAAGTAAATTATGAGAATATAAGAATATAAACCACAGATAAAGGAGTACAGCAAAAAAGAAGGAAGAGTTGTGCAGTGTCAGGTGGATAGAAGAGAAGTCGAAGTAAGAAGCTGGATTTATGTACGTTGAAATCGAAAGAGTAGAGTCTGTAAAAAGAAAACAATGTTGATTAAAAGTTTTCACTGTCTAACTGTTTTTTATTACTATTATTATTATTATTATTGAATGCCAACCTCTAAGTCATACTGTAAGCGCCTGAGTAAGAATGTTGCTAGTGTCTCGACAGAATAGCGACCCCAGCATAGTTTTGGAAACATGGACCTCAGAAGTAGCAAGCGTACAAGAGCAACCTCAGTGTTACTGATTAGTCGTCTCATCAATCTAAGGAGTCGAAAGCAAGCAAAATGTTCTGCCCCACAACATATGTTCTCTATTTTGTCAGCCGTGATGCTTCACTTCACTTAGCTGTATGCTTATGTATATCCTGCCTATGCCTTGGCTTTTTGAGCTCTTATCCATTTGCTACTGAAAGCTGCGTTCCTATTCATGCTTTTTCGAATCCTTTCCATAGTATAAACAGAGATCCATTCTTAGTGATGGCGTTTCTTGTTGTCTAGAACCTCAGGATATGCTAAAGTTATTGCTCCTTTGATCCCTTTAGTCTTTCTTCAATGTAGTTTCCTCTTCATTGAGTAGATTTTGGAAAGCTTGGAACTTACTGTTGAGAGCTAGCTTGAATTCCTCAAGTTCTTCAGTATCCTCAAGAAGGACCTCGATGAACTTTTGCAACGGTATTCGCCCACTTTTCCAATACTTTCTTCGTTTCAGCTTCAACGTCGCCACCACCAACGAAATGGTTATCTGAATTTACGTCGGCTCATCTCTCTATCCATAGATCCTCTATGGTTGTTCAGGACCTTTCATGGATAAAGGTGTGATCAATTTGGTTCCAAGTGGTGTATTCCAGTGAAACCCATATTGCTTTGTGAGGGCGCTTTTCGGTGAATATATTTCCTCTCATAACCATTTTGCTGAAAGCATATAGATGGTGCTTCTACGTGAAGTGCACCTTACGAACGCGATGGTCAAGAGTCATACCCTTTCACAGGCTAGATCAAATTGTTACAAATGCTACCACATTTGAGGTAAAAGTTAGTGAAGTTGAGTTAGAAATAAGAGTCTGTTTCTGACAGAATATTTACACCAGGTCACTTCCAGGAACAGTTTGGTTCAGCCACATTTTCAGTAAGTACAAATAGGAAAGGTACAAAATAGAGTTCTTGGGTGACTTGCTTTATTAAGGAGTAAATGTGTTTGGAAGAGTCTGTTGGAAAGCATTTGATACAATCTCTGACCTGGAAGTGCACGTATAGAATAACAGTAGACCCATTTCACAATCAAAGACAGCATAATCTTTACGATCTTGCATGGACGTCACATCATTGTTTGTAATGACTTGCCCTATAGTGACAGCCTGTATAACACTCTCTAGAACATTTGGGCTGGTAATAAAAAATATGCGTGATATGAGAAGTAAGATATTCAAGTTGTTACAGGTACGTTTCTTGATCATGCTTGGTCATTCAGTACAGTGTTGCATACTATCTTACTAAAAAAGGAAATTGTAAACAGGATCCATTCTTTTATTCGTTAAAAAACCTCCTACTGTCCAGTACCAAAGTCAAAGGAGCGTTTGTAAGATGGGAAACTTTGAAGCTGAGAGTTTTACATGCAGCTATATAAGGCGCCGAATCGTTCCCTATACTTTGACAACTAAGGAAACCGTGGTTCAGATGACGTGAACTTACTGAAGGCCTTGACATGTTTAGAGATTCACAAGGTCTTTAATAAAGAAGAATGTAAACTGGAAATGAACTAAGTCGTAACTGTAAAGAAGCAAGTGCAAGTCAGATAAAAACATTAAAAGTAAATACAGAATAAGTTTAGTACTATTCACAATATTAGTTGACAAAGTCCCCTGGAAACAGAGGTCATAACACATAAATTTGAAAATAAACCACAGAAATATCCAATTCTGTTTCACTGTGATATGGTACTTTGTGATTAAAGAACTCTTAAACCATGAAAAAGGAAAAGAGAGATGCAGGGAAGTTCTCAATATGTTTAAATGACTATCAGGTACATTAAATTCAGAGATATTTTTATTCTACCCCCAGTCACGTCTTTTAACTTATACCATTGCTGCGTCTAGCTTTACTTTAAAAAGATGCGAGCCTCTTAAGACAAGTGCACAGATGTGTAAACAAATGAGTTTCAGGACTATAGGAAGTACCTATGTAGGCACATTTTGTCAATTGGCATTATTTCCGTTGAGTTATATAACTGCGATAGTAATGGTAGTGAGTTTATTCAAGGTGGTCTGACCGTATAATATGACTGTAGGATTTAATTTGTCCTACAGATGTACTCCTAGAACTGAAAACGCAAGACTGGCGAGCACAGAGTCTGTGGGAAAGCTATAGTCAAAACAAGACCAATTTGGTTTTAAACCTTATCTGTTTATAAACATAAAAACAATTAGATTAGTATGATAAATATGCAAATTACAGTTACCAAGTGAAACGAGCAAACATACCGACCAATAAAACGTGTCTTATGGAAATGAATAAAACTAAGTCACATCAGTATAATAAGATAATAATGTCCTTTAATTTGTAGGTCATTTACAACAAAGATGGTTTACGGGCACGTCAGACCAGATCGCGTGGTGAACGCTTAAACTACAATTTGATTGGTTAGTTATAGCATAACTACAATTACTTATGGAAATAACTATGACAATAACTTCAGTGGTAAATAACCTGCTGAAGTAGTAATAACTCTTCGCAACATAATGTCTAGTCCAGGTCACTCCAACGAAGTATTTTGCCGGACACCCATCACTAGGCATTGATAATCACTACATAAAGAAGAAAATCCGAACCTCCAGGATGCCAGTCAGTCGAGTTACCAAAAGGAGCCAGCTAGGTAATCATGAATTTAGTCATATATTGATCTACTTTCCATGAAATGTGGACGTTAACACAAGTAAAAGCAGGACGACACGTTTTTAAATTTACTGATTGTGGTTTTTTAGGGGCGATCGAGTCGAGACCGACTATGATCACCATTAAATACTAACTACGAACCCGTCACTGAGAAGGTAAATTAATTCACGGTAAACAATATATTTGCTGGTGATTTCGTGATGTTGAAAGAACACTGAAATTAAACCAGGAAAGTAGACAGGTAGATTTAAAAGCCGGTAGATGCTGCTCAACTACAGTTGATTACAAGGAACTCAGTTTTCCTGGATTAAAAGTTCAATAAACTTTTATTTCCCCAATTCGTTACCATCCAAAAGCCTCGTTTTCTTACCTATTTATTGCCTTACTCATGAATTTTTAACACTATTTTCCTCATTTTTTCACCAGCTGCCTATCTTTTCTATCTCCAGACTACCCATTAACTTACCCATATCTTCCAATTTATGCCATTGGTTAACTTGATGGCAAAGTGATACGCTACGTGGATATTTGTTTCAGGTTATGATGCCAAAGTTATCTGGCTTACTTGAAACGCAGAGGAACTTTATTCCTACTAGGTGTACAAAAAATAGAGCTCAGACTAAAATAAATTATTCTTTAAAATCTGCTTCTAGATGTCAGAGAACCTAACGTCACAAAAGGAAGGAGAGCGGTGTATCTGAACAGCATTCATGACAGTGGGGCGATAAACTCAATCTACCCATGTCTGTGAGGCAGAATAGTTTGTTTGCCTACGACTTCTTAAGATATAGCAGGGTATAACTAATCAATGATACTGATGTTACTTTTCGAAGTGAACGACGTTTAATAATCATGTTTGTAGTCTTGAACTAGTTTCACTTCCTACCATGAAATCCCATCGAAAGCAGAAAAGGAAAGGTCTGAATAATCATGCCTTTTTCTTATCCATAAATATTATTTGCTAAATCATGACTCAACTTGAAACAAGAATGTTTTCTGTTTTGCTCCTCGTCCCATTCTTTCTCTTCCTCTTTTTCAGCACCTCTTCGTACTCCTTAAATATTAGCCTTGATGGTTGTTGAAAACCATGTTACTTTACCTAGGAGCTTGTAAATGTATTATCCGAAGAATCTCAACAAGATATTTGTGCACTTACCCCATCAATTCCCGTTATATGAAGACATGGATTTGCACTGCGTATGTTCTAAACCACCACTGGTTCGTCGTAAAGAAAACGTCGTAACTTGCGCCAACTATCGCGCTGTATATTGCAGAGATTGAAGCATTGCCTATAATTTTATGTTAAAAATTTTAGCCACCTATAAGCTGTTGATACATCTCGTGAAATATTTACGTCACTGAACAATCTTTTACAGAAAATATGTTTGAAGTTTTAGAATTTTGATCTCTCCTGTAAATTGACACGCCTCTTGTGCCTTGTTGTTATTCGAGAATGAATAATAGTTATTATCAATAGAATGGAAGCCAACAGAGTCAACTAAGTATATTTGCGGACACATTCTCTTGTGAATGATAGTCAGCATGACATGCAGATAGTTAGTAGGGATAGTGGTAAGCAATTAAATCAAATACTATAGTCAATCCCGTGTTTGAATAAATTGAATCAGGTTATTCAAAATCAACAAATAGTAACCAAAATTGTCTAAAATTTAAGTTATTTTCGACCGTCTTTACACTGATTCGTACATTACGAGACTATTGGTTTATTATTACCAGGCAGGGAAGATTGTGTTTCAGGTGTCTTTGATTCTATTAAAAACCACTTTGAAATATTTGGTACAACTGAATCAGTAAACACAATATTGAAATTCATCGACTTACATCAATTGGGGAACGGGCATTGGATAATCGGCCAAAATTAAAGAAGTTGAAATGTTACGTTATGAACTTTCTGCAAAACGTGGTGCAAACGACTTACACCATCGACGGATGTCCGTTACCTAATGTCTCTTCAGAGTGCGATCTCGGTCCCATGACAGCTGGAAGTCTAGAGACAGAGTTCGAACTACTAAGCGGACGCAGCCAAAGTTAACGCAACTCTCCGCTTTATGGAAGACAACATGGTGCTATTACCTCAAAATTATTCATAACTCTCTTCAAAACAAACGGATGACCGCACCATGAAGTTCACAACGTCCCTAAAAGAGACAGATATCTTTTGAATCGAGTGCGGAGATGAGTAACGAAATAGGTGATAGGGTTAAAGAATACAGCTTACGAAAACAGAATCCAGTACTTGAGATTATTCTCTCTGAGTTACAGGAAGATCAGAGTTGATCCGATAATGGGGCACAACATATTAAACTCTCCAAATCATCTCAACGTCAGAATCTTACTGAAGCATCAGCACCACACCCCTCGAAGAAATCGAAAGATCAACCGGTTTACATTAGAACGTGCAAAAGATATTGGCTATTGGATCTGTAATTTTGGACCGCAACCCGCCATTTAAAGTTTTGTGAGACACTAAGAATGATTACTGAGGTTTTGTTTGATAGTAGTTTTGCCGATCGCCTGCTTGCTGTAGATCAGTTCCATTGTGGAGTGATAATAGGTGGAGTGAGTTTGTCTTTCCCTCTCTGCATTTTGTAGCGACTTGGATCCCAGGAGTGTTTGTTCCTACCTATTGACATTCCAAAAGATGAAACTCTAGGCGATTCACTTCATCTTTCCCATAAGATTGAAGATTTAAATGAAAAGTGGATTGCATCACACTGTAGGAATCTTGCACGAATGATTCCTGGAGGTGTTCATATAAGTGGAATCTGTCTGACAATCTCTCACGGTGAATTTAACGGTCATATTAATCACATTCAGAAAGTAACATACCTTTAACTAACAGTCAGATTCTTTCTTATATATCACGTGATGATGTGCTTATAAGCAAGTATATCTGTGCAAAAAACACGGAAAAATTGGTGCTGGTAGCTGACCCCAAAACAAAGAAGTATGTTAGTTTACAACTTATGATTTTTCCCTAAGGTTTCAATGCAGAGCTTCTGCTGCAGACGGATCTAGTGTATGTGTTATATGATACTCTTTTATTTGGTAGAGTCAGTTACGAACAGTAGAAGTGAAGATTCGCCCAATCGTCGATCGATGGGTATCATTCAAGACTCAAATACTTCTGTCTTTGGAGACTCACTTACCGTCCGACCGGAAAAAAGAGAAAATCTTGCACCAACTTCAGGTATTGACAATTCTTTTAGGTTTGCGTATACCCACGCTCGTATTTCGACTTGCGTTTGAAATTTGCTTTTGTTTTATCACCATTCGTTAACTTGTTCACATACTTAACTTTTACTTATTCAATCTAATAAGCTCGAAAGTCATTTGCTTGGCCACTGTCAATATTTCCGCAGCACCATTCTGTATGGTCTTTATACGGGTAATTATGCATCCCATAGTTTTGTACCATAAACGGTAAGAAACAAATTCCTACTTCAGAATGAACACCCAGACGATATCCTAGCCCACACAAATCTAATGATTCGTGTGGTGCATATAAATGTTGGTGCCTCTTTGTACAAATGTTTACATGTTTGAATTAATAAGTAAGACAAATGACTAGCTTTAGAGCCTCAAATATTTGATTCAGCCTACAACAATCTACGATAAATGTTTTGCTAGAGATCAGTGAGCAGCTGGTTTTAGTTTTTCACCACTATGGTTGTCATTGTTGTCGATCCCTCGCTTTTCATACTCTTGCATTTAACAGACTAATAAATCGAACACCGCACTACGATAAAACAGTGATTAGGAATTTCCTGACTGACTATATGTGCGTAGTCATATAAGAGCATTGGAAGAGGGAAAGTGGACTGTCCCCACTCTCAACAGTACCAGGGCATCTGGGAAACTAATCTCCATTGTTTTTTCTCTAAAATAAACACAACTCAATGTCAATATATGATTATTAGACTTCAATATTGGTGCTTTACCAGTCGTTTACGCTAAATTCAAGCAAAATTCAGATGTGCAAAAATACACTTGTTTGCTGACTCACTAAAAACGCTATGTCAATGAATTAATAAAATGTAAACTTAGCTTAATGCAACTAGTCTTTTCCCACTTTTTGTGTTCGTAAAACAAGTTCAATTAAAATAGTCTTTCATTATTGATTTTGAGTGGTAAAATTTCTCTGTTAAATTTTCAGGCTGCCATCGAACCTTACCTTCAATCCTTGGTTACCGAAACACAGTTATTGATCAATGGCGAATTGCGTCAACCTAATGAAAGATTACTGAAAGATGTAGATTTTCCTGTGCCCCTTGATAGTGATATCCCAACTAAGAAGAGCACAAAGGCGTCAAAGTCAAAGCGTTATGATTTAGCTCTGAATACGGATCAGTCTTCAGGCACTTCCGCGGGAAGCAAGAAATATTCAATCGCTAAGGGGTCTGCTAGTCCAGCTTTCACCCCTCTAGATATAGTAATTTTTGGACCACAGGTTAGCGACTTTTAAATCTATCCGTTTGTCTATCAATAACCGTCTATGTTTAAAGTTTCTCACTATACACCAGAGTATTACGAATCAGTTTATAGTAGGGGATGATTCAGCATCCAGCTAAAATAACTTAGATACAATAAAATGTGAACATTTTGGTTTACTGATTAAGGCTAGGACATTGCGCTTCTATTACTATGAGCTCTTATGTGGAGCATATTTTAGAAACGGATTTGTGTTGATTTGACTGTTACTCTCACTACCCGACCTTAGAATACACACCTGGTTACTTGAACCATGTTTAATATGTATTCTTTGATCTGCAAGCAGAATCTATTGTAGTGGTTTTCGTTTGTGAGTGAACTTTTTAAATTAAGGAGCTCGTATAATGAATTGTCGTCTAGAATGGTTACTTTTATTGATCAGTCAGTCAGTCAGATGCAACGTAGAACTTTGTACATAAGTACATCAGTTCATGTTGCCATACCATATCAGCACAGAGATATAATTGTCAATTCAAATCCAATAGTAGTAGAGGTAGTAAGGGAATTAGAAGTAATCGGAGGGGTTAGGTTTAGAAGATACTATTCAAGAAGTATGATTCAGTGAGAAAAGTTTAGAGAATCGAAACTAGAGGTGTTGAAGAATCCAAAAGATTAGGGTTTGAGAGAACACAAAGAATAAATGCACCGGCGCCACTGCGAACGATTTTGAGCCATGTCATTCAAGGTCTCTAACCATCGATTATTATCATCTCGCGGACCCCAACCAGGTAGTCGACAATTACCGACATAGCTCAGTCCACTAGTCAATGACTTCATGGATTTCTGCCATGTTTTGGTTTGGCCGCCCCTAACTTTCTTCCAACCTACTCCTACACTACAAAACAAAGCTCTTCGAGGCAGTCGGTGGTTAGACATACGCAACACATGTCCCAACCACCTCAACTGATGAAGTTTCACCACTTCATCTATTGATCTGCCATCCTTACCTAGTACTCGTTTCCTAACGACAGCATTGCTCACTCGGTTGTCCCACGGTATACGAGCAATGCTTCGAAGACACCTATGATCGAAAACCAGTAACCTACGAACATCTTCTACTCTCATTGGCCATGTTTCACAGCCATAAAGTAGAACGGAGCGAACCTGCTGCACAGTACACTTCGTCCTTTGATTAGAGAACGGATATCTACGCCTACGCCATAA
>OX103972.1:15390447-15664909 GCA_944470395.2 Schistosoma turkestanicum | reverse complement strand
TTCAGGTTGCTCCTGAAATATTTTCTTGGTTTGATTATCATTAAGTAAAACCCTAAGAGGCTTTCTTACGGTGTCTTTCCTACGTCCAGTAAGCCTCAAACAGATACGAGCTCGCACTAGAGCATGATCTGAATCCAAACATGTGCCCCAGAACGAGCGACAGTCTTCTATCGAACCCCTCCATCGGTGGCTGATGGCGATGTGATCTAGTTGAGTCCAACGTTGAGACGACTTCGGGGGTCGCCAGGTCAACAGATGCTTTTCCTTATGCCTAAAGTTGGTGTTCGCTAAGAATAGGCGGTTATCTGAGCATAGTTGCAACAGACGGTCGCCATTGTCTGTTCTCTCAGTCGCTACACCATAACATCCACCAAGATGTCTTTCCTTTTCACCTAGTCTACCTACTTGAGCATTAAAGTCACCAGCCATTATTACTATATCAGAGCGCCTAGCTTTTTGGAGGAGGTCCGAAAGCTTTCTGTAAAACTCATCTTTAACCTCGTCTGCACTGCAGTCAGTGGGGGCATAGGCAGATATGACGAAGAGGCAACGACGAGTGTCCCTATCTTTCCGAGCCCTTACTGTCCCGTTCAGTCGGACGGCGCACAAGCGACTATCTACAGGGATCCAGTCAAGGAGAGATAATTCTGCCCTTGGACTCAACGCTTTGCCTACGCCAGCAAGACCCCTGTAAGCAGCATCAGGGCTACCGGATACACGATGAGTGAATCGGGCTGCTTCTTCGTTTTGACAAGGTGGAATCAGGTTAATGACTTTACTAGGATCCTGTATGCGCGTTTCCGAGACGCAGCATACATCGATGGCACGAGTTTCTAAAGTCCTAGCTAATGATGCCTGTTGCCCTATTTGACACAATGTCCGTACATTAAAAGCTCCAACATGTAGTCTAGAGCGGGGTTTCAAGAGACCAGGAACGACGTTTCGTGATCTCGCTTCGTCTGCATTAGCGGTGCAGTGAGAAAAGGGAGTGTGAGTAGAGTTAGTCGTAGAGATAAGAGAGACATTAGGGGGTGTAGGAAGGATTTGATTTTGACCAATTTGGTCTCGCGTGCTGTTACGGGTATGAGGGCGGTTGTCACTTCCCGGCTGCCCACACCGTGGAAGGTTGTTTCTTGAGGGACCTGAAAAGGAAGATGGATTAGTGTTGGTGCGTGACCGCAGAGCCCAAAGGACAACTGCTTGAGGCCGGTCACGCACGGCCTTTTTATGAAATGTTTTTTGAGGATTAGCTCCGTTCTTAAAGGCCCTTAGTGGGCACCCTTACCCAAGGAGACGGAAATCCGTGAGTTAGGGGAGGTGTGACATTTTTAGGGTCGACCTTTTCTAACCCTTCCTTCCTTGTGAGAAGGCAGCATCGCTGCAGATGCTGGTTGTCCGAGGGAAACACCTTACTGCTGTCACACCCCTCTGCAGTCAGCAGTACGACTTTTATTGATACTGATCAGTGAAGCAATGGCTTAGTGACTAGTACATTCAGCCTTCAAGCACATTCGAATCCTTCTCCGGTTAGTTCATTTTGGGCAGCCAGTTAACGTAATTAAATTTCACACTTAAAGTATCCGAATCTGTACTTGGCAAATGAGTTACAGCGGATGTCGGTCAAAGCTTTACTATGTCTGTCATTCCATACTAGCGATTCTACGTGACTCTGAAGTGCCTTGCGACTTACAACAGTCTCTTTATTGTACCTAGTTTTCAAGTAATTATCGCATAAAAATATTAATTTAATGAGGTTTCGTTTTACCGACTCGTTGAGGTAACGACAACGAACAGTGTTCTCCCAGTACTTCCCTTGTTATTTCTATCTAATCTTGATACATTAATATTGTCTTTCTGAAATATTAGGGCAAACCATCAGGTTCCTGATAGTAAAATCAGATAATGGCATACACTAAATGTTAAGTGTAATTATTGCACTAATAGATAAAAATAATTTTTTCCCAGTTCATTTGTGTGGCTAATGTGGTTAATTAAACTGTGTACCCATTTAAACTCTTAAATATTGCATAGGAAATAAGTTAAAGACTTGGTTTGAGAACGGGTCATGAATTGAAGTTAGTTTCCTTCATCCTATTTACTCACTATAGCATCGACCTTATCGTTTTCGGTAAATGCCACAATGATTTAGCTTGTTCATTAATTACAAATAGTTTATCATTTATAATTACTTACTTGCTTCTTGGTTCCTCGAAACAATTAACAGAAAAATAGTGAGCTGAAGGTAATTGAAATATGGTAGTATATTAATGGATTGCTCACAGTTTGAGCATTAGGAGGTAAACACATCTTCCAAATTGACTCTTAGTCACTATATGGAATGTTTAGATTGATCTAATTATTGGTTAATTATGCAGTTAACACCTTTTTTCTGATCCTTAAGATTTACATCGTGAATCTTATGTATTGAACAGCACTATTAACTGTGGTAGGTAATTATAAGTTTACACCACAATTTATATAACTACATAATCCCATGAGGTAATCTGATGTGATTCCGGAAAAACAGTATGATCGGCCCCCGTAGTTGTTTATTCAGTAATTTCCTTCCACAGTGTGGGCAGCCGGAAAGTGACATCCGCCGTCATACCCGTACCAGCACACGAAACCGAATCGGTCATAGTCAAATCCCTCCTACATCCCCAAACATCTCCCTTATCTCCACGACTCACCCTTCTCACATTCCTTTGTCACGCTGCACCGGGGATGCAAACGATCCCAGTTCCTGAAACGTTATTCCTGGTCTCCTGAAACCCCGTTCTCAACTACATGTTGGAGCTTTTAATGTGGTATGGTAACTTGAACTGATGAACGTACGTACGAAGTTCTGTGTTTTTGTTGACTGACTAACTGATTGATTCAGTAATTTCCCTGCATACTGATGTTGCTGTAAATCCTCAACATCCACAATCAACTGTATAGTTTTGCAGTTGTAGGTGTATCTCATTCCCTACAATTCATGTAGAAATCTGACTAGTGTTGTAGGTTGTCATATTCAACGTAAATTCAGGCAATTGTAGTCTGTTTCAATCGCTTCTCAATGTCACTCCAATGTTCTAAACTTTCAATAAAAGGATGTAGTTGCTTCAATTGTTAGTTCCATTTTGCTTGACCTGTTGTCAATTTCCATAACTTTATAATTGTGATCGAATGATATAGTAATTCGAATTACGATAGATTTACGCTTAGTAAACCCGTTTCACTTTTCAGTTTTCAACAGGTAAGAAGTATCGTTTACTCTCACATATTAGATGTGATTGCACTGAAATATCATCAACTTTAAAAGCAATTTCTTTAAAACTTTACTATCTTTTAGATTTTTATCTCTGAAACTACAAAATACTATCTTTGTGTCATGATATGGTTGAAATCCATTCATCTATTCAACAATGATCCTCAGCAGTGAATGATATTAGTCTAATACTTATTGCTCATTGCTAGGTATGAAATTGAGTTTATATTCAGTTGGTGTCAAGAATAAGCTACTATACTTATTGATTTAAAGTTTTCTTAGGACAATTTGAATGCGCTACTAGTTAGATATCAGCCATATGTATATTCGTGTATTAGTCCTAGTCATACTGCATTGACACGAGATGAAGTTATTAAGACAAATCCCTGAGTAATAAAAATGGTAAAAGTATCATTAGTAGAAGAAAATTTGTTATGAATGATGGGATTCATGAAGAAAGAATAAATCCGTGAAACAAAAAATTATAACTTTGAGGCTCTGGATCTATGATAAAAGCGAAATAGATGCACCTGTTCCATTTCCACCTGTTTAAATCACTTCACCCAAATGCTCTATTACAGGCAGAATCGCTCCTAATCACGCTCTAAAAACATTCTTATAACTCGTAAACAAATTTACCACGCTTCTGAGATGGGTTCTATTGGTTTTTAGTAAAATCCACTTCACATCATCTTGAATATTTCAAAGTGGATAACAGTAAATTACTGACTAGTATTGAGTTGGATTTCCTTTCACTGTTACATCATTCCCCTCCTACTTTTCAGTTCCCCCAATGGCAGCGTGCAAGTTCGTCATCGTCACTTGAGTCTGGTGCTAGTTCAGACACAAATATGAATAATGGAAATGATACTAATGATTCTTCAGGTAGTTTCGTCCCTATTAATCGATTGTTAATCAATGGCCGAATTCCTGGAATAGCGTTTTTACCATCTAATTCAAGCGTTGGAGACTTACTTGAGGTTAGCTAATCTCATATATAGATTCTTAATATTTTCTAATTCGTTTTTCATTAATAAACCTTAATCGTAAAATATATGTTCCACGAGTATATACTTGGAAATATTATATTATACAGAAGTAATGATTGAAGTTAACAGAAAATCCGTATACGATTAAAATCAATAGCTTCGGAGTAAACGGCTGGATGTTTCATGGACATATCGAAACTCATCTTTCAATCAGTTTTAAATTTCACTTCAGTTACTGAATGTTATGTCCAACTTTCATTTGATTGGAGAGTGTGCAACTAACCTCATTTAATATCACAGGGCACCTATCCAAATCCCACTCAAACTCAGATTTGTCTGAATCAGATTGTTCAGTTAGCGATTAAATTATTCGGGATAGTCTCGATTTGTATGTCGATTCACTACACACGAATGAGGACTGAATGCTAAAAATATGTGTCGCTCATAAAGTGATACTAATAATCTCGGATTCATTGGTTTGGCGTTCGGTGATTAGGGTAACATCGTGACCTCGTTGACTAACGCTAAGTTACTTGACATAACCATAAACTCGTACTATTTCCTCGGAACAAAGCAAATATCTAGTTGGGATTAGTAATAGAAAATTGTTATTTAGAAATCAGGAAAATATTTCTGTGTGCATTTCATAATTTATTTTCCATGTTTTAAAACAGTTTACTCAATATAAAATGATGACCATGACGTAACACTGAACTAAGTTTGAGTTATAGCAACGGGTAAGGACTATTAGATAGTAAAATCCATCATAGAAAAGTTGTAGAAGTTAGTTTAAAGCAGCTAACAGGCTAATTACATGTGTGAACAGTAAAAGAAAACAAAACATATTAAATTATTTCCTGCTGCCTAACATCAAAATATGTTTACAGATATTAAAACAGTAGCTAAGTGGTTGAAGTTTTTGATAAGATTCAAACCCAACTCTACTTATTTCCGTTTAGGTATTCGGGTAGTATCCTTGGCTTCCACGCACAAAACAACGTTATTAAGAACTCGTTATATGATTTTGTATACCTTTTGCATTTATTTCTATTTGGATCATCCATTCGACACTGACAGTTATTACATGATACACTGGGGTGTATTTTTGTATCAAGTTCCTATATTATTTTATAACTTGCAGGCCTTTTCTTTCTGATATGAACACTATGCTAATAGTTTTATTAGTTAGTAAAATTTCACTGATATTTGTTTGCTACTATTTAATCTACGTTTTCATTGTCATTAACTTTTAGGCATTACGGAATGATCTTGTACGGAGTATACTAACACGTTTACAACTTTTAACGGAAGAGTTACATATTACCAGTGCTGAACTGGAAGGTAAACTGTTATTTAATTTTAAATACCTATTTCTTAGTGTTTGATTAATGATAAATTCACATATGTACCCTTTTATTTTATTCTTTACTCTGAGCAACTAATTTGATAAATATTATTGTTTAGCTAGTTGATATGAGAATTCTGACAAATTGAAAGGAAAATGAAACCCTATCATTTTGTTTTTTATTCATCAAGTAGAATACATATTCAGTCTTGTCATATATCTATGCACTCTCATACTCTTATTATCCTTTAAAGTGTTTACGACTCTGAGGTGAGGTGGTACAGGGGTTTGTAGGGCAATTTTAAGATATGCTTAAACATTTTGTCTTGTGGATCGAGGGTAGTTTAAGTTCAGTAAGTGGTTAATTATCGTTTCATATGTCGAATATAACTAACTTTATTTAACGTGACTAGTATTGAAGGGGTTGAATGTCATCACAAATACAAAAGTCCGTGTATGGCATATGTGTGAACATTACTTTTTGATCATGTTATTGATATTCATAACTCATCTAAATGAAAAGTGTCTGAATATCAATGTCGTCTATGCCAGCTACCTTCAGTCGCTTCTTATTTATTCAGTTTGGTTTAACACAAACTTGTTCGTTCTGCTATTGTAAACAGTTTGATTTAGTCGAATTAATTCACCGTGAATAATAGGAAGTTCATTTTCTGATCGTAGCTATAGATAAAGTACACATGAAACACTAGTTTTCACTTTCTCGTGATAGCGTCGTTACTACTGTGAAGACGTTTAGATTAAGGACTATAAGTAATTTGTGGTATCAACTAAAATGCACTGATAGTATGCTTTTGTCTACTATTAAGCATCTTGACTCTTATCCTGGATTATTAAACCGTAGGAAATAAGAATTTAAAGTACAACTAACATTATTTATAACCTATTTCTAACAATGTGTCTGTTCATGTTGATTGTTGGTGCTGCTAGATTTTGATTTGATATACACGTAAATAAACTGATAAAGGAGATGTTCTCAAGAATCGTAATAGTCGAATGAATGTAATGTAATGCAAAAAGATATGAACGTATGTTTTAACTTTTGTCTAGTTGGATAAATCAGTTTGTAGTCTTATAATTAACTGTTAGGAACACTGTTAGGCCGAATTATCATAGAACTCGTGTTACTTAGCCGAACTGTCCATTAGTCTTCACATGCTATGTATTACTGATTTACTTATCTTTGGGATCGCTAACTAAATTCAGACTCCCGTCTGTTTATAGTTATTCCAATAGTTTCTGTCTTTTGATTACGTATGTTTTGATGTATGCTTAAATTATCTGATGTCTGTTTCCACTCTTTTCTAAAGTTCCTCGCATGTTACTGCCTCAACGAGTATTAGTTCGACTTCCTGCTTGTCCTACATTACCATTGTCTGACTATAAATTTTTGTCAGAAACTGCTGAAGATGTTGTGAATCGTCTGGTGTATTTTTGTTTACCTCTTGGAACTACTACTAATGGGACAGGTGAGGGGATTACTTCCGATACCACCAACTCCTCGAAAAATTCTCTATCTGAAATCGAGGTGCCATCTTCACGTGGTCCTATAGATGCTTCGTGCCTAGACATTACTTTGGAAAAAAGTCCTGAACGTAAGTCAGCAGTGTGTATTTATATCTCATCGTACCTGAATCCCATTCCTGATGTTCATATTAAAACCGAAACTGGTACCTATCACTATAAATACTGAGTTATTTTCCAAGCAAGAATGTTTTGACCCTAACCGTTAATCAGTATCACTAGACAAATACAAAGCACCAGTTCAGAATTAAGTTAACACCTGAAACTGGAAGTCATTTCTAAAACATTATTGGTCCACAACCCGATAACCGATTTCTTTCTACCCTGTTTTTCAGTCCGAAAGTCCGTAGCTAGCCACCATAAAATTGTTATATTTCAAGTAAATATGGTTTATATACGAAACATAACATATCACTTCACACCACAAAATGAGGAATTACGTTTAGCCGTGAGTAAGCCAAAAGTGTCTGTGAATAGGAGTGTCTGTAAGTAACAGATTAACAATTGATTATGAATTCTAAATCACATAACAGTAGTTAGTGATTTAATCAAGAGCTTATGACAAAGGGAATATAAATGTGATGATCTAGTCATTTATTAATAATAAAATAAGAATATATTTAATAATAATGGATAAGTTGTTATTGGAAGTCACCATTTCTGGAATCTTCATCTGGATATGACACTGAGACTAAATTGTTGCCAACTTGTTTAACCAGTTTAATATTTCTTATTAATAAAAGTTTATATTTCCTCATTGTTCATATTCAGGATATATTAATTGAAATCGACCAAATTCTGTCCTGAATATCAACAATGGAAGAACTCCAACTCTATAGTAATATGTAGTGGTGATCACGCTTAAACAATGTGCATACATTTCTGTAGTGGTGATTAACATAGAAGCTTATATGAGTGTATTAAACTAAGCAGTTTATTATGTACATGTTTAGTAATGCTGCAACGTCCTTAAATAAGTTTAATCTACCAATGCCAGTGTTTCAACATAACTTTTCAATATGATAGCGCTAATCGTATCGTGTAGATGTCAGCACAATGGAGAGTGAGAGTTCGGTAATATTACTTACAGAGTATCCACTCAGGAGATCAGTCAGCTGCAACGTAGAATTGTGATAGACGGCAAATCACAGTCATAAACAGCTTTCTCTCATTCCACAGCACGATTTCACCTTTACTTTTTTCACCCAGTCCCAGCGTTAGTAATTAATGTGCGATGTGGTAATCGCTGGGTTGACATAGCTAACATAGAATTAAGATATGAAAGTCAATATTTTATGATTATAACAATTATCAAGTTGTAGTTGCTACACCTAGATCACAGGATTACTAACGTGGTATTTCCACCGACTGAACAACTGTTCAGCAACAACAATATTCGAAAATGGGGTCCACGAACGTCACCACTAAATAACGTTTACACACCTTCACACACGGTCTTCTAGTTCTCATAGTTGCCTGTTGTGTAATTTATTGCATTATTTATTTTCATGGTTTCATCGTTGATTATTAAAGTAAATTATTTTAAAATAACTCAATAGATAAATTAATTTGTTGTTAGCTATATCTTTTTTTATACGATGTAGCGTGAATAATTTAGTTTTTATAGCTTGTCACCAGTATTAAAACTTGATCGATATGCAATTTTTGTTATTCCCTTCCTTTCTTCTACACACGTATACGTAGTCAGTGCTGATGATGAATTCTCCGAATCTGAATTAATCGATGAAGTAGGTGAATCTGTTCCTATTTCCAGTCAAAGTAAGTTAATTATTTTGTGTACAATTCTACTCTTCATCAAAGCAAATGTTTGTCTATGTCAGATTTATCATATGCCATAGTTTATGTGTTAAGAGACTAACAAAACGCTATCCTGTTGTATAAAGTGAAATCGGTGGTGCTTAATTGAAAAACTGTGAAGGTCAAGGACTTTAACTAATCAGCCACTGCTTTGCCATCTATGGATAGCGAAATTAACTTAGCTAAAATACAATATTGTTGATTGCGATGTTGTTCTATTATCTATTGAACGTTGGTTATCTGGTTAGAGCAAATCCACTCACTGGAAGGACTGGCTGGCTGGCTAGTGGAGTGTAGCATGATAAATTTAACTTTACAGCACCATACATGCATGTAATCTGTATATATTTCTTTTACTTATATTATTATCATTGTCAGTTACGAGTTTCATATTTCTATAAATTTTTTAGTCACATTGTACAATCCTACCATACTGGTTGTCAGCGTGATTGTTTTGATCGCAGCTGTTCTGTTAGCGTATTACTTCGTTACACAATCATACCAGTCAAAAGATTCCATACCTTCTTCACAATTGCCAAAGGAAATGTGATCGTCAACCAACCACATTATTACTATTACCATTATTCTTACTTTATCCGACAACTGTGAAAAAAAAACCATCATTCATCTTCCAATTTGTTTGTTCTATATCTAATAAAATGTATTACTTCGTCTATATTTTGACATGTCAAACAAGCAAATCCATCATTTTTGTATTTCTTTTTTCATTATTATTAAATTATCTCTGTACTTGAGGGAGAGTTGAATAGGTGAAATTCTCCCACAATTATTTTTTTCCTTTTATTTTCCATATGTTGTTACACACACACACACACAGGGATATACCGAATTGTTCACAAGTTTATTTTATTCAATCCGTGCTGTGAGCTGAACTAGGTACCTGATTGTTATTCGTTTTTATTTTGTAAATCCTTTTTACCTCTTTTTTTAAAAAGTAAATTGTACATCATGTCAAAAAGCTGTTTCATGAAAGGTGTGGATTTGTTGTTCAGTCAGTGTTTAAAACTACACTGGTGTCTTTTCTTCAAATAATATGTATAAATCAGTATATTTTTTTTTATATTTTCTTAAAGCAACCCTGTGCGTACGTGTATCAGTGTAAGTTCATACATAAAAACTTCTTTCACATACTTCTCATGCTTCTGGGTTTTTTTCTGTCTGTATTTGAATCAACTTAATACATCTACGAAACTAAATACATGGCATAATCGATCCATATTGACATTTTGAACTATCCACTTTATTTTGTTATTGTCTCAACAGAAAGTCCTCACACATACACGTGCAAACTAACACATCCTTAATTACAAAATACAAGTTATTTTCTTGTACAAAATAAAACTGTATATTTGCTTGGCTAATACAAACAAAACTTATTATCCGACAAGAGAGAGTACAAATAATAGTAAACAATTTTTCTGTTCAATCATTATTAGATTTTTATGTTATTCACTTATATTATTTCTGTGTGACAAACTGGTGCTTCGCTGATTTTCAACTTTCAATGCATTGTTTATGTATTGTATGTTTACGCGCCATAGACTAAATAATTGTTACACGTCGGTTTTTTTTTTGGGGTGAGTGCATGGATAATGGTTTCATTGCTCAATGTTTTGTACAAGTTAATAGGTGGAAAAAATTCAAAAGAAAAAGACTAAAATAAAACTACTTAGTTCGTTGTTTCCTTTTTAATTTCTCCTTTGTTTTGAGTTTGTGTTCAAAGTTAATTTCCATTATTTTGGAATGATTGCCAGATTATAGCGTGTGTATTAAATTTGAAGTGTATTTTGTTGATTTGTTTTCAATTTTTGCTTGACTTTTTTTTGATATAATTTAACCAACTATTTATCATTGGTTATTTTACTAATTTATTAGATGTTTACCGATGCTACCGTATACTCTACAATCAAACAGATTTGTCATTTTTGTAGTGTAGTTTTCGTAGTCAGTCGTTCGACTTGTGATCTAACGCATATATTAGTTATGACCAGTAAATGTTCTGCTCGAAAGTACAATATTCGTCAACACAGTGTAGTACCTAATCTACCTCTCCTACAGTAACAAGTATAAACACTGTCATCTGTCACTCAGTCTTCATATTAACATGAAATAAATTTGATAGTTCCATCTAAGTACAAGAGAAAATCCTTAAAATTATTTCCTTTATGGTCGATTTGGTTCTGAGTAGTGTGATCGGGTGAAATCGATGTGGCTTTGTGTATGCGCTTGTGTGGGAATATTGTGCCGCCGATGACTGGTTTGTTAAAGGCACATAGGTTTGCGAATCTCTCACCGTTTTCGTCCTTTTCTCCCAGTCCATGTCGTCCTATGATGTCTTCATATCCAGTGTTGTCCATGAGAACCTTGTCATTTGGGTCTCCCATAAGAATCGTCAAATCCTTTGTTGAGCATCTGTCGACGATTGACTGCAGCCTTTCGTAGAATTGATCTTTAACGTCGTCATTGTAGTTGCTGATAGGTGCATAGCATTGGATGACGTTCATTGTAATGTCCTCTTTCTTTGTTTTGAAGGATGCTTTAATGATTCTCGGTCCATGAGATTCCCATCCTATCAGTGCCTTTTGTGCTTGTTTGGACAGCATCAGTGCAACTCATTGTGTATGTGAAGCATTTTCCTCTTCATGCCCAGAGTAGAACCAGCTAGTTTTAGTTGTCCTACCTGTGTCCAATGCGTTTCACTGATGCCGAGCACCTCGAGGTTGTATCTTTTCATTTCTGCAGCAACTTGAGTTAGTCTTCCAGTCTCCCATAATGTTCGAACGTTCCATGTACATAAAAGAATGGTTGCTCTGGTTGTGAGAAGGGGCATCGGCCTCGTGACTTCCGAGGGAACTCGGCTTTCATCACGCGACGTCATAATTCTTCTTCCAACTCCCAGGGCATAATTAAAATGGTTATTTTGAACTCATTTATCCGTCATATTTATTTGAAATATTATGCTCAAATACCCACTGATTGCTTGAATTAGCATCACATCAGTGATCAATGATAGTAATTTTGGTTAAAACTAATATCTTAACCCTTCCCTATGTTGTTGGCCTAAAATACAGAATGAAGGATTTCATTCATATTCACAATAGTCTTACATGTTAATGTCGATACAGCAGCTTTGCTTATAACCCAAAATGGTTTAAACAACCTTGATTATTTTCTATCAGTTACTTAGTATTCTTCTGATCATTCGGTTGTTAGTAAGTCTATTGAGTAGTAAGTTTACCGTTAGGGTTAGATAAGTCTAGACATATTAAGTCTCTATGCTAAAGCTAGAAAGCTCATGGTCGGATGGCAGGTGATACATAAGCTAAAATGCTATCGATAGATTTGTTTTACTATGGGGAGTGTATTCAATGGAATCTGACCACACAACACGGCTCAAATAAAATGGTTAAGAAGTATAATCAGTCAAATCATCTTCCAACTATACATTACTTTTTGCTCACAAGTGTAATCAATCTTATTTTCCAAGAGTTGCAAAACTTTTGCTAATGTGTTCATCCTTTATCTTTATCATTTTATTGATATTAAACAGGTGGACAACAGAAATTGCGTTGAAAATTTCTATTTATTTTCATTCATATGTTTTGAGTTTATTGGTGGTACTGGCTTCTTAATTAATCAAGAACTCTGTGCGCCAAATAACTTTAAATTCGTCTGTCAATAATGACATAAAATGTTCTTCCTTCAAGAAAACGACCAGACTGACTTGACTATTTTAGTTTAAGATTATCAAACTAATCAACTTTTGTACGATTGAATTAATATTACCTGAGTTGTACGGTTAAAAGTTAGTGACTCGGCTGTAGGATATGGTTACGATGAATTAAGTTTAAACTTGTTTGTGATAAATGTTGAGGTATTGATTTGAGGCTGCTACAAACAGTTCTTTCTGTCTGTATTAATTATTTTACTTCATGGAATGAAATTGGTCAGTCTATTCGTCAGCGGATTGTTTATTAGAAAATTTCCAACCATTTAAAGCATATTAAGTCGTGATATTTTGGTGTGTGTAACATCCACAAAAGTCTCTTATTTCCAATTGGTGGTACTCTAATTCGATCATTTATTAACTAATTAATGAATTACTACTGATTAGAACATATTTGTTTACGGATTTGGTCTTTTTCAACAAGTTATAGAATTAGGTTTATTTTCAGGTTATTGAATAAAGTGTCATAATGTTTTGTTTTGGGTATATGCTATCGGTAAGTATTGACCACCACTAAGGACTAGGAAACATGACACTGGTCACTATTCGCTAATGATTGTTTAGCGTTAAAGTTTCACTTGGTTGCAGATTGTATAACTCAGTGTTGAAATGTCGGACAGCAACATCGAATGATACATTTTCGGATCTTTGAAGTAGGCTTTAACTTTCTCAAGATTGCAAATGTTCTCTGTTGATCTGTCGTCACCAGGCGTTTGCAATAAACATGATTCAATACTGATTATAGATATTACAAAAATTCTCCTAGTGAACTCAAAGGAGAGAGCTGTTATTAGTGAAGTTGTTCAACTCTAAAGTTGTAAAGTTAATCTGTTTCGTCAATAACAAATAAAGCATTCATAAAGTTTTCCGATAAATTAAACTAATTTTTTTATTTGGATGAAGTAATATGAAAATTCACTTTACAATAGTTCTGAAGTCTTTTTTTTTCTCGTGAAAAGAGTTCCGGTCACTAAACTGGAAGTACTTGGAGAGAAAAGTTGACCAAGTCAGCTAGGTTTTTTGAATTCTCAATCCATCTTGGTTTCTCAGTTTTTACTCCTTTGTTTAACAGTCAAAGTATCCTTTCATGATCATCGTCAGCTAATTTCAATTCTAAATTCAAATAGATGCCGTATATAATTTGATCAGTCGAATTTTGTCTAGCTAGTGTGACAATATGAATCGCCATATAAAATTGGAATGTTTGAAATCCTTCCCTTCATTGACTGAATAATCAAGCATGTCCTCGTTAAATTAGGACTATTTTTAAAACATGTATGATGAGAATAATTTAGTACAGTACGTTCACGGAACACTTTATTTTTTCATTGGTAACTGTGTTTTAAAACAATCAACTAGTCAAGATTCTCTTATTCATCATCATTATTTTTGTATTTTGGCTTTAGTTCTTTTATGTATTGAAAAATTATTTTGTGAATAATGCTTAACCATATAATTTTTTTCTGTTTATTATTTTATGTTTTCAGATAGTTTACTTGCTTAACCAGTGACATGATGATCTATTTCATACATGGACAATAATGTGTTGTTATCAATTATATCAGTATGCAAGAATCCATCTACGTTTTTTCATTCCTTTTCTTCATATCACCATTTGTCTAGGTGTATTATTGCCTTTACTATTATGTGAATCTGGTAAGTTACATACAACCAATGTTTATCTGTTTCGTGTAAAAAGTATTTTATTTGATTGAGTTCTAATTGTATTTGGCTTTAATCTTAAATTAAAGATGTTACATTTGTTGTCGTTGTTGATTTGTTTCATCAACTGGATTATATTATTTGAAATAGTTACAACTTAAAATCGTTATGTTGCGTCGATAGAGTTTATTAATGAATAAATTAAATGCAGCTCATCTAACACAATAATAGTTCATTCATTAGACTGAAACTACTACTAACTTCATAAATAACAGTAAAATCTTTTTGAATACAACATACCTCTAACTTGATATTTAAAAGTTGAATTGTTAAATGTGGATAAACCACAGTTTCAAAAACAAAAAGAAATTATGCCGAAACGTGACCGGTAAGAGTTGAGGATATTCGTAGGTTATCAGTATTCTATCAAAGATGTCTTCGAATCGTTGCTCATATATATACCCTGTGAAAACCGGGTAAGCAATGCTGTCGTAAGGAAACGAGTACTAGGTAGGGACGGCAGATCAATAGATGAAGTAGTGAAACTTCATCAGTTGAGGTGGCTGGAACATGTGTTACATATGACCGACCACCGACTGTCTCGACGAGCTATGTTTTGTGGTGCAGGACTAGGTAGGAAGAAAGTTAGGGGCGGCCAAACCAAAACATGGCACAAATCCATGAAGTCACTAACAACCGGATCGCACCATGTTGGTAGATGTAGGCCACCTGGTTAGGGTCCGCAAGACGATAGTCACCAATGGTTAAGACCTTGCACGACGTGGCTCAAAATCGTTTGTAATGGCGCAGGTGCATCCACTCGTTGTGTTGTCTGAAATTCTAATCTTCTGAATTCCTCATCGCTTTTAGCTCTCTTTTTCTAAACTTATTTCACTGGATTATACTTCTTGAATAATCTCTTTACACCCTAATCTTCTCCATAACCGCTAATACTTCAACTATCTTTACCACTGAGATTTGAACTGACAGTTGCTTCTCTGTGCTGATGTGGTATGGCGGCCTGAATTTATGTACGAACGTACGAAGTTCTACATTGTAACTGACTGACTGACTGACTTTAACGGGTAGCAACTGAGTTTTTGTGATTACCTGATCTCTAATAGGTTGTTTAAGATCACATTTCTTAGACCAGTAGTGAATAACTTCATGCGTATATTCGTATATATCTTGATCTGCTCACAACAACAATTTTAACTTCATATTTAGTAACTGAAGAGTTATTGTTGTTACTTTTTTTAAAAATTCAGTTGTTTTAATTGAAGAATGGATTTTCCGACTGTTCAAATTTTTAATTAAGTTAAACAGGGTCATTTATGTCATAGTACTTGTTCCTGTCGTAAAATTTGGATGAATTCATTTGCAAATATGTTTTCATATCACTCAACATTATAGTTTAATATACATTAGTTTAGATTTTATAAAACTATATATTGTTTAGCAAGCTCATTGTTTCAACAAAATATTCATAATTTCAGTAAATTAATCATTTATTAATTCTCCTAGCTGAGTCATATTTCTTTATCTTGTCTATTTTCAGAATTGCATCGAATTGTTTTCATTGAACAGGATCTCATTCATTTCCTTTGCTTTTTTGCCTTTTTCGGTATTTCACTTATTACCTACTGTTTGACAAGTTGCATTGATCCGGGTTATTTGACTGCTGAAAAGGTAATAATAATAACAATAATGATAATAATGGTAATGATAATAATATAAGGTGATCATCAGTCGATCATTGCTAGATCACCTATAGAAGAAACCTGGAAACACCGGACGGCCATTTCGTCCTGGTATGGAACTCACCAGCAGTGCGCATCTATGGTCCCTGCTACTTGCAGTATTCGAACCCAGGACCTTCGGTCTTACGCGCAAACGCCTAACCTCTGGACCACTGGGCCGGCATCACAGAGGTTAGGCGTTCGCGCTCTAGACTGAAAGTCCTGGGTCCTATTCCTGTGAGTAGCGGGAATCATGGATGCGCACCTTTGATGAGTCCCATATCAGGATGAGACGACCATCCAGTGCTTTCATATTTCTGATGGTGGTCTAACGATGATTGGTTCACGATTTCAATATGCAAAAACACTGATCTTGATAATTCCAATTGGAAAAATATTCAGTAATTTGAAAGAGGCTGGTTATTTTACATCGATTTTACAAACTTCCCACAAGGAGTTATAGATGTGATGTTTATTTTTCTTCGATTATTTGTGGTTAAGAAAATCAACCTCAAATTGTTATTTTCATAATCATTGCATTGAGTAGCTTCTTCATTGGATCTAATTATGTATGATGTATTTTGTGCTGATTTAGTTATGCTTATCATTGCCTAACTACAGTGATGTTGATCAACTGCTATAAATGAATCAATTACCACAAACCACTTGTGCTAAAACACTTGTCACTAAATGCAATAACAACTTGCAGATGAAGTTTGTTATGTTCTTTCAAGGTTTCGATGTTTATTCAAAATTGCAAACCTGTGTTTTGTCGTGATATGCACAAAATAGGATTTAAGTGTACCTAAAAGATACTTAGTTCAACAGAAACAATTTTATTCCCCTTTCTAGTAATTCCATATCATTGCTTGTATGCTGAACTCGTTAGAAATTAGTCTGATTTTGCAAATACATTGTTTCGAGAGTTCAATATCACTTCCCTGTGTATGTTTTGTGTATACACTGTGTATTGTTTATCCACTGAATTGTGTTTTTAATTGTTTTTATATTGGTTCATTTTATTTCTTTAAAGGCTCGATGGTTTCGGCATCGACGCGGTCATATTTCGTTAATTAGTGATTCTGATGATGAGCGACCTATATGTAGCAGTGAATATGATACTAATACAACTTATGATAAGAAAATACCATCAGATCAGACTCATTCACAATTAGAATCACGCTTTCAACATCAACTTGGTCGATCTGAAACTCAATGTACAATAGGAGGAAATATTACTGTTCAAGCGAAGCCAAATAAATTCTCTATGAATTTAAACAAGAGTTGGCCAAATATTTTTTGCTCTAAAATGAATACAGATTGTGAAGTTTTAGTTAATTTATCTATTCCTGTGAGATTTTGTAAACATTGTCTTCTAGAGGTAAGACTAGTTACTTGTTAGCATAGGATTTAATTCACATGATGAATGATTAATAAGTTTCATTATTTGTTTCTCATATTTAATTATGTATTACGATCGCCTGGTCCATTGCTCATTGTTGAATTGTATTCTTTACTTTAATGAATTACTTATCGACTTAGGTGGAGCTGTACATTGAATAACAATGGGATACAGGGTACCCATTTCATCCTATTCGGGATTTAACCACTGAGTGTATCTGCATCGTAGTTTTGATAATCGGGGAATAAGATTCAAGACTAGTATGTTTGAGATGCAATTACCTCCAGCTGACGAATCCAAAATAGTATGAAATGCTCCTCTTGGATTCCACTTCTAATCATTATTCAGTTCTGCTAGAAACTAGTAACTCAATGGCAACATTGAGGCATTCTGCTTGGGATTAACATATATATTCTGGTCAATATTGATTAGTCTAGGTTCTTAATATCAGTAACGGGAGATTATAAATTCCTAAAAAATACTTGGATGAAAGTCTACTTTAAACCACTCATAAACTTTGATAAAAGTAGTAACAATTATGAGTTAATGTTAACTTAAATCAAGAAACGATCTTTGCTAGACTATCACTAAAAACCAGGAAGCACTAGACAACTGTTTTATCCTGACATGTGACATATCGGTGGGCACCCTGTATCCCACTGAGGATCAATCCCACTACCTTTGGTCTCCATCACAAACATTCAATCAATAAACCACTGACCTAGCATTCTATGATGTATATGTTTAATTCAACTTAACGTTTGTGCAACGATACAAAAAATACGGGAAACTAAGCAGAAGTACTCATAAAAGTAGGACAAGTAGAACTAAATTTAACAAACTTATGATGATCTACAAGCTCTAAGGCTGTTTTACAGCTATATCAATGAGTACAACTAACTATAGTTTTTTTTTTTACCTCTCTGAATGAATTCCCTATAGAATGATAAAAGTTTTTAATTTTTATCAAACTAAACATGCAATTATTTATTAATTTGTAATAATTTAGTTCTGTTAAAGTTTCTTAATGTTGAAATTCTATTCTAGCTGAACCCTCATATTGTGTAGTGTTGGATTATATATTACCATATTTCGAACCAAAATACTTATAGCATATGATTTACTCTTTTCTAACGACTCTATGATAAATCTTCTACTAAGGTTGGTCAGATGGTGAATTTGTTATACTCTAGCTGTAAAATCACAGCTAGTTAAACGTATAGATAAGCTGTCTTTATGATTATGTCAAATAGTTGTCAGTCAAAGCCTTATTTATAAGTTGGTATAAAATCCATTCTGAAATATATTTTCTTAGCAACACTATAATATGTGTATTTTATTCAGTGTAAGAAGTTTATGAAGATTGTATTCATATTATTCATTTATAAGAACAATAACAGTACTTACTTACTTACTTGCTTACGCCTGTTACCCCCAATGGAGCATAGGCCGCCCACTCTGTCCTGGGCTTCCCTCTCCAGTTCTGTCCAATGTTTGTTCATTCCTCTCATATCTTTCTCTATTTCTCCGCGTAGTATGTTCCTTGGCCTTCCTCTTTTCCTTTTGCCTTGAGGGTTCCATGTGAGGGCTTGTCTCGTGATGAGGTTAGGTGCTTTTCGCAGTGTGTGTCCTATCCACTTCCACCGCTTCTTCCTGATTTCCTCCTCCACTGGAATCTGGTTTGTTCTCTCCCACAGTTCGTTGTTGCTGATGGTGTCTAGTCAACGAATCCGAATTACTTTGCGTAGACAACTGTTAAGAAATACTTGTATCTTCTGGATGATGGCTTTCGTAGTTCTCCAAGTTTCCGCTCCATACAGTAGAACTGTCTTCACATTTGTATTGAAAATCCTTATTTTGGTTTTGGTTGAAAGTTGTTTGGAGTTCCAGATAATTTTCAACCGTAGAAATGCAGCCCTTGCTTTGCCCATCCGTGCACGCACATCTGCATCGATCCACCTTGCTCGTCGATGATGCTGCCCAGATATGTAAAGGTTTTAATGTCCTCCAAGACATCTCGATCAAGAGTGATTTGGTTGGTGCATGTTGTGTTGCATCGGAGAATTTCGCTTTTTCCTTTATGTATGTTGAGACCTACTGCTGCAGAGGCTGCTGCTACACTGGTTGTCTTCTCTTGCATTTGTTGTTGCGTGTGCGATAGAAGAGCCAGGTCATCTGCGAAGTCCAGATCGTCCAGCTGCGTCCTAGATGTCCACTGAATACCGTGCTTCCCTCCAGATGTCGACGTCTTCATAATCCAGTCGATGACCAGGAGAAAGAGGAAGAGTGAGAGTAAGCAACCTTGCCTCACACCGGTCTTCACCTCGAAAGAGTCTGTTAGCTGTCCTCCGTGTACGATTTCGCAGTTAAATCCATCATAAGAATTCCGTATGATGTTAACTATTTTCTCAGGCCACACCGTAGTGTCAAACACGCCTCCACAGTGTTTTCCTATCCACGCTATCGAATGCTTTCTCGTAGTCGATGAAGTTGATGTAGAGTGGTGAGTTCCATTCAATTGATTGTTCCACAATGATCCGTAATGTAGCAATTTGTTCAGTACACGATCGATCCTTACGAAATCCGACCTGTTGATCTCGAGGTTGGACGTCTACGAAGTCCTTCATTCTGTTTAACAATACCCAGTTGAAGACTTTGCCTGGTATTGAAAGAAGAGTGATGCCTCTGTAGTTCTCACACTTGCTGAGATCGCCTTTCTTTGGTATTTTGATCAGGTACCCTTCTTTCCAATCTGATGGTACTTGTTCCTCACCCCAAATCTTCTTGAAGAGGATGTGAAATATTTTCGCAGTTGCTTCTACATCTGCTTTTATTGCCTCTGCTGTAATGTTGTCTTGTCCTGCTACCTTGCCGCTCTTGGTTTGTCTGATGGCCATACTGATCTCAATCGTAGGTGCGCCAATATTAATTGGGAGGTCCGTGGATGCTGCTTCGATGTTGGGTGGGTTCAGTGGAGCTGGTCGATTTAGGAGTTCCTTAAATTGCTCGACCCACCTATTTCGCTGTTGTTCAGTGTTGCTGATTACTTTGCCTTCCTTACTTTTCACTGGTCGTTCTGGTTTACGATAGTTCCCGGCGAGCTTCTTTGTAGTTTCGTACAATTGTCTCAAGTTTCCTTCTCTTGCAGCCTTTTCCGCCGTCATTGCTAGATCTTCCACATATTTTCGTCTGTCAGCTCTGATGCTCTTCTTCACTTCCCTGTTTGCTTCTGTGTATGCAGCTTGTGCGGTAACTTTCTCTGCTCTTGTTCGTCTGACATTGATTGCTGCCTTCTTGTTCCTCCTTTCTTCAATTTTTTCAAGAGTATCAACAGAGATCCATTCCTTGTGATGGTACTTCTTGTGACCCAGAACTTCGTGACATGTTGAAGTGATTGCCTCCTTAATCCCTTTCCAATTGTTCTCCAATGTTGCTTCCTCTCCATTGAGTATATCGTGCAAGGCCTGGAACCTATTGGTGAGGGCTATCTTGAATTCGTTGAGTTTTACGGTATCCCGAAGAAAGGCTGGGGTCGCCAACCCCATATCCACCAGTAATAATGATAATAATAATAATTATTATTATTATTAATGGTGGTCTAGCAATAAGTGATTCATGATTTAAATGAAAAATATGTTAAGTTAAACCTGGTAGTTGACAATTGTCACCACCTTCCAGTGGTGTAATGGTTAAGTCAACTGTCTTTGTACTTATTAATTTGCGATAGTCCTTCCAGCCAGTTATTACAAATTTCATGATGAAAATTAATTGGCTATACTTTAAAGTGTGCAAGTCTTTTTAATTCCAATTCCTACCATCTTATCATATATATATTTATAGTAAATATAGGTTTCTTAGTGTACTATAATGTATCTTTTTTCAACCTGTCACGTGAATTATTCTCAGTGAAAGTACTTCATTTGTATTAACAACCAGTTTTTTATCGTAATTATTGTCACTTGAGTAGTAGTAGTAGTAGTAGTAGTAGTAGTAGTAGTAGTAGTATATATATATATATATATATATATATACTGAATGTTTTATTATTTTATTTCATGCTCGTACTTATATTGACTGAAGATAATGAATATCTATATGGTGTAGTTCATTATATTTGTTTTTTCTCTCTCTCTCCCTTTAAACTTGACTCAATTAATGGAAAACAAATAGTCATATATTGATTAGGTGATTTAATTGACTCATTATTAAGTGAAGTAATTTTTTTCATGATGTATTTGATTATTTGCCACATCAGTTACTTAGTAAAATTTGTTAATCATGTATATTTTGATGGATATTTTTTTCTTTGTTTTCAAGTTATCTTCGTATAATTAATCATTTAGAAAAATGAATTTTTTCGATATAACTTAATCCTGATATAATTCTGATCTGTGATTTAGTAGTTTCTGTTAAACCTATGAACATCACACAAATTTATACAGTTTTACTTAAGACAAAATCCAGAGTCTTCTGACTACCTTAAGCAACAATGCAAGCATGTTCGGGATGCGGTTTTCCCCCTCGAAATGCAAAATGTCGCTTCAAGACTGGGTTGCATCGGCACCTGAACTAGTGATAGGGAGTGAAGTAGTCGAGCGTGTAGACTGCTTTACTTATCTGGGGAGTCTCATCAGTACCGATGGCCTGGTGACTGACGAAATCTCAGCACGGTTACCAAAGGGTCGTCTAGGTTTTGCCGACTTGAGTCACTTATGGCGTAGGCTAGATATCCGGCTGCTAACCAAAGGATGAATTGACTGCGCAGGAGTTCTCTCTGTCCTACTATATGGATTCAAAACATGGCCGTTAAGAGTAGAAGATATTCGTAGGTTATTGGTATTCAATCATAGGTGTCTCTGAAGCATTGCTCGTATATCCTGTGACAACCGAGTAAGTAATGCTTTTATTAGGAAACAATTACCAGGTAAGGATGGCAGATGAGGTGGTGAAACTTCATCAGTTGAGGTGGTTGGGACATGTGTTACGTATGCCTAACCACCGACTGTGACGAAGAGCTATGTTTTGTGGTGTACGGCCAGGTTGAATCAAAGATGGGGGTGATCAGACCAAAACATGGCACAAATCCATGAAGTGTCTGACAAGTGAACTGAGTCATGTCGTTAGGTGTAAACTACCTGGTTAAGTTGATTTATTCAATATTTGTCAATTTCGAGTTGTTGTTCTAAGCTATAGATAATATTCAGTTAAGATTCTTTTAATGTAACTTATAAGTAATGTCGTTTGTTCCTTTGGAGAGAAATATGTTTCAAATTGAATCTTATTTGGAATTATGAGTTCCGATGGTTTATCAAGTTTTCAAATAAGGCTAATCACGATTCCATTTTGTTAGTTGATAGATACTTTAACCATTGAACACCAATAATATTTATTTTCATATAATATCTTGTTGTCGTTGCTTACTTACGATTGAAATATACCACATATTATATAATCTGTTATTTAATATTTTTAATATAATTTTGTAATTACATAATTACTTTCTATCGTTCTGCATTATTGATATTGATTTTGATGAATAATCCCAGAATTTTATTTAACGTATTAACTTAATATTACGCAAACTTTTACAGTAAATATGGTTGCAATTTGATCTAGCCTATGCACTGGGCATGTCTCTTTTAACACGCTGTTATTTGAGAGTAAATATATTATTATTATTAATTACACTAGTTATTTTTAACATTAACACTGTATATTCTTTCTAATGTTGACATTTGTATTATATTCTAGCAACCATTGCGTTGTCGTCATTGTCCAGATTGTAATCGTTGTGTTTTAAAATTTGATCATCATTGTCCGTGGGTTGCAAATTGTATTGGAGAACGTAATCATTCTGCATTTGTTGTATTTCTATTTTGTCAAACTGTTTCAATTTGGTGGTGCTTCTATTATTGTTGGTAAGCTACTCCAAGTTATTATTATTATTATTATTATTATTACTATTAATATTATTGTTGTACTAGAAATAAATATGTGATTAATAATATTTTATCTTTTACTTTTTTGCTAAACGGCAATGTATATTTGCCTCTCTTGAATCAATGTAATTTGATTTTTATTGAGATTGAATTTTGTCTAGTATGAGTTGTGTTTCATGAAATGTTCTATAGAGAGAATAATATTTAGTAGAGTAAGTGAATCGATAAAAACTATTATTGTAATTATTTTATGTAATTTAACACCATTTCATGTGAAGATCAGAAGAAAAATATTTCAATGTTTGGTTGAATAACTAACTTCAATCGGACTAAACTCTCTTAGATTGATTCTCAATTAGATTATTTGTTTTTGGCTGATAAGATTTGCTTAAAACTGTAGCAAATATTTACACGACGTTCGTTCTGACAGTTATGAATTTTATATTCAATCGAGACGTTTTTCTCATGAAATTGTATCATAGCTACTAGTTCTTTTTTTCTCTTAATAATTTAAATCATAGTCAACAGTAACATCGCGGATGTAGATATGTATGTTCATACTGGTACTTACCGTGTATTACCCATGTTTATGTGTATATATCATTTGTTCCCATGGGCACTTGTCATATTGTTATGAAAATTTTCACTTCAACGTTGTCTCATTTTAATATTTCTTTTCTTTTGTTGCAACAAACAAGTTCATGGTTTAACAGTTTTACTTACTGTAAGTAATATTCAATTAATGAACAGATTAGTCAGTGTTGTCTACACTTTTATCTTACAGTATCATTTTTATGTTCTGATTTCAATACATTTATGCTTATTTCAGGTATTCTCTAGTTGAATCATCAAAATGGGATATTTGGTTTCAGAATAATGGTCTATTCTTATTTTTTATGATGCTACTCATTATTTGTGGAATACCGGTTACAGTAATACTTGGATTTCATATCTATTTAGCTTTAGTGAATAAAACAACATGGGAAACAGTAGCACATGATCGTATCACTTATTTACAAAGTTTAAAATCTGATGAAAATCCTTTCAATCAGGTAAGATGTTATTTTAAGTTCTGATTATCATAACAATGTTTTGTTTTATTGATTATTGATTATGATATGTGTCTTAGTTAATTTAATGAAAAGTTGACATGCATTTCATAGTTTCCCCATTGTTTATGCATATCTGTGTAAGTTACATTAATGATAGATCTTATTGTATTGTTGATGAACTGAGTATCAGGTTATTATTCTCTGTTGGATTTGAATGATTAAATATTAGGTTTTTGATCTATTGATCTGCTCACTGAGTTACGGTAATGAAGTTTTGTAAGGTTTTCACCTTTCGTAGCGAGTGTAGTATACAGTTATTGTTTTAATTAAATGGCTTTATTCTTTCTCTTTCATTCTAGCCACTTGCTATCATCTCAACCATCTTTATAATTGACTTCAACTGGGTAAATAGATGTAATCTGTCTGCTTAATGAAATATTCGATAATCAAAATACATTTTGTCATAATACTGATTCTCTTTACACTGGATACCCAGTCAGAACTATTCTATTGGACTTCAATACAATTCAGATCAATGACATGTGATTAGCCTGATTTCAATGTGTATATACTAGTCGATACATAATTTATCATAATGCAAAGGGTAGGGAATAATGTGTCGTCTCAAATACCTGTTAGACTACCCATCCAGTTTTGTCTTGGTAAATAACCAATCATAATTTTTCTTCTCTCACACAGCAAGCTTTTACTGAAGGATTGCATTTTAGAGAAAACTTTTCTTGATTGTATTTAAACTTAGAGCATCTTGTTTGTGTTGTCATTTTACCCCAGTTTACAGTATCCTTTGCGTTGGTTAAAACTACCAAGATCATAAACAGATAGGTCGTGTAACTTAAATTCACTTATTATAATCCCAAAGAAACAAGTCAACTGAAAACGGACAGTGGTAAATAGCATAAAGATTTAGCATTTAAATGTACTTAAAGAATAACTGACTTATGTGCATTAGTTTGGAGGGTAGAGATGATGGCTAGGAAAGTTCAAAATATATCTAAACTACTTCAACGTAACAATGTTCAACGATTATTCAATCGATTTATCATATCATCTTATTACCATATACCTAACCTGAATAATACTCACTTGGTTGTCTAATAAGTGAGTGACAACTATGAATATATATATTCACTGCCTACCCATATCATAAGTGCTGGGATATTGAAACAGATGGTTTTCTTAGGACCGAACTCTTTCTACTCAATTAAAGTCAAATGAACTGTTTTTATTCATGGAGAGATGGTACGGACCATTAATAAATTAGATTCATTGTTTGCAATAACCATTTTTACATATGTACTCATCAATCAGTTGAATTTGATTTTCCAATAATTAGTTCATTTAATAATAAACTAACTTTACGTCTAGTGTTGTTCCTTTATCATGTTGATGAATAATAATTATTCTTATAAATATAGTTTTAAGTTAGAATATACTTCTTATTATTATTATCATTATCATTATTATTCTTTTTTTCCCTTGAATATTTATTCATTTAGGGTTTCTTATGGAATTGTTATGCTTTCTGTTGTTCACGTCATCCATACGGTTGGGATCGTATTTATGCTAATTCTGCTGAACGACATACAACAACAACAACAGCAACAATTACTACAACAACAACTACTACTACTACTAATACAACTATTACTATAAATACTAATAATAATTCAATCAAAGAAAATGAGTCCAATAATATTAATGATAATATCACTATGCCTGTAAATGATCCAAATAATATAATTATGACTGTGTAAATTAAAAGTTGCTTAAGTTTTTGTTTATTTTCTGTATTATTTATTATGGCATTTGCATAATTAACTGCTCTGCTTATTATTATTATTATTTTTTTAAGCACATTTGTGTGTATTATTTAAGATTTTCATTCAAATTATACTGGTGTTCTGTTACTTGTTATACATTTCCAATTATTACACATCACCTTATGTGATGGTGACTGGTTTCTAAAAGATTATTGTTTCGCCTCTCACCGGTGTGCGTATATATATATGTATATTTATACATTACTCACCTGAACCCAATAACTTTTTGACTTTAAGTTTGCTTTTTTGTTTCGCTTCACTTTTCATCATTTTTTTTAAATTCTGCTTATCGAAAGATTTTTCTTTTCAGATTTCAATGATTTAAAAATGCAGTAGTTTTACATTCATATCAGTGAGTTATGTTTTTGCTTCTAGTTATGTCTGTATATAATATATATATATGTGTGTGTGTGTGTGTGTTCAATCATTTATTTTTCCGCTCAATTCCACTTCTTATTCGATTCAGAGTATGCACATAATAGCGAATATCTATCTTTTGAAAAAGCTAGATTTATTTAGTCTTCTTTATTTCACTCTATTTATAAGAAATGTAACATATTTGCCCATAACTCAAAGAGTAGTAGTGAAGGATTGAAGAAAATTGACCCTAAGTAAATGTCGAGTTAAATTTATGGGTAGTGTATATATAGTTTGAAAATGAAATAGCTTGGTTTCACTGTCTTGTAAAAAAAATGCCAAACTGTTTATTAGAGAAATTTAATAATATCAACCAATGTGTAATGTACACACAAATCTACAGTATAGTTATGAGTATGCTTACAAGTTCTTGGTAAATTCATGAATTATTTTATTCGATTTCATAAGTTTGTGTTAAGTTAAAGTAAAAGGGAAGATTATACAAGTGTCATTCTGAGTTAAGGAAGCATAGTTGTTTCTTATTAGTATGAGAATCCTCCAGCAGTGCGCTTCCACACCTCAAGATCTGTAATTCCTGAGTTCGATCTTTGATGAGATCGTGGATTCATCACTCAGCAGTCTCATATAAGGATGAAATATCGGTCCAGTGTTTCTTTGTTTCCACTGTTTGTTTTACCAAATAAAATTAGTTCGTTATGTAAACAATAAAATCTAACAATTATCAGTCTCCATATACGAATAAGGTCTATTTCAGTTCCAAATTTATTAAACAGAAGAATCGGTGTAACAATTTTATTGTTCAATTCTAGACCATGTCTAAGTCTTGGAAATTACTTTTTGCCGATTGTTCTCAGTTAAATATTTCATAAAATTATGCTATGTCTATATATAAACTAAAAACTAAAGATTATTTAGAGGCTATTGTCTATTAGTCACAATCATAAAATAAAAGAACCTGCATATATTTGTGTTTATCGCAAGAATTTGATTACAATTAATTACAATGAAAATAACTTCATAAAATCAATGTTAAACTTATAAACAAACTATTTTGAACATTAAATATAAGGAAAGTCAAAACAGTTTTGTTTGCTATTCTAACTCAGAATTTAGTTTAAATAAGGGTATGTATGCTCAATTGTTAATCGAGAACGATAATATATCAGTTGGAGAACGACGTAATTTTTATCAGTTCAATTCTCAACATTACATCAGGACAGTACTGGGATGAAATTAATAGCATGTAAAAGAAAGTAACAATAGAATCAAAAAGTTTAGAATCCCAAGTAGAAAGGCTTGTTCTGGATAATAATGATGCAGTCACTATAAGATCAAGAAACGAATGAGATAATGTTTTATATTTTCTCTGTGAGTAGTTGGGTTCCACTCTCTTTAAATTGGTTCACTGTAGTACTAGTAGTGTTGCATCCCTAATCGTCGACTAATATCACTTGGTAAAAATACAAAGCACCAGTTCAGAATTAAGTTAACACCTGAAACTGTGAGTCGTTTCTAAATTATTATTGGTCCACAACTCGATAACCGATTTCTTTCTACCCTGCCATTTAGTCCGAAAGTCCGTAGCTAGCCACCATAAAATTGTTATATTTCGAGTAGATATAGTTTATATACGAAACATAGCAGATCACTTCACACCATAAAATGAGGAATTACGTTTAGCCGTGAGTAAGCCAAAAGTGTCTGTGAATAGGGGAGACTGTAAATAATAAATCACACAATAGTATTTAGTGATTTAATCAAGAGCTTATGACAAAGGGAATATAAATGTGATGATCTAGTTATATATTAATAACGATGCAATAAGAATATATTTAATAATAATGTATAAGTTGTTACTGGAAGTCACCATTTCTGGAATCTTCATCTGGATGTAGTACCTCTCCCTCACATTTCACAGGGTGATCTCATTACATTTTCCTCCTTTATGAAACAGTTGGATTATTCTTGCTGGGATGCGCAACTTCTCTTCGTGTAAAACAACACATGTGTAAATAATGTGGACTTCGTTTTCCGCCAAAACAATAGTGACTACTATGTTCTCACCTTCCAGATCCTAGTTGCTGATCAATCTAGATAGGACATCGCATCACTAGAAGAGTCCGTAGATTCGGACGATATGAAAATTATAACCTATCGAGGTCACTGCCCATCTTTAAAGTTGGTTTACTGTTTAAATTGTGGCTCCTTTTTCAGCTCCAAAAAAATTGCAAGTGGTTTTGGTTTGTACACAATGTGAAACATGAACCATGAGGCATTTTGAGCAAATACTTGGCAGTCGAAATTTGGGCTAATCCTTCCTCAATTTGAATGTAATTGTGTTCTGTCCTTGTGTATTTCCGTGAAGCATGACAAATAACCTGTGTGTCCTCAAGAAAAAAATGTTAAATAATCTTCGCAATACCGTAATATGAGACCTCCGACGCGACTACGATTTCTAATTTAACATTATAGTGGACTAATACTTTCACTCTGTCACTATCGTTACTATTATCTAGAATATCGCTACTTCGCACCATCCGACAAAATTTGATTCAATGAGTGTGTCTCAGCTGATACGTTGATGGACAAAGACGCTATAAATTGATCATACCCAAGAATGATTGTAATTGTCTAACATCTTGTGGAACTGGCATTTGTCCAAGCACACTGATATTATCAAGATAGGTTCTACGGCTGTCTTCGTCAATTACGATTGCTTGCATAAAACATTTATTCATATATATTCACCTAAGGTGTTAAAGTTTGACAGGACGCTGTCAAGTCTGCCGAATAATTCCTCCTGAGAAGTCACCTAAGTAGGCAGCAACCCCTGGTATTTGATCTGTCACAATATCCACAATTTATTTGAAAATTGCTGTTTTCATACCGAAAGATAACCCTTTATGAGTATTGTGCGTCGAGAACTTCACCCACTATGACCTAAAGGTGTGCTCCCGGTATGTCATTCTTTACAAGATACGTCTCACCCACTAAGTTTTATAAAGACATCGGGTAGTCAACGTTACTTGTATCCAAGGTAACATACTTAAACAACATGTACAATCATTTTATAGTAAATGTACAAGCAGTCGAAAATTAACAGAATAAATTCAAAATAAGTTTGTCATACCCTCTCCACAGACTCAGTGGCATATCCCACAATGATAGCCGTTTCATCTAGTCAATCCAATCCTATTAACATAAATTTTTCTTGTAACCTACTCGGTTGATAATCAAGTTAGTACATCTTGGGATATAACATACAAAAATAATTACTGTAAAATAGTTTAGATTTTTGATGGTATTCTATCATAGAAAACGCTTGTAAAATCTTCAGCAAAACAGTTATCATAGTAGTTTTCTCAACAACTCTCAGGTCAGAGTTTAAATGATTTGAAAGATATTTTCCTGTTAGCATTTTATAGGAAGGTTGTTCTCTACGGGATGAGCTCACTAACTACATACCCAATCCTCTTGGTTTATCAGAGTTTGAGTACCACGCTAACCCTAGAACAGTTACAGGCGAAGTTGTATCTCATTACAAAGAATATTAATTTTAATAACTGAGAACAAATGATATACAATTATAGTACTGAAATTATATCACCATAACACATCATCTTCATTTATCTGTATTTTAAGCTTCTAACCTAAAATCATTTTTCTTTCTCAGTCTACTGAAAAATAACTGCAGTAAAATAATGAACTTGTTATAATATTAATACAAAATTTTTTATTTTTACAAAAAAAAACATTCATAACTAAACTAACTGACAGCAGCTTGTAAATAAACTTTCAACAAATTAAAAAACTATAATAATTTATGTACACAATATATTTCATGAATATTTTATAACTCAATTAAACTAGTTGAATTAATTAATAAATAAATTTACTTCTCTTCTCTATTATTCATCCTATTAGAAATAATGAATTAATCAATTAATTATAAAGCTTTCATTATTTTTCTGAATAATAAATTGTCAATCGCTTCAGTTCAACACTTATTTGTTTTTTTTTAATTTTAATTTTATTCCAAGACAATTTTGCTTAAAAAAAATTCATCTCCTTAGTGAAATGTCAATTTTTTGTTTTTTTTTGGATTTACTTTACTTCCTACTACTTATCAATCAATCATCTACAATTTATATATTCTTATTTGAATATATATATTCTCAACAAGGAATTTTGCTCAACTGTCATTAACAACATTATTAACATAGTCATCATTCCATAGAAGATAGAATAAGTTTATTTATTTAAAATTAAGAATAAAAACAATGATAATTATCAGATAATCAACACTATTGGAGACAAGTGATTGTTAATTTGGAAAGGAGCTAAAAAAAAAATGTAATGAATGAATTTCAGTCACATGGTGGTACGCAATGATACTTTCAATTTGATAATATTATGAAAATGATAGTTGTTTCCAATCATTTCATACAGTTTTAATGTTGATGTGAACAATATCATAAGTAAATAATGTATTTTATTGAATTCATGATTGGATTATGTGGCACGGAATCTGACTGTAATTTGTACGGACGATCAAATACTCTATGAAATAAATTTTTCATTTAATTTCCGTATATTATGCTTAGGTGAACTTGGTTTGTGAAATAGGAATAATAAGAAGTCAATTACAGATTGAGTTAGACCATTTTATTTCATACAGTCATTCCCGCATAAGGGTATGAAGATCAAAAGCGGATATGCAAAGTGAAATAGAACAGAGAAGATGAATGAACCAACTTGATGTGACGAGGCGTGATCAGTCAGTCAGTCAGATGCGACGTAGAACTTCATACGTAAGTACATCAGTTCATGTTGCCATACCACACCAGCACAGAGATATAATTGTCAGTTCAAATCCAATAATAGTAGATGTAGTAAAGGTATAAGAAGTAATGGGAAAGGTTAGGACTAGAAGATATTATTCAAGAAGTATGGAGATAAGTTTAGAAAGACAAAACTAGAGGTGTTAAATAATCCAGAAGATTAGTATTTGAGAGAATAAATGCACCGACGCCATTGCAAACGGTTTTGAGCTATGTCATTCAAGGTCTCGAACCATCGATTATTATCATGATAACTTGAAGCTATACATTCGGTAAGTGAAGCAAGCAATGCACACACTCACTCGAGTGAAAAACAATCAAGATTTTCAGCGTATAATTGACAAGATCGAAAGACGTGTGAATAACTTTTGCAGAAAAAGTTAAATAATTTGTTCAAAGGCTAGGTAGGACAAGTCATGTGTGCTCGACATATTAGTACACAGTACAGATATAAATTTAGCTACCATTGGAAATCTGGAAGCATTGGGAGTTTTTTTGGGACTTCTCATAATTGCACATCCACAAACCCACACGAGAGGATCGAGCCGCGACTTCTGGATTACGCATAAACGCTTAACCTTTAGACCACTGAGTTGATATCCAACGATGGTAATTTATAGGTTTAGTTAATCCATGACAATGGACGAACATCTTACAAGTTTTCATTGGTGGTATAACGGACCAATTCATGATTTCGATGAGATTCAACAGTCTCCACAATACCTCACTAGAAATTATGTATTATTGTTATCCTATCAAAAGTCTGAAAAATTCTGAGTAAAGTTATCCTGCTTTGATTGGTGAAGAGATAATAGTTTTGTACAAATTATTCACAATCAACACACATGCATGATACAATATGCTAATATATTTATTTTTTTTTTTCTGATTACATCTTGATCAATAATATAATAAAAATGAATCATAATATATATATATGAATAGGGAGTTGGACAAAAAAAGGGTGAACGAATATTTTGGCCATTATCTGTGCCCAATAGTATTATTTGTATAGTATAGTATTAAGTGTACCTATGGAGTGAACGATATGTCTAAATTACTAGGTTGGGTCAGAAAGTAAAGATTGCAACAGGGCTATTTAGATTAACATAATTGTGTATGAATAATTATATATATATATATATATATATATATATATATATATATATATATATCATGCAAGCATGTTTTTTAATTAACTTCTCAACAAGAACTAAGTTATCGATTAAAAAAGTTAACTATTTGTATGAAAGTTTCTCAATTATTAGTTATTTATCATTTATTTTGTAAACAAGAAAACTAATCGAAGGAAAAATAGCCAATTTAGTTTAAATTTGGAATAAAAAAAAACAAAATAAATTTTTTGTTAATCAATGAAATTTCAATATTATATTGTTTGTATATATAAATAGAAAATCGTCATCTTTTTCCTTTTTCTTCTTTTCTCTAAATGTACGACGTGTATGCTGATTAGTGTCGTTTTATTCTTTCAATTGATTCAACCGGATGTGTAATTATAGTTCTAATTGAATTCAGTTAGAATAAGAGTATTTATTGAAAATAAACTCATAATCTATTTTTTTAACAAGTTCTATTACAGTTGTAGAGTATGCCTAACATTATGAGGTCAAGTTATTGGTTATAATGTTTTCTGGATTGTTCCATATCCTGTTACTGGTTGTATGAACATAGATTTACTTAAAATATTTTGTAAAATTGTTGGGGATGTTAGATGCCCAGAACTCGCTTGTTAAATATCTTTATCATGGATTTATTTCATGGACTGATCAGTTGACCTTGAGATCACATTTCCTACTAGGAAAATCCTTGACCGTGATTGGTTACTGTGTCATTTTAGTGTGCTATTTTTGTGACTGTCCCAAGGGGACGTCTTTGTGGAGTATAAATAAACTCAATTTGAGTGCTTGATTTCATCGTGTGCTGGCTGGGTATTTGTAGAATACACTTCTACACTAAATCAAGACTTCTTGCTGATACAATTAAGACAATCGGATCACAGTAGCCTACTTGGACGCTGGTTCATTGTTTTGTTCTCGTTACTTGACTAAGGTGAACCTAGAGAGAGCATAACAAAAATTAAATGAAGTAACGATGGTTCAGCAAATTACCATCTCCATTAAGAACTGATGGACTTTTAGTGCTTAATAAGGTATTGAAAGGTTCTAGGACGAAGTAGATTGTTTGAACAATCGAATGATGTTTATAGAAAATGGATTCATTCTACGCAAGGATTTTAACTTTCTGAGAGATGAGGTAAATATTAACGTGCAGCTGCAAGTTTATTTAGTGATGTATAACAGGTCATATGGGTAGCACAAAACAAGTCTTCATGAAAATCATCTTAGAGCGTTACTTTGCGTGGCTATAAAAAATTTACTGAGGTTAGTTTATAGTTCGATTTATGAATATCTTGTTAACATTGGTTACGTTAACCTAACAAAATCCTTGAAATCATCTTGAAAGTCAGATGAAATAATTCAAAAATAGTGCAAATCAGGAAACAATGTACCTTCGAAGTTTTAGCAATTCACCGATTCCAGCCAAGTTCAATTTCTTATCTTACTACATTCCTGATCAACTTTCTATCTTTCATAATTATTATTACTTCATTAGTAATTTTTTTCATAATTATAAATTAGTTATTATTATTACATTTAATTATACCATTCTTTTTATTGATCAAATAAAGATTTATCTCTCTTTTATAAAATATCTTCGCCGTTAAATCATTTCATAATTTCCTTTCTATCTTTAATATTTACGATTAATTAATTTTATCATTAACAGGGGTGGATAATGGCTAGGCATTGGAATCCAGGACAGGCGTTTCATCCTATTTGGATGTAATACCTAATCAATGCTCGTCCTACACATCGTTGGGAATATTAAAACAGTCAACGTAAATACAATAATTTATTCACAGTTTTTAATATTCTTCAAATTGACAAGTATCTTCCATCTGTAAATTTATTTTCAGTGTGATTCATTAAGTAATTTTTCAATAATTGAAAACCTTTTCGATCATTATTTTTATATGATACGGTATTTTTTTATTTTATTTATACACTGATACATTTCAACTGACTGTAAAAATGATTATACAGTTTTAGTAGACAATATGATCGAAAAGAATATTTTTTTTTCACTGTAACCTTGATAAATCACTATTCATTTCGAGTTATTTGTTAAAATTATGTCAACATCCTAATTATTTTATATTCATGAAATTAAGTTTAGCCATAAAAATGTTCTCACTGAATAAAAGTATTCGGCAACATTTTGCAACAATTAATTTTCCTTATTTTTACTTTTGGTTCTTAAAAAATTCCCTTTCAAAATATTCATTATTTTTCAGAAATGTAACTTTGAAAATTTTACTTTATAATTGGTATAATTTTTATTTCATTTGTGTAAAATATTTACTTTTTATCAATTTTTAGCTTGTCAAAACATTTCAATCATGTGCATTTTTTCTTGTTCTATTTACTTGTAGACACAAATTTATATATATGAACTCGTAAATAGAGTACTTTGCTGAATATACAGATTATTCTGTTTTCACAAGTGAAATATGCGAGTTTTGATTAAATTTAGTGGTGACTAATTCAATGTAAAAGATACGTTTCATTTTCTTTCATATTTGCTATCTGTGTATACTTGCTCACTAGCGTTGATGTGTACACGGGAAACTCAAATTTAGTACTTTTCACTTTAAACACAATGTGTTGCTATTCATTGATCTAATTAGTCCAGATAACCACCAGTTTGTGTATAGTTAATAACCAGGTGATTCTCTCCCAGTCTGTATATATATTCCAATGTAGACTGATCAGTTTCAGTTCTTCAGATCAAAGACAATGAAATGTAAACCGTTTCAAGTGAATTAGATGAAATACATTCATAACCTTTTGTCATTAATTTGTGTTAAAATGTTTACAAGAATTCATTTCGTTTTTGATTCATATTCCTACTGTTTACTGTTTGGTTGTCGAACTTTGTAAGTTGCATCTGAAATGGAATCAGTTAGTTAATTCATTTAAAATTACTACTATACAGAATATTCTGTACTTTCTATTGTTGAAGTGTTGTTAATGAATTGAACAGATTAAATGCAACCATCGTGATGTTGTTTCGTTCTTTGAGCTGGATGTTTTGGTTGTGGAGCTTTCATTGTTCTTCTGAACAATATTATCAGCATAAACTTCAGATAGATGTGAAAAACACTACAATTCGTCGCTTATATCAATACACACTGACAATAATGGAACAATGTGGAAATACTAGATAGGGGGAAGACAAAGAACACTAGAGAATTTTTAGAGGCTTGGCACTCAGGTCTATCTTCAGTGAATAAACACATCGACATTGACCCGATTTATTAACCAATCAGAAAAATCATAGGTGATATAGTATCAAGAAACAGATCAAAAGGGGGATACAATCAAAACAAAGGTGCAAACAACAGCAGGTTCAAGGTCAATCGCAACCAATTAAGATCGAGGTTAGCAGAACAAGCTACAGATCAAACATGGAGAAATTTGAATGCTTCACTTCTGCCTAAAGTTTGTGTTGATGATATTGTTCAGAAGAACACTGAGAGCTACACAACCAAAACATCCAGCTCAGAGAACGAAACTCCACCACAATCATCCACACGAGCTACAAATTTTCTCCACCATCTTAAGTGTAACCATCATTTTTCTAGTTTTAATGTGTTATATATATATATATATATATATATATATATATATATATATATTTGTTACTTATTGATAAAAGTACATTCCCCAGTCATCATTATTAAATAATCTATCGATATTTGATTACATAACATCATTTAACAAATCCCTGTAATCATTTTTGAAAGCATCATTTGTATTTTAAAAAAATCCCATTGAAACTCATCATCAATTTCAACAATTCTTACAAACGATTAATAGTTTTTCCTCTTTTAATTTTTTTATTTCACAATTGAAAAACAATTACTCAATAATCAAATTGGTTTTTCTCATAGTCTCTAATGCATTATTCACTTGAAATAATTGCATTCCATTTTATAAATACACTTTTTACTTAATTAAACTATTATTATTATAAACGAAAAGGAGAAAAAAACACTGACAAGGACTAAGCCAAAATAGAGAACACGAAGATGAAGATTGATGGCATGCTTAAAATAAATTAAAATTCTATATCTATGAATTACACTGTGATTTCAATGTTTCATCTAAATGGATTTTAATAGTCTAAATTCTGACTAAATTAAATTGAGTAGAAGTGAACATTTTCTAAATCCATAGCCTAATGTCTAAATACAGTTTATGATATCATAATTAACTAGCTAATTTACTGAGTACTATTTTTGACTCCTTTCTCACATTTTTATCCATTTTGTTGAATCCCCGTGAAAGTAGGTCTTTTTGATTGTGAATAAATTTGATTTGATGTTGCAATTTTGTTCAAATTAGCAGTTTCATTTTAATTGGGTTTTTATTATTTTGAGAATAAACGGATCTCAGAAGACGTGAATGTCCACTTCAGTAGAAGTTATTTTATACGGCAAAATAACATAGTTATATCTTGAATATATAGCACAAGAAAAACATGAGTAAAATGTAAAGGATTCAAATCTCAGGGTACAGTTGCAAACCAATAGAATCTAGGCTTTAGAATCGATGGATTGAAATGTGATCAGTCTTGTTTGGCATATGTCCATCCTTTTATGATTACTTTGACATGGCCATTATGACAAGAGTTATTGAGAGTAGATTGCATTGTAGTCAGAAGTGGAATTTAAGATGTTGATTTCGTCCTAAAAGCGATATAAAAAATATACACACCAAGTAACTAGCTATGCTCATTCAGTAGCTCAATAGGTGGTACACTAGGAGTTTGGAAAGAAAAGTAATGGCTACGAGTTCAGGTGTAAACATGAACACCGTGATAGAGTTTCATCCAGCTTATGAGACCAAAATCGGACATAAAACATCTTCTGAATCCCACTGCTTTCTACACCTCACCTATCCGAACTTTGCTAACATCATTATGGTATTTATCGTTGTAACTCATTCACTTTTGACAATTTTACTTTTCTCTTTTTATTCTTAAACATAGTATCTGGTAGTTCGATGTAATATACATGTGCTGTAGACTGTACCTTTACCAAGCTTAACATGACCATCAGACAAATCAAGAGCGGCCAAGCAACCGGACCATACAGCATACCAGCTGAAGCAATTAAATCAAATACAAAAGTAACAGCTAAATTTCTCCACTCTCTTTTGAAAACGATTGAAAGGGAAGACATGTACCAAAAAAATAGAGAAAAGAAGACCATCTCATGATACTTAATAAAGGGGATTTAAGAGATTGTGAGAATCACAGGGTGTCAAGGATGCTCGATCCCTGGAAATTGTTTAGTGAACCTCTTAATCTTATATTTTATTTTTGAAAATTCGGTTTTCTTATGCTTACTCCAAAAACGCCCCTTATATCTTTCAATTAGTGTTTCCCATTTGGAAGGACCTTAAACCTCATTGCTTAGTTTTCTCCTTCAGCGTACCATTTTTTTACTTGTACAAGGACACTTTTAGTACTGTAATAAATTACGCTTGAAATGAGTATTTGTTTATTCTTTGACTCAAAGCTGCTTGTGGATTATACAATCTTCCAGCTGACCTTAGACTTCTTACTCTAATTAGTTGTGCTAGGCCTTAGAGAATAGATAAACTGTCCTCCTGTTATGACACTAGTTTACGTTCCCTTCGCCGATATATTGTTTTTTTTTAATTAGCGCAAGCATGACACAAAGGCATCACTCTACTATTAGTACCAGGAAAAGTTTTCAACAGAATGTTTTTGAACCAATTGAAAGATTCCAGAGACGCCGAACTTCCATGTCAACACACTTGATTTCATAAAATCGTCCGTCTACCGACCAAATCGTGATAATACAGATCATTGTTGAACAATCCACTGAACGGAACTCACCAGCGCACATCAACTTCCTTGACTTTGAACAACCATTGAACAGCGTGGACTGGATATCATTATGTAAGCTCTGTCGACAATATAGTGTACATGCGAAATTCGCAGAACTATCACCACCATCCTCAAAAAGACGCAAGTATTTATGAACGCCTCTTTACGCCAGATACTCCAGACCCGTTGTAAGGACAGTACTGGGGACGTCTGATCCCCGGAGCTCACTTGGAAAAGGTCCTAGTTTTGGATATTTTGTGTTTTCGCGCATAAGTTGCCTAGTTGACCTTCAGCTTACATTTTCCACCCGGAAAATCCTTGACTGTAATTGGCTGATGGATTATTTTATTGCGCTATTTTTGTGGTCCTCCCAAGGACGTTTCTATCATGTATAAATGAGCTCGATTCGTGTGTTTGTCAATCTCGTACCCTCTGGGTGCTTGTAGAATACATTCTCTACTGCTTATCAAGACTTCTTGATTTTGTTAGCCGGAGCTGGGACAACGGATTAGAATAGCCTATTGTGTCACTGCATCATTGATCGGCGCTCCGTTTATCGAGTAAGGTGAACTCATAATAGCATTCAAGCATATCATTTGGCGAGCATATCAGACACCGTCATCGACGGTCTACCGTGGCGTCTAATATTCTGCGAGTACTCAGCGTAAGTAGGGAAATTATTTACTTACTTACTTAGTTCGTTGGTTAGTTGTTTTGTTACTTAATTTGTTTGTAAGTTAGTAATCTAATAACTGTAAGGTAGTTTGTTTCAAATATTCTGCTGTATAATGAAATTAGACCAGTGAAAATGAAATGTGTATTTCTATAAAACTAATTATTATAATTATTATCATTACAACTATTTGTATGCTAACATTGTTTTGTGTATAAGAGGTGACTGACATCTAGTGAAAAACAAGTATTATTTATGACGACTGGTTGTTGTTAATAAGCGCGTTATCTATTTTCTATCGATTTACGCATTTAATTATGATTTATTTATTACTACTATTAGAAAGAGATGTTTTGGCAAAATTTTAAGCAAATGATTTCCGGACGAATTGTGATTAATAATAAGTTTTGTTTGAATTAAATGTTATACAAATGTGAATATAGTAAAGATTTAAAACAGTTCATCATTTCAAGCTTGAACTCATTCATTGTTTTCAACAGTTAACTTCATTCAATCTCTGTCTGTACACTATGATTAGAATTCTTCATTGTTATATTCTGTTATAGATTTAATTACTATATGATCTTGTACGCTTCATCTTTCTTTTTTCTCTAAATATTCATCAAGTACAAAATTGATTGATGTAAATTTTCATCTACAATCGGTCTTCTCTTCAATGAATTTAAATTAAATAAGAAAAAATAATTAAGGTAAAATAATCTTAAGTTCATCCATCATATTGCGTGACTTGTCTTTGGCTTCATTGAAATCCTATTTCATTGTAGAGAGAGAGAGACAGAGAGAAATGATCTACAAAGGATAACAAATTATACTGCTTTCATTGTTGTATTTATTTAATTAAAAGAAACTTTCTTTTTAAATTATTCACTTCGATGTGATCTTTTCACTGACTGATTATTAACATTAGATATTGATGAATTGATTTGTTAATAAGTCTAACTCTTTTCTAATGAATTATATACTACTTTCACTTAATTCAGATAATTATAAATATGTGAGCACAATATTAGTGTTTGATATCATCATGGCGAAAAAAACTGTTTACTGAAATGTCTTTATTTCTCCTTAAAGTAATCTTTGCCAGTGACAATCTATACCTATCTATATTTGCTTATTTAATAGTTTATGTGAATGGTCGAATTTATCCCTTATATATATATATAGTGGTCGTAAACAGAATGAATTCGATGTTGTGATGTAGTGGATACCAACGTGGTAATCTAACAAGATCTAATAAAGTGAATACGAGTTTGCACTCCAACTGGTTTGTGGTCCTGTTCTTACTGGTTGTGTGGTTAATATTATGTCGATAAATTATGTTTTAAAATAAACCATCTCCATAAATCTCCAGCCCTCTGATTTTTTAAATTTAATGCATTTTCTATGAAAAATGATTACTCGAAATGAAGTTAATGATATCAGATTCATCTTCATCGGCGTCTTTATAAAAATGATGAATGCAAATCAAAAGTGGATTTGTTCAGCATATATAAATCCAGGAATCAAAATGATACCTTGAGATACATTCTTAAGCAGTCAAGTCTTGGCAGCGTTTCATGTTACTTATTATCAAAAGAGAAAACCTACACGGTGTTGAACACTTCGAGGTAGACATCTTGAATTTATCCATTTTGCAAAGAACAAGGAATCGGAGTGTTTTAAATGTCATTTGCCCGTGAATATTCAACTGACAGTAGCTTTCTGCTTTATGCCGTATCATAACTACAAATTACGTACTCTGTGATAATAGTTGATTTTTATTTGCTCACTTTCTAGTGAACTGTATATCATCTCTTGAAAAATAGCAGTTTTTAGTCAAAATTTATTCTCTTATATTATCGAACCGAGAGATTTAATTTTCCGTTTTTTTTTGGTAATATGGAATTCGCAAAATATACTTATATTTCACTTAATGTATTTCATTTAATTGCTTCGAAGTTTTTCACATACTGTGTGCGAATACCGAATGAGACTGGTTGATACAATTATTATTATTATTTTAAAAACAAAATGTGCAAAAGTTAAAAACGAGCGATAACGTGTTTAAATAACTCTGATTTTATAAGGTATCTGTTATTACTATGGAATAAACACTTATCCCTGCAAAGCTATAAAATGTATTGATATCAAAATCGTTTTTTTCTCGTTTCTCATTCTCCCAGGCTATATACACATACAAGCTTGTGAATAAAAATTTGACTGAGTAGTTTGGGTGTGATGCTTAAAAAAATCATGTATACATAAATACATATATATATATTAACCAGTAAAATGATTTCCTATTGGTGAAAGACACACACACACATACATTATATGTCTTTACTTCCAAGTTATTCGAGTGTTTTAATTATTACCCAGAGAGTATTCATCTATGAGATGATTTTTGAGTATACGCATTTATACTCATCTCGGAAATGATGCCTCAACATTTGAAGTAGAGGCTATGAAGAGTTTTGATTAGCTATTTCTCATGATATACGAAAAAATGTTTTTAAAAAAATCATGGAATTAATATATCTATTAGATTTATCATGATATCAATTCCCAAACAATTGAAAAATGGATATGATCTAAAGGGAAATTCGATTGACATTTCGCATTTTAAATCAAATAGTCAAGTATGACAAATAAAAATGATGAGTTAAATTTTTCATTTATTCAATTCATTCGTAAACATTTCTCACTGTTGACTACTGACTACTACTACTTCTTATTCAATAAAAAAAGTAAACCTTACGAATAAATCACTATGCATATATATGACATTCCAATGGAGATTGATATTTTACGCGTAATATAAAACTATCTAAAGTCATAATAATAATGTTTACAACTCGACGTGGATTACTAGCACCACAAAATACGTTTCTTGATACAATTATACGAAAATGTGACGGGCAAAGTAAGTTTGATGTTCACCTTGTTTTTTTTTAAATTTTTCACATTAACGTTAATTGTTAACAGAAATATCACTATTATCGCAATTATTTTGCAACACGCCACTCAAATCACGTTGAATAAAAGAATTACTTAATTTAAATACTATTTACTCTACATATATATATATATATATATATATATATATATATATATATATATATATATAAATGAATGCAATTACTGTTTACTTTCCTGATTTATGAAAAACTAAACCTTTACATTAATTGAAATTTGCATTTAATCATATATTGAATTGAATAAGAGTGAAATTACATCAATCTAAATGCATCTTTATTATTATTATTTAAATGATAACACTTTATTGTAAAGTGACTTGTAATTAATATTCATTAAACTATTTCTAATAAAGGTTAATAATGATGAAAACTAAAAAAAACGGGTTTTTTTTTAAACTCTGTTAATCATATGCCAAGAAGTTGTTGAACTTATACGACTAGTTAGTGGGATGCATATCACTTGTATCCTTCATAGCTTCTCGTAAAACTATTGATTTTCACGTTGACAAACCTGCTTAAAAAATTTCTATTTCTCTAAATTAATCAATGATAATTTTTAAACAAAAAATAAAATAAAATTCATGTCAATGATCTCTTTTTAAAAATTTTACTATCAAGCTATATGTTCGTATATATGTATCTATTTCATGTTTGTGAATTTAGTTAGACATTGTGACAAGTGAATAACCGTGACAAAATAATATCGAATACTATAATTGTAAAAGAGAGGGTTTAAACTGATAGCGATACACATAGCCTAGTTACTTCAGAGTAGATATACTTTTATATATATTAAACATGGTGGATGAAACACTAAAAAACTGGAAAAAAGCATCATAATTTAAATATGGTATGGTAATTAAAAGAAATTCTCACTTCTGTTACTAGTTACACATGAAACTAATAAAGCAATTACATGGTGGGACCAGAGACCAAGAAAAGTGAAAAATTACTAGCTAGATACGAGTTAAATATGAAGCATAGTATGCGAAACTCATTATAGTCATCTTTAAGATGGATAAAGTCAAGACTTAGGTAGGAGATATTTTTATTTGATATACGTAATCTGGTTATATTTTTCAATTCACGTTGTTCTTGATGTTGCCTTTTTTCATAAAAATTTCACTCTTCAAAATGGTTTTGAAGAAATTTGTTAACATTTAGGGAAAAAATATGTTTTCTGATAGAACTGAACAAAATTATGTAAAAATATATCATAATCAAATGGGTTCTAATCTGAAGTTATTCAAAAAAACCCAGTTATCTTTTAATACAAATATGTTTTTGAAAAATAAATAAAAAAAAATACTTCAAGTATATTTTCTGATAAATAATGTTTAGTGATTATTAGAGAAGGAAATTCGACTTTTTTTCCCTCAAGTTACATTTTTCTTTTGATTTGTTTCTAAATGCAACTAATACAATTTTACTGGTATAAATTTAAAATCTAAGTATCTATTAGCAAAAAAATATTTCTTATGAATTAAATACAAACAATCTCATACATTTCTATAAGTAAGTTTATGAATGCAGGCAGTAATAAATATTTACTAAATAAAAGTCTAATTTAGTTTTTAAAGAGTGATATTGTTTTACTTTGTTCTGCTTATCATAACTTATGAATAACAACTCTGTAAAAACAAAGCTGACAGCTATCACAGTGTATACTACGAATAGCAACATTTATACTACAAAATGCATTGATCTCTATTGATAGATTTTGTTTCATATGTTACATATGCATATTATGTCATTATAATCTTTGTGACAATTATTCAATGAAAACGATTTATAAATCTGATCTTTTTTATAAGGTTACATTTGCCTTTTTTTATCAACCCGATCATATCTGTAAAATGGTACTTATACTGTAATTATTTTCAGAATATGTATCAGATTGCATTATTATATATTTTTGTGACAGTACCATTCAATATTTCTATGGGAAATGTCCCGAAAATAACCTCCACAACTTTGTTTATCATCATAATCTGAATGGTTTACTATTTTGAGAATCTCATCACTTTAAATTATCCCGAATAAATACACGTAGTATTTCATTTCACATAATGAAATAATGAGAAAATGTTAACAAAAGAGTTTATGTAGAAATGATATATACGACTTCATGTCAGTTAAAGTGTTACTTGAATAAATAACAAGACATTTGTTGTAATTGTAATTAGATGCGTTATCTAATAACAGGATATTTAAATTTCTTTCTCAAAATCATATTGAACAAGAGATAAAATAGTTTATGTTATCTTGTATTAGTTATTCATGAAAATCAACTTCAAATTGAATACTATTCACAAACTATTCAATAAAACATTGATCAGTTGTTCAATAGTGTATATATATACATATATTTGAGAAATCGTGTCTCTTGGAGTTAAACCATGCAGCATGTACCATTATTTTTTTAATAGACCGATATTAAAAATATGGATTATAAAATTTATACACATACCGATCTTAATTTATTAAAGTCAGTTTAAGACTTTTTGTCTTCGGTTCAAATGTTTTTGGACGCAAATTAAAAAGTCTGAAATGAGGATGAAACAGCTTCTCGTCTTCAGCTGACTGCTACTGCATTTACAGCTGGTGATATCATTTCTTGGTGAAAACAAACTCCCAAGTAACCGAATCACTTGTGATAGATGCTTTTTTAGAAAATAATTAACTAGTTTTAAACGATGGACCTAATTATATTGTAAGTTTACTCAAAAAGATTATTGATTTTCAATAATCTGTTCAAACCTATGAATAGCTTGATCGAAAACCAATAATAATGAGTCTACATAATCATAGTGCTTTATTTCGAATGAATTTATTTTACGTATTAATTGCAGTGTCCTTTATACTTTATTAATTATCTTGATAAAATAAATAGGCTACTTTTGTCAATTCACTTTGAATTATTCATTTCAAATTGTGCATAAATTTTAATTGTCCTGAATGAATAAATAGCAGAAAACTCTTATTAGTAGTAAACAAAGATATTCACTAAATTTTACAATTTTTTTGGAAAATAAACATTTATAGGAAAAAAGAAAAACATTTTCCGTGTGATTTATTTACGGAATATCTAAATAAATAATTTTAATTGTTTATGAAGAATTTATTTCTAAATTCAAAACTAATTTAAATTGCTTCCATTTATATATCAAGCAAGTAATGTTAGTATATTCGTTGTTTGTAAAAGGAAATCAATCGATTTCTAATATTTCGATATTTTAACACTGAACAACAAGTATCAAATTACTGATCTAGCTATAATACGTCATCAGTGTACGCTTTATAAGCATATCATTGAAATGTTTAAACAGACTTTTGTTTTCATCAAGGATTGCATTCGGAAAAGAAAAGAAAATTTGATAACTTTTATTCAAAAAAAAACCGATTCTATTTAAAAGTTTTGATCTGTAATGGTTGTGGAGTCGCTGTGGAAATATTGCATCTAAGCTTTCTTGGATGAAGATACAAGCCAAACGATTAATAAATCAGTTAACATGTAGAATATTCTAAGAAATGATTTATTAAATTCCATAGATGCTTAATCATTTGACTTTTCATTGTCTTTATAAGTAAGAACTTAGAATAGATCCAGCATACTGACCAGTGAAGTTATTTCTTTCAATCTCGTACGAACCTGAGGATGAAATAATAAATAAGAGAAAAATCGAACATAATCTACAGAATAAATTGTTCTAATGGAGAAAGACATTATATCAAACAAAGTGGATACGTCCTTCATCTTCGCGTGAATCTATATCAATCAGCAGTCAAACAGCACAATCTATCTTCACTTTACATCAGTACATGTGGACAGTTTCGGGCACACATTTTGCGAGAAAGATGTTGAAATCCTAGATGGCAGTGATACTAAGACCAACGCATAACGTTGAGAAGCTTGGCTCTTTGATCAATCAACAGTCGGTAAAATCATCGTAATCGATCCCACTTTTCAACTCATCAAAAAAATCATGAACAAGTTTGCAAGCAAACATCAAATCAAAGGGGAACGCAAAAAAATGAAAGGCGGAAAATGACTTGTTAAAAATCAGCAATAATCAATGATCATCAAGGTTAACAGGACATTATTTTACTTCTACCCGAAATTTTCGGTGAAATAAAAGCTCCGCGGTTAAATTATCCAACTCAAAAAACGAAGTTTCAGAAAATCAACTTTAAGAAAAATTATGTACCACTGACAATGAAAGCTCAATTACGGAACTATATAATTCAACATTTTCAAAATCATTCTTCATCATCTTACGTATGAATTATTGTTTTAAAACAATGATTTATATTTTTTATTAAAATGATCAGTTATTTGAAGTGATGTAAACAATTGAGTTTAGAATTGTTTTTACACACCATATTGTTGTACTGTTAGATCGCAGTATTCAGCGAAATCCTAGACCTACGTTTTGTACAGGCGCATGCTTATCGACTGGGTTTGTCTACAATGCGGGTTTGAACCCGCATCATCCACCATATGTATTTTGACCGCATGTTAATTTACAGATTAGAGTGCTTTATTTAGTGAGTCTCATTATTATAATTGCGTAAGTGAAGTTATTATTATGATTATTATAATTAAAAAGTTGTGCGATGATCAAGTATAACATATTTTACTCAAATTTTATCGTCACCAAGTATTTTTTTTAAACAGCAACTGAAAATGTTTTCACTTAGCTTTATTTCATAATTTTTGTAAAAATATATGTGACCTGTTTCGTTTTAAATGCACAAACCTTAACGTATATGAGCAATAACAGCTACAAAAATAATCAACAGCAAATGTTATTACTTTAATATCAATCTCGTTAACAAATTTCTAAAAAAGATTTCTTTTTAACTAAATCTACACTGAGATAATTTGAGTGTTTTATATTTTCACTTAATAAGATGGTTAATTTGATATTTAAATGTGATAAGATGAAATAATTTATTGCATTGCCTAATATGCCTTTCAGAGATCATTTCCGTCAATAACCAAACTTTTGAAGGCGTAGATAGATTCGATTGAAGTTACAACACAGGAAGCGCTTTTCTTTCGATACAGAACTCACCAACTGGATGCTTCTGGATACCAGTATTGATGAACACGTTGAAACTTAAATTCAATATCTTTCGCTTCAAACACTTACATATTTTTACTAATCAACTAAGTTTGTGTGATCATAAACTATAATGTTTATATCATGGTTCATATTTGACTGACTGTCCGATAGCAAATAATGTGGCCAGATATTCATGTACAAGCCATTTTACTTTCGATGCAATCATTGCGTGATACGGGCGAAATTACATTGATCAAGATTTAAACTTATGTCCTTGTGTTTAAGAGTCTACCACTTATATCGCTAAACAAATGATACGTGTTTAAGTGTTTTGTGAATTTTTATTTAGAATTAAATCAATCAAGTGAGTAAATCAGTTGGTAAACATAATCTAAAATAAAATTAAATAGGTTGTATAGTGCAAAAATTGAATTTCTCATTGGAAAAAACTGTTAAATTGTTGATTTTCTTAAATATTTAATTATTATAATATTAGCTTTGATTGATTATTAAGAAATTGTTTAGTATGAAAAGTTGCTAAGTAAAATTTTATGACGTTTAATTTTCAATAAAATTATTCCGTTATGACTTAATCTATACTTACAATATATGAATTAAAGAGAATTATTGAAATGAGAATGTCCGTTTCGTTCCATTTAGGATTTTGTAACTTGATGTTCTTTCATCTTAATGTTGGTATTTACATTGGTACCTTTTGCTTTATTCTTTGACTTAAACAATGATATAACTGTCTGACCAACAACGATATAGATATAAATGTTTGTGCACCCGTATGAAATTTGATGTATTTACTTACATCAGTTTTTAGAGATATTTTGATTTTTTTATAGCATTCTATATTCTTGCTTTTCTTATTGAATTTCGGCTAATTTTAAATTGTTTGTTTCCTCACATACTTTGTTCAAAGTTAATTGTGGTGACCACCAGTCTCCCGAATGCTCTACTAATACGTTCGGAAGTGGAGAGGTTCCTCTGTCTCTCGAAATGCTCTCACATGACTCCACGCGTATAACCACTGTCAGAGAAGTCTTATTCATTGCCTTTTCACGTCAAGGGTGTTGTCAGCGAAATTTAAAGGACAATAAACAGTTCCCCGAGCACTAGTTGGATTAACTTGTATGGATTATCTGCCTAGGGGAGTCTGAAAACCCTGACTTCAAGCCAGTGGTATAAGTGGGTTCCAGGATTCCGATGGAACAGTTGGTACAGAAACCTACTGTTTGTCACTGACTACCATGGGACTGCATCTTGTGACACTCCTCAACTGCTTTGTAGACTGAATGTTTGGACTTGAGGAGCGTTCTCCCAAGAAAGCCATTTGTTTCGGTTTGGCAGCCGGACTGTATCCCAACCCACATACACATTCACTGATTTGAGTGGCGTATGTATTTTCTGGCGTCCTTTTGTTCCAATCTTTATGCGTTTAGATGAACTGAAAAATTGTTGAACATATAGTACTTTTATCGGTTGAACATAATTAGTGATCTCTTATTGGAAATATGCAAGAGCTGTGAACTAGAGACTTGTTGATGGTAAATGTTTAAGCAATTCGATAGCTCAGTAGTAAGCTATTTATTAAAAAATGACTTGCTTCATACCTCGTTAAATCACGATTTTATTATCCTTCCTAGTTTTATAAGTGATTGGTTCTCCCTGGTTTTCTCGTGTTTAGTTTCCTTGTCAAGGGAACAAATATTTTCAATGTCTCTCTATGATAAACCTTTTCTCTGAATGTTTTTTTCATTACCTTTTATATAACTCGTATCTTTTCAACTTTCTAAAAAAATGAAATCACGAAACCTGTGCGTTTATGTTGACTTTACTAATGATTTTTCGAATGTTTACAATTGATTTTCTTAAATTTTTAAATCCGTGTATTTGAACTACAGATATTCTTTTAAATGAGCGTAAACTAAGTGATGCTTTAGTCTTTCCTAAGATGCCAGACAACTAAATAAACAATTTTCTGTTTTCGACTTTACTGCGGACTATGTACCTGAAGATCCAGATAATTTCAGGTTATTTGGAATTGCAAAAGAACATGTTATACAGTGCATTGTTGATGTTACTATTTTGAACGAATTTATAACGTCAGCATATGAAGAAGTAACTATTTTATGTGGTTTTACGCCAGAATTTCGCCACTTTTTAGCTACATGATGATAAAATGAACTTTTTCCTTAAAACATAGTGAACCTTAAGACACACAAATCAACTCTTTGAGGCCTTACGCTGAATCTCCTAGAAAACGAATGACATGACATTTATGGATTCAGACTAATTATGATTTTGATTGTATTAAAAATATTCTATGCTTCCTATTTACTGTTCAAACTTGTGTTTATTTATTTCGATTATTTACAAATTTTTACGGATTGGGATATCACCGATAAATTGTAATTATTTTACGATCATCAACTTACTAATCAATGCTCAATTTGTTTGAATCTATCATCTTCAACCTTTATAGTGATGCCTACATATGTAGATGGTTTCTATGAATCCATTTTTAAGTTTGATTTTAGACGGTTTTATCTATTTGATTCTATGCAATAGACTAAGGTGAATAGTTTAGCTTTTTGATTAATCAATAAATGTTTCATTTAATGATCGGATGCGTTAAATGACCATCTTTTAGGTGAACAACTACAAAATGGCAAGTAGATAAAAACAATCAATTGAAAGATTAACCTTCAAATCAACTGAAATAGAATTTAGGCTACAGTTTTATTTAAAACTATTTTTAAAAATGTTGAAACATTATCAAATGACCATGGTGTAGATTTTAAATCTTTTGGATCACTGAGGGATCCATTATTAAGAGAAAACTGCAAATGAATAATCCTTTAAATAGATAGTACGTTTGGAAATTTGTTAAATATGTACTTATGCTGAACAAAGTTTAACAGTTTGATGTCTAGCAAATAACTGTACATTTCATTATAAGTAGTGTATAATAACTAATAATAAAAAAATCGAGGACTAAATCATTCACAGTTGATTTGCGAATCATTTGTTTCATAGAAAATAAATCTTGTTGTTAATAAGACGGAATACATAGTCTGGTTAAGTGAATCTGATATTTAACTTTGAGAAACATATATATTTTTTGGTATTAGAGCATTGTTTTTAATTGATGAATTGTCCATTGATTCAAATATAGAGCCCGAGGGAGGGAAATATCGAATAAGAATTGATTTTCAACACTTAGACTCTTAAGATGATTGTTCATTCCCTTGTGTATTAACAGTTTACTCTATACTCAATTGTTAACTCAATATGATAGAATTCAGTCGCTTTCGGGCTTTGAATATACAGAATTATAATAAATCAATTTTTTATTGCTTTCTCTACTAGAAATAGTATAACTTGTTATCGTACTAAATTACTCTCTTATTATGCTAATATAAAAATAATGCGTTACCCAAACGTTCAGTTTTGCGAAAATATAATAACTTAATTTTTTATAGAATGAGAGAGTGTATAAATTTGAGTGCGAGACATTGATGTAAATGATTATTGTCAGTGAAACGATTCAGGTTTAACATATAATTAAAAAAAACCACAACTTAAACCATTTTATCGTGAAATATTTCTTTTTCAATTATTTTATTTGCATACTGTTATTTAATGGGAGAAAAGTCATCTGGTAAATAACGTGTGTATTCACATTTTTATCTATAGCTCAAATTATAAGTAAAATTGAAAAGGTTTTTTTATGATTGATGATGGCTATTTTCATTTGAAGTTGATTCTCATCACAGAATTGGGTTTTTTTGATGAAAGAAAATTTATTGCGTAAAACATATTGAATAGATATTCTAAGTGTCCAGTATAAAAAATAGCTTGATACTATTCAATAAGTAACTTTTTAAGAGGAAATTATGCTGAATGATGTTCATTTATAAGTAGGATAAATATAATATCTTTATGTTCATATTATAATTCATATCATCACATTACATAATATGAATAGAAAAAACATGGTAATTTAATCGAACCAGTTAGTTTGATTACTTTCTCATGAGAAAACTAGGTGATATGTGATGTTATTATCATATTGTTTCATTACTTGATAGCAAATGATTTTTCTATTCAAATTATAAACTTACTGTTAGGTTCGTCACTAGGTACGCTTGAAGCTATTACGGGTTCACCTTAGTCGATGGATGCGAACGAGACAATGATACAGCGTCCAGGTAGGCTACCTTGATCCGAAAACGACAAAAGAGAAGTCTTGATAAGCGTAGATAGTATATTCTACAAACACCCAGCAAGCACAATACAATCAAGCACACAACTCTCGTTTATTTATACATCATAGAAACGTCCTTGGGGCAGTCACAAAAATAGCACACTAAAATGCACAGCAGTCAACTAAAGCCATGGATTTTACTGGTGGGAAATGGAATCTCAAGGTTAACTGACCAGCCCATCCTGGCGAACGTGAAATCCAAAATAAGGCATTTATCAAGCGAGTTCTGGGCATCTAACATCCCCAACACTTACTACTCTATGAAGCATTCTTTTTCATATCATGACGAAATTTCAGATAATGATTTTCTATATTGATATACAATGATAAATAAATTAATGAACAAATCTAATTTAGTGTTTATGTTGTTTTTCATTGAGATTGTTATTGAACATAGAAAATACTAAAGGTGTATATTTTGCAATCTGTTATTTAAAACACAGGCATCATGAGATTAGAGTGATTATTTTGAATAAAAATGTCAGTAATATTCAGGTACGTGAGAAATGCATCGTTAAATTGTTTTAAAATTATGCAACAAAACTATTAATTTGATTATTCAGATTGCATAACGTGAAGTTTTCATCACCAAACTACAATCATCATTAATAAGGGTTTGTACGATCTCAAGCTTAATACTTAAAAATGAGTTGCGATTAATACAGCTGTAGAAAACATGGAAAAATTATGCAACAGTCTTAAAGAAGTGCTCAAACTCTTAGAGACTTATTCATAGATTTTAAGTCTTGTGCTGAACTCGATTTCATTGTTATAAGTTATTGTATGCATGTTTATATTTACATCTATTTAAGATTTAAATGGATTAATTAACTAAACCTACTTAAACCAAACATATTATGTAACTAGTAATTTATAGGTATTAGTGTTCGAGGCCCGGAGTGGAGATCAGCTTTGAGATGCAGGTATATCCAGCTGACAAGTCCTGAATAGAAAAAAACACGTGTCCCAGATTCCATCGCTAGCTAATCCCCCTATGCTGTTAATGCTTGTAACCTAAAGGGAATAATATCTTTATGATCCACATAAGATGCAAATATACCGATGACAGTGATCATTCACAGATAAAAACATCAAGGGAAGATTCAAACAACCAATAAAAGTGGATATTTTGTTATGTTTTTAAGTTAATAATCAAATATATTTGTGATTTCAAAGTATGATAGAAACAGTGTGACTAAAATGTACCGTAATTTATAAATTGGGTACATTCAAAGTATCGTATTTGACTGTTGAGTGAATAAGCAAACATTATGTCTAAATCTAATTTTATCATCAAACATTTAATTCATCCGTGCATTTTAAACCTAATAGATTTATTGATTTTCAGATATTTTCATCACCTAACTATTTTATAAAAAAATAACTTCAACGATGCACGATAATTTATCACGTTGTATTTGAAAAAAATATAGTCATTGGAGAATATGGCAAAACCGCTTGTCATCTGTTATTAAGTTTCGCTAAGAGCTTAACAAAATACATTATAGTAAGTAAAGGTGGATTATGCCTGCACGGCTGTCACATTAGTTGATTATTGTCGATGGCTATAGAAATCACTTTATACCTATAACTCACTTCCATGAAAGTGTCGTAATTCTTTTATTCGGATCTGAACATTCCGATCACATGTTTATTGATTAGGAACATTTGTATATGAAAATAAAAGGTCAACTAAACATGTTAAATGTGAGGTTAGGAAAGAAAATTAACTTGAATATACAATGTGAAACTCACCATAATATATGGTTCCAATAATCTGTGTCTTCTGTTTACAGTGTCCAAATTTATCAAAGAGACTAACTATTCACTCGTTCATTACCATCTTTATCTGTTCTCTTATTCTAATTAACGGAACTAAACTTTTGTTTTGAAAAAAACCTTTTACCTCAATATGAAAATATGTGCACATAAATTCCGTTTTATTTTCATCATTTTGAAAATGGTAAAAATGCGGGAAATCAAGTATTAGGAAAAAAGAGGGAAGACGATCAATTCTCATTGTTGTTACACGTATTGTTCTGTTCAAGTGATAATCATATCAATAGTCAGTGAAACAAGATATATATATATATATATGTAAATGTATATATATATATATATATATATATATATGTAAATTAAAAGATGAAAAAAATTATAATTTTTGTATTTACGCATTGTAATCTGTTGGTAATATTTTAAATCTACACTGAAATAATATTTAGTATAAAAAGAAGTATTTTACTTTCAATCATACCTACTTGATAAAGCGGAAATGAATTGATGCATTCAATTTAAGAAAATTTTGAAAGAACAACTGAAACACTGAAGAAAAAATTATAATTGAGGCACTGAAACAGGAAAGTAGAATTTCAGAATGAAAAATTTGTTAAAATTAATACAAGGGTTGTATATTTCAAATATTTATTTAAAAAGAATAATTAGTTGAATCGATACCTCACTGATTTTTCCACGACAATATTCTCTTTATATATATATATATATATATATATATGTTTACATTATAATGAACGAAGGAAATAGAACACCTACACTAGAACAATAATACTTCTTTGAAACAGTAACTCGGACAATGACTAAGAGAGGAAGAGGGGAAAATAAAAAACCAAAATAAAAGATTAAGAGAGAATAAATGATTATGATGATGTTAATGTGAATGAATAAAACCATAAACGAACAAAAATAATCAGTAAAATAATCTCAGTGAAATAGAACCACACACGAGTAAAACTGATTGAAATAAGATTAAAAATTAGATGAACGGGGAAAAAGTAACCAAAATTCAGTAAATTCTCATTTGAATTTCCAGACAAATGAATTGGGCAATTGTTTTAGTAAATTTTAACCAGGGCAGTAAAAGTATATTTTTATCAAAATTGATAATCAAATTATTTTAGAAAATTATTAATTAAATGTTTACATCGATTCATATCCTTGATTAGTTGAAATCATAATGTTTCATCAAAACTCTTAATGAGCATAGCAAACTATTGATCGTAAAACAATCATTTAAGTTTAGCTTATGAATGTAATTTGATTGTTGAAAATTTTTTTTTTTTGCACAAGTGGAGGGAATATAATTTTTTAAAGCAAATCGGTTAGTGAAGGCTCAGTTACGGAAAAAAACATTGACTACGAATAATAATCGCTTGTTCCACAAATATTCCAATACAAAATGTAGACAGTTTCACAAAATTGACAGGTTTTTAAAAATAACCTGAAAGTTTATGTGAAGACATTAGGTTTCATCAAACATCTGTTATGCTGCATCACGTCAAATATTTACCATAGATCTATCATAAAAGGCCTCAAATACCAATATAGAGTTAGCATCACTCTACAAAGTGATGTGAAAAATCGCCTGATTTTTAAACACATTATATTTGCATTCTCGAACAATCAATACTACGTACATCATTCCATGATGCTCAGATGGATGAAATAGCAGACTGATAAATGAAGTTCGCATATTTTCTCTTATCAAGTCACTGTATCGAGTCACACCCAATCTTCATTAAAATAATAAAGATAACTTTTTTTACACAATATTTAAAAGCTCGTTTCATCATATTAACTACTAAAAGTCACGTCTCTAAAGCATAAATAAATTTAGAAAGAAATGACTTACAATTTTAACTAAATATAACTTAATTACAAAACTTTTAAACTTTTGTATGAAAACTGACATTTTTACTATTTTATGATACTTTTTATGCATAAATATTGAATTCTAACTTATTTTCTACAACTTTCCAAGTTTCCTTTGAAATCCAGTTGATGATTTCACGTTTATTCACTAATACCGAAGTGTTTTTGACATCTTTGTACATGAAATTAAATAATCTGTTTGTTTGTTTTATCTTCACCGTCTTACTGAATGAAAGCATGACCAATTTTCTAAAAATAACTGACACTTAAAAACTATACCGTTTCGTGACATATTTTCACTTACTTCGCTACACCGTTTTACGATAGAAAAACATCTAACTTTGACTATAAGCAGCACATCAATATTACTCATAAATGCGTAATATGTAGTAGTATGAATTATTCGGTATGCGAATTCATGGTTAACTGAAGTTGAAAGTTAAATTAATTGTTTTTCTATCTACATTTATCATTCATAAAATCTTATTTCAAACTATTTTAAATCGATTTGACAAATTTTTTACTCTAATGAATGTACCGAAATTCATTTTATTTACTTATACTTGACCATTGTCTTTGTATATAATCCCAGAGAGTGTATGCATGCTGAAATTCAAAAGATTTTCGCTTATCAAATTGATGATCTTATTTTTATTTGTCTGTTTGTTAATTTATAGTCTATTGTTGAAAGCCATCAATTTTATTATTATTATTATTGTTAATGAACTATTAACCTTAAATTTCATACAAAGATTGGTATGCCTATATAGTGATGACACAAAATTATCATGAATGTATATATATATATGTTAAATGTACATTAGAGTATTGAATCTTAGTATATAGTAAAATCGACTTTACTTATGCTCTAAAATAATAAACTACTTTGATTTTTTCTAAAAAAACAAACAATTTTTAGGTGTGGTCTACGAATGAGTTTATTTAAATATTATGGTAACTATCAAATGTATAGGCTAGGTCATGTTTATATTTAGTTTTATGCTCCTAGGAATTTTATTTTTAAATACATTCAAGAATGATGATGAGTATAAGGGGTTAAAAAGGATGGAGCATTCTGTTTATAAATCGTCAACTTGATTCTCTTCAATCTTACGAGATTATTGGATAACCCTTAAATATCAGAGAGATCCGGAGCAGAGTATGAGTTACAGTCTAAACAATATATATATATATATATAACTTCCGAAATGCTTTCCGTCATGAATAAGTTTCTCAAATAATGCCAATTCATAAATTCACTATCACCGTTCATCAAATATTGCGGTGATATTCAGAGAATTCTTTCCTTGATCTCTGAGAAGCAAATTTATTCATAACTAATTTACAACCATTCAGTAATGTTACATTTTTGTGAAATCATGTAGTCTATAGATGGAAATCTGTATCAGTTTGATGCAGTAAACTGTTACTATAAAAAGTGAAAATTATTGAAATTTATTCAAATCAACTTCGTAACGCTACAGACTAAAATGATTAGATTGTATTTTGTTCGTGAAATCAACTGCCATCTGCTTTCCATTAATCTTTACAACTGTGTAATAATTTATCACATCTCGAATTCGTAAATAATTAAACCACCATATGTTAGTTCAACTTTATTATTATTAGGATAGATTGTCAAATATTTTTTTTAAAGTCAATTTATTCCGCATTTTCTCCCACCTCCGCTATTTATGAATAGCATTCGATAGTTTACTTCACTTATGTTTCTTTTTTAATTACATTTTAAAAGTTTCCTCAAGAATTTAGCTAAATGAATGGATTATTGAACACAGGAATTCTGAAGGTGCATTCAATCCTATTCAGGACTCGTTAGCCGAATCGACATTCATCCTACGTTCGATATTCACATTATTACTAAGATCTAATAGGCCTCGCCCCACATTATCTTCCAAACTATCGAGTTTTGATAGTCATTAATTTATTACTCATGTCTGAGTTTTACATATTTTTAAAAATGTAATTAGAGAACTTAAAGAATAATCCTATATTGAAGATTTAATTAAATCTTTTAAGAGTAATATTGTTGGTGATTTCAAAGTTGCAAGAATTAAAGTATTCAGTTATGTTGTTATAATGGTTTAAGACTCAAAGTCCACGGAGTATTATTTCCACGTAGGTTTAATTGAGAGTTACAGCAGTCATGTTAAAGTAAGCATTAAAGTGATCGGCTTGAATTTTCGGGCAACCTGTTTTCTAACACCAAAATATTTTAATAAGTTGTCTCTTTCTGTTTGTTTTAACATATCAGTTGTGCTTATTAATCTCACGGTATATTCAGGTGTTCATAAAAAAAGTTTATAGCCTACTTATTCATAGGTTACACAAAATGTATAATCTCAGTGGCTAGAAATCTTCCAAGAGAAGAACAAACATTACTAGGATGTCGAATCCTGTACTACTTACTTCCAAAAGCCAACCACTAATTGTTTTGTAATGTAAACTTGTTAAAACATTGCGTGCTGAAAATTCCATACTGCAAATATACGTTAAAGAATTCCAGCACAAAGATAGTTATCAATTCATGAAAGAATAGCTATCCAAGTTTCATATTTTCTCTTTTTTGCCTTGTCTCAGAAGTCAAAAAATCGATAAACTTGACTAGTAGACAAACTCCAGGTTTTGTATAGATGTTTGGTCGTCCGAATTAATCAATAAAAATGATTGAATTTAGGTTTAGCTCTGATTAGCACTCATCAGCCATGCGTATCATAAGAATTGTCATTACTGGATTCTGAATTCGCTCAAGATTTCAGACTGTTCATATAAATTAGCGTCAACAAGCATTAAACTTGAATGGTACGCTTCCCAGACATTTTATTTGATCATCTAACATTTTAGTTGATGAAAGCATCTCACTATGTTTCAGAGTTTCTTGTATAAGGCAATAAAAAGCGATTTGAAAACGAAAAAAGCCATATAACACACTGTAATTTATCACTAAGTATCCTTTATTATGTAACATCTAATTAAATAGCACTAATAATGATAATAACAATAATAACTGAACGTAACATTAATTTCTTTCGTCATTTATAGAAAACATTTTATTTTATAGCAATAAATTTACTTTAGTCATAAATTATCAAACTGTCTCACGGTAAACAATGTTGTCTTCATTAGACAGTTTTATTTCAATTAGCTCACATAAATTAGGTAACACACACAACTATTATCATTATTGTTATTATTATTTCTATTAGTAGTTGTAGTAGTAGTAGTATTGGCACGAGTAACACTTAAAGTGCCTATAATAAAAAGGCTGAAAATTGAATTGTTTGACAGGTAAAATGAATTGAAATAAAATGAAGCATAAGGAAATCGTCGAAAGGAATAATAATAAAAATATAATGAGAAAATCTCTCTACAGAAGATTAGAAAGAATATAATCATTATTTCACTTTATTTCTGAATAAATAAATTGATTAAATTCTTGTTTCAGCTGAATAAAATTAATTGTATTAAGAACAAAATGGAAAGACGAAGGTTTGTTATTAAAATAAAGCCTCGATCGTTCGTTTCTTATCTTTCACTGGTTTGTTGTCAATATGTATATCGAGTAAAGGCGTTGGACTTAAGACTTACTTTACATAACAAGTCATTAATAATCAACATGCATTAGGATATTTGCGGAGTTGTTATGAGAATCCGTGACCAGTGGAATATTAATGTACTGGGTATGAAATAGTTATTCATTGATGACATCAGAAAATGATCACACAATATTGCGAAGCGTTTAATGTTAGAAATGTAAATTATTAGATGTCAGCTATAATGATCTAAAGGTTAGGCATTTAAATGACAACATATGCTTTTTTAGTTAAATCTTCAGTGAGGTTGTGGATACCGAACAGTCTTTATGGTGAGAGTAAGCGAATGTCCGGTGTTTATTGGTTTTCACAGATTATTCACCTAAGGTATGTGTATGATGTAAATATAAGGCAAGATTAAAATACACGGATATCTTTTGAGCGACACCAGTGTAACCTCGAAAAAATTCACCTATTTTCTAGGGCCTGAAAAGGGTGATCAATTAGAGTTAGGAATTAAAACTGGGATTTAGATTTACAAGTTATAGTTAAGAACTAGAGTTAAGGTTTACATCACGAACTGATATCATCTATCACTTCGAAATACTGTCTAGCCATATGAGTGAATAAATTTCGCGCCGAAATTCAAGATTTGTGTATTTTAATAACAATAGTTTCGCCTAAATTAATTTATATCTAACAAATATTAGCTTTTACAGTGTTTTGTACAGTACAAATTTTATTATTATTCGATGAATTAACTATAATATCATTTTATTTTCCTATATCAATATGCTATTCACTTTCGTCTTGAATTTGTATTTATCAGTAAGTTATAGGGACAATTAATATTTAATGCTATTAGATAGTAATACTTTTTGAGATGGTTGATAAAATATCTATAAAATAGCTGATTTTTGACAATGTTAAGAATTCAGTCAAACAAATTAAATAGTTTAGTTAGTTATCATGAAAATAAATTATCATTAAGATACTAGATAGAGATATCACAATATCTGTTTAGTATTACTGCACACAATTACAAACTAATCTATAGTACAAGATCAATTAATCTGTAACCAATAAAATAAAATTGCCTAATATCTTTATACAATCTAACATATGAAGAAAACGTTGAATAAACAGCATCATTACATTATATTGTGACATTAATCTTAAAAATAGTTTCATTTGAGGTTACTTTTTCCTAATAGCTTGAAATTCTATAGTACACTAATTTTTGAAGTGTTATCTAAATTTATCAATATAAATACTCGTATCTATTTACTTTTTTTTAGTGAAAATTTAATCGATTTAGGAGTAAACTCTGTGTTTTTGATTTACTGAATGCTGTCAGTATTAGATACAATTTTTATTATCATGGTAACGTATATGTATGCATATATTTATCAGATGGAAATCTTGATAAATATTCAATCTATTTATTAAATTTTTTTCTATAAATTCAGTCAAAATAAATATATGATAAATTATAAAGTAATGAATCGTAGGAAGACGAAATAGATTTGTCTAAAAATAGGCTTTATCAAATATAATATTTTTCTAAAATTTTCGCTCTTGTCAAATGCAGGAAGTGAAACGCATACGCATTTTTACTATTCAATATTATTAATAGATTTATATGTATATTTAGCAGTCTAATACTTTCATTCAAGAAAGCGGTAAATATTTCACTTGTATAAACAGCAGTCCAAATTTTTCTTATTTATTTTGCCCTACTAGAAACACATTCTCAGATTAGTTAAAAGTTATTATTTATTTATACATTTCCAGCATTGAAACCATTGTACTACTTATTAAAAGAAACTTTTCCTTATTAAATATACATTACTCATCGACAAGTAATTTCATGAAGTTATTATAGCTTTTCAATTTCAGATTACGTCAGAAAATATTGAAAATTTCTCTTAACTTGTGCTTTATAACATGTGGTATGTTATAGTTTGATTAAAACCAATGAATGTTATTTTCGAAATAAATTATACCAAAGATTCATTTAAAATTGGTCCTTTTTCAAGAAATGATTTATATTTACTTTGCATTGCTGGCAGATTTGAAGAGTTTTTATTTAGTAGGAAGGAACTGATTCTCTCTCATTTTCAAAAAAAAGACAACATAAATAAGTTTACACAAAAACGTACAGCCAAAAATGTAGAAACTGTTGATTCAAAAGTTTTATTTCATAGATTTTGTTTGCATTTTTATTTGTCGACCATCTTATAACCTAAGCCTAAAATCCAAGGAATGTTACTAGTTAATTACCACTGAACTGGCTTTAAGGTATTAGGTAAAACGTTTTGTCGAATGAAAGATACACTTTGAAGTGTATCTTTGTTATTATCCGTAAGATCAATATGCTTAGGCTTTCATAATACATGTTAGACATAGTTTACATATTCAGAATTCGATACTCACCAATACCGTCTACTGTGAATGTAGCGACAAGAATGGTTTTCATATATGTCTAAGATTTTCATTAACTGATTTCCGGGTTTACTAACCAACTAAAGGAGTTAGTAAACTATGTAGAAGAATAAACACAGTTCTGTATAATTATTAAGGGATAGTGGCTAGCAGTGGAATTTAGGACGCACGTTTCATCCTATTTAGGATTCGTCAGCTGGATGAGCCTGAATTCTTGGGATGGTGTACACTCAAAAAATCAAAACTAGTACGGTTCACCTAAAACAGTATCACATTATTCCCTTATTTAGTGATATTTTATTCATTCCTGATCAGTGCCTTTCAGGATTTATGCATCCTGTGACAATTTACAAAAAATTTCTATTCAAATCCAGTTATCTATCTTGTAATTTCATGATATTTTTTGTGTAAAAAAATAATACTCTGTTAAATATTTCTATTGAAATATCAACTGCCAAAATTTGATGTTTGTATATACTTAACATGAAGTTTTTTTATTTGAAAAAAAGTAAAATTGCTATGATAATGCAGATAGATTTTGTCATAACATAGAAGGTGTATGAAAAATAAATTGTTACGCCTTAGAAAGTTATAAATTTAAATAACTACCAGATTCAGAAGATGGGAAGCAAATATGTATAACTTTACGAAAAAGCCTGGTAAAGGTAAGATGATGTAAAAATGTTTTTGTGCATTGTCATTTTTTTTATTACGTATGAATAAACTAACTTGATGTCTGTCGAATTCTTATACCCTAGATGCCAGGTTTTGTGGAGTATATAAAATATTAAAGTACTGAATATTAAATGTATATGACAACTGAATATTTACTTTTGCTACCAACTAAAAGTAGTTGCAAAATGGAAAGATAATTAATTACTCTATATGAAAATCAACTTATTTCAAAGTCCCAATGAATAGTGAAATGATGTGATATTGAAGTAGATTTAAGTTTATTGGATCGTAAGATTAATTGTTGTTGAGCAAGAAAATGGAGTAACCCAGTTATTATTCTCGACAGCTCTCATCAAACGTAGAATGATCATTCGGTGACATAACTATACTATATTGACTAAGATATTCGATTGTAGGAGAATAAAATTCTTCAGATTTTCGGCTTACAGCCTTACATAAAGTGCTTTTAACAAATTTGCTGATTTCTGTTTGAAAATGGAAAAAAATTGTCTTCCATTTTTTAGTTGAGAAAAAGCTGAATTTAAATAAATAAACATGTTTTCATACATTATTTCACTAAGGTTTTGGCTGTCTCTACAGAAAATGTTTGAGGTAATACATCTGCTGAAGGCTTACTAAACACCAAAACAACTTGGCCGTTATTTCAACTGGATTAAGACGATTAGCAACTTGCATTGAAACTGTCTGCACATCATTGAACTCAGAATATTTATTTACATTGATGAGTTTGAGGATTTTTCACTGAGCGGTGAGATTTTGTAAACTTTTGGCATGGGTTCAGTATGGTAATCGGTTGAGAACCATTATATTTTATAAGACTCGGTTATTTCTACAAGTTATTGCTTATCATCCGAAAACTGAGTAACATACTGTCAATCTCTGGCTAACATATATTTATGCATCTTTTCATTATATTCTGCTCTACATACAATAATGTTACCTAGTTTTCAACCATTCATAAAATGATAACATCATTCTTCTAGAAATGCAAAAATATATCGGAAGTAAATTTTCTTCAAAAAATAACTTTTAAAATGAATTTAGGGCATAAAGTTAAAATCATGAATAATAAAAAATTAAATAGCCAGTAGAAATAGAAAATTCTTCCCTCTTTACTTCGAGTAAACATAATTCATTTAAAATAAGAGTTTAAAAAAAACTTGTTTAGAAATTTCAAGAATTCAACAACCCATATGATTCTCTTAAATATGATCTGTTAAATCCCTTCTTTAAGTACACTTAATTTACATAAATGTAGAGAACAAGCATATGGAATATAGAAATATGATAATATATAGTCTAATGATATTTTTAAAATGAATCAATATATTCCATAGTATGGTAAATTTTACGTTTGAATAAAAAAGTAATTTTATTAATCTCGGGAATGATATTTGTTGAAGTTATTGAATGAAATATCATATTTTCAAAATTACACTCTGATCATATCCATATATTCTCAATTTTTCTCTGAACTAATGGCATTCTCATAGAGTACAATAAACACAATATAAACATATTTATAATTGATAAAAGTAGAAAAATATATAACTTTTTTTCTATCGTAACATGTAAATTAAGTATTATACACTAAAATGTTTTTATTATCATACAATCCTTCTATTGAAATGGATCAATGATAACCAATCGGAATATTTTTTTAATCATAACTTGAATAAACTGAACTATTGAAGATTAAATCAATGATATAATTACTTAATTACATTCTGATCACTGCTAGTCTGATAAGCCGTGCATTCACTTTTATATGAAGCTAGAGTATCTCACTGTTGATAGTTTTATAATCATACGCTTTTTTCTACGACTGATGAAAATAATCTCTCTATAACATTATTTTTTTAAATATTTCCAACTTTATGTTAAAACCATATTTTTTTTCGCCATACTCACTCTTAACTACAAAACCATATACTCTAAAGACTACATGAATTACATAAACTTGATTTTCAGATTTTTATTTTTTTTCAATGAATTTATTAACGGTTTATTTTTTCATTTTATCATTTTATCTACATACATAAAAATCTTTCGTAACTGTTCGTTTCCCTTATAATAATGGAAAGAATTGTTTAATAAAGAATTCAGAAAAAAATATATTTGTAAATATGAATATAATTAACATATTTTAATCAATCTGTGATACATTGTTTTTCGCTTTTTTTAAAAAAAAATATGATAATAATAGTGATTGTTGCAGCAAAAAAAGTCAATACGTGAAAAAAGTAATCATTAATTAAATTATTCCAGAATAATTTCTATTGTTTTAGAAACTGGATTATGCAGAAAATCGAATAATGAATATGGATAGAATAATAGTTAGTGCTTTGTACGTTTATATACATACTTATATATATATATATATATATATATATATATATATATATATATATAACTCACTCGACAAGTTGTATATATAATATTTAACCCAATCAGTTTAATGAAGCAGGTAATATGGAACTGCTGTACTTAATGATTACTTTGAAATTTTTCTATAAAACCTTTTTAAACAGGGAGAAATTTTATTTTACCTCATATTTTGAAAGCTTTTCATAATCATAACTAATTAAATATCTTCTCTAAATAATGTGATATGGTTGTCTTTCATTTAAATATTATATTTCTAAGCGTAAGATAAATTAACCTATTTCTATCGATATAATCCATCTACACTTTCTAATCTATTTGTAGTTGAACTTAAGATGGTTATATTATATTTTGTTGTACCTGTTTTATTGAAAAAACGAATAAAAAGTAATAATAACTATCATTTACTGAAAAGGGTTTTGCCGATATTGGTCTAGTTCCTAAGCCTTCGTCACACACTAGTAAAAGTTAAAGTGTTATTTAGAACTAAAAGCTCTGAACAGCTATTGCATTCTAGTGATAGACACTATATTAGTATAAACACTTGATTAAAATAGTCAGCTCAATAGTAACTCACTTTAATATGTTCTTGAATTTCTAGAGAGAACTCGTTGCTGTTAGTTTTCAAACATATAGCTAGTGAAGCAGCTGTCAAAGGAGTTGTATGATCGTTAAGCTTAATTTTAGAATGGTTAAGTTTCGAATTTTATTATTGGACGCTTACATAATGATTCAATACGAGACCAGTGGTTACATACGGTTGAATAATCCTGTACTAGGGAGAAACAGCCATCTTGTGCCTCGTAGTTTACAATGGTACTTTAAATGAAACTAAACCATGAAAAGAATTATAGCTGTTTCGTATTTAAAATTAGTACGCTAACAAGCGGATAGCTTGGTATTTGACGTGAAAAATTCGCATAATTTTGTGAATATAGTTACGAAGAAAAGAGCTAATAATTTACAAATGACATCGATAAATGTGTTATTTAGGAAATGATGCATATACATAGCGGTTCATTAACGATGTTAATATTTTCATAAGTAACAAAAAAAACTCCTCTACATAAACTGAAGGACTACCGATGAAAATTAAAAAAATAAACAATTTTTTTCAGCTGTTCCTGAATATTTAATAATGCGAATTGAATACCCAATTCAGCATCAAACTAACTGTTACTAAATAATTCAACTACTGATTTCATATTCAATGATGATTCATCATGATCCAAAACTAATTTCATCGGAGGATATTTGACTTGGTAGGTGATAGAATTTTCTATGGTTTTCTAAACACTTTACAGAATTAATTACTAGTAAGCATACCATTAAACTTAAGGTTTCTAACTTCATTTCTTTGTGTATTCACCGCCATACACTAGTGAGGTTCTTCATGCTGGTATGCAAAGATCATATAACACAAGAAATCCAATATTATTAATTTGAAATAAATATTAAACTTTGGTATTATTATATTATAGTAAATGTTGTGTACCGTTTCAAACTTAATGACTGATATTTTCTACATTAATGTGTGTTTTAAAAATAAGATGCTTTAACTTATTACTGAATAGAAATATTTATTAAGAAATCCTCGTAGTACCTGAAATAATGATTCAATTCTCATTTCATTAGTTATGTTTGAATAAGTGTAAAATAAATAAGAAATTATATTATCTTATTTATTATAGATGTAAAGTCAAATGAAATTTAAAAGTTTGTTTTTTTTTCAAATATAAAACGGACGAATTAAGTTTTTTTAGATAAATAAACAATTTCAAGTGCACTTATCAATAAGACGTATCTTAAATCATAACAAAAAAATAATTATCCGGGTGTTGGATATGACAGTGATTGCTTCTTTAAGGCTGATTATTTCAACTACAGCTTTTGTGTAGTATTTTGGATGTACACGCTTAGCTAATTACAGTTCACCATTTAAATAAATTCGATGAATTCCGTAGTCTGCTAAAATATTGATTGCAATAACATATAATAAAAGGAATTTATGATAGAATCTGTGTTGAAACTAGTAATATAAATTGATAGGTTCTGTTATGCTTACTAATTTGGAGAAAATCTCAATGTTTTTGCAGAGAAAAATGATAAACAGGAATAGCAGTCATGTCGTTTTTTATTCACTTATAATCTCATGGATTGCTTTTTGTTTTCCTTTTGTCTGTTTACTCATACTTATATACATGGAATCACTTTGAGTGTAAAGACCAAAAATGACACCTGTTATATTTCGTATGTGTCTAGTAGTGAAATATAAGAAACTTGTTTCTCTGTGTCGTAACTGCATCCAAATTGATGTTCATATGAAGACGTGAATCCAGTACTTAGACATTTAAACGAGAACATGTTATCCACTTATTTGCTATGTACATACAGCATGTATGTTGAGTGGTGTAATGAAGAAGCGGCAGTATCTTTACATTATTAGAAACGATACCATCTTAATTTTTGCATGAACAGTTTCCAATATAATAACCCGAAACTTACTACGTTAAATATGCATATATATCTTGGTCGAGAAATTAACTTTGAACCAGTATTCAATCCTGGTAATTTGAACTTTAGATAGTAGCCTCAGCGGTACTGATATATTTGAGGCTTCACGTAAACTTCATACATACAAACCGTAGACAACAGGCTCAAATTTGACAATGGGCATACAATGAAATAAGTATTGTTTTCTGTAGAAATGATTCACACTAGATTTAAATTGAGTGAGCATCTTACACATTATATGAGTTTAAGTGTCGATGATAAAATAAGCAAACAGTACTTACTTACTGATGCTGACAATAATACTTAAGACAAGATTTGTAGCATAAATCACTCGTGAGATTCATAAAACATATACCTGTGAAATTACTACTTTAAAACTCAGCTGAAATAGGTATCTATTTGATTGATATTGTGAAATACTTTTTAACGTTTACCAACATACTAACTGTTCAACATGATTAATCACCTATTATTATTATTATTAAACTACTAATAATATTGCCATTCTGCCAATTATGAAGAACCTAATCTACTGAATAATAAGATTTATCCAGAGATCTATCAATATAATTATCCGGTTAGAATTTACTTTTTTCTTCCAGGCACCAGTTCTATGTTTGGGTATCTTATAAATTTTGGCGTAAATTTGTGTACATGCATAGAGATTCTTGACGCCAAACAGATTAGTTTTTATGGTTGTAAATAATTATGTCTCCGTTGTATTTGCCTTCCAGACAGAAATAATTTAGATGTTGGCTAGAGTAGATAAATATAAACATTACAAGAAAATTACTAGTAAAAATAAAGTTTTACACAACAAATATGTTTAATGTCAATTGTTATATAAGAATCAAATAATTTTTCCTGTAGTGATACCTTTAAAAACTATGACGTGTCTTGAACTATATTCCATGAAAAATATTTCTGGTATTGTATGATTTTTCAATATGAAAAGGATCTAAAGCCATCAATAAAGCTTTATTACATTAAAATATTATCAGTGAAAGCCTGTCAGGTAATCTGGATCAAGCAGCAATCGACCGTTTGAATCATAGACAATAGTGAGTTGATACCGGTTAGTGAATCCAAACTTGTTAGCATGGAGTTTATGAGCAGAAAATACTGTTAGGAGTACACAATCAAGAGCATCACAGGGTCCGTAACTATCCATCACTTAAATTCTGATTACCAAAACTCGTGAGTTTTAAAGCTGCCGTCGAATTTTTCAATAATAATGTCCAGTTTCTCGACATTTTCTTCATCTTAATTTTGTTCTTTTTCAGTTTATCAGTTTCGTATGTTTATAGGCTTTAGGTAAATTCCCGTAGTTTTAAGTATTTTCAGTTTTAAACGACTAAGCATTCCCCTTCATAATCTATTTTATTTTTTCGCAGCTTTTTGGGAACTTTGCTTTATTTTAATCATATGGAAACAGTTATTTTCAATAAATAAATAATTCAGTTTGTAAGGGATTCATCTGTTCAGGATTATCGGTAAATTATTTGTTTATTTTGTGCACAGATTCTCTCTTACGTAGTTTCAACCACATTAAATAATAAAATTTTCAAACTTAATAATTAAAATACAATAAAAATTTATCAAAAAAAATTTAAAATTCTGTGGTTAAGTCTTTTCATTGAGTATTTTTAGAAGAGATAAACTAAATTAACAACTAAGCATGAAGTAATTATGAAAAGCATAAATCTCGAAATTTCCAGAAAATGCTTACAATGAAAATATATTGCGTTCAATTGAAATTCACTGTGATGAATATATGTGAAAAGTATATTATATTCAACTTTTTTTTACTTAATGAGATGATTTGTTGATGAGCACGTTTAATTCCGAGCGTGAAATATCATTTTTTGAATACAATGAATATTCACAAATCAAGATGAAATTTTAAATTGTAGTATTTTTCAGTCATCATGATGTTGCATGAAGGAAAAAGGAAGATTTACTAAAATATAGATTTTGCTTCAATTTTTCATGAATATTAATATTCTAACTCGAAAAGAGCAGATTTTTCAGGTTGAATTTTCATAACGAAATTTTATCAAAGAACTGGATTCATATACACTGAATGTAAATGACTACATTAATTCGTAATACAATAATCGTGTATATCCTTTAATCTTAAGATTAGAATTTTCATTCATCAAAGAAGCTATCTACTTAAATTAGATTTTAAAAAAGTCTTTTCAAAATTTTTATACTTAATATGCGCTACAGCGTATGGATATTTTGTTAAAAAATAAATAAATTGTAGTAAATGAAATTAAATCAGGAACGATTTACATAGTGAAATGCTAAAATAAAATTTATGCTTCATAAAAAGTTCATAACGGTATCATATGACAACAGAATGTTTACAGGGGTTGTTTGAGGTTGTCTACGGAATCCGTTTTTTATGTCAGATTGGTAAGGAGCATCATGGTGGTAAACGGTGATTATTATAGTTTATAATCACTGGAATAGAATTAAATATATAAAATTATATATACTACCAAAGAAAACAAGCACTAATAAACTAATATAAAAAATTCAACTGTTAGTTTTAGTCAGAACGCTTCAACATCTGTGTATCGTTAAACAGTTAGAATTAAGAGTGATTCAGTCAAATAAATTGTAAGAACGTAGAAGACCTTAGGACGTAAACAGTTTATTATGACTGAATGTTTATGGAAATAGTTCATTATGAATACAGGTAACATTATGAATTTACGGTATTTATGCAACTACTGGGCAGTTACTTCATAGTATCGCAGTTCTGAGACGTACTTCTCTCACAAAGACAAGTTATCCAGTTACACAATCAGGTACTCTAATCCGAACGTCCCATAGCCTCACTAGCGATATCAAAAGATTCTGATATGGCTTAGAAAGTGTATCCTACAAGCACCCAGAAAATCGAGGTCCAAAAGCACACAAATCAAGTTTATTTATACATCATAGAAACGCCCGTGAGAGAGCCCGAAAAAATAGCGTACATCAACCAATAACAGCCAAGGATTTTCCGGGTGGGAAATGCAATCTCAAGGTCAGCTGATCGGCTCAAGCGCTAAAATATAAAACCTGAAATTAGGACATTTATCATTTGACTTCCGGGGACGTGACTTCCATAACACTGTCAGAAATAAAAAAAGAACAACAAAATTAGTCTGCTCTTTCTGGTTTTCAATGGTTGTTCTTAATGCAAACTGTTAACATTATATTTCACCCGGCAAACAGTATTATATGTTAGAATCCCATTGAGTATTTGCTTAGTTTGCCAACTAAAGGATTACTTTAATCATCTGCTGATAGTTAATATTTAGTAAAACGATCATTTATTTCACTGTAACTTCGATTCTTATTATTCAAGGGGATTTGTGGTGAACGCATTATTTTCACTTTCAATAAAGATTTTTATGATGTGAAATATATGATGATAGCCTTTCACAGTACATTATTGTTATCATCAGTTTTTATTATCAATCTTGCAACTGCAGAGTAACCTTTTATTAAGCTGGGTAAGAAGAATATAAGTAGGATAAGAAAGGCGTATATCTAAAACATTAAGAGAAGTCCAGAATCACTAATGCCATATAGGACTTGACAGTTAGAAGCCAGCTTTTTCGTAATATAAGACGACAGTAATATCGTGTTTGTAAATGAATAGTGTACTGAAGTAACCATTTACAACTACATGAAAGATGAAAACAGAGAATATGAAAAGGAGACATAAATTACTGAGATAAGTTTGAAGTCATTTATGTGTTTGGTTGTTTTGTAAATTACTGAACAGCATCCGTTTTAGTTAAATTAAACAGCTTCTCGATTTACTTTCTGAGATAAACAAAGGTAATGAAAATAGTAGAAAAGATCATGAATTCGTATGATCTAGATAGTTATAGATCAATTTACTTTCTCTGAAAATGAAGATTTTCATTTATAAAAGTTTTAAATTTACTGTGCAAATTTATCTAAGAATTTTATTATTATGTTAGATAATTCGATTTCCTCATAACAGTGATTTGAATACTCTGCTGATAATTTATAATTCATCTAAATTCGTCAGATTTTTACTCGAAAGTAATTAGATCACAAATACAAATACAATAATTAGTGTAGTAAATAAATATTTTATCACCAACTTCCACCAACTAGTGAAGTAATATTGATCTCACAGGGCTTGGCTGCCGTTTAATCTCATCGGTCTTAACCCAAAACGAGAATCAGCTTGGAGATTTCAGCAAATGTGATGAGCTACATATTCAAGTTGGTTTAGGTACGTTGTCACAACAAATTGTCACACAAATTTAAACATATTCGAATGTATTGCTACATGAAACTGACTAATATTCCATAAGTTTGATTTTTCATGATTTCCATAAAGAAGATCAGTTATAGCTGCAGAATATAACATCAAATTTATTTTCAGTTTTATTTAGTGATACTTTTAATATTTTAATTTATCATTCAAGTTCTGAAAGTTGGTTCAATCTTATTTCCATAATTTTTTGTAATCAGCAGAATTCATTTAAAAAAGTCTTTCAATATTTATTTGATAAACGGAAGCAACCGTCTTGCAAATAAATATTATTTTTTATTTTTGCAAGCTGACGTAGAATGATGAGGTAAATACTGTAGAAATATAAGTGTAGGAGTCTAATAATAGTACTGCAAAATGTTAAAAGGTGGTTATAATGGTCTGTAACGATGTACTATTTTATGATAAAGTGTTATGTATGTAAAAAGACAAGAGAGTGAGTATAAAACAATTTTATCCCAGAAATTGTAATATCCAAAATACTGATATCATTCACACTGAAAATAATTAATTAATCAAAGGTATCGTTTTAAAATTGATGAAAACATTGTTTCCCATTTAATAAACACATACTTGCTATAATATTTTTAATATAATATTTATTGTTGAAAACAAAAGTCAACAAAAAAAATTCAAATATACTTTATTACAAGATTTCCTAGTAAATTAGCATATATAGATGGCTCAAGACGTTGAATCATTGATGGACAAAATAAAGTTACATTTCGTGATCGTTTGATTTTTCAACCTTTTGTAAGTTTGCACACAAATTCTATCTGTGATAATTATCTATCCTACCAGTCTCAGTTCAATTAAATCGGAAATCGATCTCGCAGTGGACTGGCCATGGACCTGTCCTGTAAGCCTAGTAATCACAACATGTGAACTAACTCAATGTCTATTTCCAAATTGCAGTATAAATTGTTAGATGATAAATTTATGATTTTGATTTATTTATTTTTTGATTGATAAATTAATAAACTCAAGTTTCTTCCCGATTCAGTTATTATTATTATTGTCAGTGTTTACGTGTTTCTGACGATACTTGATCTACAAAAAGTGTGTCATGAAATTTAAAACATCATTGCAAATAGATGCACACTGTATTTGAGTAGGTTTTCGATAAACTCCAGCTGATTGATTCTTTCATCCATATGACTGGAACAATTTAAAATATTCATTTTCAATATTTGTTACGCATAAAATTCAGTAGTAAAACTCATTTATTAAAGCTTCGTTAAAAAGCAATAACTTAATTATCTCAGACAAAAGACTCAATAAATCAACATTCACATCTTTTAAGAAAATATATATATATATATATGTTCGTATTCATTCTTTTCAAAACAGCATTTTTCCTATGACATCATTTTTAATATTGAATATAAATCATTTTTAATTATCATTTTCCCATAGTTTTAATTTCGTTTTCCTCATTTTCGATATCTAATAAGTTTAATAATTGAATTTAATTTTGACAAAAAAACAAATAACTTAATAAAGGAACAAATAAAGAATTTGAAAAAAAAATCAATGTAGTTCTTCACTTTCATTTGTTCTATTTTTCTCTTGATTTCTCTTGTCATTTTTCTTTATTGAATATAAAGATAAATTTTGCTTGGCTAAAACAAGTTATCGTGATGATATATATATATATATATATATATATATATACTTCAACTCAAAAAGAATGCATACACTGGTTATCAAGGCAATCTTTATGCTGATTATGATTAACTCATGATCATTATTCAATTACTTACTTAATTAATGATGTTTATCTGAATAAACATTCATTCAAACTATTTTATAACTCTATAATGTTAATTTCAATAATATTCATTAATATGAACAGGGGTAGGTAGATAAACATTTCAATCAATTGATTTGTCAAATTAATGGAACTAATTCTTTTTAGTATTTGGTAGTTCTAATCTAGTCAATATCTTGATTGTAATCAATTTGATTACAATGTTTATGGATAAAATAATTAAATAACATTTATTGGAATTTTTTATGTTCAATAATTATGTATTTTTTTTAAATGATTTTATAGAGAAATTATGGGAAATGAACTAATCGAATGAAAACAGGTTTTATTTTCTCATAAACATCAGATATTTAAGTTACAGAGGCTGACTGACAGGATAATCGATCTAGAGTTTTTTCAAGATTAACGAGTTCCCATGGTTTTGAATTATGGATTGATATTATTAAAACTACCATTAAAAATTGAAAGTGCTGAATGGCCATTTGGTCCTAGTATGAAACTCAGCAATGAGCACCCTTCACATACCTTTTGAAAATTTTACACATGGCCTTCCTTTTTTTCCGTACGTAAACTTGAATCCTGACCCATGGGGCAGGGTCCAGTGTCTGGTAATGATAATTGTGTACTTACTAATGGCTTGCTCCAAGATTCTACTTATAAAGCCCTGGTGGAAAGCCCAGATCAGTGTAGCTCAGTCCGCATCAGGTGTGAGACAGTTATCTAATGTAGGTAATAGATGAAAGGTTGCACAACATCATGGATTCGTTAAGCTTAAACCTTAACACCTTGGAATGCGAAGTTGGTGGTCTAGAGTTTCATGGACGAGACCGGAATTCCTGTATTCGATTCTCGGATTTGTAGTCGTTATTATGCACTGTTGATGCGTCCAGCAGTTCACTGGTTCCGGGTTTATGATTTTGAATTAAGCAAAACAATATGCTTCTGAGAATGCGATTAGCGTTTTCAAATTTAATTTTAATACTTCTCATTATCTACAAACTCTTGACCTAACAACGGATAGTAAGAATAGGATGAAAAAATAGACAAACCTTAATAGATAAAGTTGAGTGAAACATTTACTAAACGAAATAGAAACAGTGGAAACAAAGTTTTATATTCTGGTCATGATATATGATGACGAATAGTTATAATTAAGCTCGAAAAAGATGGTTGCATAAAATAACAAGATACAGTAGAATCGGCTCAATAAATTTTTAAATTAAGACTGAGAAGGTTGCGGTATCACTTCAGGACAATTTGTCTCTACTCTGATAAGGAGAAATTCTGTTTTGTTTTCATCTGTTTATATAAATCAGATCAGTTCTCATTTGACTGTATAAAATGTCATAAGAAATTGAATTCAAACCGAAGATTAGTTTGTATATAAACTTAATTAATACAGGTTAAAGCGAATCGTCTAGATTGTTAATGTATGAAATGTGCTATCTGATTAGATACCGGCTGATAACATCTGCATTCTACACAGTAAACTTGAATTATATTCTGTGGCCCAAGATCTGCCTCCAATTCAGACGAACAATCAACTATGATTTGAAATAAATCTCTTCTTTGATTTCTTTATATTAATCAGAGTTAGACATTAACAGTGTTGGATGCTGGCCCAGTGGCCCAGAAGTTAGGCGTTCGTGCGCAAGACTTAAGGTCCCGGGTTCGAATCCTGTGAGGTGCAGGCGTCGTGTATGCGCACTGCTGATAAATCCATACTGGGAAGAAACGGCCGTCTAGTGCTTCAAGGTTTCTAATGGCTGTCTAGCAATGATTGAATGATCATTTCAATGTGTAAAAACACCAATCTCCATAACTCTAACTGAAAAATTATTAAATTAATTGATGTAATATGCATAATATTGCGCTTTGAATCACTGGCAAAATGTTACAAGTATTTTCGTGCAAAGTTAACAAGGCTTTTCTCGTTACTCTTCTAATTTAAGTGCAGTTTAGAAAAAAATGCTTGAAATCAACCGAATTATTATATCTCTACAATGTATTCCAATATATTTATTCAGTAATTCTCAAGAGAAACTGAATTCTTGTTTTCGCTGAGATTTTCTACATAGTCATAATTCAATAACGAGATCAATAATTATAGGAAGAAAACGAAAGTATACCTAACTTCATAGTGCTCATCATGAAACGGTATCAGCTAAAACAAAAATAATTTGTTTCATTCTCCTCCAAAATACTTCAACATAACGCGTTTACAAACACAACATTGAAAACTGCATTTGCTTGACTTGTCTAAATCACTTTGAATTGTTTATCGTTTGGTTGACTGTTGCTTGAATTTCTGTCTAAAATAGTCAGTTATTTTGACTGATTACAATAAATATTCAATAGCCATGAATTTCTATTTTATTTTATTTTTATTTATATTAACCAAATTGAAATACTTAGAATTGCAACTCATTCTATTGTTTTTTATTTTGCTCAATCAGTTTTCCACTTTGCTTTTCTCTTACCATTACACGAAATCAAAGTTATGCACTGTGATACAAACAAAACACTTATAGCGATTAGTGATAGACTACTACAAAATGAACACTGAGTAAACTAAATGCCGACATAAAGAAAACAGAAGATTAGAAAACCTGAATAAGAAATTTATACTAAAATGTCATTTTACAGAAACTAAAATTGATCCAAATACATTTATACAAACTTGATAAAACTTTATACCAATTTGTTTTGCAGTTTTTATTTCCAGGGATTTAATTTCCCATTTACTTTTTAATGCACATTTATCTAGTATTCTAATTCTATCCTCTTTATGTGTTAACTTGCAGAGATAATCTTGTTTCTGAAATCGTTTTCCGCCAAATAAAATTAAAACTATATATTTATTAATGTATCCTTATGTAATTGACTAGATATCATTAGACACAAAAGGGTTATTAACTCAAAGAACATATATTACTTTTCATGTAATTAACTTATGTGTAACAATGCATGAAATATTTTAATGACAACAATAAATGATAATAATGTAAATGGTACTCATCATCTATTCAATAACATTCAAAACACTAAAATGACACAGTAGCCAATCACAGTCATGGATTTTCCTGGTGTGAAATGTGATCTTAAGGTCAACCGAAATAATGAAATGAAATAATTGCGAAATCAAGATATTTATCAAGCGAGTTCTGGGGATCTAACATCCCCAACAATTTTTTTTTAGAAAAATCAAATTGAATTCAGTTTCTGTGTTGAAATATTTGAAAATCTAGTCATTTTTATAGAAAAACAGAGTTATTGGATTTGTATGTGAAAATTACTACATGTAAAAATGGGAGTATGGTTTCAGAAAATCATATCGTCAAGAAGAAAATTCTCTTTGTTGGAACATGTTCGTCCTTTTTTAATGGATTTTCAAATTTTTTTTACAGACATCTAATATTTCATCGTAGTAATTGTTTAAGATAAAGACTGGTAACATAAAAAATATAATAAATGTTATTAGTACCCATTATTAGCTAAGTTCCATAGAGCTTGTTATTAACAAAAACATGCTTATAAATGCCTTCATAGTTGAATAAATTATCTAACATTATTCATTCGTATCGTGTTATATGATATGGCATTTCTTAAAAAGATCATAAGTTGAAAGCATCTTTTTTCTGCATCTCATCATACTTATAAACACAGACAATTTGAATCATTTACGGAAGTCGATAATCAAAACTTTTTGAAACAAAATGAATTCTCCTTTTACGTGAGCTCTTTAGTTATGTACCGACTGTCAAAATATGTACATGAGAATATCACATAAATATTTAATCATGAAAATTCTAAAATGGTGTAATGGTGGAATAAAACAACTCGATATTTCTTATATACTAACAGATGTAAACGAATTCACATAAATTGTGTACATTACCAGGGTAAAGAGGCTGAATTCGAGGGTTGTTGAAGATTAGGATGAAAGTAATCGAAGTTTTCCTTTCAAATAAATTTCTTAGCATTCATTTATATTGCAAGCAGTTGAAAATATTATGACTGTGTACTTAGGCTGAAAAGACAGACTGAATGTCACGTACCATAGAAACAAATATAAATGTTTGATATCACATGTCTTTCGTTTACTGAAAGTGTGTTGGAGTGATTAGGAGATTTGCAGAAACATTTGATTTCATATAAATTTAAATATTTGGATATAATGACGTCCAGTAATCGAAAATTTTTATTTACCTTCCAAAAGAATTGTAGACATCTAAAACACTTTCAAAACCAGAAAAAATATGAACACATTAGAAGGTGCACATCATAGTACATCATGGTAGATTGATTTTATCTGATGTGTAATAAAACACATAAGTCTGCAATTAAAACACCATTTGATTTCCGCTGAAATAATGAATCGATCATTTTTAGACTACCGTCTCGTCCTCGCCAGAAGTGCGCATCCAAGTTTCGAATGCTAGTCTAATAATAATCGATTCATTATTCCGACCAACCGTAACAATCTTTATAACTAAATAATGAAAAACATCTTTAAATGTTAGTTTCAATATCATTTAAATTTAAAATTCAATTTCTAGCACGACTTCGCTTAAAGAAAACACCAAGAAAGTAGCCATTTTTGAATTATCTACTTCGAATCAATTGATAGAAGATAGAAGCGCAAACTGCATTCTAGATTATACTATTTTACGTAAAAAATAGTTTGGGCGTTTACTTTCATTAATCCCACCAAAATATCGCTAGATTTTCATCCATAAGCTTTTGTGCTTCTCAGGACTAATTTATTTACTAATATGCGATCAGTATTTAGAGATACAATTTTAACTGATTGAATTTTGCGCTTTTGTCTATACTTAACCTAATCTAACGATATATATACATGATTGAATTCAGAACATATCAATTTTAAATAACACTTTATTGTTTACTTGTGAATTAAGTTCACATATAAAGATATAAACTAGATATGAAATGTCGACTATTACAATATAACGCATCTCGTTTGCATTCTTTGCATTTTGTTTACCACTGTTCCCAATTTATTCATTATACGATCTTTCATTGAAATGTATTAATTTGCATGAATCACAAGCATCAATGATTCATTGAAATTTATAAAGTAGAGATTAGACAGACACATAGATTTCATTGAATACAATAAAACAAAACGCCCATTATTTAATTATTGAGTAGTCTATCTATCACTCAGATTAGTAAATATTATAAGCAATTTAATAATTCATTTATCGTGTATACGTATTTATTTTTTTTTTTAAAAAAATAAAAATATTAAAAACATAATAACATTAGAATTGAAATGAAGTATAAAACAAAATAATTGAACTTGATGATTTATTCAACAACAATAACAACGAAAAAATAAATAGAACAAAAAATATAAACTCACTCGGTTGATTCTAATCTAAATACATTTATTTTTCATTATCTGTATGCAACAATTAAATTAATTAAATTTATTAATTATAAATGATATGTGTTGATAAACCTTTTTTAGGAAATTAATGAATAGTACTAACTAGGAGATAATTAGAAAAATAAATGTAAGATATGAAAAAAAATTGATTTGTGAAATAATTGCTATATGAAGGAATGCTTACTATGATTATTTTTTCGAAATGTACAAACTTCTGGTTGTTCATGTTATAGACAAGATTTTATTCAGCCTCTTTTAATATATGGATTGTTTAGATGATATTATTGAATTACAAGCATTCAGTACTTGAGTAATGATAAAAAAAGTGAATTTTCTCATAAATTATGACAATGATCCAATTAAGTCAGTGAATACTGACCATTACTTGTTGAAGCTAATTACCTGCTACGAATAGACATCATGGTGCACTAATTTCGATGTTAACTGAATGAGGAAAGGTAACAAAATATTCTACGCAGGTGCATTCATTCCGTGTTTTCTCTCGAATTTTAATTTTCTGAATTACTCATTACTTTTTAAACTTATTTCATTGGATCATCCTTCTCGAATGATATCAATCCCTGATGTTTACCACTACTTCTAGTACTCCCTTAACCACCATGGGATTTGTACTATTAGTTCCATCTCTCTGTACCAATATGGTTTGGTAAGATGAACTGATGTGCGTACGTATTATGTTCTACGTTATAGCTGAAAGAATGAATTAATTATTTTCATTAGGATTTAAAGATTGGCCTGTAACTGTGGTGTTACCAATAGACAATTCAGACTGTAAAAAAATTCCTCACAACCTAATTGATATATTCTATTCTATCCTTATAGACAAGATGATATCACAAGTTATTTATCGTGAGTACCAGCAATACTACAAAATGTAGATTCATAGCTGTCTAATAACAATTAAAATAGCATTGATAATAATGTAACATAGACCAAATATTTTGTTGTTTTTTAAAGACTTTTTGTATTACTATCCTGTATAGAATCTGTAACTTTCAAATATTGTCAGGAAACATACTTAAACATTCAACAGTAGTTTCTGAATCTCTGACAAAACGTTTTCAAGATTACCTAAAATATTCATTCATATAATATACAGTGATGACGAATTCTATTTATTTTACAGTTTCGTTTATAATTTGTCGTCATCTCTAATGGCTAGAAATGAATGGTAATAAATGGCAAATAAAATCCAATAAAATGTTTAAAAACCTATATATATATATATATATATATATATATATATATATATTGCGACCTACATTTTTGTTTTAGTATCAAGAGTAACAGTACATTTATTTTGTAAATCTTTTGCATTAAAATTTGCTCATATGGTTCTTCTAATGCCAACGGATGTTTTTAAACTAATCTTTACTTGTACATAACATAACTTCCTGATGACCTGTATCAATGCTGAATTCAGCACATCATTTTATTCAATATTTTCCTGATAAAAAAATTAAAACATCGTTTTTTAAATAAAATTGTTTGTATTATTATTTGACATAGATTATATTTGAAACTTTTAGTGATTAAATTAATCATTTGAGTGTCTGTGTTATTGAAGCTTGGTTAGATCAAATGGAAATATTCACTTGATAGAAAAAATTTTTGCCATTGATTGACATCATGTAGGTAACCATTCAGAACAACGTTCGAAATGTAATCGCCACTCACTCGCCCATAAATCATAATACACAACGAGTTGAATGAAGTTCAGAATATGAACTACAGAGTCCCGTAACTTTTGGGTTCTATCTTATGTATATAGTGATTTCTCATCTTTGCCGAGCCCTAGATTATTACAGATTACTTATGTTGGGTCACTTGATAGTTCTGTTTGTGAAGAGAACTGTCCACAAATTTAATTATTATTGGTCATTTATAATTTTTAGATAAATCAAAATTGATAATGCTGTCAAAACAGAAAGTGGAAACAGATATACTCCAGAAGGTTTGATAAATTGCAGTCTGTGGTCAAACTCACTTTTATATTAGTTTATGTAGTATCTGAATCGTGATAATTACTGAACATTCTAGGATATTATAAAAATTGAGTTTATGTCTTTCCTTGATCTATGCTATTTTTTAAGAATTTAAATAACTTAGAATAAAAGTGATAATATAATAATAATATAATAATATAATAATTATTAGTAGTAGAGTCCACATCACACAGTTCAACAAAAATTTTCATGAAACCAAGTTTGATAGTGGCTTAAAGTTGCATTCCAAACTCCAGCTTTCTCCTAATTGAAACGCTTCAGATGGATGCACCTTCACTACATCGTTGATGCTCATAATCAAACCAGGATTCAATTTCTTTCACTTCAAGTAGACAACGTACTGTTTGCTTAGTTAACAAGATTAAACAACTCCTGGTTTGCACAACAGAGGCGAATTCGATTTCATCTGCAGCGATAAACTATGGGACCAGGATCCCATCGCAAGTCAATATTAAACGGTTCTTAAAAATACCTATGGTCTAAAAATAATATTGAGACAATTCACTCTGGAGGAATGTGTATTAAAAGAAAGTGATTGAAATCATCCCTAAATATCAACAACAAAGAGAAAAATAAACTTTTACACATAAAATAGTTTTAGCCAATGGGTTAGATTGATTCATATATTTTTTCATATTCTGTATAGTTTGTTATTCCTGTTTTAAATATCTATGCACCAGTTTTACTGATATCCTTAACACCTCATTATCATATTACTTTACAGATATTTTTACAATAATATCTTCACAGGACAATAATATGTTAAACCGGAAATTACATTTCTATTCAGTCTATCAATGGATTTTGTTTTGTTTAAAAACAATAGTAATCGGCCATTTCACTATAAATTTATTCATTGAAAATATAAAAGAAATCAAAAAGGCTCTTTTTTGTCAAGAATAAAAATTTGTACAATCTAAAGATGAACAAAAAATCTTTAAATAAACAACAACCAAAACAATGTGATTCATTCATGGCACAGCAGTTCGTTCAAATATAAATATACATATACATATATATATACATATATTGTATATCTTCATAGAAAATATATATATATATAACTGGTTACTATTACCATAGCTACGTTTATACACATTATTGTCAGTACTAGTTTTGAAGAGAATTTAGGGAAATATTTTTGAAAAAAAATCAAATGCATTGATATTTCTACTATACAGCCTACTTAATTTATTTTGTTTATATCTTGTCATTATACTGGTATTGATAAGAATCAAATATTATATAATAGGTATATTGCAAGGAAATAAAACTGACTGTCAGTTTGCAATGATTGAACTAAAGATAAGTTTGTTAGCCAAAGAAGTAAGCTTTCTGTTGATTTTTGTTACAATACAGCAGAGAAAGAAAATAAAACAGTATGCTGTAGGATAGTTTCTCGAACAGGACAAAATGATTTTTCGATTCAGTCAGTATGTTTTTATGAAGGCGAAGATTTGTAAATCAGATAGATGCTTTTAGCCCCAGTGTGCTTTCTAAACTAGAGTGTTTAACTGTGAACATTTGATTATCCTTCGAAGAGGCATAATCTGTACTTGTTTCATATAGAGGTAAGCTTCTTGATTATTACACAAACGATAAATCATTTCAACCTGACAGCCTTGTTTAAAAATGCTTGACATCATCAGTCGTCATTATATTCTTGTTGACTATTTAATTCAGTTAACTTCTGATTATGTGGTTAACTAACATCTTTGTAACAGCTTAATAGGTCAGATCTTTGTTTAAGTATCCAATGATTTTTGGTTCAGCTGAAATTTGTTGCGACTCTTAGAATTTTGAAATGTCTGTGATGTCTTCATAAATCTATGACACTGATAACGCTTTATGTCGCTCCATTGTTAGTTTATGTTCATATAAGCGAAGAGGTGTCGACATTGCTCAGTATAATACAGCCGATCAAGTAGCATCTATTGTCGTTATAAATAAACTAGGATGAGGTGATGGCATTTGTGTGACTGCCGTCTACTCCAAAGGGCTTCCATATTATTTGTTCAAATCCAATGTTTCTACATTTAGTAGGATGATCCGTTACCCGGTTTCTGTAGTATTTGCCATAGTGAATTGTATCGCCAGGCATCTTTTGGTGAAGTCGTACAAGCAGTCATTATAGCAGAATATATAAAGACCATATCTTTCTAGTTTCTCGTGTATTGAGAGTTCCGAAGTAGGATTTAGCTTTCTTGGATAATTTCCTTATAGAACTCTTCTTGTGCTCTCCAGGATTGTTGCTACTGTACTTGAGTGTTTGATATACTCTATTTAGCCCTCTGATGGTCTTCAAAATGAGTCTAAAACTCAGTATCTATCACTTTAGAACTCTGACGCCCTATCCATCAAGATATTGAGTGCTATTTTCGCATATTCATTCATTTAACACATAAATAGTTGACCAGAAATTATCGGTGGTTTACAATTAATCAATAAAAGGTATTATAGTTTCATTTGCATTATTTCTGACAATTTATCTTTTCACAAAAACAGAAAATGATTGTTTTATCTCTGTTTGTCAAGTGAATTACGAAAACTAACCAATGTTTATTTTTTTCACAAATAATTAAATAATCTATTTTTCACGCCTAATCTAAGTTTATTTTCAATTCAATAGAGTAAACAATATCATTATTATTAAATAAGAATAAAAATCTCTCATTTCATCCTTCTTTTCATTGTTTTTTTTTATCTCTCATAGATTCCTGTTTTCTACTCACTAATGCACGTATATTAGATTTTCCAATTGTATATGTTAGTAATGGATTTACAAATCTAACTGAATTTGGTCGTATTGAAGTCATGCAAAAACCTGGTCTATGTCCATTTCTTCATGGACCACAAACAGATAAGTCAATTATAACAACATTAGAAAATGCATTTAAAGAACAACGATCCGAACATGTCGAAATTATTCTGTATAAAAAGAATTGTAAGTCTAGACAACATTCTGTGTGAATAACTGTCGATATTAATTATTTTGAAAAGAAAAGAAAAATCCTGTTTGGCATAAAAGAGAAACAACTGTAGACAGATATAGTAACTCTGAATCCTATGAAAAATTATGTATGAAATATAACCAGGAAACGGATTTCATTTGAAATTAGAGGTTTTTTAATAAATTATTACTACTTCGAAAAAAATGTTTCATAAATTCATCTTCGGTTAAAACCTCTGTAGTTTTGATCTTCACATTGGGAATGAGAATATATGGTACTAGATAATTCGTAAGTCTTGCTAAGTGTCATATTACGAGAAGTTCTTTGAATTACAAATACAGTATTGGTCATCATTTTTATAACAGAATGTCATATGTATCACTCTCTTAGGAGCAGTAAGTAAACCAGGCGTTAGTCGATAAAGATAATATGCCATAACTATAATTTCAATTAAGATATATATATATAAACTGGTTTTATTTGTTGTCATTTTTCCATTATCCTTCAAGTGACTCCATTGTGCATTTTGGTTGAATTAATTCCGATTCGTAATGATGAAGATTTGGTAGTGTTGTTTCTTATCACATTTAAAGATTTGACAGCATTTCGTCAACCACTCAAAGAAGAATCTGCTCAGACGTCAGCATTAGGAGCATTTGCAGCTGCAAGTGACGCTGGAAGTAGTAAGTTTCACAGTATGATATTTTATCACCTAGTTTTGTCAGTCTGAATAAACTATGGAATTTAGTAAGCATTCCATCCATTAGCCGCTAGAAACTGTTCAATAACACACTATGATTTACAAAATTCATTAAATCACTAGGTAAAGTTTAGCATTTAAGGTTATATTTTTCTTTATAAGCGTAGATCATTTCGCTTAGCATTTGGTCACAAATAGTAAAGCACGTCGTAGTGTAGGGACCAGGCGAGTTCCGATCAACACATCGATTGTTTATAAAATATGTACATCACGTCCATTTCCATCTGTTGTGCGTTCTGCCGTCCAAGCTGGTTATAGACTATCTCCTCTTACTCCTGCTCTGGTCTTTAATTACTCTGATCGCAATGTTAGCTTCAACCTCCAGAAATTCTTCCCTATGCCAGAAACATCCATGTAAGGCTACTCTACTGACAAATGATCATACAGGTAGCGTCCACCACAATAGTAATAGGAAAATCGATCACCAGTACTATATATTTAAACTAAACATCACACAACCACATCTTCCCATGATAACTAGAGGCTTTCCTTAGTTTTATTCTCATATTCATTCGTTCAAAAATTATTTTGAGAAACGGAAACTGCGCCATGTTGTCAATAGAAAATCTTGTTACCTCATTAATTCCTGATTTTTAAGTAAAACAACAGCTTCGTAAAATGAAGTTGTAGCAAAAAGTAGGAACCTGGAATCCATCAATATATATATATATATATATTTAAATAAATAATCACAAAAATTTCTGTCGGTTTATATGTATGATTAGGCTGATACAAGAAACGATATAACACGTAATTGGTAGAGTTATAAGGTTAAAAATTTTGAAATAAAGAAGTCCGTAAATTGATTTAGGCGGAAACGATAATAGAATAGTCTGTTGGTCAACACTGATATCTAATGAAAAAATTGAGTTTAAATCTAACTCGGGGCACGAATATTCAATCAGTTATCGATGAACTGGTTAGAATTATGATATTCATCAGTTTTATTAGTACTACCAATCACGTACTGAAGCAATAGTATATCCGAGCTAACACCATTATACACACATTAAAACTAATATAATTCGTAGTATGAGGTATGGTCTTCATTTTCGGTAAATATGATTGTAAGGTGCATATTCATTTGAAATTTATTTGCTGTTATCTTTTTTTCTCACCTGAATTTAGCCAACTACTTTTGTCATATAACATGTGATTTTAAGAGATAAACATAGTCATGACTTCCTTTCACCATAAATTTATAACGAAATTAGAGGTCGCTATATTTTAAATTTTTTCTCAAATAAAAATTGAAATATTTCATTGTGTGTGATATTAACAGCTCCATGTTTGTTTTTTTCTGAAAATCAAAACTATTCAATAATAAATTTCACAACAGATTTCTTTTTTAAAGTAATACAAAATCACTGTATCAAAAAATGAGAGAGAAAATTTTGTGAGTGTTCAATAGTCAAGATTACCTGAGGCTAAATTAGAGTAGTTCCATTGATTAGTAATCACTACATCTTTCAATTAATCTTGATCAAACAATTTATTTTGAAGATAAAAAAATGAAGAGTAAAGATTTTGAAGAGGTCAGCGTAACAATGATATGTTTAAACTTTGGATAATACTACTTAACTTTGAAATTTGAAGACAGTTTATAGTTGGTTAGTTGAAAAATGATTGGAGACGTTTGTAAAAATGCATTTTAGATATACGTCATTACTTATCAATGGGACACATCAATGACCTATTGATAATGGATTACCAATCTGAATATTTTCTTAAACATGCCAGATGTGATGGACAGATTTCAAGTTTACTATTCATTACCAATAGATTTCAAAATATTACTCAAATTTTGGCACATTCGATGTTGATAGATGTGAATCGTTCGAAGTTACCTTAAACGTCTTTCAGTTTCGTCAATGCAGTGTATTTTTTAAACTTATCAACAGATATTTTATCAATGAAATATGATAAAATTTCACTTTGTTTATTGATCGTTAGGTTGGGGAAAATTTGCTCGTTTGGTATTCTCCATGGTGAAACAAAAAGCTGAAGATTCAATCGCAGAGAATACAGAACACATAGATTCTCCACAAGTAAATGTTGAAAATGAAACTGTTCAATGTGCTCAATTGAATTCGAATGAAAAACTATGTCAACAACAATCTGTTGAATCTGAAAAAAATGTCAACACTGTAAATGAGTTAACCAATGATAATAACACTAATACAAATAATAGTACAAATGATGAAATCGAATTAATCATTCCATTCAATCAAAGAAATCAACGAAAATCCACTAAATCATGTCATCTTATTTCAACATCAGATCATGCTGGCAGTGTATCAACTAATTTGATTAGTAGTAGTTATTCAAAATCATTGAATAAATTAGAATCTGGTGAATTAAATTTAACTAATTTAGAAATAAAGTCAAAAAGACATAAATATAATATATTTAAGAAACGTACTAACAAAAAGTCAAACCAGGTCATTACAAATTCAAAAAAGCTTGTAAATATTAAAGTAAGTTCTATAATGATGATGAGAATTTTGATAAGCCTTTTTTTCACATTGATGATATTTCAACATGTTCAGTAGTTATTTGTACTTGTCGGAAATTTACAAAGTTCTACAAATATGTAAGTTGTATGATGAAGAAGAGTTGGCTATAAAAAGTTAATTTACATGTCAATAAACTAATTCTTACACTTTCTTGATGTCTTAATGCATCAATCATATTTTAAAAATATACTTAAAATGTTTAACAAATAATGGTATAAATAAATATGCAGCTTATACGATTATAAGACAAACATTTTAAAAATTCATTGTGTCATTCGTCAAGCTGTAAATTACCTTTTCTGTAAAGTCTAAATAAATTAGAAGATATTTGTTGTCTGTAAATCTGTTACAACATACTATAGCTTTATAATATTTACACGTGTTAACTTCAAAATAAACATATAATCATCCTAGAAGATAACAATGGTAGCAATAAAAACGAAATCTTCTTCTTTTAAAGACATTCAAATGACAAGGTCATTAGCTTAAATCTTCCTTGTGATTTATCAAATATTACAGATAATTAAAAATAAGTAATTTTAGATGAAAAAGAAATCAAATCAACAGTTTGAAAGTCGATTCGATAACCTGTTTCATCTATGAGTTTGGTCGTTACTGACTATATAGATTCAGAATGTTGCAGAAAAAATGAAGTAGTCTCAGGATTCTTTTCGCACATTCAACTAAGATACCTAACTTTCTTTATTTGTGTATATGCCAACGCAGACTTATGATGATTTTTATACATTAGAAGACTTAAACCAAATATTTCCGTAGTTTTAAGTATTAAAATTATTTCACACAAGCGCTGATTTATTGAAAGTTATAATTTTGCAATGCTTGATTTACCATGTTGAACAGTCACACTAATATAAGAGAAAAAGTCATTATGGTAATTTTTATCTCAGCATAGAATTACTATTAAACAATGTAAGAGACTACGTGAATAAAATTATACAAAGTTAATTGACTTACGTACATTCAATAGAGTTAAGCAATTTATTTGATCGTAAATATGTGCGTAGGTAGTTTGGAAGTAGTCAAAACAAATCACCTAAAAAGAAGTGAAAATTACGAAAAATAAATTAGATAAACTCAATGAGCATGGTTTCACAGCTGTATTATCTGGAATTTTTGCGAGAACATTGTTACTTTTGCAAATTTAAGGATACTTCTTAATGAAATGTTATCTACTAGAAACTAGGAAGTAGTTACCAATTTTTTCGTTCTATATTTAGACTATTTGACTGTGTTTTCTGCATTGATTCATAGCATTAAAACTAAGATCTCATTCTACTCATGATACTTTTAAATCATTGTGTCAGTTTTCGAATATTCTTTCATTCATTCATGTTTCAAGTTATAGTCATGGATTCTTGAAGAATCAGAAAATATGATGAATTATTTTTCAATCACCTCTGAATTCTTAATGCTGTATGAATAGATGCTGGCTCATAATGAGCATTACAAGCGAACTACTCGGCTTGATCAACTTTTGTTCTCAATCAGCTGAAATTATAAATTGTATGAAAATTGATAGTCAGCATAAATGATGTTTATGAATATATATTTGCTACTTAATAGCTCAACTGATTCCTATTATTATTAACAAATAGGTTTATAAAATAAAAAGCTTCCAAAGTCTGATGTAAAGAATCATTTACTACAATTTTGGATTCTTTCTTTTCAATGTATTTCTGATAATGCGATGAGGTTGGGAGTTTGGTTAGAAAAAAAATTTGCTCTAACATTAATAATTCAGTTTTTAAAAGTTTATCAGTAATGCTTTAGTAAACAACATTAATTATTTAGATAATTGTGGGCGAAATGATGAAATTATTATTATTGAAAGGATTCTAATTACTGAAGGTAAAAAATCAAAGTTTCACTGTAAATGAAACTAATGTAAATATAAAGAATTTTACCAAGTATAAGTTTTGAGTTATCGTCTACCACTTCCCGTCATCTAAAAAATAATTGAATCTATCATTAATGGACTTGCCTTAAATTAACTTCAGTGGTTATAAAGGTATGCAAAGCTTAATTGATATCACAAATCAATATGTGAACTACTTACCAATTATCATTTAAATTTTCTTCTGAATATGAAGAAGCAATAATAGAGGTGATGAATTTTGAAGTTTTATCAATCGTTTAGTTCAGTATTTTAGATTTTAATGCCAAATGTTTACTAATATAAATTTAAAAACAACATTGTCATACAGAATCAATGTTTAAGTTGATCTCGTTTAAGTAAACAATCAAAAAAACATTTAAAGTCACTTATTTTATTTAAATGATTTGTTATTATTTTAGGGAACAAATATAAATGGTGATGTAGATGATCTTTTTAGTAATCAATGGTCCGCTCCTGAATCAGTTCCACGTTACCGTCCAGAACCGCCATGTCCACCGAAACATGTACTTCTACACTATTCAGTTTTTCGAATAGTCTGGGATTGGACGATCCTATTGCTTACTGGTTACACAGCTATCATTGTCCCACTGAGAGTTGCAGTTATTCCTCGACCAGCGTGGATTCCTTCTTCTGAATCGTTAGCTTTACAAACAAATAATCAAAAAGAATGGATCCATCCAACAACTTTGGAACTGTTAACTATAACCGATGCGATTATTGATATTATTTTTGGTGTAGATATTGTATTAAATTTTCATACATCTTTTGTTGGAGCTGGAGGTGAAGTAGTTGCTGATCCTCCAGTTATTCGAATGAACTATTTGAGCGGTTGGTTTACATTAGATTTATTGGCTTGTCTTCCATATGAAATATTGAAATATTGTTGGCCTGTAGATAACACAGTAAGTCAAAGTAACTTCATGGTTAGATTATATTATCAGATATCTTTTCTATTGTGTATTTTATTAATTGTTTGAATTTGTTAACTCCATTTTAGTAACTGACGAAGCAAAAATTACTTGAGCTAGCAGACAAATGTTTGTTGTATCACCCATGTATTATTTTATTACACAGAAATTTTCCGGTCCATTATTTACATTCATTGTTTTACCGACAGTATGCATTCAACTAAAATTCACATACTTCTCAATAAATAATTCTGTTAAATATTGGTGGACAAGGTTGCTTAGCATTACTTGTAGAACTTGACAAGTGTTAGACAAAAGAAAAAAAAACTTAATAACAGTTTTTCTAAGGCAGACGAACTTAACCAATAAGTTATCTCTTCTCATTCTAGCTTTCATTAAAGATAGATTACTTTTAAATTTAAGAATGATGTTTTAAAATTCTTAGTTATATAGGTTGAAAAATTCATCGTTTTTAATAATTTCATTTCCTTTTAATAAGAAAAGATCATATTACAGCTACTACTAAATAATAACATAGCGTATATGCTCGACATAAGAATAATGGTAGACAAAAGAATTTAGTTCATTTTCTCGTGTAGATCGATAGACAAGTCCATCAACTTCCAATATTACTGGACAATTGAATGTTTCGCATCACTATGAAGAAGCATTTGATGTAAGCAGTTTAAATTTCATTTAAGTAGCAAAATAGTTAGGACTGTTATTGATCAGTCTTTATTGGCATTCGTACATCATAATGCTTGTTACGTGATGCCTATATCAAGACAGTCCGTACAAGATGCACTTATGCCAAATGAGACTGATCAATAGCAGTCCTAACTATAAAAGGAAAGATTCAAACTTCCAGTAAAAATGAGTGACTCATGATGAATTTAGCTATTGAAACGTTTAACACAAATATTTGAGTAAGCATTAAGTAGTCGCTACATATTGGCTACATAAATATGAAATGGATAAGGCAGTCAGTCATGCCTCTATGTACTGACTATAAACTTCTTTATTAGAATAGAAACTTGTGATGAGGTACTGCCATGCTTCAAACATCTTTAAAGGATATAGGACAGTTCACTTGACAAAACAAGGAAAACAAGGTTTTACTAATCAACAGTTACTAGTTTTCCTCATGATTAGCACCTTTCGATTTTAACTATTTTTCCTGATCGTTAAAGTATATGGTCAAAATTACTGACCTAACATTAAGATGGATTCTTGAACTGTTTTGCAGAACATGCTTGGTTTGAACTGTCTGGGAAACACAAAAGATTAATTAAATGCGTCAATGTTTCTTAGTCTCCTTCTACATACTCTTTTGTTACTATCTGAAATATTTGAATTCTAAGGTCTACAGAAAAATGTATTCTTATCACCAGAAGATCAGAACTAAAGCTGACATGATACTTTCTCCACAGTTAACATCATAACCTTGGCATGACATTTGTCTTCGTCGTTAACATATTGACATTATTTAACGTTCTCGATTACCATTCACCACATTAAGGTATATTTTCCTAAAATCCTTCGAAATAACCTATCAATCTTGCTAAGTAAATATTTTTTTAGGTATTCATGATAATTATTCCATGTGAAGTTTAAATGATAACGTTAAGTAATTTAATTAAAGCCTACCTATTTATGATCTTGTATTTGGATTATTGTAGTCCAGTATGATGTTATAACTCGAGATTGGAAATCCAAACTTATTTTAAACAATTATTTGCCCTAATTTTTATTCATTTTGAACATTCATTAAAGATATAATAATTAATCAAAACTAAAACCATCATGATGGCCAATGAGTCAAGATTAATTTGAAAATTTATTAGAAAAATGAGTTATTCATGGTGGGATATTGTTTTACGGAAACTGTCACCTTAAATTTACCTCTTTACATAAATAAGACATTTTAGCAAAGTTGCTTTTTAATACTCTGTTTTTACTTATTTATAGGAAGTCTATTATCTGATGGATGCATTGCGTATAGTTCGATTATTACGGATAGGACGTGCAGCTAGACGAATTGATCAATACTTAGAATATGTATCCACTTTATTATTATTAATGATTCTATGCTTTTTTCTATTGGCACATTGGTTTGCTTGTGCATGGTATGCTGTTGGTATATTTGATTTAGAAAATAAAATATACTATGGTTGGATACCAAGAATTTATAATGATTCATTGAAACCACAAAATTGGGAAGAATTTACATTATATGATCATAGTTTAACAGAATCTATGACAAATTTGAATAAAACACAATTATTTAATCAACATATTACAAGTGTACATAGTTCATTAATGAATTTTGCATCAATTAATACTGATTCACAATCAACACCATCATCACATACAACATCGTCATCATCATCATCATCATCAGCAGCAGCAGCAGCAGAATCATCAGTAACATTGAAAAATCAATTTTTCTCATCAAATAACTTTACCAATTGTTCAATTCATAAAACATGTGTAAATAAGACTGCACAAAATGATACAACTCTAGGTTTAGATCAGCAAGAATACAAACAAAGCAATGTTTATCCAATTTCGCCAACAAATTTACCATTACAAAATTTTCGAGAGAAATGGACTGCTTATATTACAGCACTTTATTTTAGTTTATCATTACTTACAACTATTGGATTTGGTAATGTGGCAGCTTTTACAGAAAGTGAAAAATTGTTATCAATTTGTTGTATGCTTATAGGTGGTAAGTGAACTAGTTTTATGAATCATTTTCTTTAGGAAAGTAGGTGTATCTGGTCTTTTTATTATGATCTACTAGAGAAATCGATGTCATAGGCGTAGATCGATTGATAATACACGAATTAAATAACCTCATGATGGTTAGCTTAAATTTCGAAATCAAAACTTTTGTTTTAAACGTCACAGATCATCTAGGAAAAGTAAATGTTCTGTTAGAGTAAACAAACAAGTTAGTGTTTGTCTCTATACTAAGGTTATTATCACCAACTCCTTTGGTTGAGATTTAAATAAAACTTCTCTCCTTGTTGAAGGAAATTCAGCGAAGATAAGCTTTGTCTTGACAACATTGTTTATGAAAACTTTTTAACTGCATTTATGACCAATCAACATATATGGTAGTCTAATAGAATATATAGATTCGTACTGCAACAATAACAGACTACAGGAATATTTTGATTATGAGGATTGATCTTGGTAAATAAACTAGAGAATAAAAATAATTTATACAGTGAAAACACATACAATTGAAGATAGTTACAAGAGGTTACGATTTAACTGAAGTTAAACATGTATGATCTCGGATGTCTGTTCAGTAGTTTCAAGATGGGGTATTACGGTGTGAAATTGATGATCTTAGCTTAACCATTGGGTGCTAGATCTTAAAATTCCATAGTAGGACGGAACAGCTCATTTTCAGTGAACCTGAGCACAGTAAATTTACAAAAAGTAAACTGTATTAACTAATCATTTAATAAAAATATTAACAAAAAGAAGAAATAAATATGTTGCAGTAAGTAATCTGTCAACTAGTACACTAGTCGACAATGTGACAAATCTAAGTGAACAATTCTTGTGAAAAGGGATTAGATTTTGTAAACATTAATCGAATATACTTTGAAGAACATTTTTTGTTGACAATACAATAAAGTTATTAAGGGATTCACGAAAATTTAAGTTATAAACAGAACAACTGTGCTTTCAATCTATAATAAAATTTTCTAAATATTTAAAGTGACCAGAAAAATGTTTTGTCTTACTTGTCTGCTATTTTTCAGTATATATGATCTGAGGTACTCAGAAAAAGATATATTGTTGATTATTTATGTTACTAAATAGCATAATGATATATTTACGAATGAATCATATATGAGCCGACTATTTCTGCAGATATCATAACATATATCTACATAGATTAGATATTCACTGAACTGATATGAATGTTATCTTCTAATGAACGTGGATATGATGAGATGATGAAGAAAATATAAAACTCAAGAGGATGTTTTCGATGGAGTTTAGTTCTTTGACCTAAATAATTTGGTGATGAAGCTTTGATTGTTCTGCTGAACATGCTGAACATAAGCAACAAACTTAAAGTGCTAAACGAAACTTCACTATAAATAATGCATACTTTTTGTTCAATGAATTGCATTGTTATTACAAATTAGATTTATCATTTTATACCTTTTTACTAATAGCTTTGGTATATGCTACTATATTTGGTAATGTAACAACTATTGTTCAACAAATGTATGCAACACGTACAAGATATAATGAAATGATGAAAGGTGTAAAAGATTTCTTAAAAATTCATGAAGTTCCAAGAGAGTTAGGTGAACGTGTTATTGACTATATCACATCATCTTGGTCAGTAACCAAAGGAATTGATACAGTGAAAGTAAGTTTTTTGTTCAATTTTCATTTTTATTTTTAAGAAAAGTTCACCAGGAAATTTTATTATCATGTTTTTGTACCATCATAGTTTGTTCCAGTTGCAGTTATATTGAATATTGTATGATGTTTAACTATAATGGTTAATATATGGCTAAGATGAGATTGATTCATTGTTACAATTAAAGTTTTAAAAATTTCCAATAAGTTTCATCGTGTTTGATTGAATTGATGACCTCTGTTAACAACGATGATGAAACTATTCTAAATGGATTATTTCTTAATGGAGATTGAATTGGAAATATAATTTTTAATTTATTAGAAAACATGTTGAATGAATAATTTTATTGTACTGTAGTGTGTCGATTTACTGCGTGTTCTTAAGCTCGGTAATTAGCTCGTCCAGACAATCGTTACTAACTAGCGTCTGACGGTTTTTATAACTCAGAAGGCGAACTCATAGTGTTGAATACGTTTACATGGGACACACCACAAAGCGAAGTTGAATAGCAGCGAATAAAGCGAACGAAACGACGTGAATTGGAGAAGGCTAATGAGCCAACTCCCAGAGATAGAGCATGACTAAGAAAAAATAGTCAGACAAATATAAGACAGACATGTGACAATCGAAATAGGCACACATGAATAAAAGCTACGAATAGTTGACAAGGTTAAATGACAAGTGGAACAAGTCATGAGAGCTCATACAAACCAGACAATAATATAAGAACGAATGGTACATATAAATTGTTGCAATACAAATGGCTTGGTTAAATAAATTAATCGAACGGGCTTAACCAAATTAAATGTAAGTGAACTGGAATATATGTGGAGGCATTACAGTACAATAATAAATATAGTTTTACTGTATTGTTTACTTGAAAATGTTCTTTTAGTGACTAGTAGACTTCGAAAGTACAAACATTAAAATTGAATCATTATTATTATTGTAACATAATTATTAATGACTCACTATTTTGAAATCATGAATGGTATATAACTGCAGAATTAGAAATCATTTCAGTGCACATCTACTAGTATCAATTCAAAATCAATTCAAACAGTATAATTTATCTCTAGAGTTGACTGCTACATAAATAATCTTTTTCAAGTTATCTTACATTAGATATATGGTTTTAGTCAATGATAAAATTAACAAATAATTAAGTATAGAGATGCTATTTTTGATAAAATTTTTCCTTTTAAAGCTTTAGTAAAAACCTTTTATTGAGCTTTCTGCAATATAATATTTAAAGTATCATTTACTAATATAACAAATAACTGATTCAATGAAACATAGTATAACGTTATAAGGAAAAATATACAATTAAAGTTTCCTGAGTTTCTGCTCATAGCATGACTAGTCACAGTGTATTATTATAACAAATAAATTTCAATCAATACAACAAACTTTGGTTTTTAAACTGTTAATCATTATTCGTAAATTAACCCCTAACATTGAATTTAGTGTGTGAAACTTCAGTTGATGCCTAAAATGATAATACATTGTAAGTCAAGATTTCAGTTGACTATATTAAACATAAAATATATGTATATAACTTCTTACTTAGTGTATTTTATCAGCAGTATATTATTTAGTGTTTGACATATTGTAGAGCTAGTGAGTCGTAATGTATTCCTCTTTATTTGGAAAACCGACATTAACTCTTGGCGTTCAAACTCGTTCGGTATAATACAAACAATTAATTATTGTAACAAACAACTGGGGGAGATTATTAAATGTATAAATTGAGGAAAAAAAGAATTCATAAGTATAATAGTTGACAATCCGATATGCTTCTTGTCCTGTTAAAAGTATTAAATATTAGTCAGTATATCTTTTAAGTACCGGTGTTTGTAATAATACTAGACTGAGACAAATACACTCTAACTTGAAGAAATGATAAATAGATTAGAGAGAAGTAGATAACTTCATATAAACAGATTCAATCAACAGATATTAGGCAACCTTTGAAAATGAGTGTTGTTCATAAACCTATAGGCGATTTTTGTGTGCTTTGAAATTATTGGTTTTTTTTTACAAAACATTTGAAAAAGTAGGAGATAAAAATTGTGCTATGTATCATTTTGTATGCATTTATTCATCTGATAATTTTACACTTAAATTAATCATTTGCTTCAATTCTCAATTCTAATTTATATTGTTATTTTTGCATTTTGACTTCATTTAAGGTATTAAATTATTGCCCTAAAGATATGCAAGCTGATATTTCTGTTCATCTGAACCGTTGTGTTTTCAATAGTCATGCCGCGTTTCGTTTAGCAAGTGATGGTTGTCGACGTTCATTAGCTGTGAACTTTCAAACATTACACACAGCACCAGGTGATTTAATATGTCATCAAGGTGAAAGTGTTGATCAGTTGTGTTTTATAGCAAGTGGTACTCTAGAAGTGTTGCAAGATGATGAAGTGATAGCAATACTCGGTAAGAAATACATAGCTCTTTTCCATATTTATTTCTTATTTAATACAAATGATTCAAAAATCGTTCTGAATTGACTTTAAAGTCACTTTAGCTTTATTGTAAAAGCGTGTTCCGAAGAGACATGAGCATTGGCAATGACAAAAGATAGCTACCGACGATGTTGAGTAGTAGTCATATTCTATTAGATATCAGATGAAATCTATCAAATATCAAATTATCAGATATCAAAGTATAACCCATGAATTAAACGATTGCAGGCTTTATACGAATTTCAAATCTCGAAAATGTTCATAACTGATTGATCCCATCAGATCAAATGCTTCCAGGTTTTTAGTGTTGTCCAGGAAGATTTTTAGTCCATAAAAAATACATATAACTTATTCTCTTCATTATCAAGTGAAATTCCCCACATATATATATATATATATATATATATATATATATATATATGTATATATATATATATGTATATATATATATATATATATATATATATATAATGACTGTAAACGTTTAGATGAACAAGTAAGCGCTGCAAATTCGATGTTAAATTTTCTAGTCATCTTCAACACGTCAGTGTGTTTGAACACCAGGAATTGTAAATAATTGAGTGTTTAGAGTCAACTTTTTGCTGCATACTGAATGTAGCGTATTTGTTTCAATCAAAATTGTTTATATTTTACTAACATAATCAGTTGTAATGTCGTTTAAATTATTCTCTCCCTAATACTGAAGCTATCATCTTACGAGTAAGTTGGATGGTAAAATAAACTAGTTAGTATGCTTTTCATTCACCTAATATGAATCAGTGTAATCGTCCTCGAAATACACTGTATGTCAGATCCAAATACTACTCAAACAAGAGATGAATTGGAATTGAGTTTTATTGCCTATTAGTTATAAGTTGAGTGCTTTAACTACCAGATGACCACTGGTATATTGATCAAATATTTATTGTATGAAAATACTGTTATCGTTTCTGTTAGATTTATGGAATGAAAGCATAATGTTGAGTAGAATATACAGATTAAATTAGTTTCCTAATATGTAATATACATACTAATTTCTCTTAATGTACACTATTTATCTAAGGTTATAACCCGTTAAATAACATTACTGAACCTTATGCTAAGTAGTATTTTGTATCTTCATAGAAAAACCTAGATTAGCTATTGAATCAGAATCGTATCAAGATATCTGTTTTCTATGTAATTATAGCCAATACTTCATCACTCATCAGTTTGCCTTAAATTATTTCCGTTTTCTATTATTATAACTTCTTTTGCTCTTCAGTATATCTTGACTTCTCATAATTTTCACACTTTAGACCAACTGATCTAAGTTAAAGATGACAACTATTGGACACTGGCTCATTTGTCTAAAGCTCACACACTCCTAGACAAGTCGGAAGGTTGTAAACTTAATTCATGGAACATGAGTGCAAACGTATAAAGAAATTCATTCAAGGAAGAAAAAAACTTTTTCATTTTCTCGGTTTTTTTAATCGTTATTAGACAATGGCCTGAACTATCTTAAAACTTTCTAACTGTTTCTTAAATTATTTGTGTAATATTGAGTGATTTAATTGTAATTTTTATCACAGCCGGCAATGCAAAATGTCTATTGTCTGTATTTCTTGCTTAATGCTCAAACATTATTTATCCTACTTATAACTTGTAGGTATTTACAAAACATGTAGTGTTTAACTGCTCTATTATTTTGTAATAATTTTTTTCTGATTTTAAGGTAAAGGTGATGTTTTTGGTGATCCATTGTGGAAGAATACAGTGTCTGTACCGGCAGCAGCAAGTGTTCGAGCATTGACTTATTGTACTTTGCATACAATACGACTGGATCGTCTACGAGTTGTCTTAAACTTTTATCATGCATTCGCGAATAGTTTCACACGAAATTTAGAGTTAACTTATAATTTATGCAATAGAGTAAGCGTGATATCAATTTGTATATTTTCATTTTATTCCTTGACAAAATATTTTCTTAATGTTTTGAATTGAATTAGGTATAATATAAAGAAGAAAATTAATGACTTTTCGATGGGATAAAATTAAAGTATTTGTTTTGAAGGTTTTGTCAGAAAAATCATTTAAGTTTGTTTTGATGAATACTAACGGTGTATAAACAGAAATAAAAACATGAGATGGTAAGGATTAGTATGTTTTGTGAACGCTGGATAGTAAACCAAATCAATAGGAATGGCGAATAAATATTTGTGTCGTTTACTGTTCATAATTAATTACATAAATACGTACAAAAAAGGTGACGGAATTATAATTTAATTATCATATGACTATTCATCTGATACCGATTCATACAAACCTTACATGAACCTGTCATGCACATTCACTATTTTCTACCTGTAAGCTTGATTAAACAATTATTCTAAGTTAGTGAAACTGGGATTGTTTTAAAAAAAGGACTTGGAATGATTCAAAATAATGAGAAATGCTTTAAACACAGATAAGTGTTGCGTATCTGTGGTTAACATGAAATTACCATAATTTAAGTCGAATAGCTAGCTAAATATTATTCAGTAACTGGAAAATGTCGTACATTTTGAAAAATTTTAAATTGCTGTAGGCCATCTGTTTAATTGATAGTTGCATATCTACAAATAACTATCTTCAAAATGTGTTTTTAAATTTGAGAATCTTGCTATTCCGATAAGTCAGTTACAGATCAATGATACTGAATGACTATTGGTAAGAGTAGAAAATTAATTGAGCATAAAGCGATCAGTTAACAACTTTTAACTCAGCTGTTTATTAGTGCAAGGTCAGAAGAATCCTTGGATTCATCTATTTTGAGGTTGTGTCCCATTATATTCGAGGAGTTTCAAACAAAACCAATAAAGCTTCAACTTATTCTGAAGCCTTCTATAATTTGAAAATAAATTTCACTGTTCTTGAAAATTAACACTGATTAGGAAATATAATCTTATTAGTTTTGTTTGTTTTTTTAGGTAATATTTCGAAAGTTGTCTGATGTAAGACGTGAAATGGAACTTTCACTGAGAAGAAACAAAGAGCCACCATTGAGTGCATTGCCAGCAAGTCATCCAGTGAGAAAATTGATTTCTCGATTTCGTCGATCAAGTCAAGTTGGAGATTTATCTTCTAGACAATATTTGGGTACAATTGTTTCATGTCACACATCGTTGGATGGTTCAGAATTTGAAAATTCTAGTATTTCTGATATAGTGGTCAATAGTACTGCTGAAAAATCAGGTTCAATTTGTAAAAGTCCACTTCCAGACCACGAAGCTAACATGTATTCAAGTAATGATCCAAAAAATACAACTCCAGTATCCTGTCCCATTCAAATAATTCACAAGAATTCTATTGATTCACAACCACAATCAGAACCTTCTATTGTTGTTGCAAACAGTCTACTGAAAAGTCAAAATCCTGCCAGAAAATGGGCTCGTCTTATTTCTAAGTAAATTGATTAACAGAAGAATGTTTCTAGGTTTATTTATAAGTTGGTATATTAGAGACATAAGCATTTAAAAAATAGTTTTCATTCTATCCTAGATATTCTTAAAGCGTTTACGAATGCAGGAAGCCATTTCATTGACCATTTGAAAGGTAACAAAATATTTGATTGTATTCTTTCTTATAGTCACTAATAATAAGCAGGCGAATCGATGAAATCAAAGGAGAAATTCTTATAATTAGTGTTCAAGAATTAATTATCGTCTGATGCCAAAAGTAATATTACATGGCAGGACCACATTGCTTATTATTAAAGTTTGTGAATATATGGTTTTCTAGTGCATACCTAAGTAATGTTAGATAAAATAATGTCAACACTAAAGTTACCTGATGAATTAATTTACAAGTATAATGGATTGTACATTAAAATACTACACTGTAAGAAATTTTGAGATGAATTAGCACCTATAAAGTTTAGAAAAAATTACATCAACCGTTTTCAACATTATGCTCTCTTAATTCAGACTAATGAATGTTAGAATTTTAAGTCTATGGTATATAATTTTAGCTGTTATCATTGTTTGATTATTCTATAGTTTTACTTAAGAATTTCAGTTAGTTCGCTTTACTGATCGAATTCAAATTCATTGAAATAGTGAATTTAAATAGAATGGAAGCGAACAATAACGTTTTGCATTAAATAATCAAGATATGAATAATGTGTGAAGCATTAATTCAATGAAAATGGTGTGCGTAACAAATTGTAATTAGTAACAAGTGCACACTAATATGAAGATGAATGATATAGTCAAAATATATAAATAATAATTGGCATAAAAAAATATTAACAGTTGTAATTATGAGTAAAAGGTAGGCTGATCCTGAAAAATATTCAATGAACCGAAATAATCATCACTGAAAATAATATAGTTAGTAATGTATTAATAACTAGTTTGCTTGTATAGATGATAGATAAGGAAGAATAAATAAACAGAATATAAAAAGAAAGCAGTTATCTTTGTGAACAAATTGTTCATGTTAGTTTAATGTTTCTTATCAACACAAATAAATATGAATGAATAATAGAGTGAAGGCTTGATTAAAATAGAATTAGGAAAAATATTTGTTCACTCAAATGTGTTGTTTTTAATTTATAAAAGCACATTGGAACAGTCACCGAATTGTTGAAACTAGATCACTTCTAAACAGTGATTACATGCACAGCATATTAGAAAAATATGTACATTTAACCTTTGAGAAAACACGGTTTAATGAGTTTCATTACACGCTGTGTAAATGTATCTAAAATCTTGTTTACTTTGGCACTATTCAACTCGAATGATATTAAGCGATATCATTGAGTTATCAAGTTTTAAAATATTATTCGTATTAGGGATTATCATTGGCAAAAACTAACACATCGACGAATTGTTACAGAAGACCTAAAAATAACACCACTTACTATTATTATGTGGTTCTTCCATCGCACACACAACAACAAATACAAGAGAAGACGACCAGTGTAACAGTAGCCTCAGCAGCAGCAGCAGGTTTCAACATACAAAAAAGGAAAAACAAGATTCTACGATACAACACAACATGTGCCAACCAAATCACTCTTGATGGACACGCTTTGGAGGACGTTTACACCTTTACATAACTGGGCAACATCATCGACAATCGAGGTGGATCCGATGCAGATGTGAGGGCGCGGATTGGCAAAGCAAGGGCTGCATTTCTACAATTGAAAAATATCTGGTACTCCAAACAAATATCACTCAACTATAAAATCAGGATTTTCAATACAATTCTACTGTATGGAGCGGAGACTTGGAGAACTACCAAAGCCATCATCAAGAAGATACAAGTGTTTGTTAACAGTTGTCTACGCAAAATACATCCGATTCGTTGGTCAGACACTATCAGCAACAACTTACTTTTGGAGAGAACAAACCAGATTCCAGTGGAGAAGGAAATCAGGAAGAGGCGGTGGAAGTGGATAGGACAAACACTACGAAAAGCACCTAACTGCGCCACAAGACAAGCCCTCTTGGAACCTCCAAGGTCAAAGGAAAAGAGGAAGGCCAAGGAACACATTACACCGAGAAACAGAGAAGACATGCGAAGAATGAACAAAAATTGGAAAGAACTATAAAGGAAAGCCCAGGACAGAGTTGGTTGGACAAAACTGGTGGGCGGCCTATGCTCCATTGGGGGTAACAGGCGTAAGTAAAGTAATAGAAACCACTATTACTGATCCCCTACTTCACTGAATCTGAATAAACAAGAAATTTCACAGGTAGGATGGAAAAGTATCAGTAAAACGTCATAAAATGTTGCTTCTTTTATACATAAATTTACGCATACATTGTGACTTGCATTCATCTTATATATTTTAAATATTATAAATCTGTAATATTTTTACAAATTAAGCGTGATGAAATAAACCTTAGTGGTATTAAGCCTTTAAAATAACTGTTAAGGTATCCAAACCAGTTTAATACCTGTACCTGTAGAAAGTCTCATAAAATCTATGACTTAATGAACTAGAAGAAGTTGCTTTAGTGAAGGAAATTATTGAATGAAATGTGAGAAATGCTTCATCTTAGCTGCAAAATAAAAACTAAAATATCATCATCATCTGTTTGCAGTTATGTTTACAGTAAATGTTTAGTTTGTTTAATTTATTCGAACTCCAACGGGGTCAATATTTACTGATAATTTTAAAAGTTGTGATTTAAGGGAAACGAAATTAGAACAACATATATAAGTGAACAATACTATTTTCAATCATATTGTCAACAGGCTTTACTTTAATCTACATGAATATTTTCATGGAAACGTTAAACCAATCAAGGCAATTTATTAGTCGATAATCACAGTGAAATAGATTACGTCACTACACATAATAGTTAAAAGTACAAGTTGATAGCAGAAAGACAGGTGTAGGTTAAACTTGCATAAATAGGTTCAAAATAATTATCACAAACCACTATTAGGATTACGTAATAAGTGCTGTGTAAATAATTAGATTAGTGAAGAATATCAAAGGAAAGAGACGAAAAAAAGATATACAAAATAATATTCATAATCATAAGTAAAATCGTAAGTTATATCCGACCCAGGAAGGAAAAGGATATCCCGAATTTATTCTGAACACGTCAAAACAAATTCCAAACATATGTTGAAAATTTTAGTTTCTAGTTAGAATGAAGATTTCGAAATGAAAACAGAACCGTTGGTTAAATAATAGACTGCTTGTAAGGACCATCAATTATTGTTCTATCGTTCTATCTGCAGTATAAACAGAAGAAACGTTGTGAGTAGTAATTTCCTGATGTATTTAAAAAATTCAATGCATGAATGAACAGAACATTTTAATAGAAGTATTAGCTAAAACTGAATTTCTAAAAAAGGATTTTAATTTAAAACATTCTTTTACCGATGACGATGTTAAGTCATTGAATTCTTGTCGAATCATAACGACTGTATTATTATCTCATCATAATGTCAAATATGCCGCCATTTTCGGTATGAATATAATGTTCACGGTCTGACTTAACAAATAATTTCTTCTGTTTATTGCCAACTGGCAAACTCGATAGGTTCTAAATAAGAAGAATCTCACACTGCTTATAATTAAAGTGGCTGTTTCAGCCTTTCAAATACTACCATTTGCGTAATTCTGATGTATAAAAATGATTGTCTGTTAATCACTTATTCGGTGATGGCTAGCAGTCTGGTGAATATCGTCTTGACTGTCCTCGAAGTAAAGTAATTCATTCAAGGATACCAAAAAATTTCTTGTTTTCATAAATTGCAATTATTAAATGGTACTTAACAAACAAAACATAGAAGTTCTTACTTTTTGCAGAAGCACTGGTAATTTTCCAGCTACATCTGCAACCTTTATATATATAAAAAACAGTCTTTTGTTATCAACTGATCGGTAATTTGCAACTATTTTCTACTCCAATATTGTTTTTTTTTTAATTTAATTTGACATCATCAGTGCTTTTTATTCAAATTTTATTTATACTGCCCTTAATGTGTAAAGTAAGTGAAAGAACAACAGCATCGAAATATGAGTTTCATCACACACTGACGTTAGCTGAGGCAAAGATTCACCAGAGAATTATTTTGTCTTAGTTAATAACGTCTAAGTAGTGCTCATCAAAAATTACCTAGTAATTTTTTGTTCTTTTTATTAATAGAGTTACACAACCTCCGTTACATAATCTAAATGAAGAACCAAATGAAGATTCAAGCCGTTTACCACCGACACATGAAAAAGAATCAAAAAATTTACCAGAAACTCACTTACCAATAAAATCTTTAGATGAGCAAAATATTACGTCTACACCAATTACTACAACTTTGCCATCAACTACAGATCGAAATGCTGTCATCACTTCAACACAACCATCGATAGCACATATATCATCAGTAAATACAATTAGCACAATGTCAACAACGAATTCTAGCAATACAACACCAAGTATACCATGTCATGATATGCATAGAATTGAATTAAATATTGAAAAATGTTTAAATAATTTCCATGTAAAACTTAGTCAACAAATACATGAAATTGTTAAACGATTAGATAATTTGGAAGGACAAGTTGTAGAATTACGTAATACTTTTCCTAGTGCTGGTAACACAAATATAACTGTTTCAAAAGTTGGTAATTCACAATCGAACACTATCAGATCAACAAACAATGATAATAATAATAATAACAATGATTGTACCGCGGCGAATCATTTTTCAAAGAATTGTATTAAATAAAAAAAAACATGTTTAGAAAGATGTTTCATCATTCTATTTTGGATGTTGAACGGCCAAACTGTACCATCATTACTCAACTTTATTCATTTATCTGTCTTAACCAAAGGACAGTCTGATGTTTCTTTAGCAGTTTAACAAACAAATGTCATAAAAATAACAATCATATAATCCAGTCAGTATTATATAGAAACAGAAATGAGAAAAAAAAACATTTATATTTGTAAGATATTTATTACAAAATATATGAACCATGTAATTAAGAATTGTTTCTAAAACTAAATATTCACTCATATTTATGTATCAGTTTATGTATTGTGCATAGGTAAATTGCATAACTAGAAAGCATTTTGGTAAATACTTGATTTACAACAATAACAACAAAATCGATTTGTAATAGCAAAATGTACAACTTCAATAAAATTTAATCAACGGAAATTATAGTAGAAATGAAGTATATATATATATTTATTTTTAGAAATGATGAATAAAGTCAATGAATATTTTTAAAATTTTTCATGTTACATTTTATAAGAATCATTCAACTTTCATGTAATTACTTTTGTGATAATTGTATAATAGAAGTGTGAAATAAAATTATGCTCTATGCAAGAGTTCAATCAATTTAGATTATTTCAACTTAATTATTGAAATAATCGAGAATTTAAATAAATTATTCACTAAATTTGTTGTGAATGCTATGAAAGGAATTGAAAGTTTCATTTCTTTTGGTATATTTTAATAGAATTAGGCAAGATTAGGTAACTGTTTGGACTATTTTGCATCAACATAAATAAACAAGAAAGCGAAAGTATATTGTTCATAAATTTATTTTAAAATGTTTGAGAACTGTGTAACAGCTGTAAGAACTATGATTTAAACTTCCTGGGATTCTTTAAAAGCGTAATATTTTTATTTTATAAGGCTATAATCATACATTTTGTATCCTAAAATATCTGTCAATTTCAAACTACATTGTTGTAACAGAATATGTTGCTAAACAAAATAGAAATTTGAGAATAATTTTTCTTGAAACCTTCTATAAATACGACTCAGTTTTAAATAAACTATAAAAGATCACACATAACTTTACAACGGTTTTTAGGCGGATCAAAAGCCATCCAGTCAATTTAACACTTGAACATTACAGCTTAATCTCGCTGTTTAATTAGACAAATACCAAAAACACTGTGTAGTCTCAATCATAGGTAAATGAATTATTTCTTACTTCCCATGGAAATGAAAATAGAATAGTAGAATCTCATTAAACCATCTACTGGTATTCACAGAAACTGTGAAGTTTCTGGTGCTTACAAGTTTGGATGAGGGTGCAATAATTCTTTATTTGACTTAAAAGTACTCCTAAAAACGTAGCTAGTTGTTAATCGTTTCTTAATCAGTGTAAAAGGATATTGTTTTGAACATCGATAAATCAATCCGATGACATTTTTGTGATAATCTGTCTACTTAACACCGAAACTTTTGTAACATGCATCAGAAATATAATCTGTTTATTATTTCCATGAGTTTGATAATATAAAAAGATTTATTACACTTTCACTACAAGATAACTTTATACTTACATCAAGATGTATAAGAATGCAGATAGTATTTCAGGTTAACTGAGCTGACAAGCTGAATCGGAGCTTAACTATGTCAATAATCTGTCAGGAATTATTTTTTATTCGAAATCATTTTGATATATTTATTTTGTTATTCGAGTTAATTAAAGTTTGTGCACTTTAAGTGCTGATCGGCATTTGATAGCTAAGAACAGACACATACTTCTTATCGAGATATGTTCAATTAGAAGTGAATACGTCTTGAGAATAACTTTCGTTGCCAGTTAATATAGAGTGGAAAATGTTTCGTAAAACCATCATTTAAAGACAAAGAGAACTCACCGTAAGTAAAAATACAGTTTCTTGACTGAGCAAAAATTCACAGTGGTCGATAAATACACATTCAAAATTTGTCAAATAACTTATTGACTGCCTACAATAACTTATGAAGGTCGTATACTTGACAAACTTTCATCGGTTAGTAAACCACTCCGAAGCAATGGAGTACCGAATAGTTGTTTTATTCTGGTAAAAAAAACACTATAAAATTGAGAAAACGTGCCTCTATGGAGGGACTGAACACATATCTAAAGGTCTTGCTACAGCAAAATTATTTAAATGACAGTGACTCGTGATATGTTAGAAATGAGAATAGATTATTCAGACTGATTGTATTTGAAGAACTGAGTCAGATAAAAATGTCGAGAACTAGGCTCGAACTCAGCCAACATAACTTATCGTCCTCAACTTAGAATATGAAAGTTCCACGTTCTAACTCAAAAGAAGTCATCGATACACACACATTCTGATATTGTTCACCTTTTTCGGAATACGTGCATTCTTATGCAGGTAACAATGATATTCCAATCAAGTTACAAGCATCTTAGGCAGAATTGAATGGTAGCTTGAAATGAAACATGGTTTCGGGTCTCATTATCTTGTTGTACCTGCATCTGTATTAGTGTTCACATCAGGACTTGAGAGTAGTATCTTTCACTTTGAACACCAACAGGTCATCTACTTTGCTACTGAATCCAGAGAGCCACTGAAACACCAAGTGAAATGAATCTTAATTCATTTTTATCACTTATTTTATTCCATTGCTAGATGCCATCCATCTCTGCTTAAAATGCTTATATAATTTACATTAAATTATTTTTTTCAATAAACCATGTCACCATTTTAATATTTAATAAACCCTGAACTACCTGATTTTCGTAATATGTTTTGAGAAAAGACATCCTTATTTGTGTGAGTAGTACTTACACAAGGCTGCTGACCTCTTTTATTACAATATACTTTCGGATATCTAGTCCAAAGTTGTAAGAACTCTCATTTTTAGTTCAAAGCACTCAGTGGTGTAATGTATCTTTGAATTAAACAAAACAAATGATCAGCTGTTGTGTGCACACTTTCTACTGACAAACTACACTTCATACGCAACAAACTTGTACAACATAATTTTCCTAGAGTTGCATTTACTGAGTTTTTTTCTTGACAAATTGTTAAAGCAGAAATTTAAGCTTATTTAAAAATCGCCATCTAAATTTTTGAAAATGATTTTTACAAATAATAGAATACCATTGGGGTGAGACTTCAGCTTTACAAAATAATCACACATAAACAACGATCATCAGTCAATGCAGGTAGACTGACAAAAATTTGTAGTTTGTCGACAAGCTAAAAATATTCATGGTTCGTTAGTCTCTACGGAAATAATGAATACAATTCAATGAGTGATTTGTAATTATATCTGAAAGGTTTTCTCCACAAATTTTCTATACGTAATAGAATATTAGCTAAGTTTAAAAATAAATGTCTACCTAATCGACTGAAGAGAATTTCGTTTAGTTTAGGGATATTTGTATTCTGATTATTTTACTGAAATAAAAAAACTTTATTTTACTAATGAAAATTCATAAATTTACCAGACAAATTAATTTTTTTATTAGAGAATAGTTCATATCGTGAATTAATATCAGTTTGAAAAACAATGGAATAAAATTAACGAAACTAGTTGATGTGAAATGAATTTTTATAAATAATTTAGTGACCATATCAGATCTAATTATGTAACACTAATTTAATGGAGGTTTGAATTATGTTTCTTCTGGTTAGCGTTGTTTAGTGGGTTAGCTTTCTACTGAACTCGGTCAATAACTCCATGACCAACCTCCTCCTTTATCCGTGCTTGGGACTGACAGCAGCCTCAGAGGGGCTCCAGTGGAGGAAGAAATCGGCAGAAGCTCTGCGAGTGGATAGGACATACATTGAGGAAAGCACCCAACTGCTTATAAGGCAAGCCTCCGCCTGGAATCCTCAGGGCCAAAGGAAAAGAGGAAGACCAAGGAACACACTATGCCGACAATTGAAGACAAATGAAAAGAATTAATAACAGTTGGACAGTACTGGGAAGAAAGGCCTAAGACAGAGTAGGTCAGAGAATGATGGTTGTAGGCCTACGCTCCATTATGGGTAACAGGCATAAGTGTAAGTACGTAATCCAATTGAGGAAATTGCATTTGAATATTTATTTTAGTATCATTTAAAGAAACATACTAATCAGAAATAATTAATTTTTTCTTATTTCACTATTTACTTGAATCATAAATACCATAAAGCTTAAAAATTTTCAACAAGACGCTATATAATTGAGAAATAGATTAACTGATACATTTGGTTTGAATCAGTTCCCTCCAACTTGACCTATTAACCGTAAAACTTAATCATGATAAGTCAACCATCACTTTCACGCATGGCTATATATACATAAGACTTTGACTGTGTATGTTTCAAGTCTAACACGCCAACAAACTTGTAGACGACATTAATGTACAGCTAACGAGCATCTCTAGATTTTTAATAGCTTCCTAGCTTACATCGATTCGTACCGAGTAAGATCCTAAAAAGTCAGCTCAATGAATCGTAATTAATTAAATAACGTTTCAATGTAATTGCCTACTCACTTAATTGTTTAAAACTATTTTTCGAAATTAAATCATTGAATGATTTCAAAAATAAATCATCTTCAACACCTTTGTTATTATCTGTATTAATTCTTAGTAAAAAGTGCTTGTAAATTTCATGACATTATACGTGAAATACGGCTTTACTCAAACTTCTTACTTAGTCTAAAACTTATTCGATGACATACAATACAACTTACAGTTTATGACATTTTCATTCCTACGTTAGTTCACGTACAGGCCGAATAGATGTATGATGTGAATTCCATAGTTTAATATGGAATCATATGGTTTACCGTCTACTGCGTTCAACCACCTGACTGCTGCAACACTAAACTCAAATCCCGTGATCCATATTTGAAACTTTAACCATCTTGGGATTTAACACAGTATTCTTAAAGATAGAATACTTAATTAAGCTATTGATTGCCTTTAGATTTCTAATGGCTCTTCAGCTGACATCACTTTATGGAAAAAATTTAAAAAATTTGAACTTTCTATTACTACTTTACAGGTTTAAACTCCACTTAACCGAAATCGATCTTGGAAACCGGATAATATCACTAGTTTACATACTTAGAATGAGGCTTAAACTTAAGTATACGAATCGATAACTAATAGATTATAGTTAATAACTGTTGCTCTGTGTTGAAAACTATACATCGTTATCATTCGATTATCACCAGTACAATGATCACCTGTACAGTTACAAAACGGAATCGATTCACAATTAACATTCTAGCTAACTAAGATTGTTTTGTTTAGAAAATTTAATTTAATTAAATATACTTATCTACAATCAAAATACTGTCGATTTCGTTCGATTATTTTTGTTTGGAATGAACAATATTTTACTTGTAAATCTTATTATCTATTTTGTATTTGTGATCCATCTATTCTTTATTTGTTTGAAAATATAAAAATACAAACAGACTCAGTCACCAATCAAAAATGAAATGACTTGTTTGCCTAGTAAAGTATCTATTTCTTAGAATATATCTATTGAATTTTTAATTTGAAGAAAATATTATTGTCTATAGTTAGATTATAAATTTAGACAGTTAAATAAATAAAAGAAATCTTGCAATACAAACAGAAAATTTATCAACAAAAATGGTCTAGAAGTTAGAATTCATCGAAAAAAAAAACAAAGAATTATTCGTTTACTGTTAAATTTTGTTTCAGCATCACTGTCAGATAATACCGTGGTGAAAAAGGCGATTATTTTGAATTCCGATCTGAGAAAAAAAAAGTAATACAATAACACAAAGTACTTGAATATTATGTCAGAATATTCTCAATGGATCTTCCTTTTTTTCGTATTTTTATGTAACAATTATTACGACTGACTTAACACTCATTCTGCGACTTAATGAACAAATTTTGAACGTTGACACAAATAATCAATTTACCTTTACAGTTGATTTAGGCAAAGACATATCTACAATTTAGAGTGAATTAGTTAAGTATCCTGAGTACTAACTGAGCTAAATCAATATATAATAAGCATGTTTTGATGACAGTTAGTTAATCAAGTATCCCACTAACTTAACGCAGATAATTACAGGTTATTTTACCATAATATTTCTCGATCTTTTTAAAATAATGATAGAACCATTGAGTAGTTTCGTGATAGTATGTTTTCATATTTCATTAATTACGTCGCTTTAGGAAATCTAGTAGGATTGCAAAAACAGACAAATAATATTCGAATACTAATACTTGTAGTTCATAGGTTCAATGCTCAGTGTACTCTTGAGTGCGCATTTTTAAGTTGTTTCAGGATTGGCTATGAGCTCCTTAATTCCTAACAGCACTTCGGGATGAAAACTGGATTCGAGTTACGTACCGATGTGGATAGCACTGTTTTATGTTTTAATGCATTATATAGAATACTACCTTGTTTCCCCATTGTGTTTCAATAATGCAAAACCTTAACCTCAGTGACTAAGTAAATTTAATAGTTCGATCGGTGATCTGACTTAAACTCTTTCATGAAAATATAATCAAACATCAAAATTCTTGAATTTAGATATATGCTTTACCGTGTAATTATGGACTGAACAAGTCATCACCTCATGTTAACACTGTTAAAAGCCAGATTTGTTGTAAAGTGAAGAGGACATTAAGTGTAGAAAGAGAAGAATGGTATTTTAGGATGACAGTTGAAAGTACAAGTAAATCTGATTTGGTGAAAAATTCAACGAAGATATATCGTCCGACAAGTGATTTTTATTTAAATCTAAACTACTGTTAAACTGTTTTTGCAAACGTAGACGGAAGTTCTTGAAAAAGATGCAGTCTCTTGTTCATTCATATGGCGATATAATATTTTTCTTCACAAATCATCGTGCTATCAACAGCTGCATAGTATTCAAATAAATGCTAACTGACGTACATACAGATACTTATTTGGATGACAATATTTCCATTACTATCAATTGCCTGGATGTATATTTTATCTGAGCCACGATGCGAAGTTCACTATTCTTTGAATCTTAATTAACAGAAGTGTAGAGTTGAGTAATATGAATTCACATATGGGTATAAAACGGCTCACGGTACAGCACTGTTTGCTAAATAAAAGTACTAGGTTGCAAGCAGTATCAACCATCTGGATGAGTAAATCAATAACTAAGATCTGTGATTAGATCGTTTGCCTATATTGCACAACCAACCAACCATACGACATTAATCTCACTTTTGACATAATCCATATTAACAAATAACATTTGATCATAATGTCTTTCTTAATTTCAAGCTTCTTCATCAAAAACGATCAACAGCAACCAGATGATTATCAGCGTGTTAACTGTGTGAACACTGTTTATAATAGGACAAAACTGATATGAAATTTATCCTCGTTTTCAATGACTTTTGCCAAAAGTTCAATCTATGAACTAAGTAAAAATTAATTCTCAATATTGTTACCAGTGAAGCGATCTTTCTCATTTTATTTACTACCAAGTATTCCAGGCATTACGTTTCGGATAATTTTCTATATTTATGCAAACAATCAAAATAGAAATGCAAGATTATTTGTTTTTCAATATTTACATATATCTTATGTGATAACAAAGTTGAATAAAATTAACTAAATGTTTCAATACAATATTTAATCTACTTAAGAAGTTTATACAAACTAATTTCATCATTTATCTTATCGTTGATAAGTTGGTCTTTTCAAATCGTTGCTCTTGTCGATCTGATTTTTGTCTGTTAATCTCTTGCTAATTCACAATGAATTAAAAGATTAACAATTTTAGCCTACTAATTAAATATTTTAAAAGTTTCCTAATTATATATTTATATATATATACTTTTCTGAAGTTAGTTTAAACAATAGCGAACAGAATTTATCCGTTATAAACTATACTGAAACACATCAACTATTATTTACAATAACCAAGCTAAATTTCATTGTGTAAGATCAAGGTTACTTTAATTAACTACAAACATTTAGGCTTATCGGTTAAGTAAAAAATAGATTAATACTATTTCTATGAGTAAATTTTTGACTCCGTTTAAAGTTAAGTGATAAAAAATAAATTAAAATTTGTATCGTAAATTAGTTTATTTAGTTGACTAGTTCCGAATTTCGGTTAGCTGCGAAAAAGATCATCTAGGGGTTGCTGGAAGACTTTATGGCAAATTTCCATAACAAATTTATTATTCCTGTTAGGATATTCATCCAATATCCTAAGAGAATTATTGGTCAATTCCCATTGGTTTATTTCTACTGGTCATCTTATGATCGTCCTAGATATCAATGTCACCTGCTCCAATGTTGTTTCTTATTGGTCGTCTTAACTGTCAGTGTCACAGACTTCGATGATGTTTCTTATTCAAACTAAATGTATAAATACGCATTATCTGTAACGTTTTATGACCAGGACGCAGTCCCGGATCCCTAGTCTGGGACCCTGGTTCTCTTCTAGACTCGGACCTCGTACTTTCAGGATGTTTGTAGAATACAAGTTCTACCTTATATCGTCTTCTTATTTTTACTCAATAGGGGGGTTGGAACACTTGGATTAGAGTAGCATGTCGTGTCACCGGATCCTCGATCTTCGCTCTCGTTTTCCTACTAGGTAAAATAGTAATTGTTCAAGTATATCAAAATGACGTGTTAACGTACAACGCGTAACAATTCCATAATAATGATATTTTCGTTGACTGTGCACCAACTCAGGTTATTGATGATACAGTTGTTGGTGCTAGACTAGAAAGCTCTCAATCCATTGCTTAATGGGATTGAAAATTAGCTTTAACTACATTCAGACAACTATTAAATGATTCCATTGCCTTGAAGATATATCCAAAGGATATAGCTTTAATTTTCAAATCATTCGCTCATTAATAATAAAACGGTATGATAGTAAAAGTACGAAATGACTGAGTATAAAATGGATAATCTCTGTCTGAATCGATATTACTGTGAATATGCATAATTAATTCGTAGTAATTTTAAATAGTACCTTAAGATATCAATTATCAATGAATGAATAAGTAATTATGAAAAAATAATCCACTCACACAATCAGTTTTATCGATGGTAATTAACAAAACTACAAATTTCTAAGTTTGTATCGACATATCTCTATAGATTCGGACTATTATTCAAATAAACAACTGAAATTACAATAGAGTTTTGTTAAAAATTACCAGGTCAATATCATAATTCGGATTAACATATTTTTAAACAAGATCATCAGACAGAAATTAACTTCAAGTAAGTCGAGGAAATTCATTCATCAAATAGCCGAATAGTTATGTTTAGTGGTGAGTTCTATAAAAAAGAAATGCTGAGAACAGGAAAATGACGGTCTTAGCATATCAACAGATCAATGGATGACAAAATTATTTTAGGTGAATAAAATAGACTGAAACTCATAGTATATTATAATACTTTTCATCATTACTGTTATTTTATTTAATTCCCCTGATATCCTATGTAACATTCGTAAGAAAGTTTAAGTCTTGTACACTACATTGTTTTTTGGATAAGAATAAAAAAATTTCAAGATTAGCTGTGCGAAATTCATTGACATGTAAATATTTTCAGAAATTCAACTTATTGGACAATGAGAAGGAAAAGTTAAAAAAAGAAACTGAGAAATCATGATTAAATATATGTATATTTATTGAAACATTGAATTAGTCAATGATACTGAAACCAATGGAAAATAAATGCTATCGAGCCAATTTATACAATTCTAATATTTTTAGTTCAATTCAACAGTTAAAATTTCAGGGATTTCAACCTTGAAATTCAAAGAAACTATCTCATGCAGAACAGCTTATTTAGTTTCATCTTATTGATAGGTAATAATTACTCATTTCATTTTTTATGCTGATCATGGTTTGTTTCAGATTGATCATTATCATTGTCATCATCATCATCATCATTATTTTGTAACAGTTGATCCAAAATATCTTCCAAGTACACTGATACATTATCAGTCAAATTATTTAAAAATACTTCAGCTAATTCTTTGGCAGATGTTTCACTTAAAACGGAATTTTCTCGATTAGTTTGTTCTACATAGTCGGGTTCAGATATCTGAATATGAATTAATAAATAAATAAATATTGTTAAATGCACATAGTTCATAAGAAACCAGCAAAATATACCAGAATTACTTCTAATCAATCTTGTACTATTTTAGAAATTATCAGGCTAATTTAGAAGTCAACTAACTTATCAAGCTTTACTATTTTGGAACTAGTTAAATTTCAACTCCAGCATTTTTTTTATGCCTACAAACAACCTTGAAGTTTGATTCATTTTAGCTAATCATAAAGCAGTAAAAAGAAGCTAATGAATTGAAGTTCAAAATCACAGAATTAATAAAGAATAACATGATTCATGAATATTTACAAGCTGATTGTAGGTTCTTCACCGTTAAAATACAGGATTAGGATTTGAGGCTAGTTCCTATATACCACTAATCCTACTTCTAATCCATTGGCCTAATACCAACCCTATTCTTAACACTTTAAACTTAATCACAGTTTAGGATAGAAATAGGATTTTGTAGTAATTCTAAATTTATCAAATTCCACTAAACTAAACCTTAAAAAGTGAAAATATAAAATTCTATTACAACTTGGAAATAGAAATTATAAATTCATACACTCCGATTTCATTCTTCTATTTTCATACCTTAGAGTCCATTGGTTAATATTGAAAGTGATTTAACTATACAACTTACTGATTGAGCAATAAATTTTTGAATCACTGAATCATTCGACTACTAATTTAATAGTAGTATACATATTGGCAACTTACCTAGATAAAATAATTCACTTACACTACTTTGTATTTCTCCTTCAATAACAGTAGCCTGTTGATGTTGTTCTAATATTTCCAGAAACTTTGCGCTTTTCTCCTCACTTCCTCCAATGATCTATTGTTCGAGTGTCATTGTTGTTTTTGTCAAACGAATCGAAATCAATAAAGAAATAGGAACAATCGGCATTAGTAATTATTGATTAGGTGAACTGATATGTTTGTACCATTATGTAATGTGAATTGAATATATGCATGGTTAGTGGTGAATATCGGAAATGATTTGGACATTCATGCAAACTAACTGAACAGAACCTTTGAAAAATGTTATTTAAGATATATGCAAGCGTTTAAATATTTTATGTTTTCAAGTTTTCAGGTTAATGCCTTCTTTGGATTAAAAGAAACAGAATTTTAAAGTACATATTCCTCAGTGTATGTTAAAAGAAGCTTTGAGTAAGCATTATCTACTGTATTTCGTTTCGTAATAACTCCTCTGATATATATGTAACAACTAGTTAAATCATGTTTATATGTTGATAACACAAGTAACTTACATTATGATTATTCAGTTAGGATTTCTTCGTACATTAATACTGAAAGCCATCACTTAAATGCTTTCACTTTATTGATGATCAACCTTAACTTGTTGAAACCTCAGTAATCTTAATATATAAAATTTAGATCATTATGGATTATTACATTTGATATGTCACCTGAAAAATTTTTTCTAGTAAAATTAACAAGTGAAAATGGAAATTTTCTTGTTTTTAATCATATTTCTAGGAATATGCTGCTCTAAAAATGAACAATGAGTAGAAAGTATTCTTAGATACACAAGTACAGAAAAATCAAAATGATATTTGGTTTAATCCCAAATAAGTGAATTTCGGTGTTAGCAAAGATAGAATAATTCCTTAACTTCCTCACCGCGTGAATCATTTCTCGAGATAGATCACGTAGTATTGGTTGAACTTCATCTGGTCTAATCGAGTCATTTCGAACACTCTCAGCAAGGGTTTGGATTCGTTTTAGTGGTTCAACATTGACACTACCATCTGTTTGGTCTGTGACGTCCGACTTTATTGCCGAAGTTCTCTCTTCTTGAGCTGCGTAAGTTAGAAAAGTTATTCAAGATAAGATAACTACGATTTCAATTAATAGATTAAGTACTATTGAATGAGCTGTTAAACAAACAAAAACAGATATGCTTATTAAAATTTACTGTCAAATAGACAAAGCTTGCCATAAAGTCATATTTTTGATAATACTTGTAAGCGTGTAGTTATGTATGACTGAATTTGCGATTCGTTTTGTAAAATCTCCATGGGATAGTTATTGGTGTCAACAAAGTCAAGAGTGAGTGGTGATAGTGAATACTAATTCTAGGTTTATTAAAAATTAGCTGCATTTGAATATGTTAAAAACCAGATTCTTACTCGTTAGTCTTAATTCCTTATACCGAAACCTGAAGAATGAGTTTTTGGTGATATGTGAGATCATCATCCTTACAGGTAGTCACTTCTAAAGAATGTTGGATTAGATATCTAATGAATGAATGCAACTGTGAAGTCAAGGACAGCTTTTCTACTGGCGATTTCTATCGGTAATAATTAAACCAGCCCATTGTGAGATTAATCTGATTTAAAAACATTATCCAACGATGAACAGAATCAGCTCACCATGGTTTATTCAGGCTGACATTATTCTCAGCTTAGTAGTATGCAAATATCAGTCTGGTGAACCTTAATATGCCTCAATGAAAAATAAATACAATAACATTAAAGGCCTAGAACCAAACATTTCATGGCAAATAATACTACAATATCTAAGATTCACATATTAAGGGAATTGAAAAATAACTGAAAGTACTATGCACCATACATTAAACGAACGTTAAAAACATTGAGGACACCAATAAGTGTTTCTTCCCGAAAAATATGTAGCATTTGCACTCTACTACTACAGTAGTTATAAGTAGTCTAGAAAATTAGTATTTTGTTATTTACATTCGCTGTATGGTTTTCATTGGATAATGTGGTTTAAAATTGCTTTCTTTGTAAAGAAATGTTCCTTTGTTTTGAAGTAAACGTTTTCAATTTTTCAAACAGTTATTCTTATATATTTAAGGACAACAGTGTCATCTGGTGACATGCAGAATTTTTGTTCTCAACATAAAATCAACTAAATTCTGTTTACTTATGACATTGAATAAAATTGATTTAGAAGTTTGTTGTCTCCATTTCTCATACTTTTTCAAAGCTAAACTTAGTTTTCAATGAATCATATGTTGAAATTAATTTAGTAATATTATACTGTTAGAACTTCCAAATTAATATACAAACTGACTTAAATGAGAAATCGACTTGATGAATTGCTTTAATAGAAAGCAGTACGTCCTTAGTTTGTCCAAAATTAACACTTTACAAAATTGTGAAATTTTGAGCAGTTGTTTTGATAGGTTATTAACAGATGCACTATTGGTATGTTCTTTATGATGAAGCTGTGATCTATCGATATTTACTCCTTGTACTGATGTCATTGTTAATGAAACATAACAATTAGAACTAACCAGAAAAATTATTTATTATCCTAATAAAAAATTTCATTTACATACATCATATTCAGTCATTATGCATTCAGTGAGAATATTAATGAGTTTGCACTTTCTATTTGGAAGGCATTTTATTGAAGTTATTAGAAATTAACAGAATAATACATATTTTAAAATTTGTCAGTTCTTGGATAAAAGCAACAACATCAGACGTGAAAAACTGTGTTTCTGTTTCATGCTGGATACAGTTGTACGACATTGTCTGAATATCGTGGCTATAAACCGTTTCAACTTAAAACTACATTTCTCATTCTTTCAACTTACAGAATGTTACATCAAAAACAAATCTTACACACTTTTGACCCAGAAAGTCAAGAAAATAATGCAATAAAACCAAAAATACTAATTAGTAATACAATAGCATCATATAAATTTTATGCTAAAGCCTAAATAATGTGGGATTCGTGTTTTTTTTTCTTATTTTAAGATTCAAAATACGAATAATAATTTGATGACTAATCCACCAAACACAATCGTGTAAACAAACAAATAAAAGTGTAGCGAGCGAAATGTAAAATTCAGCCATCCTCGAAAATAATTAATATTACAAGGTGGTCACTTGCCCATTAAATTTTAATTTCGAGAATTAATTTCTCAGATTAATGACACGTCGTGACCGGTGGAGATCTACCATGTCAGATATGAGACAATTACTCACTGTTGCTTTCGGAAAATAGTTATGCAATATCTCGAATCCATTTACATTAAATACATAAGCCATTGAATACGGTCTCAGTGGTCTAAAATTGAAGTCCTTACAGTGATACTTGAACGTTTTAGCTTCAGCACCCGATACAGTTTTGGATTATCACTACTATGGAACCCAACACAACAATGAAATATCCATTTTGTGCCACATGGTTTTCGGTGACACTCTGAATGAGACTGATTTGATTTCCAACTGTTAATCGTGACAGCTGATAAAATAATTCTATTTCAATTACTTTCAACTGCATAATATTGATGATACTAACTAGATAAATTATTAATAAAAAGATATGAAAATTTTTTTTGAAACGTGTACAACAGTCCCGTAGCTGTATAATACGTTTTAAATTTCAGGAACCAATTTTCACTTCTTTGTCTAATGATTCTTTTATGAAATAAACATAATATTAATCTGGTAGAAATATGTTTATAAAAAAACAAATTTACCATAAAAGTTGATATTATCTAAGAAAAAACGATAAATTTCATAAAACTAAACAGTTATATTATCCTAGTTTAAAGCATTTCATCCATAGATTGACAGATTAACCGATGACATTTATGAGTACATATCTTAATCTTGACATGATTATCAAAATAAAAAGAATGATTCTTGATTTATTTACATCAAGAACTATTAAAAAACTTAACAAAGTGATTGTTTATAAACAAATATTTCACACATACTTCCTTATAAACATATTCAATGATCATTGAGTTAAATACACAAACATATTCAACCGAAAGACAATATCCGATCCAGTTTAATTATAGTTCTGAACAAACTTGCACCTATTACATTCATAACCATAATTCATCTGAATATTTATCTATCAATCCGCAAATATTACACAACAATTGATTTATCGATAGCTATCATGATTTTGTTCATTACTGACAATATTTAATGACTAAAAATCTGTAAAAGATATTTCTGCTAAATTGGAGGTTTCACATGTGAAAATCAAACTAGTCATCTTTTCAAAAGCTATTGTTCAACAATTCCGTCTATATGCAAACGTGTAACTAACTAATCACTTGATAACATTAGAATATGAAAAAATAAATCAGTTGTTAAAATAATCCAAAGTTCATACCACTTTGTGGTTTATATACGAAACCTGTTCTTCCAGAGCTTTTCCGTCCTGACTTTGGTCTCCACCAGGTATGATTAACATTTTGTATATGCGACTGACGTCTTTGTTTAATACCAGCCTTAAAATAGTTAAAAATGCAAGAAAATTAGTAAATCATTTCTATCAGAAAAAACTGCTTACCATAATAATACGATAACATTCATAAATTAAGTGGATTTCTGTTGTTTCTGTTAAATTGTTGTTCAGAGTAATTTTGTGTTTTAAAGTCAAAATAATCAGCTGCATAACTTGAATTGTTGAGAATAAATGAAACAGTGAGTTCTGGCATTTCTAAAAGTACAAGTCTATAATTTACAATCAATAACGGTGATGTATTCGACAAGTGGTACTAGAACAGACATAAAAAGCACATAGTTTTACCAGTATAGGCTGTGAAGATCGTTGAGCGACCTTGAAATCAGAAACAGATCAACGTTAGACCAACACGAAACGGCCGCCCATCACTTCCAGGTTTTCAATGGTAGTCTATCATTGACCAGATCAAGATTTAAAATAATCACAATTTTGCATCTGTTACTAATCCACATTAATAAACTTAACCAACCTGCTGAATAATTTATTCTTTATCTTAACTCATGTGTGGGGAGAAGCTACCTTGCTCTCCACAAGTTACGGTAGTCTATCACTGAAGAAATATATTTCCGCGTTACCCAATTAGGCTTGCAGTTATCTGAGGGACGAAACAATTGGTACATAACTGCTGTCATTTTTCAAATCAATTCGGTGAAAACTGATCTCAAGAAGTTGGTTTCTAATCTCAATAGTTTGCCACCGCATCGTTTACCTTGGAATAAGCTTATCTGAATATAAGTACTGACGAACTCTTGCGTAAGTGACTTGTGTAAGAAGCACCCAGCTGATTTCATCAACATGAATCAGCCATTCAGTCATTATCTTCAATATCCTTTCTCACTCAAGGATTTTCTATGGAGCAGATATGCAGTACCACTGAAGAATGTTTTTTCTAGTAGTTTTATACTATCTGAGCTACGTGATGTAACTAATAATTTCATTTCATTTTTCCATAGAATTGTCACAGGCAGATGCACAAATAGTTTATTCGCACTGATCGCCTTCACAAATGTTACTGTGGTTTCTGTCAACAAATTCGTTGAGTTTCAGGTTGATTAATGAAAGATTTGACCAATTACTTAGTTAACTAAAATCTCTGCTTACATGTTTGTTGATTTGAACACAAATATTCAAAACTTCAGGCCTGCATAGTTTCCTTATCTTAGGTTTCATAAATTTTTACATTTGATTTTATGTCAGTTGTAGTTCTTACATAACCGATTGAAGTAGAGAATGTTCTCTATCTGTTAATTTATTTATAAAATGGTATCACGTTTTATTTAGCTTAATCAAACTCTTGATTAAAAAATATATGTATTTGGAAACTGATCTGACAAACAATTATTCAAGACTAGACATCATGCATCAATGTTACATCCACATATCTTGACAGATCTATTGTTCCTCTTTCAAAATGTGTGTGCACAATGATTTTCGAATGTTGTGTTAAGTTGAAATTGTCATAGTTTTCATTTTTTTTTTTAAATAATCTTAGCAAACTTTGATCAACTTGATAAGCAGAAAAAAAAATCAAATTAAAAAAAACAATGACATTGAATTGAAAATTATAAAGTCAGTAAATCAAGTACACCACATACTCTGTATAAATGCATAATTGCTTGATTATCTACATTCCATATATCGAATGGAAATTTTTCTACAAAAAAAAATAGATATATCAAACCGAATAATTCATCATAAATTTGTACAAATTATGCATAGAAATTAAATTAGGATTAATAATAGATAATCTACTTATAATCTTATCTGTTGATTTGATTATTTTATAAGTGATTAGTTAATTTATGTAACAGTTATATAGTTTCTAGGTTTTGCTTTGTGAATCCAACAGTTTAGAATGATGAATGAATGGTAAATACGTCAGTGTTGTTAATTTGCATGTCAATTTGAACTGTGTCATTATGAATAAAATTAAAAGAAAGAATGTCATGTTAACTTATAATATTCAAATAATGTGCTCTTAACTATCAAAATTATTTACCTACTTTCCGACTATCCACTTGTTAATTCAATCTCCAACTGTATAACGAGATAATTTTCTTTATTAGTTAATCGCTTCATTGTATTCAGTTGATTATAATAGACGATAAAACTTTTATCAACCTTACCATACATATACTGAGATAATTTTGTTAGTCACCGTGAAAAATGATGACTGCTTAATTTAAAACTGTCACTGATATTATTGTGATTTTTTTTCAGACTAAACCATTAAAATGTATCTCAATTGAATTCGTATTTTCAATGTGGTTATATATCCAATAGTTTGAAACACATAAACAATGAATCATTGGGATTCGAACACTGACTAGATAACTAACTAGTCATAATATAAATCAAATAAATAAAACAGTGTCAGTTTTCAAAATACTGGCGCCAATGTCTAGTCCTTTAAAAGAAATCATCAATATAAACAAATGAATAAGTGTGTTCTCTTACTGTATGGTAAACATCAATTTTACATAGTTATTGTTTTGTTTTAACAATGTAATAAATTCATACTTTGCATCAAATTTCTAATCTCTCTAAATGAATCATATAAATTTTTTCAAGTGAAAATTTAAAGATAATTAGTCAAAAGACAAACTGTTTCAAAGGAAGACACTATTTTTTACAATATCGGTTGCTGTGTTGTTTTTGAAAAACGGAAAAAACAAATGTGAATCGTTTCGTGATGGAAAAATAATTCACTATCTTTATTTTATGACCTTACAATCATTGAATATCTAATCGAGCGACAACTACTCATGAAAACCAACTAATCCAAACAATTTTTTTTTTACAATTGTATATGTTGAAAGATTCTACAACTGGAGAATTGTTAAATTTAATTCTGTTCAGTATAACACCAGCGTAGAATGTTAGAAATAATATACATGTCGCTGGAGTTTACGTTAACTATGGTCCATTGATACTTAGTGCTATTAAGCCACAGAAAATTCGATGGATTAATCTTTTCACATATTGATCAGTTTTATGATAGCTATAACCAATTTAGGTCATGCTAGCAAATGATTTTTCAAAAAGCATTCAGTGTATTTTTTGATTCCATGGTAAAAATTTAATGACTAAGTCATTATTCTAACAATTAGTAAACTAGCATTAGTTCTCAGTGTGACAAATGACAAACAGTTTTGTCTGAAATGATTTCATATTAGTAATACAAATGATAATGCAGTAAATTATTTCGTTGTAATGTCAAATGAAACTGGACTGAAGCAACATTTAAAGTTACTGCTTATGTAATTTTATTAACAAAATTACAAAGTTTTATATGAAGTATGAAACAAATAAAGTATAATTATAAATAGATTTCGTGCAATTGTCAACTAACTCTCATTGAAGAAAAATCTATAGAAGTTCTAGAGGGATATTTTTTCCCGATAACCGCCCAGTTTGATTATGATTGTGTTCTCACAGTCGAAATGGATTACTTAGAGTCTGTTTGAGAAATCGTATTCTGTGTAGGTAACTAATTTCGCAGTCAAAAGAGAAATTTACACTGACATTGGTTGATAATCGTGCTATCTCAATGTTCAAGGCTGCTCATGAAAGCAAATGTTCCTGTTTTTTGATATATAATGCTTGGCAACCTCAATTATTTGCATTCCAATGCGATGGTATTTTCACTGCAAGTAGAATATAGCATTTCCACTCATAGACATTATCATACTATCCGGTATATATTTACATAAATCACATGTTTTTAAATCGTATTTTGTTGATATTTTTAGAAATGTCTCAATCTAAGACCGCCTACAAGTTCTATCTTAAAATAACCAGTCGATTGTTCTCATTTTACTGGGTTTTTTTTATCTCATTATTTTCATTTCACCACAAGATGAATTTCATATTTAATTACAAATGAACATACAGTAAACAGATCTTTAATTATCAAGAATGCTTTTAAAGTGATTAATTTACTTAACTGACATGTCAACAATCATCACATAACATTAACTAGTGTCTTATAGTGATTACTATTCAGATTGTGATAGTGGATGAAAATTGTTAATGAACGGTGCTAGAATTGAATGTTTTTGGCTTGCTTACTTATTGTGTTCAACCACTTAAAGTTTAATTGATGCACTCAAAATACATTCATTATCATCTTTATTTTCTAAGTGCAATCAGGATCACCTTATTTGGAGGAAAATCTATTCAAAAACTCAAGTACTCCAATGTAATTACTCACTCAGAGAAAAATATGAAAATATATTGATTTGTTTTATTAGTCATATTATTGTCATAAACGTACAGATGAGTTAACGGGTTGTCAATAATCAAAAATATCTATCAAGAATATTCTCCCATTATTGCTTGAACAGCCGGGTGTATTGTGAAACATCCTAGTGATAAATACAGCCCACAAACTTAGACAAACTCAACAATACATTTTAAACGAAACTATAACAGCCAACTTAACTATGTTCCAGAAGTCTTAGTGACAATCTCTGATTGATGGAGTTTAAAAATTTAAGGAGTAGGGCAATTATCACCAGTTGCATTAGATAATGGTTGCACCGTGCAGCTTAGTTGTAACTGTACCACTGGTTTTGAGATCTAAACATTTATCACAGGACTTTAAAATCGTGAGTTCGTTCGATTGTGAACCCGTGGTTGTGAATTGATGATATGTTCAGAACTAAACTGAACAAATATTCATTCCTCCTGAGTTTTCAGTAATACCATAAACCAGATTACTCTATGATTAATAAAACATGTAAATCAATACACTCTTAACAAGACTCTCTAAAATTCAGATCTTTGTTTTAATTTCCCTTCTTTTAATTTACTGATTTGCATTTGTCCTATTATCAAGTCAATAAATTTATTCATAACCGACACACTTTGACAGTTTTCAATTATTACAAAGAAAGAAATCATATAATGTTCAGTTCAAATGTAAAGAAGCATGATTTAGTAAAAAATAGTTGGATTATAGTTAGTTAGGGGTTACAGATATGGACCGATTAATGTTGAACCACTATTAGAGAAGCGTAAACTATATGCCTTCAACCAGTTGGTCTTAGGCAACACCATATTCGCACATAAACGCGTACACAAAGCCACCTGGATTTAACTAGATCACAAAACACAGAACTAAGTTGATCAAATCCGAATCAACAAAAGTTTAACAGGGCAATGGAAAACGTTAGGATCAAGAGAGAAGACGACATGGCTTGAGATAACCACTCGGTTGATGGTGGCCAACATGAAAAAGAGACTAAAGAATCTCTGGACAGCAAGGCAAACAGCACCAAAACGTTTAATATGGTGTTTCTTAGCAATATTGGCAAACTCATCAAATTCGAGGTAGCCCTCAGCAACAGGTTCCGTCTCTCATGATCCCCTCACCAGAGAGGAAACTACGATTGAGAACAACCGTAAAGAGATGAAGAAACCAATCACTTCAACATTTCATAAGGTTCTTGGCCACAAGAACCATAATCATATGGATCACATGGATCTCCGTGGACACTCTGGATAAGGCAAAGTAATCACCGACATTGAAGAATAGCAGAACAGGTGGGTAGACCACTTTGGAGAACTCTTGAATCGATCAGCCTCACTGAATGCATCCAAAATTGAAGCAACACCCATGGATCTCTCAAATGATATTCACCCCACAACAATTGAAGAGGTCAGAATGGCCATCAGACAAATCAAGAGAGGAAAAACATCATGACTAAACAACATTTCAGAAGAGGCACTGAAAACCAACATAGCGGTAACTGCTAAGTTAATCAACATTCTCTTCGATAAGATTTTGGATGAAGAACATGTACCAATACGGTGTCTCGAAATTGTCTCGCAATACGGACACCTCATCAAGATGCTAAAGAAAGGAGATCTCGGAGAACGTGAGAACTACAGAGGCATCACCGTTCTCTTAATAGCGGGAAGATTCTTTAATATAATGTTGATTAACCGGATGAAAGGTTGAGTAGATGGGCAAATGTGAGATCAGCAGGCTTGGTTCACCGACGGTCGATTGTGTACAGAACAAATTGCAACATAGCGGAACATTGTGGAAATATTAATTGAGTGCAATTCACAACTCTACATCAGCATCATCTACTACGAGAAAGCGTTCGAAAGTATGGACAGAAGGACAATATGGACACTTCGACAGTACGGCTTGCCTGAGAAGATAGTTAACATCATACGAAATCATTTTGAAGGAATACACTGCGAAGTCGTGCATGAAGGATAACTCACAGAATCGTTCACACTGAAGTTCGGTGACAGGTAAGGTTGCATACTCTCACACTCTCTCTTTCTCCTTATGATCGACTAGATTATGAAGACATCAAATTCTAGTGGGAAACACGGGATACTGTGGATAGTTGAGATTCAGTTGGAAGATCTAGACTTCACAGATGATCTGTCTCTTCTGCCACACACGCCGTGACAAACGCAAGAGAAGACGACCAGTATAGCAACAGCCTCAGCATCAACCGGTCTCAACATACACACGGGTATGCGAAATCGTCCAATACAACACAACATCCACCAACCAAATCACACTTGACGGTCAAGCTTTGGACAACGTTAAGTCCTTAACATATCTGGTCAGCATCATTGATGAGCGAGGTTGGTCTGATGCAGATGAGAAGGCGTGGATTTGCAAAGCAAAGGCAGCATTTCTGCAATCGAACAAGATTTGGAACTCAAAACAACTATCAACAAACACCATAATCAGGATTCTCAATACAAATGTCAAAACAGTTCTACTGTATGGAGCGGAAACTTGGAGAACTACCAAAGCCATCATCCAGAAGATACAAGTGTTTATTATCAGTTGTCTACGCAAAATACTTCGTATTCGTTGGCCAGACACGATCAGTAACAACCTACTGTGGGAGGGAACAAACTAGATTCCAGCGGAGTTGGAAATCATCGAACTGTGTCACATGACATCCTCCCCATATGCGACCCCGAAGGCCAGACGAAAAGAGGTAGACCAGAGACATATTACGCTGCTAATCGGGAGCAGAAAGGCGAAGAATTAACTACAATTGGACAGAACTATAAAGTGAGGCTCAGGAGAGAGTAGGTTTGAGAATGCTGGCAACAGCCTACGCCTATTTTGGGGTAACAGGCGTAAGTAAGTAAGCAAGTAAGTAGGTAAGTAGGTAAGTTAGTAAGTAAAGGTTGACAATATATCTGTACTTGAAAATTAAGTTCATTAATTCAAAATCACACGTAGAATTCGATGCATTAAGAAACAGAGAACTAGAGAGTTAGAAATACAATGTATGGTATAAAAAATTGGACACAATTTATTTAATGGAGGTGTCGTGTGCATAGTTGATTGAAAATCATCAAAACATTCCGAGTGTTAATATTAACATCATTGACAAATAGTAGTCTGCTCATTATTTTTAATATTATTACAAAAATATAAAATGAAGAATTTGTAAGGATGATTTAATTTGAGTTGGTTTTCATCAAGGACAGTTGTCCACTGAAAAACAACTGTAATAAATAAAATAGTAGTAGAAACCATTTTTATCCAGGCTTGAAACTCTTCAGGACCATTACACTATATTAGGATAAAATGCAGGTTTTTAAGGATTTTGCGTTGAACCTTCAAACCATATCACGAATAATATAACAATTATTGAACATAGCTCTATATCACGAACTAATAAGCCTTGATAATACAAATCGTTTGATTCGAATTCTGTGTTTGAAAGATATCTTATTCGCCATGAAACCTGACGTATATGGATTTCATCTCTTGTGAAGTAATTAATGCTGACAAATTGATAGCATTGAACCAGGACAAATGCTCCTTGGCATATTATGATTCTTCAGGGAATTCCACTATAAGTTTAGCGTTATCTCCACAGACAGTGAAATTTATCAGTAACTAATTAAATTAATAACTCGATACAGTTGTCTCGGTTTAATCAATTAATCTGACATCATTCTAATAATGCTTGTAGAGTTTTATTTTTCAACTATTTTTCCAATATTCGAATGAACAATGAATGATAAATTTCTTTCTACTTTAAGATTATTCATAGTAGGTGTTTACATAAACCTACAGATAAGTTAAAAAATTCAGCAACGCACTGTTTTGAATACTTTAGTCATATTAAACAATCAAATATAAAACTTGTAAAATACGCCGAAATTAATGATTTCTGAAAAGAAATTGAGAAACTCATCAAAAACAATTACCTTGCTTTTTGTAGAATCCATATGAATTAAGAACATAGTTGGCAAGTTTTTCCTAAATAGATTGTACATAATATACATTATTCATAATAGTGATCATCATAATATGACATTCAATGTTTTAAATAAAATTACACTGATTTAAGTTAACGAAAAATAAATAGATCAGCTTCATTGTCACGTCTTTAGTCAATAGAATTTTGGGATTAATCAGTCTAAATCAAATGATCTCAATTAATCAATAGAAGTTCAAACCATAGTAAGATTTATATATTTGAAAAAAAAATTTTGAACACCAGATAAATGATATTCATCACTATTAGAATGAAAAATATATGACCATTTTGTTTTTACTACTGACATTTTACAATTTAATGCTTATAGCTTGATCAACTTTTAAATCAGCTTATGCATTAAAAATTCAAATTTATAATGAAAATGTAAGTGTTTCCAGTTAAACATAGTTTAAGCAACTCTGTCATGTAATCTATTTATACTCATAAATGAATATATTGAATAAAAGTGTACGAGATCTAAGTAAGTAAATGTTTATGTCAAATACAAAACTTTAAATACTACAGTATTTAGATCCTAGTTTTCTAAAATAAATACTTTGATATTCAGATTATGACCATAAGTCTTACTTTAGGTAGTGACCGTTATATGAGATAAAATTCAGTTTCATAAACATACAATGTGTCGTTCATTCAGCAGTGAAGTTAGTAACTAAATAGTGAATAATCCAGATCATTTTACACCACGCTACATTTTAATAGGATGAATAAAATGACAGCTGAACAACACAACTTGTTAGAGGTATAGACTTTTTATTAAAATATCAACGAAAGTTTCTTTGAGGCATTCAGACTGATGCATCGTAGATAGTCCGGACACATACTGCAAAGCAGCAGACATCGTTAATTAAGTTCTTGATTCCTAGTGAATTACAAACGACATTATGTGTTTGATTATTAAAATTTGAGAGGAATAGAAACCAAGTGCTTTTAGATTATTTCTATCTATAATACATATTGCTTCGAAACCTCAATTCATATCGCACTACTCTGGATATTCTTCAAAGATTTCCCATTCACAATTCCACATGATGTTTTTTATCTAAGTATCTAATGTCTCACAAATATTATATTTTGCTAATCCGATTTGATGGATAACATACACAGTACTAGATAGGCATCGAAACTTTGAAGTTACCTTCTTCATTATAATAATTTCCTTTTCCTAAGTGCACTTAAACACTGTTCGAAAAGTAAATTCTTCATTATTATAAAACTTCCACCACAAAATTCCATTACTCAACCAAGTATTTTATATTCGTAGATTACATAACTAAGTGATCTTAGTTAAATGATCACTGAAATCCAGGGAGCACTGGACTGCTGTTTTGTTTTAGTATATGACTCACTGAAACTGTGCACCCACGACTCTATAGGTAGTCAAACGCAGAACTTTTCACGCATCACAATGACAGCTTCATAGATGTACACGTCAAACTCCCGAGTAGTAGCTGCGTCTTTACAAAACGTCTCATGTTAGAATAAAACAGTTATCCAATAGTTATTTAACTGAGGTCAAAACGTAATATAATCCATGAAATTATTTCATTCTATTACTGAACGATAAATCATAAGATTTTATAGTACCACTATCTGATTGTATCATTGCTGTTGAGATTACTGACTAGTTGCTGATGACTTAACAAATCAGCACGATTGATATTACTTTTATTCAACCAAAACATAGACGCTTAATGAAACTAAACATCTTATTGAAACGCAATCAGAAAACATGCTCAACATGGTATTAACCAATCGTTAAATAAATATCTGTGATGTGAGAAGTATGCTTATAAATTTAATAACTGTGACCGAAAATTGGCTATTCATGTATGATCCTTCATTTTGAGGATTATAATTCATTAAACTCGTATTCACTAATCAAACATGAAGTATTAATTAGTGTCACATTGTTTAGTTTTTAATGTCGATAGAAATTTATTAATTATGTTTGTCATGTAACCGTGAGTCTAGATTTTCTATCGGGTTGATATTTATCTGTGAGACGTATTTACAATACTATACGTAGTGAGTACTTTCCAAAAGATATGCAACCATACCATCTACCACTTTAGTTTGAAACGATATCTTTGACTAACCTGATATATGATTGGAATTTTTACAACGATTGTTTTCAGGTACTGATCAATGTGTTTTATTGCTTAGTTTTTCTGAATGTGGATCAAATGTCACCTAACATATACATTGATACAAAAAAGTAGTTAGATGACGACGATTTTACAAATTGTCAGTTTAATTCTAAGTAGAGTGAATCAACTAACGGACAAGTGGATAGAAAACAAACAATGGCAATTCAATGACTGGTAAACAAAATACAACAGACATGTGTTACTGTCAATGAATAATAATCCTGGATTAAATTCCTAATTATCAATCACAGATGATGTTTAGACAAACCAGGTTTCTAATGGTGGTCTAACAATGATTGATTGATGATTTCAAATGTGTAAAAACACAAAACCTCCAAAACCCTGCCTGACAATATCAACTAGACTAGTAAATCTTGTCAAATTCAACTTGCATAGAAGTATAATTAAGTAATCACAGCAAATACAAAAACATTACTTGAATGATACTCCATAATGATTATTACATCAATCAAAGGTCAATTTTAAGACTGTATTCTATTCATTAAATATGAATAACCATTTTTAGCATCTAATCAGTGTCTGAAACTCATAGAAGGTCAAATTAATCAAATGGTATCCATCATGTATGTATAAAATTAATCAATCATCAATGATATTCCAATGTGTAAAAATAAATTTAAACAAAATAACTTTTACAAAATAAAGTTTTATTTTTAACTGTTACCGGTTGTAGCGTAGTATATGTTGTCTTCACTAATAATAATTCTTCCAAACGTGCAACACGAGTTGGTAGTAAGGGTTTGGGATTTAGTTTTTCAAACATTTCAATTATTTTTCCTTAAGAATTGGTCATAAAAATGCCATAAGCATTTATCCACTGAAATTCGCTAGAAATGAAGTCTGTATGCATGCATAGTTTGAATTCGATTAATTTTTTTTTTTAGAAATCAGATGATTAGTGACCTTAATTTTGAGTCACCATAGTGAAGATTAATAAATGTGTATCTATTGGTTGTTTTGTTCTATTGTTCTGTATTCATTCAATCGTATATCGATTAAACTACAAAAAAATAATCAATATAGCAAGTGAATAAAACTCTAAATCGGAATGTGATGTACCCATCAAATCCAATGTGATATGATATAAAGAAAATAATCTGACTAGTTTAGTGACAGTAAAACTGGAAAACGTGAATAGAATCATACTGGAAGTATCAGTTCATTTAAATTTTTAAACTGGCCTTGTAAAAACAGAGGTCACCTAGGTCTAAGGCATCTTATTGACAACCTATAACTAATATTTATCACGAAAGGTGTAAGCTAATGACTTCTGACCATCAAAATGTTAAAAGCTTCAAAACTTGATTTTGAACCAACGATAAATCGATCGTCAGACTTAAATAAATAATAAATACCATACATTATGGATACCACCATTCATTAGCCCTAATGAACATATATAATACAGAAATTTAAAAATATTATAGTGTCAGAGTTGTAAAGTCTAAGCTCACTGATACTTTCTTTATATTTCTAATTTATCTGTATGTAAAAAAGTGAATGACTTAAAGTTGTTGCAGACTATTCGTTGAATCTGTAAACAGAATACATTATTAATAATGAAAGTTGGCGGAAATTGAACAAATAACAATTTACCACAACTTATATTCTTAGTTTATACTATATAATTACTGACAATATTAAGCAATATTTTTTCAGTTGTACCCTACACTATTAATTAATTTCATGCACTAAAAGGTAATGATTATCTAACTTCTTAGTGGGTCAACCAACATGCCTGCAGCACATGCACGTATGCTGTTTTCATGCATCATAAACGTTCACATACTCACAATCCCCAATCGGCAAATGCAGAAAGGCTAGTTTACCCAATCTTACCTAGTCTTGGCACCCTGTACGGGTTACTCAGACACCAAGTAGAGCACTAACCATCAGCCGTTCCAACCAACTGCCTTACGCTAATACAACCGACCAGAGTCCTCAAACCCCTACACAAAGCCAAGGATCGGTTTTCTCTTAAGGTAAGCCAGAACGTATACCCTCCCATTGAGCCGATGTCATGTACTAGACCGGGCTCAAGCACTCAGCCAACCTGGGCTAGTCCCACGAAATAAGGGTGGGCAGAAATCATCTGTGATCAAGTGCCAGTTCATCACAAGATTCCATCCGCCCGACTGGAGATCCTTGATTAAGGAGCCTGGACGCCAGCTGACACACCACTTCGAGGTATAAAGTGTTCGCGACAACCACATCGAGTCGGATGTCCACAGTCCAGGATCTTTGCGGCTGCTTCCCCAAACAAATCATCCAGGGCCTCTGTCAAGAAAGCTGGAGGACTTCATCCATTTTGAAGGTATTTGCAACCAAGGAACGATAGATGACAAGTAATTAAACCATTATTTCAATTAAACTACGCTAGATGGAAGGGATTCAGACCAAAAGGCGTTTAGTCCCTATCCCATGGAGTGGTAAATTCGTATCCATGGCCTCGTGACCATGAACACGAACCATTATTCCGGACCATGCTATTAAACGGTATCCTAAGCGTTCAGAACAACTTGTGACCTCAAAGCTGTAAACAATTCCACTTTGCCTAGAGGAACCACGAAGAGGTAGTAACCACCACTTCTCCCGTAAGGCTTCATTTATGCAACGTAATCGTCTATCCACGCACGAGAGCTTCCCATCTCCGACACAACACACACTACAATTGGCCTGTTATACTCGACAGCCCATGAATCAGCCGGAATGTCACCTAAAATGCAATGACTCCCCATGGGAGGGTGTACGTTCCGGCTGACCTTGTGGGACAAACTTGATCTTAAGCTTCATGTAGGATCTGAGGGCTCCAGTCCATTGTATCAGCGCAAGGTAGTTGGAGGCCAGACGGTTGGAACGGCTGCTGGTTAGTGCACTGCTAGGTGGGTCAGTAATCCGTTCGGGTTGCCAGGTCTTGCTGGGAAAGCCCGCCTTGACGATTGGGGATTGTGAGTAGTAGATTGAATGGAGGGATCCTGTTGTTTCATAAGTGCCCAAACAGGGGCCACTGCTCGTGTGCGTGCTTTTTGGACGTCCACTTGTCTGCAGACCAATCTAGACAACATGTGCGTTCCCGTATACGGCTGGGGTTATTGCAAAATGCAGCGGCGTGCACATGCAGCAGGCTTGCTGGTTAATCAAGGATATGTTAAGTAAATACTTACGCCTAATACCCCCAAAAGATGATACGCCACCCACCAGCATTCTCCGACCTACCCTCTCCAGAGCCTTCCTTACTTATTCTATCCAATTGTTCTTCGTTCTTCTCATATCTGCTCCCGATTTGCAGCGTAATATGTCTCTGGTGTAACTCTTTTCGTCTGGCCTTCTGGGTCCCATGTGGGGGGGGGTTTCTTGTGATACAGCTCGGTGCTTTCTTCTGTGTACGACTTAACCACTTACAGTGCTTCTTCCTGATTAATTCCTCAACTGGAATTTAGTTTGTTATCTCCCACAATAGGTTGGTTGTTGATGGTGGTGTATGGCCAACGGATCCGAAGTATTTTGTGTAGACAACTGGTAATGAACACTTAGATCTTCTGGATGATGACTTTTGTAGTACTCTACGTTTCCTCTCCATATCGTAGAACTGTCTTGGTATTTGGTGTTTGTTGATAGTTGTTTTGAGTTCTAGATGTTGTTTATTCATAGAAATGATGCCCTTGCTTTTTCGATCCACGCCTTCTCATCTGCATCAGACCAACCTCGCTCATCAATGATACTACCCAGATATGTTAAAGACTTAACGTTGTCCGAAGCTTGACCGTCAAGTGTGATTTGGTTGGTGGATGTTGTGTTGTATTGGACGCTTTCGCATACCCGTGTGTATGTTGAGACCGGTTGATGCTGAGGCTGTTGCTATACTGGTCGTCTTCGCTTGCGTTTGTCATGGCGTGTGTGACAGAAGAGCCAGATCATCTGTAAAGTCTAGATCTTCCATCTGCATCTCAACTATCCACAGTATCCCGTGTTTCCCACTAGAATTTGACGTCTTCATAATCTAGTTGATCATACGGAGAAAGAGAAAGTGTGAGAGTATGCAACCTTACCTGTCACCGAACTTCAGTGTGAACGATTCTGTGAGTTATCCTTCATGCACGATTTCTCAGTGTATTCCTACAAAATGATTTCGTATGATGTTGACTATCTTCCCAGGCACGCCGTAGTGTTGAGAAAGCGTTCGTATTGTCCCTATTTTCACACTGTTGAACGTTTTCCGTAGAGTGATGGTCGATTTGGTTCCGTGTAGTGTGATCACGAGAAGTCCATGTGAATACGTGCATGCATCTATGTGGGAATATGGTGTTGCCTATGACCAGTTGGTTGAAGGTATATAGGTTTGCAAATCTTTCATCATTTGCGATCCTTCCTCCCAATGCATGTCGTCCCATGATTTCTTCATATCCACTATTGTCCTTTCCAACAATGGCATTTAGTTTTCAAATCAGAATGCCCGAGTCCTTTGTTGGGCATTCCTAAACGATTGACTGCAGACTCTCTCACCATTGATTCTTAACGTTTTCATTATAATCGTTGGTAGGTGCGTAGCATTTGATGACGTTCAGTGTAATCGCCTCTCTCTTTGTTTCGAAGGATGCTTTAATGATCCACTGTCCATGATATTCCCATCCAGTAAGCACCTTTTGTGTTTGTTTGGACAGGACCAGTGCAACGCCTTGTGTATGTGGGGCATTTTATTCTTCATGGACGAAGTATAACGGCAGCTAGCCTGAAGCTCGTCTTTTTTTTCCAACCTGCGTCTAGTGTGTTTCGTTGATTTCAAGTACCACCAGGTTGTATGTTTTCACTTTTGCAGCAACTGAGATTACTCTCCCAATCTCGAACAGCGTGCAAACAATCCATGTACTCATATTAAAGGTTGTTCTGATTGTCAGAAGGAGCATCGGCCTCATCACCTCTGAAGAAACTCTGCTCCAGTCATGAGACATGATAGCTCCTCTAAGTGAAAATCTTTCAACTGTCAGGTCAGAGTTCACATTGTTTGAAATGTTTTTCTGGTCAGTGTTGTTTTACCAAGCTGTTTTTCTATGGGGTGTGTTCGCGAACCGCACGTCCAAGCCTTCTGCTTTAATCGGGCTTCAGACCGACAGTAGTCGCAGCTGCGTTGCAGGCTGAGGAAATACTATTTTTAACATACAGTGAAATGTGGATTCCAATATTATAGTAAGTGAAAAGGCGAAAAAACAAATGATATCTCTTACTGTCCTGAAAGCATATGTTAGCTCAGACAAGTTGTTTGGATCTGAAAATCAATACAATGAAATATTCTATTATATTCTAATGGGAGTATAAAGACCTTTTCTGGTTGTTTAAACTTTTGTCACATGTATATTTTATCAAATTAAACAATTACATAGTCTCTTCTCAAAATATGACGAATTGGTTAAATTGACAATTTTTTGACCCACACTCACTGGTATGTTATTTTCACGTGTTACTCACTAAAAGTAATTTAATGACAAATCGTAATTTAGACATTCACCTAAGCCATTTGATATTTTAAGATAATTTGATTTTTTTCTTCAGTGTTTCTGCTTTCAAAATTTTATAAAAGTGTATTTTTCGCAAGTAAAACATCGAGTAGTTTGTAAACGAACTACAATTATTTGATCGTACATATCTTTATAAATCTAATTTGAGTGCGATAAAATTGCTTAGTGAGTTTTACGAAGATGTGGTGTTTGATTTCAGAGAACGTTGGTAAAAAATTGGCAGGATTGTAAATTCTCATTTCCGAATGAATTAGGTATCAAACCTATATTGTAAAAACTCAACTTCTTTAGATCAGGCTTAAATTATTTCTTCATTATAGGGTTGTGGAGATTTCATTGATTTTCTTCAAAGTAATGAATCGATCATGTGCTAAATAGTGGCTAACTTCGTCAAGAAATTCTCTGTTTTCTAGTGAGCATGACCAGTGCAGTTCAGCCTTGTCGACTGTGGAGCATTTACTCACAGAACACAATCGATGAAGTCACAAAATATCGTGGTTTGGCTAAAGATAGATATTAACACTATTGAATACCGACTCAGTGGACTGAATGTTAAGCGATTCTGGGTGCGCACTGTTGATGAGTTCCATGAAAAGATGAAACGGCCGTCCAATGATTTCAGGTTTCGAAAGGTAGTCTAACATAGATCGATTCATCAGATAACTTGTAATGGCCACCAGAAACTATGAGTAGGACAATGCAAATAACAACATGAAGATAAGAAGTAAAGATTTATTCGATACTCAAAACAAATCAAAATAATTTTCTGAACACAACTGTAGTGCCTCCACATACATTTAAGTTCGCTCATATTTAATTTGGTTAAGCCTTTCGATTATATATGTACCATTGGCTTTTACTATTGTCTGATTTGTATGAGCTGGCACGACTGAACATTGCTTAAGCCTACGCACATATTCATCCTATTCGCTTCAATATTAACCTCTTAAATATTTCGATGACTCAGACATTTTACTATGCATATATTTGAACATATTAATCTCATTAATTCATTCGCCGATTCGCTCACTCACTAATTCGTTTGCTTGCCTTCCGGCACTCACATATCTATTTTATCTTTGCCTGCCTGTGGTCAACTGTTCTATTTTTGGTGTGCGAAAATAAACGTATTCAAGCCTTCGTGTTTACCTTCTGATTTATAAATCATCAGAAGTTATTAAGTAACGATTATTGTCTGAACGAATAAATTACGAAATCTGAGAACATAATGCTCACCATATAATAATTTCTTAGATGATTTTTAACTTACACTAATCAATATTTAACTTTGTAAACATTAAACTGATTAGTACCTAATAGTGATTCAGTAAAAACTTAATGTTTAAATAAAAACTTTATGATGTTATGAAATTATTTTATTATCAAGTGTCGTTAGACAATAATTAGAAAAGAATTCATTTTGTAAGTTTACCTCATCATACTGAAGTCGTGTAAATAGTTGATTAACAAAATATCAGAATATTTATACATAGAATCAAAGAACAAACAAGTTTGGCTTATTGATACATCGGTACTAAGGAATATGTGTATTCTTAAAATACACCATAAAGATTTGAAATGAACGATCTTTCCAAATGAATCAGTACAATTATTTTGTTTTTCTGAAACCATGAATCGACTATTGTTGGACTACCATTAGAAACCTGGAAGCACTGGACAGCCGTTTCGTCCTGGTATGCGACTCCTCAGCGTCTAACCATCGGACCACTGAGCCGGTATCTAACGGTGTTAATGTCTAACTTGATCGACTGACGGATTCGCGCAACCTCATACACAGTCTTCGTAGTTACTGTCTACACCCGAACAGGTTGGACTTCACTGGTCACGTCTTCCCACTAGAACTCGGAGAAGATTCCTCACGAAGCTAGTCACTAGTGAGCACAGGTAATTTGCATTACGGGGTTGTGAAGATTGTTAAGTTACACATTTTTGAAACCATGAATCGGTCAATGTTAGACCACCATTAGAAACCTGGAAGCACTGAACGGCCGTTTCGTCCTGGTATGGGACTTCTCAGCAGTGCAAATCCACGACTACTGCATCCCACAGGATTCGAACCCAGGACCTTCGGTAATGTAGGCGAACGCCTAACCATCGGACCACTGAGCCGGTATCTTGTTTTGATTGAAAAGTTTTAAATCACAGTGAAACAATTGTTTGGTTACTGTAAATTTTCAACAATTATTGATATAGTGACTGAAGACGATAAAACTTGCCTGTAAATTGAGTAAAGATCCGTATACCATAATCTTTACTTTTAATTAAAACATTTTACGGTAAATGTACAAGTTCACTGAAAGTTATTTTCACCGTTAAAACCGCAAAATATATTTTGAAAAATTTAATGATGAATGAAAAACAATTTACTGAATAATATTTCAATGAGATTATAAAACTGAAGTAATGAATCGACTTTTTTAAACCACCATTAGAAACCTGGGGACCATGGAAAGGTGTTTCGTCCTAGTATGGGACTCATCAAGTTGTGCATTACTTTGGATTGATTAAAAGTAGATATTAACGCCGCTGAATGTTTGCTCGGTGGTCTAGAGGTTAGGCAGTCAGGCACGAGAGCGACGTGAAGGAATTTTGTACTCTGCGCTGGATTTTTTGGTTATGGAGCTCCTATTGTTCTTCTGAACAACATCCTCAACACAAACTTCAAGTAGAAGTGAAGTATTCGAATTTCTTCAAGGGATCGAAGGTCCTTGGTTCGATCGCCATTAGCGAATGTCTTGGCTACGCATTACTGATGAGCTCCATGCAAAGGCGAGACGGCCTTCCAAAGCTTCCAGGTTTCTAATGGAGTCGAGTGACTATCGATCTATTACTTCAATGAAACTCAAGAATCTTCAGAAGTCTATAATGATATTACAACAATCAAATCACCAAATTAACAAGACTAAAATAAGTGTAATTACCACAAATACCGGCATCACATGGATCTCCGTGGACACTCAAGATACGATGCATTTGGAAGATCTGGACTTCACAGATGATCTATCTCTTCTACCACACACGCAAATACAAATACCGGAGAAGACCACCAGTGTAGCAACAACCTCAGCATCAGTCGGTCTCTATATACACAAGGGAAAAGCGAGATCCTCCGATACAACACAACATCCACCAACCAAATCACACTTGACGGTCAAGCTTCGGACGATGCTAAATCCTTCACATATCTGTGCAGCATCATTGATTAGCAAGGTGGGTCTGATGCAGATGTTAAATAGTGGATAGGCAAAGCAAGAGCAGCATTTCTATAATTGAACAACATTTGGAACTCAAAACAACGACTGTTTTAGGTTTAGTAGGTTTAGGTAAGTATGTTACTTAAAATAATTTTGATAACTGTCTATCCACAATTGTCCAAAACTCATTGAAAATTCAGATATTTAAAAATGAACTAATGAAATATTTTACTTGATGCTGCGAAACACTATCCAGGTTTACCAGTGACAATTTTTTTGATTTTCTTCACCTATTTTCTAGAATTTATAGCTTTGAAATACTTAACTAATTGCTCATGATCGGCTCCTTATACAATAGTGTATCTTCACATCTTTTAAATCACCTGTCACTGTTGTTGTATTTGATTAACGTAATTTGTTAGATATAAAGAAATAAGTTAAATTACTAATATATTTTTATGATACCTATGACTACATTCAACTGAATACTTGATTAACTAAAACAAACAAATCTTCCACATAAGGTTGAATCCAAGTAATATGTGAATACATAATAAAATCGGTTTTAGCTTAACAAATATGTTCATTGTTATATGTATACATTTTATGATGACGAAGACCAACCACACTTTTTCTTTTCTGGTTATTCCAATTCAAAAAATCCAAAAAGTTCAATCTAAGATTATTAGGTAGTTCAGCTGTACAAGAAATGAACAAACATAAATAGCATTTCAATAGTGTGTGTATTGAAAACAAAACAATATTTCTCAGAACTATGTGTTATTATATTATTGACCTGATAAATAAAAAAAAAACTATCTAACCACATAATAATATCGTTAGATAATAGAATCATTTTAAATATTAATACAGTTCATCGATTCAAATAAGTACAGTTCATAAATACTCGTCCTCATCTTTTATTATAAATACATATAGAACTGAGGAAAAAAAAGGTGATATGCTTGATCTAAACTCATCATTCATAGTATTGTACAAAAATAATCTGAGAAGAATGTATAGATTTGTTGAAGTCTTAGATAATGAACACTTAATACAGTTTTGTAATTATATTCATATCTACCCTGGTATTATTGATTGCAATTTTATCTGTGCTAAGGACGGATGTTATTTCTTTTTATCTTTTAAGTATACTATTTATGGTTTTAATTTGTATTTCTTCTGTAGATGGCTTAACCATTAGAAGGAATCGAAACTTATCAAATCAACGATTCTTTTTATCAAAAGATGAATCATAGGTGGCATATGATACTAACTAGATACGTTAATAAATATCATAAACCCCTCTGCAAAGAGTCAATGGTTAACAGATGCTGGAGTTGAGCACTTGATAATTGTTTCATTATGGTTAGCAAGATATCTTGAGTAATATCTGAGGTATCGTTGAGTGCTGTCTCCAAGGTTAACATAGGACTTAATAATGTTATCGATTATTAATTCGCAAAGTAATTGCTCGGGATACAACAGCTAAGTTGAACTGGACCCAGTGATAAATGTGAGCCATCTCTTTCATTACTGTCAACTGATATGTTTCGGATTACTTCTTTTTGCCACTGGAAAATAGATTGAAGCTCTGCTGGTACTGTTTACACTATAAATAGACCACAGAGCATAGTTGGAGATTAATAGTTTGATCAGTCATCTTATTCTGTTACTGGTGTACAAGATTCCGTTATGCCAGATCAATCAGTTACTTAATTGAGAAAACCCAGAGTACGTAGAAAGCCTTAATTGATGAACTCGAGTCAAATTATTTTCCTAAACTCATTCACAAATGCATCAAAACGTTCAACCCTTGATAGACCTGCGTCTAGCTTAAAACGAACTTACATGCTGGGGAGTGTAAGAAGCACTGTACGAGAAAAAAATCTGGAAGGGAGGAAAACAAGGGAAAAAGCTCGCCAATGACTCAGCGACTATATGGAATATGCACTTACACTTATTTCGAAAAGCGATCGGCAATAACCATTTCCCACACAAGTTTAAGATTAAAACAGTTCGATGATCAAAACTACAAGTGGGTTGAGTAATACATCTGCCTCCATCAAAAAATTATGTCGGATTTTCAACAAGTAGGATGTAACGTTTTGATCATAAAATTAATTTGACTGGTAAACAAGAGAGTTTGCTCACCAGAGTTTCTCCCTTATCATTAAACTTTGAATTGATATGTCTAGTTGGTCCAGTATATCACCTTTACTTATGGAAAAATAGGTCTGGATTTTTAAATTTAGATAGAGTCAAGTCAGGAGATACGTCAGTTTTACATCGTTTCGGATGTAAATTTTTCCTATAACGATATCGCAGAGAAGAATGTAGGTCTTCAGATAGGTTACCGGTGGTAACGTCATGAACGCGCACTGCTGAGGAACCTCAGACTATGATGAAACAAGTATCCAGTCACTCTTGGTTTCCCACGATGAACTATGATCAGTCTGTAATGCAAACGATGAACATGTCGCAATCTCCATATAACTTATTTGTTAATTTACTAAATCAGTTAGTTTCTTAAATTTCATCAATCACTTGTGTACTGGATTTGCGTTTCTTACAGATATTAATTACAACTGCATTATTTTCAATCACCAAATTTGAATATATTAATTTTTTTCGTTTCGTCAGGTTAGTGAAAAGTGGAATGAGCTCGAATTTCTAAAAGAGTATTGATTTTTTCAAACAATTCAGGTACAATGTTTACCGGAGATAAACTTTAAATGTTTAACATTTAATAAAACAAACGGTGTATTAAGTCATTAGGCTGTAAGATTTTATAATAATAAGTGAACAAGAAATCTTAGTTAGTATTTGGAAGCTAAGCAGCATTCCTTTTGTTAACTGCAATATGGTATTTTTGGGAAAGCCCTACAACTCCGGCGATCCCAGAACTGATGTTTTCTGAGACTCGTCAACCTTTTGTAATGTATCAGGCGAATACCGTTTTAGAGTGAAAAGTCATGATGAAATAGTTATCCAATGCGAATTTTCTAAACGGAATACCTCTCATGTTTGTTTAATCATTATTTATCGGCATTTAGTACCGAAATAAAATGAAAAGATGAGGAACTGTTTGCCACAATACAAAAAATACAAAATAAATCTCATCATGAAGATAAATCGAAAATCAATTTCAATATGATACATTCACCAATCACTATGTTCACAATACTTTACATAAATTCACATGTGTACTCACATATCATAACTACTGATTTGATTATTGATCGATTCCATTGATTAAACATACAGTCAACCAATCATATACTTAAAATTGCTAACCTAACGAATAATTAAAATAATCTACTGAGGAATACAGTTTGCACATTAACTTTACTCTTCATATTGCATAAAATTAACAAATTAAAGGTCATAAAGAAAATACGATTACTTGGTAGGTGAATGATTTTTCTAAATAATCGGATTTGCATTGTGTTCTTGAGTGAAAACCATTCAATATAACCAAATGATTAAGTATAACAATCCACTTCTTCAAGTAAATGCAAATGGTCTGTTGGTATGATATTTTACTTAAATAGGGCAAGTTCACATTCAATCAATGTAAGGCATAGTCATTCCTGATTCATCTTATCAAGTAGAAAGTAACAAGAAATTAGAAAGTAAACAAAAAGATCCATAATCACTGAAAATATTTTCACTGTAGATTCTCTAGTTCATTTTCCTTGAGTTCATTTATAAATCATTTGTTCAATCAAACAAACCGACAAAACCGCACCACAGTCGTACACAAATGCATGTTTTTGACTCATTCAGTTTGACTGAAATCAAGTTAATGGTTAAAAATGGCTTGCTTGCAGTAATTCACTAACACTATTGTAACACTAATAATATATTCGTCATCAACCGATGATATATATGTGTATATATGTTTCTAATCTTGAACCCTATGGTATTTCATTAAACCTGCATGTTATTTGTACCAAACAGAATAACCTGCAGTACGATGTGTACAAGCATTAAATGAAATAATTTTAAACTTAGATAATCTCCTCAAATCTAAAGAAGATACAGACAATGAGCTCAAGGTTTATGTGTAAAATTCCTCAAAGTTGTGAATAAGCCGTGTGCTCCTAATGAACGACGAAACAACAGTACAACAGCTTACAGATTTCACCTATTTTCTGACTGACATTGATCATTACGGAGACCAGTTTTTTTTACTCCATGAATAACATCACAAATTATTCAAGCAAAAAGACAAGAGCTATAAAGTCAGAAATCATCTAATGAAACCTCGAAAATCAAGAAAAATGTTTAAAAGGATTTTAAAAGTTTTTTTATACTATCAAAGAAAGTTATCTGCAAATATTTGAAGAATTTGATAATCCACAACCTAATCTTACATCAGTATCCAACAAAATCTAATCCACATAATAATGATGATAGTTGAAACAATCCAAAAATAGTATAATAGTAGTTAATTAGCTACCATTAACTGCAAACAACAATAACAAATCTAACATTTTGACTGATTAAGTGTGCAACGTGGCCAGTAAGAATAGAAGATATTCGTAGGTTAGTAGTATTTGATCATAGGTGTTTTCGAAGCACTGCTCGTATATCCTGGGACCATCGAGTAAGTAATGCTGTTGGTAGGAGAAGGACACTAGGTAAGAATGGCAAATCAATTAAGGAAGTGGTAAATCTTCATCAGTTGAGATGATTGGGACATGTGTTACGTATACCTAACGACTGATTGCACCGACGAGCGACGTTGTCTGGTGTAGAGGTTAGCCAGAAGAAAGCTGGAGACAACCAAACCAAAACATATTATAAATCCATGGAGTCACTGACAACTGGACTGAGCCATATTAGTAGATGTAGACTACCTGGTTGGAGCCCGTGAGATAATCGTAAACAGTGGTTTAAGACTTCGATTGACATGGATCAAACTAATTTACAATCGAGAAAATTCATCCATTCTTTGGCTTTCCCAAAATTCGTATCCGAATTCCTCTTCTTTAAATTTATTTCACTGGGATATACCTCTCGAATGATATTTTCGATTTCTAATCTTTATGATTACCGTTAATACTTCTGGTACCTTTGCCACTATGGGATGTGAACTGACAATTTCATCTCTGTGTACTAATTTGGTTTGGCAACTTAAACTGATGTACGTACGTACCAAGTTTCACGTTGTTACTGACTGACTGAAGTGGTAATTTTAACGTTAGAGTTAAAAAGTGTGCTTTTGTTTTACGTTTCTGAAACAGCAGAATAAGTAACTTCCCATTCATCATCGGCGAATACTGAAATACTCAAATTTATATTGTTTTGAAATAAGTTTACTGTGTTAATAACTTGATTATTTATACAACAACTTATTATTATAGCTGAATGAGTATCAAATATAAATATCAAGGCAATTCACGTATAAACCAAAATAAACTGAACACTTGTAGTTTATAACATCAATGAAAAGATCCAACAAACCAATACTTACTTAAATAAGTCAAACTGTCAATGTTCAACGTTGAATTTTCTTTTGTTTAATCAAGAATTTGTTTTATTATTAAATAATTATTCAATTATTGTTTATACAGAATTAACTCTGTGACCTAGCTTTCATTAAACTTTATTTAGCACCTGTCATTTACTCCAGGTTAGTTAGTATTAGTTACTACTCAGATCAAAAGAATATTTTATCCATCTTAAATAAGTTGACTTTAGTTAAGAAAGTTTAATAATAACATTATTTTATGTCGTCCATAAATAATCGAAAATAGATATATTTTGGAAAATAAATATATGACAATTATGGTGAACAGGACTTTCAACTCGATAAGTATCCTGAAATAATAAGATTGCTATTAGTTAGTAATTCAGTTCAAATGATCGGAACAACTCTTTTTATGACAAATTTAGGTCATGTACAGATTAAAGATCTTCTTGTCAATGATAATTTGTCATTGATGAATACTCAAATTAATTAATTCGCTTTTAAATTGTTATATCTGGATGAAGTAAACAGGAACTTATGCAACCAATATATGGACTATTGATGTACATAATTTAATTTTATAAGTATTAATCAATTAAACTAACCTTTTATCATAAGCTTTCTATTAAGCCATAAATTATAATCATATGATTTAATGTTCATATTTTTGTTGACAGTTTATTATGAATAACCTAACCTTTCCTATTCACAGCTACTTTTGAATCACCCGTGTATGGTTGTTAATTTCCATTTATTGGTGAGATGTAGTCTGGTTTTGTATGAATGTAAAGGAATATCCGATAAATAGTAACGGATCTTGGACTGGTGATCAATGGTCTTTGTTCTTCCGATTCGGTTGGACAAGTTACGATTGGATTATCGTTCGAGCACAGAGAAACAAGTCTCTTGTCCTTGTTGTATATTGGTTACTCAACAGTTGTCTAGATATTGGTTCATGTGATAGACATAACATCAATGATTTACGTAGTTTTATATTCAAACGTTTTTATGTTCATTTGAACAACAGACAAATATGGATTGCATCAATAGGATAGATTTTGATAAATAGGAATTTACGTCTAGAGTTTTAACTACTGATAAGTCTGCTAAATGAACGCAAGATTTGAATTCCCATACGCTCTTAATAACCGCAGATTAAATCCACACAGCGGCTTGAATACCAGATAAAAGGTGCGAAGTACGAAATGAATGTATGGACCTCATATATAATTGAATTTTTTTAAGCCGTTTTATCAACTTATTTGACAGATAGAGTCATTCAAAAAGCTACAACCTTTGTATTTTTATTACTGTTACGCTTGTGTGAACGTGTATGCTTTAGGATTGGTTACAGCCTATGCATATATTCTATTAGCATTAATGTTATTCACTTAAATAATTCAATGACTCACTCATCTTTCTGTATGTGTAAATTTTAATTCTATTCAGATGCTCCTCGGTATTCGCATTTCATTTCATTCTCGCGTCATATGCCTATGGCTTTGTGATCGGTTGGGCAAACATAAACATCAACAACGCTTCGTATTCGTCTTCTGAACTGTATACTGCTGGGTGTTATCTGGTCACAATTATCAAGACGAGCAGTATTCGAAGTTTGGAAATTATATTTAAAATCTACCGCTACAAACGCTTTACTCCAAGGTTAGTTTGTGTACGGAAAGATGAGGGTATCTATAGTTACTCATGGCCTAGGGCTTCTGGAAGGTGCTTCTATCTCACAAACAGTAACAAGTTCAGATGAAGATGGTCAGTGTAAAGGCAGCCTCTGCAGCACTAAGTTTCAACACACAGGAGGAAAAAACCGAGACCCTAAAATACAACAACTAAATCCAAATCTGGAAAACGTACGAAATTTAACGTACCTGGTTAGAATTTATGATAAGAGAGGGGATCTGAGGCAGACGTGAAGGCACGGATTGATAACGCAAGGGAAGTATTCTTAATGTAACTCAAAGCAGCTGTCAGCAAACACAAAAGTCAAAAGTTTCAATGCAAACGTCTAGACAGTTCTATTGTATAAGGCTGAATCTTGAAGAACTACTGAGACTTTAATCAAAAAGGTACAGGTATTGATGACATTTTCTACACAAGACACTTCCGATCCGCTAGTCAGACACCACCAGCAGTAACCTGTTGTGGCCGAGAACAAATCAGCTTCTAGCTATGCAAGGAGTTATGAAATAATGCTTGAAGTGGATAGTATAATGAACAAAGACGTTAGGATCAGTTGGATGACACAGTATACTAACAAAATGTGTACACATTATCTTCAGAACTCCACTTGCAAAACAGCCAATTATTGGCTGTCTTCTTTCGCATATTTCATAGTATTCAAAATGCTTTGATCGTGTGATACATCCGGATCCGACACTCTTCTCAGCAGTAACTTCAAGGTGACATACCTCTACACACTATTTGTAAGCCACTTTGCGAGTAGTATACACCATCATAGGACATCGCGGAAATCACCAAACTGCGTCTCAAAGCGAATCCTAACCTACAATCCTTAAAGCAAAATACAAAACGAGGACCAAAGGACACATTACACTAAGAACCGGAGGTAGATGTCAAAAGGATGAGTAGCACCCGGCAACAACTGAAAAGAAGTCTACGCCAGATTTGGATGGACAATCCTGGTCGGCGGTCTATACTGCACGAGCTGCAATCGACGCAAGTAAGTAACAATCAACTTTAAAAGCTTATTTTACTCAAATCCTTTTTCCTTGAAAAATCATATGGGTATGACTAAATGGTTCATCACATGTAATAAGCCATTAGTAGACCATCTCAATTTTCTTATCCTGAATCACTTCTCATCTCTTATTTTATTTCAGCTACGGATCATAAACGAATAGTAATATCTTGGCAGGAAACATAAACTTCGAAAAAAAATCAACATAAGACACCTGTTTCTTTGAAAATTCTAAATAATCGTACACGTGAGCACACACACACATGTAATGAACAGTTGAAAATTTCTCATTATACAAATTATTGTTCAATTTTAAGAACCACAAACGTTGAAACAAGATATACAAATGATTATCATTAAGTGGGTAATGCATGCGCACACACATACAAACAAACAAACAGTTCTTATCTACCTATTTAATTGTTTATTGACATTAGTTGTGCGTAAAAAGCAAAGATCAATTTTCTTTGAACAGAACAATTTCATAAAAGAAAAAGAAGCAGAAAAAGAAGAACATGATTACACAGCGAAGTAACAAGCTAAAGCTAACAATAGCAGAAGTATCATCAGTGTTAACTGAATAAAATTATTCAGAGATGAGAAGTAGGAATGTATCGTTTGTTCTCAATCATTTATCCATCACCTTGTAAGTGAAAAACCCACACTTTAACAATATTCACTAATCAAAAATACCATACAGTTAATTCCAGTTAAATAATAATATTATGATATCATTTTTAGAAAATACAAGAGAAATGAGGAACAAGAAGGGGAAGAACAAGAAGAACAACAAAGTTCAAAATAATTGATAACATTTTTTATGTTTCCGTCGTACTGTTAAACATGCCTTTGTAGCGATTTCAAATACTTGACGTACATTTTCTTTATTTTTTGCTGAACATTCAACTTCTTTATAAGCGCCTAATTTAAAAAAAAATGAATACATCAAACAAATTAAACGAGGTAATAAAAAAAAAATACCCGAAAATTATCAGAAATTGACAGTAATTGTTCAAAAACAAAATTGCTTAGTATTTCAATCTACTCAAACCATACTTTAAGGGTTTTTTTTGGAAATCTTTGAATTTTATCATTAACATTAAGAACCAATTTTTGTTAAATGATCCATAAAAACTTGGAAGCACTGTACAGTTGTTTCCTCCTAGTATGAGACTTCTAAACTCGTAATGATGGAATCCAGGACATTCAGTCTCGTTGTCGACCGCTCAGCCTCTAAATAACCGTTTAGAGGCTGTTTACATGTTTAAATTCGACTAATCTCTCTATGTACTTGATGGGTAGCAGCTGCCTAACACTTAGCATGACTGAATTCCACTGATCATGGGCTTCTCACAAAAAACTTCTAAAATTATCTTCCAACATCAAAATCATTAGTGAGCACATGATTGATTATTAATTACTATCTGAAAGTTATAAGAGTTATTTTTTTAATTTTGTCAGTAAACAGTACTCTAATTTCATTGAAAAAAATTCAATGTCTAATCGATGACAATGAATAGATAAAAAAAACAACTTATTATTTCAAATAAATCATTTTTTCTTTGCAAGTATTCACAATGATTAATTGGCTTTTTTTTATTATTATTGTTCTTATAACAATTGATTCAAAAATGAAATTAATACATATTGATTGATCAATTAATCAATTCATCAACTATATTGTTTTTATTCATTTTAATAGTTAAAACGAAAGAGTAAAGAAAAATCTATAAATAGGTACAGAACTTTAGCTATGCATAATGAATTCATTGACTAAATTAAGAAATTTCATAATTATCAGTGCATGAGATATGTATAACAAATTATCTAGCTATCATCTAGTATGACACATGACACTGATAATTAAGAGCGCATATTTCCAAGTTGAAAGATATAGGATAAGCATAATCTATGGTTGAACACACAAAATGTCTTGGTCGAAATTAACATCAGTGATGCAGATGCATTTTTATTAAGTTTGTTGTTAGTTCTTAATTCCTAATGATCCGATATGAATCACATCTATTGAATTATATTATTTATGTTTCAGTTTTTTGAATACATAGGACAATCGATCTTATCTATTGTCTGTTTCTCATCACGTAACTGTCTTCCTTTGAAGTGGTAATGTGATATGTGGTGATTTGAAATGATGTAAATTTGTACCAGATCAAATGCTATCCATTCCTAACTTACGAACAAATTGATGAATCTATAGAGTGAACTAGCTATTATTAATGAACAATTCTATGAATAAATATGAACATTCATTCATCTATTCCAATGGTTGCCTATTATTATTAGTGGAGATAATTCCATGATTTTAAGTTAAGTGTACGGGTTTCTTGTAAGAAATCTTCAACCGTCGTAAGCGGCAAGTGAAAGAACTGGAAGAGGAATTTTGGAAGATAGGACCTTCAGGATATAAATTAGATTGTGAGTTAAACAATTCAATTAGTGATAAGAAAGTGTTAAATACCATAAACTATCAATTAGAGGGTAATATTTGTTTCGACCAATAAAAACTTCATCGCAAATTGTCACTACCATTCAAAAATGTCCCATTATTCAATCTATTTATTTATCTGAGATAACTTCAAGAATTAATTTTCAACTAACAACTTGCAATTTTCATTGCGTGAGTACACTGGTACACAGTTGAAATACATACAATGTAACATTATAAGTAGCTTTTACAGTGGTCATATACTAAAACTAGTCACTGATGAAATAGATCAATAAATAACAAAAACAAATAGACGTAATTAATATTTGTAGAAGTGCATCGATTATAATACATTCACAGACAGCTAGCTACCTTTCTAATAATTCCAGAGTGGTTGAAAATCAGTTCCTGATAAATGGGCCAAGTCAACAAATTATCTTGTGATTACACAGCCAAGATAACTGTATATATTGATATGACCCCAGTTAAAAAGTCACTGACCATATAGTCTAGATGTAAACTACATATTGACAAATTAATCTGCGTTTATTATGTTTCATCATTACTCTTTAGTGATTTTAATATGAATTAATATGATAAAAGCATGTTTTTCGATGAAACGAAACTTTAACAGAATGATTGTAATACTTAAATAAGATTAAAGTGACTACATATGATTAATAAGCATAAATGTTTTTGAGTAAAACAGATACGGCTCGATTTGTTTTTTAGTCATCATTATTGATTTCTCCTGGTGATAATCAACGAGGCAAAGAAATTTCCATTCGTTCTGATGTAAAACATTAAACTCTGGTGGATTTATGACAATGGATATCGATAGAAGTAACAAATTCCTATCAACAACAAACGAATGATAATTTAATCCTTTTTAATTTAAAGATTACTTATAAGATACATATGAGCTTTTGTAAATATAATAAACCAATAAAATTTGTCAATACACTTTGTGGATTATAGATTAACAAATCTCCAGTATTCAAGCTTGTATTAATTACTAATTAACTAACGTAGACTTGAATAAACGCTGAAACAATGGATAAACAAATTTTAAATAATAGTTAACCTACCAATATAAGTGGATACTGCCTTTGCTTCTTCGGATGTAACTGGATGTTGACCTAAACGGGCAAGTTCATTGATAACTTTATCGTCATATCTGAGATCACTTTTGTTACCAACCAATACGATTGGTACGTGTGGACAAAAATGTCTAACTTCTTGTATCCATTTCTCTTTGATATTAGACAAACTATCAGGACTATTTATAAGATCAAGAGGAGCAAGCAAAAAGCGTTCCTTTTAAGTTAATTTAAAACGTAATATTATATGGAATGTTTGAATACTCTGTAATAAAGTGACTATAAACACAAAAAGCAAGTTACGTTGACATATTTCTCACTGACTAGCTAATTTACTAATACACGAATTTCGAAGCAATGCTTTTCTCATTGTTTAAGCTAAATGTCAACTACGTTATTTCCGAGGAATTTCTGTTCATACCATTTATGCCACTGTTGAGAAATTGAATATAGGTAAATAACTAAACATCGATCTTAATCAAATTTACCAAAGATTCAACAATTAGTAACTGGGGAACTAACTACTTAAACGAATCGTGTAGTAGGACAATTGCTTACTTTCATTTACTTGTATGGCATAAAAGTATCAAGTTAATAGGTTTTCACCTATTATATCCCTATTTGTTCCTCCTTCCATTAAAGGAAATTATTTAATTCAGCAAGCGAATACATACGTAAGTCTGAATTGAAAATTGGGAGCATTTATATGATTTTCTAGCTAGCAACATTGCCAGAAATCAACATGAGATGTATTAGCTCTTTCAGGCATATTGCATCTACGGATGATGCGAATCGGTAGTGTTTAAAAGGTTTCATTTCTAGAACGAGGAATATTTTTAAACAAGTCACCAAATTCTAGATTTGAAAACCGAAACAACTTATTAGGAGAACAAAACATTTATACATAAATTATCAATCTCAAAAAGTTGGTTAAAATGAATTTGTAAGACCTGGCAAACATCGTAATATTGTGCTATTTTGAACCACATTAATTACCGAAATGTTTCCTAAAGTTCAGTGAACTTGCAGTAGAGTTGAAAAATAAGCACAACCATGTCGTGGACCCTACATTCGAAACTTTCTTCCAAATGTTACTTTATGAAAATTTTACGCATAAGTAATTTTATAACTTATTTTGAGTTTCAGTTAGTTGGCAGACAATCAGAGCACATGATTACATTATAGCTTTCATATCCAGCCAAAAGGTCCAATTAATACACAGTTAAATTATACTCCACAGTGAACGGAATAAAATTAAACTGTTAGAATAATCTTACCTGTCAATGGAATAACACATCAAAATTACATCAGTGTCTGGATAGGATAATGGGCGGAGGCGATCATAATCCTCTTGACCAGCTGTATCCCATAAAGCTAGTTCAATTTGTTTATTGTCAACCTCAATATCAGCGACATAGTTTTCAAATACTGTTGGGACATAAACTTCTGGAAATTGATCTTTGCTGAAAACAATGAGTAAGCATGTTTTCCCACAGGCTCCATCACCAACAATTACCAACTTCTTTCGGATGCCAGTAGTTACCTAAAATCAATAAGGCCTGTTTAGACTGTAGAAAAATATACTGTGATGATGATTTGTAGCTCACGTTGATGATTTTGGTAGAGCTTTGTTCTTTGAGTTGGATGGTTTCACCAATGTGAATCCATCCAATTACTCCACTAAGTCTCTTACACAATTATTGGATAAGATAAAGGAAATTGAAATCGACAAAGACAAACTGATGATATCCTTCAACCCGCCAGCCCTATTCACTTCAATCGAAACAAACTTGGTAAAGGAAATCCTATCCCTGCTTCTCATCACATAATATACGAATCAGAAATTACGAGATTATTAAACCCGTTTGGAATGGGTGCAGCACAAAAACCAGCAAGATCACTTCAACACATTGATATATCTTCGCTTATGTCAACAACACACGTGAACGATTTTGGAAACACATTCGACTGTAAAAATCTAAAAATCTTGGATAGAGATAATACCAAGACCATTGGAGAACGTTTAGAAACTCGATACTTAGTTAGTTCAGCAATCAATAAAAACATCAAAAAAGATCAAACTAATCAAATAGCCATAAAAATCATGGGCAAATTTAGGAGCAAGGGTCAGATTAAAGGGCAAACAATGACGGGTCAAAAATAACCAATCAGTACCAAGGTTAACAGTATAAGCTGTCAGTCATATGTGGAGAAATTCCAATCCTTTACTTCAATTTGCAGTTTATGTTGATGCTATAATTTATAAGAATAGTAAAAGTTCGATGACTAAACCATCCAGAACGAAGCTTACTTAAAAAGATGTACTCTGGCTACCAACTTCTACAATTATGGTTTGTGAATTGTACGAGAATTGTGGTCATTTCTTACTGTATGTTCTTACTGTGCTATTGGAGAGATAGTTTTCATTGTGAACTGAAATCATTTTAAACAGATAGTTAACATTATGGAAAAGAGAACAGCAGCTTCATTTTGTATTACAACACGTTACTGGATCTGTGTCAAGAAGAAACTTTTATTGCTAAGTAATTTGACAGACTGATAATACAGACTTACTTACTTACTTACTTTACTTACGCCTGTTACCCCCAACGGAGCATAGGCCGCTCACCAGTTTTCTCCAACCAACTCTGCCCTGGGCTTCCCTCTCCAGTTCTGTCCAATGTTTGTTCATTCCTCTCATATCTTTCTCTATTTCTCGGCTTAATGTGTTCCTTGGTCTTCCTCTTTTCCTTTTGCCTTGAGGGTTCCATGTGAGGGCTTGTCTTGTGAAGCAGTTAGATGCTTTTCGTAGTGTATGTCCTATCCACTTCCACCGCTTCTTCCTCATTTCCTTCTCCACTGGAATCTGGTTTGTTCTCTCCCACAGTACGTTGTTGCTGATAGTGTCTGGCCAACGAATCCGAAGTATTTTGCGAAGACAACTGTTCATAAATACTTGTATCTTCTGGATGATGGCTTTGGTAGTTCTCCAAGTTTCCGCTCCATACAGTAGAACTGTCTTCACATTTGTATTAAAAATCCTGATTTTTGTTTTGGCTAGAAGTTGTTTGGAGTTCCAGATATTTTTCAACTGTAGAAATGCAGCCCTTGCTTTGCCAATCCGCGTCCTCACATCTGCATCCGATCCACCTTGATTGTCGATGATGCTGCCCAGATATGTAAAGGTGTCAACTTCCTCCAAAGAATCTCTATCAAGCGTGATTTGGTTGGTGCATGTTGTGTTGCATCGGAGAATTTTGCTTTTCCCTTTATGTATGTTGAGACCTACTGCTGCTGAGGCTGCTGCTACACTGGTCGTCTTCTCTTGCATTTGTTGTTGCGTGTGCGATAGAAGAGCCAGGTCATCTGCGAAGTCCAGATCGTCCAGCTGCGTCCTAGCTGTCCACTGAATACCGTGCTTCCCTCCATATGCTGACGTCTTCATAATCCAGTCGATGACCGGGAGAAAGAGAAAGGGTGAGAGTAAGCAACCTTGCCTGATACCGGTCTTTACCTCGAACCAGTCCGTCAGCTGATCTCCGTGCACGATTTTGCAGTTTAATACATCATAAGAATTCCGTATGATATTGACTATTTTCTCAGGCACAACGTAGTGTCGAAGAAGCCTCCACAGTGTTTTCCTGTCCACGCTATCAAATGCTTTCTCGTAGTCGATGAAGTTGATGTAGAGTGGTGAGTTCCATTCAATTGATTGCTCCACAATGATCCGTAATGTTGCGATTCGGTCGATACATGATCGATCCTTACGAAATCCAGCCTGTTCGTCTCGTAGTTTGGAGTCTACGAAGTCCTTCATTCTGTTTAAATATACCCTGTTGAAGACTTTGCCTGGTATTGAGAGAAGAGTGATGCCTCTGTAGTTCTCACACTTGCTGAGATCGCCTTTCTTTGGTATTTTGATCAGGTATCCTTCTTTCCAAACTGATGGTACTTGTTCCTCATCCCAAACCTTCTTGAAGAGAATTTGAAATATTTTTGCAGTTGCTTCCACGTCTGCTTTCATGCCTCTGCTTGAATGTTGTCTGGTCCTGACGCTTTACCGTCCTTGATTTGTCGAATAGCATGCTGATCTGTTCAATTGTAGGTGCCCCGTCATCGATTGGGAGGTCCGGAGATGCTGCTTTGATGTTGAGTGTGTTCAATGGAGCTGGTCAATTCAAGAGTTCCTTAAAGTGCTCTACCCACCTGATTCGCTGTTCTTCAGTGTTGCTGATTATTCTGCGTTGCTTGCTTTTCACTGGTCGTTCTGGTTTACGATAGTTTCCGGTGAGCTTCTTTGTTGTATCGTACAATTGTCTCATGTTTCCTTCTCTTGCAGCCTTTTCCACCGTTATTGCTAAATCTTCCACATATTTTCGTTTGTCGGCTCTGATGCTCTTCTTCACTTTGCTGTATGCTTCTGTGTATGCAGCTTGTGCCTTAACTTTCTCTGCTCTTGTTCGGCTGACATTGATTGCTGCCCTCTTGTTCCTCCTTTCTTCAATTTTTGCAAGAGTATCAACAGAGATCCATTCCTTGTGATGGTGCTTCTTGTGACCCAGAACTTTTTGACATGTTGAAGTGATTGCCTCTTTCCAATTGTTCTCCGAGGTTGTTTCCTTTCCATTGAGTATATCCTGCAAGGCCTGGAACTTATTGCTGAGGGCCATCTTGAATTCGTTGAGTTTTACGATGTCCCGAAGAAAGGCCGTACTAAACTTGTGTGATGTTGTCTGCCAGGTTGTCCAGTGCTTCTTTAGTTTCAGTTTCGTTTTTGCGACCAGCAAGTGGTGATCTGATGCTATGTCAGCTCCTCTCTTGGTTCTCACATCCTCCATGGTCCTTCTGAACTTTTTATTGATACAGATATGGTCGATTCGGTTCTGAGTAGTGTCATCAGGTGAAATCTGTGTTGCTTTGTGTATGCGTTTGTGTATGAATATTATGCCGCCGATGACTAGTTTGTTGAAGGCACATAGGTTTGCAAGTCTCTCACCGTTTTCGTTCCTTTCTCGCGGCCCATGTGGTCGCATGATGTCTTCATATCCAGCGTTGTCCATGCTGACCTTGGCATTTAGGTCTCGCATTAGAATCTTCAAATCCTTTGGTGAGCATCTGTGATCATAAAGAGCTTATGCTTTAATCCTAGCTTTATTGCAGAAACCACAGTCTTCCCCAGATTAACATAATGTAATTCTATTACAAAACGTACTTCAATTTTAACGACTTATCTTCTTTGCATGAATAACAAAAACGAACTTATGGTTATGTGCAAGAAAGGATCATAAAGCCACTGAATCTATTGACGGAAAGTATGTGATAAGGACTCCACAGTCATACGATCCTGCATGATTAAAAGAATGTTCTTCAATCTCGAATTAAAATATCTGTTGATTGAAATTTGGCCAAAGCAACAGAAAACAAAACATCTATATCAACATAGTTATGTACATTACACTGTAGTTTTACACAAGATACTATTCACCATCGATTCTATGTTGAACATTTAGCCGGCTTTCACATTTTATTTGTATCCATGATATCTGATTATTAGAGATATCTCATTTAAAGGTTTAACTTCTAATGTTTGACAAAAACTATAGCAACTAATCTTTCATATTTTAGTAGAACTATAAACAACTTACACATAAAACTAAAAACCCCAATTCGACTTTGAAAATTTAATTCTAAATGCACAGACTTCATAAAAATCGAATTGATTTTTTAAATAGATATAATTCAACTTGAATTACTTGACTTTGGAATCACCAGTCAGTACTGATGGCAAAAATAATGTAGGCCTAAATCACTGTAGTACGATTTTGCAAACAAAATGAGTCATGGTACACTTTATACGTTTTTTAAAACCTAAATATATTGTGAATGAAAGCTAGGAGAGAACATACTACTTACTAACTTATAGTCTTCACATTTATTGGATTATGAAACCATTTTCATGTGAAACACAATAAGATCCACCCAGGTGTCTTCCCTTATCGCTTAGTCTACCTACTTGAGCATTGAAGTCACCAGCCACTATTACCATATAGGCAGAGACAACTAAGAAGCAACGGCGAGTATCCCTATCTTTCCGAGTCGTTACTGACTCATTTAGTGGGACAGCGCACAGGCAACTGTCTACTGGGATCCAGTCTTAGAGAGCTAGTTCTGCATTAGGACTTAATGCTGTACGTACGCCAGAGAGACACCGGGAAGCAGCATCAGGGCTACCGGATACACGAAGGGTAAATCGGGCTGCTTCTTTGTTTTGACAAGGTGAAATCAGGTTAATGACTTTACTGGAATCCTGCATGCGCCTTTCCGAGACGCAGCATACATCGATAGCGCGAGATTCCAGAATCCTAGCTAATGAAGCTACTAAGAGTAAAACATATTCGTAGGTGATCATTACTCGATGAAAGATGTCTTCGAATCACTACTTGAGTATCGTGAGGCAATCGAGTGAGCAATGCCATAGTTAGGAAACGACTACTAGGTAGGGATAAATTATTGGAACTTTATCAGTTGACGTGGTTGGGACATGTGTTACGTATGAGTAGGATGAAAGAGTGCTAGGGGCGTCCGAACCAAATCATAGCAGCTACGTCGTTAGGTCGGCGAGCCAATAGTAAACGATAGTTAGAGACTTTGAATGATATGGCCCAAAATCGTTAGCAATGGTGCAGACGCATCCATTTTTTGTCTTCTCTCATAACCTCATGACCTTTACTTATCTCTTATAAGTTTATTTCATAGGATTATACTTCGTGAATAATTTCTTCGAACCCCAATCTTTTCCATTAACGCTAATATTGTGACAACCCCCACTACTATGAGGTGTGAATTGACAATTAGATTTCTGTACTAATGTGGTCTGACAACTTGAACGTACGTACAAAGTTCTACATTGTAGCTGACTGACTTATAATTTCAGAAATTTTATAGGCTGTTTTCTCTTAAATAAATCTTTAAAACAAACCGAAGAGCAGAAATAAGTCTTTTTCGGCAAGGTCTCACATGACTTTTAAGTATAGAGAAAATCGTCTATTTTTTTCAAAGCCACAGCAGCACAGTGCGATGAGTAAACAGTGTCAGCTGTAAATTGTCAAAACAGTAGCAGTATCGGTGAAGGTGACAAAGAATAACTATCGGTTAATATGATTCATGATGGAATATATGCGGTAAAAATTAAAAATTGGAATAAGCCTCAGGTCAACCACATAGCATAACGGAGAAAATTACTCGGCAATACGCTCACTCTCTATTAATAGAATCAAATGTCATTAAATTAGCCTTTCTCACTATTTCAGAAAATGTACAGTTTGTTAGCATTAGGCTACGTGTGAAATTCAATCGGTATTTTCCAAGTATTGCTCAAATTATTTGACGCTAATGAATAGATCCTTGGAAGAAATATATGCTTTTAATTTAAAAGTATGATTGTTGAGGTGTTATCTTAAAGTAGAGAAAACTACAGTACACTGTCTACCTATTTTTACTGTTGTGTTTTAAAGGCAAACTAGGAATTTTTATGGACGTATAAGAAAGGTAATGATGTATAGATTGAAAATTATCTCTTGTCTGGCAACCTAAGAGCTAAGATGGTTATGGAATGTTCTCATATTAGACCGGGTCAGACAACATAGACTAATCTCTATCTCAATTACCATTAACTTTCAAAATTTACTCGTATTTTAAGCTCACGTGATAATTAATTTCAGCTATCTTCTTGAATTTACTAACTGCTACTGATATGGCTCACGACTGCTCACAATCATGAAAAACTGCACTATTTACTATGTCTCACCAATCGGACCAAAGTATCCTTCAGTAAGGGACAATTAGGTTCTTGTTATTTTCTTCCTTTCGAAACAAACTAGCGTTTGTTCAAAATCACTCGCTGATATTTTCTTCATGGTTTAAATCATTTTTCCTGGTCAAATTTATTCAACTATTTATTAAGTTCCGAAACGTGCCATTGCAGCTGACTATGTGCCATAGCATCAAATTATAACTCTATAAGTCTGGTTTCTGCACATATCCTTTTAAATTAGAACCCCAAACTTGTTCACTGGTTAACATTCCATCATTTTCTTAAGTGTAACAAAAGTGGTTGAATAATACATTCTGAGGCGGCCTTTTGTGGTAATTTAACCAGTTAACTCAATCGCATAATACTGAGAAAATGAGTTAAAAAATGATTTACACTATGATAAATCGAAACAGATCGTTAGTCTGCGTTGGTTTATCTCGAATACTGTAAAGTATAATTTTTCATTGACATGTGAAGCGACACTACTTCAGTTTCAATCGGAAAGGGGTTTCATTCACCCAACCAAGTCTTTCGTTTGATAAAGAGTAGTTCGAAAGAAAGATAAAACATAATTCAGTATGATAACAAATAATATATAAATTATAATCGATATCTATATATACCGTAAGATCACAGTCGTGCACGATGATACATGCAATCTTGATCTTATGATGAAACACCACATATCAACAAAAGCCATTGAAGTCTAACAGAACACTCTGTCGAGAAATATTCTGTTTCTATTTCTATGGTAAATTACTCTATTCAACCAGTTGTACCTGGTTTACAAAGTACCCATATTAGGCACAAGAATCAACCTCGAATTACATAATATGGTGAACATTGAATATAAATATTTATTATAATTTAGAAGCGGAGTGTCAAAAGGCATAAGCTAACATACTAATACCTACATCATCAGATGATCGAAGACAACCGAAACCTCGAAAACAGCGCTTTTTCATTACTCTGTAACATCGAGGGGATCCCATATAATTAAACACGCTCAAGGTCAAATAAGCGTATTGTTCATAGTACAGATAAGAGAAACTGCTTTGACGCACATATTCATATCACGTAACTTCACTGCAAAATTGGAGAAGGAAGAGAAGTTTATTGATTTTCGGTTGTCTCATAATCACATTTATAAATATAACTCGACTTAGTTTGTAATAATAGATGAATATAACATTTCGTCTTTTTTGTGACTGGATATATTTATCCACACCTGCATTAAAACTTTTTACTCTTTTATAACAGTTTTTAATATTCAGTTATCTGATGCCATATTTCTTTTTCTGGTACTGAAATGTATGTCTGCTTACGTCATTCCCAGTTTCAGTTTATAGGCCAAGATTTCTAATATGGGTGAAATGCTTTACCAGAATATTTCAGACCATTATTCCGCTAATAGATTTATTGATTTACATCACCATTCACCTCATACTGCGCCTCATATAGTTGGCGCGAAATACGCACAATTCGCCCAGTGTGTGGACAATGGTTTTGATGATTACTTTGGAAGAACTGCCAGTTAACAATCTTGACCTAGAACTTTATTACAAGCAGTTCTTTTTACTGTGGTTCTCACTTTTATAAATTAGCGTTTATCAACTGCCTCACTGTTACCGCAATCGCTCAAACCCATATATACAAGAAAATCTTACTACATTCAAGGAAAATCGAGGTATCTATGAATTATCAGCTGGCTAGTGATATTTGAACAACATTAACTATCCGCCTGTCTGCCAGACTGAGGGTCATAAATCGGTTCCTTCTTGCGGGACTAACAATTATTACTGTTCACTTGTCCACACTGGATTGATTTGGTCGTTCAGTGCTTTCAGCTTTCTAATTTTAGTACAGAAGTAATTAGCGTATGATTTTATTAAGAACATTGGTTGTTTAAGTTTAAAATGATAGAAAATTAGAAACAATAATGTTTGATTCAAGTCACTGCTGTTCGAGTATAGCAAACAGAAAAAATGAATGAATGAACGGCAGATGGATAACATGCAAAGGACTTATTTGGCTCGAAAATTCTGGAATTCACTGGGAACCAAAACATCCAAGGTTTGCCGTTAATTCTGCCATATTCATTTTTAGAAGGACATATTTTTACCGATCTACCATTAATCACGAGTAATCTTTAGTTCCTGGAACAAGTCTTTGGCTTCTTTTTTCTTTTCAATCTATGATTATATTACTTGTACGTACTTTAAAACAGACCAGAATATAATTTATGCGTAACCTTCTTGGATTCACTATCCTTTCAAGAGAGGCCACAACAAGTTAATTTAGAACCTCATCTCTTCACTTAAGCCTTTGCACTAGACAACAACAACATAAATCAGGATGTATAAAAAAAGATAATTATAAAGTTGTGTCGGCATCTGTTGAATCTTTCCGACAATATATCTGGTCACCCATGAATTTTTCATTTTAGCAGAAGACAGAATGATTTTCCACTGGTTGGGATAGTGTTACGTCCAAGCTTTGCTCCTTTCCGTTATTGAAGTACAGTATGTCGATCTATTTGCAATTCACGAACCCAAATTAACAACAAAACCAAACTCCAAAGTTAGATACCAAAGTTTATTCATAATTTACAAATAGTTGACCGAAATGTCGTTTGTCAATTTACAAATAGTCGACCAATGTCTTTCTAACAACAATAATTACCTTCAATTTTATAGGTTCCTGGAGCAAAAACTCCGAATGACCAAACCAAAACAAACAGGAATTAAAATGGCCGAAAATAATAAATCAAACAAGTTCATAAGTTAAGTAAAACAAATATACCCAAAAAACACAGTGAAATTAATGATATTTATATAAAGGTTTTGATCAGCCAAATGTCTTCATTTCTCCCGTAACAGGATAGTACCTCAATGCTTGCTAGAGATTGTAAAATGACCTCAGTAATCCTGTCATGGATTCTCTCACAGTAAGTGGCCTCAGTATGCTAACATGTTGTACCGAATGTAATGTAAAAATATTCCTCCAGTTGCCTGTTTGTTCCACAGTTTCTTTGAATTTTTTTTACACCAAAGAGCATATTTCATACCATTCACGAGCCAGGAAACATCCTAAATTATAACTGCCCTCGCTTCTGATTAGTAGTACCCTTTAAGTATTTGTAAATGCATGCTTATCGAAGTTAGAAATGATTATTGCCAACTGTTCTAATTCTTCACAGATAGTGTAAAAAGGATCTCTTTTCAGCTGACGATATAAAACGACGAAAATAAGCTCCTTCTGGTAGTAAACCTCCTCGTAAAATTACAATCAAAATAATTGTGACACTGAATTCTTGATAGCCAGTAGGGGTAGACTCTTTCGAGATAGGATAAAAGTATTCACGAGAGAGGAAAAAAGAATAACATCGAAAGGGTGGAAAATTGTTGTTAAAAACATATATGGGCAGTTAGCAGTAACTACTGATGTAAGTACACAAAAAAAATTTCGGACGTCACTTGAACTCCTTTCTCATCAACTTTAAACTTTTTATCTCCGTCCTGCCGCTCCCTGCCATTCTTTATATGCTGCACATTTTTTCTGTAACTATTCTTCAGATTGTTCAACGACTTTCTGATCTAATAGTTTCAGTTTCTTCTCCTGGCTGAGCGCATCTGCGCTTTTAATGCCCAAAACCTAAATTTTTCAGCTGTCAACCCAAACAATTCATTGTTGGTGGAGTTACTGACCAGCAAACATTGATGGTATGGGCGATAACTTCAAACAACCCATGTTTGTGGGGCAGAAGATTTTGTTTGCTTTCGGCTCTTTAGATTGATGAGACGACTAATCAGTAACACTGAGGTTGCTCTTATACGCTTGCTACTTCTGTGGTTCATGTTTCCAAAACTATGCTGAGGTCGCTATTCTGTCGAGACCCCTGCAACATTCTTACTCAGGCGCTTACAGTATGACTTAGAGGTTGGCATTCAATAATAAAGAAAAAAAACAGTTAGACAGTGCGAGATTTTATTCGTCAAATATTTATTTTTACAAACTCTACTCTTTTAACTAGAATTTCGATTTCAACGTACATAAATCCAGCTTCTTACTTCGACTTCTCTTCTATCCACCTGACACTGCACAACTCTTCCTTCTTTTTGCTGTACTCCTTTATCTGTGTGTTATATTCTTATATTCCCATAATTTACTTTAATTTAAGTGGTCAGTATGAATGTTATCTTGACTTACTACTGTATTGACTACTTTAACATGACAGGTTAAGTAGTGCTTTGGTTATATATATACACTTGCCACACTGCTGCCTTTTCCTCTCTCTCTTCTCCTTTTCAGAACCCCATTCACGGTGGGAAATCCTTGGCAACTCTAGGGAACATGCACCCAATGTACATGACTGTCTGGATCACAGCTCGTATCAAGCGCGTTCCATATGACCTTTCCCAACAAATTCACTATTGATCTCGGCCAATCGCCAAAAGAACCTATTGTGCATCTTCCTTCCTTATTTGTACTCTAATATTGAAAATGTGGCTGTATAATACTGTTTCTGTCAGTGATATGGTGTAAATATGCAATCAGAAACTGTCTCTTATACTTAATTTAACTGCTATAACTTTTACAGTAATTGCAGAAGCATTTGTGACAATTTGATTTAGCCTGTAAACTGGCGTGACTCTTGTAACTTAGTTATTTGAGAATAAATTATTATTATTATTATTATTATTTTGCCCTCCCATTTTTCAGAACCATTTTTCAGCAGGAGACAAGGCGTGATGTTTCTAAATTACATCATGTACTTCATATAATTATTACCTATGTTCAAAAAGGTCACAGTTTGTAATGAACCCCTTCATGTTCAGTCTTCATAACCAGTAATTTCGCGGACACCTCGCTCAGGTACATGTTCAAAATTTTGTTTCATTATCTTTGTGAACAGCTGAGTTTAAATTTCATACTGATTCAATAGATTTGTTAACCCCTTCAAAGTTATTATCTTATTTATTTAACCTATAATTGTAAGTGAATATTGATTGGTGTGAAAACTTCATGAATCTACTGTGTTATAACTAGGCAATTATTTATTCATTTATTTACTTATGTACATTGCCTTTGAAGGTCTTGTTACGCAGAAAAAACTATTCACTTCTGCAACCTGTCGACAAATTTTTACCTGTGTTTCGTCCTCATTTTCTCCAGATTATTCAGCCTTCTTGATGGCCGTTATGCTTACATCTTTAATACCCCTTAGGGCGGAAGGCAAGGACAGATGAACAGCAATAGTAATTCATATTGGTGACACCAAATTCTAGTTTTTTTTTTGAAGTTTTGGTGACAGCAGATTCTCCGGAGAAAGAAGCTATAGAGACTTCGAAGATCTGATCGACTTAAGAAATTACGGTTTTTACTGTATGGAACCACATGAAAATGTGAGAGTTTATCATTTATTCCTTTCGCAGACTTTTCGGTATATCCGAAATGCAGATCTCAATACTGCGTGAAATAAATGTTTTCCGCTTCGTGTAAGATAGACACAGTTTTAGGTGATGGCTGTGAACTTCAGAAATTAGAATGTATTATTTGGGGGCGCTTCAGGCTTAATAGAGCTTGTACAACAATCTCTCCTTTGCGAGAGTCGTCTAACATTTGTGTGACAATAAAAAGGAGGCCAAAATAAGCACACACTATTGTCAGTCGAACTCGATCGACAACACGCAAACAAGGCACGAAGATTATAGCCTTGGCGATTGAATGCGTTACACAAGCAGAACACCTGCAGCAGCCAGTTCCCACAGATTTAGGATTAAACCCACAAAACTGGATTATTTGTTAACATTCTGGTCGAGGATGAACATGTCCACATACCATGGTGCAGACAAATTTAACATTTTCATAATCGAAATATTCGAGAGGGACAAAGACGAGTCCTATCTTTATTACATTAAAATCGATTACACGACCGTGAGAGAGCATCTTTTAAACCCTTCATGGCCACGGAAATAGTCAAGCTAATAGTAAAGGATCACTGATAAGATATGATACATCATTCATAATGCTGTCCTACAAAACAGACTTCAGGAAATTCACGCCCCTGGAGAGAAAATCATGACTTGAATGAGACACCAAACGCTATCTACAGGTGAAAAAGAGAGCCTGAAACAAGTGGAAGGTCTCTTTGGAGATTTCTGATAGTAATTCTTTATGTAATCCCAAGGTCCAAAGCAACAGGAAACAATTTCAAATGAAGCCAGCTGCCAAAATACAGGCGAACCCGAAATACCTCTTCCGCTTCGTAACTATAATCAAACCTGCAAACCAAGGTGTTTATGCTCTCAAATGTCCGACTGTCGAAAATTTTACGAACTCAAAAAAAAGCTGAGGTCCTTAGTGCCAACCTCAAACCCAACACCAACTGATGGACAAGGGAACATCCTACTTAATCCTGGCTTAGTGATAAGAAACTTAAATCTCTTTTGATAGAACAGTGAGAAGACGTAATTGATCTGAAAAATGTGATGTATTTGCGCTATACATTTCGAACAATCTGGTCACACATATTTACTTGTCAAGGCATTTTATATGAAGATGAATAAAAGGTCAATTAAATAAAAGTTCAAATAGACATAGGGTGATAATTGTAAATAAAGGAGAGAGAAAATTAACGTAATATGAAAAGAATAAGAAGGGGTAGGAAAATTGTCACATTACCCTAGGCTTAAAGATTACCAAGGTAAATTCAAGGTTATGACAAATTGTTTCTGCACACATAAAGGGGGTTTTAATTTTCTAATAGCCAAGGCCTCCATAAACCTCAAAATTCGTCCTTCAACATTTCTATACAATGTTTTGAAGGCTGTCTTGATGCCAATCTTATGCCCTGTCTCAATCATGTGTTTGGCGATCGATGAACATGGTTTTCTATTTCCAACGCTAATCGGCTCATCTGACGAATTTTGAGGTTTATGGATGTCTTGGCTATTAGAAAATTAAAATCCCTCTTCTGTGTGCAGAAACAATTTGTCATAACCTTGAATTTACCTTGGTGATCTCTAAGACTAGGGTAATGTGACAATTTTCCTACCCTTTCTTATTCTTTTCATATTACGTTAATTTTCTCTCTTCTTTATTTACAATTATCACCCTGTCTATTTGAACTTTTATTTAATTGACCTTTTATTCATCTTCATATAAAATGCCTTGACAAGTAAATATGTGTGACCAGATTGTTCGAAATGTACAGCGCAAATACATCACATTTTTCAGATCAATTACGTCTTCTCACTGTTCTATCAAAATTTATAAAAGGGACTAATTGTTTTAAATCTCTTTGCCTAGGAAAGTCACAGGGTTATGGCGATATTCGCCAAATAACCTTGACACTCTGTGAAATCACGCAGTTCCCCGGTATGTGATCGGTTCAAACATTCACTGGAATCACATGTACTCCAAGCTGGATGAAAACAAACTATTTTCCCTCTAATCTTCCAAGGCGGAGATACGAAATATCTAACCTGTTAAAAACCAATCGTATTACTACCGATTATATCAAAGTTAATATAAGGACTGGTGAGCCAGCTAATAGGTGTATATAAGGATAAGAAAATTTCCCACCATGATGTCCAAAACAGGTTTGGGAAAAGTAGGCCATGTGCATCCAGTCTTTTCATAGCATGGGGCAACTGGAACCGAAAATTACTGGTTCATATATATTCCCTAACTTTACATAATCTTTCTATGCACTACCCCAAGTACTCCCTATTGCCAATGTTTCCAAGTTGAGCTTCACTGTTCCTTCTCTATCTTGGCTCAGGAACTATCTTCAGACCAAAGTCTTTGATACCGAGGTGGGTAGAATGCCTGCAAGCTGGCGAGTCTCAACACTAGGAGATTTACAGGAAACCATCTGAGGTCCCTACCCCTTCGTCATATTTATTAATGATCTGTTAGATAAAAGTGATGTAATCACTTAACAATCATTCCTAACACTTCCCACAAGCTACTATCTCAGCTTGCGTGCGGCCGTATGTAACCACTTTGTTACTTTACGGTAACCTCTCAAATCAGTCTTTTTAGATGCGAAAGGACATCCAGGAATATGAAGGCTTTGGATAGCATGACAGCCTCGATATGCATTACCAATAAAGCGAACTATTAATCGTTTGTAAGCATTTTAGAAATGCAACGCTGAATACCCCTACTAAAAAAGAATTATATTGTTTTCAATTAGTGAATGTTGGAACAAATTGCGTTAATTATCCTTCGAAATACATAAAGTAGGACATCGAAAGTAATTACGATAACCCCTGGAGTCATACACTATCAAATCGAAACATGAATCAAGTAACATCATCTCCTAGATCGTGTTTATGTACCCCACTCATATTGTTCACGACAGTGAAGTACGTGCAGATGACGATAAAAAAAATATACAAATGAATTTAGCAACATTAAAATGTTTCCTGTCTTTCATATGTGTAATTTCGTATTGCTCATGCTTTCCAACCGTGTTTATATATATCAATCAGAATTATTTTTGTCAGTTTCTTTTTACCTTGATTTAGCTCTGGATGCCTGTTATCGTGAGGCAAAATGCTTCTTGCTGTTCTCTTTGCTTTAAAAAGTACGTTCATACATATTTGACCCCCTCTTAGTTTTACTTCAGTACGGCAGCTGCATTGAGTTCGTATTTCCATGTGGTCAACCAAAAATATACGTTGGATATTTATGGGTTAACGCAACAGTAGTGCATGTTATTCCAAGGATTCAAGCAGCTCCTGATAAGCCCAATGACAATTTTGGTATCTTTTATTATTATTTTTTAACGTTTTAAGGAAAAGTTTGTCGCTTCAAAATATACGGTCCTGAAAGCTCTATGTTTTATGCTGAGTTGTTGGATCAAAAATATGGATTTGCTGAATTACGTGTTGATCCAAAAGTGACATCAAACATCACGAAGGCTTCGTCATTTATCTTGGAAATAGAAGCCATTGATTGCAATGAACAATCTCATACAACCTCACGGTTTGTTTGTGATGTTTTTATATTCACTCTATTGTGTTTTGTCATTGAAGTTAAGATTCAGCTTAAGTTATAAAATGAGGGTTATAAATACTTCTGCGGACTATTCATATCAGCCAAAATTAGAGTTTATATATAGCTTTTGAACTTCTCGTCATTTTAAGAAATTCACACCCACAGTCAGACTCCGCAATTTGTCCTTTTGTATCAGATTGAAATTCAAATCCACTATCGTATATCTAGGTTGTTAGTTGGGTTACATCAGCAAATAATTGAACGACGTAAGTCATCACCACAGTCACTAACTATCATTTGGAATAACTAATCTTGAATTCGAAATCGCTCTTATGTCTAAATGACAGGTATAATAATGCATAGGCCAGACAACAACATATAATGATGGAAAAGAGGTTTACGTAGTCTGCCTATGCCCTCCTTTCATTTTTATCTGTTTTCTGTGAAATGCTCATTGGTTTAGTTATGTGCGCGAGGTTTTAGACTTGAACAGTGACCAGCAGTTTACGAAGTTTCTTTTCTATAATAGTCAAAATTTAAAGTTTCTTATTGAACTACATCTTGGATAATAACTGTTTGAAAACTACACTCATAAATAATCAGGACTATGAAGAAAGTTCAACAAACACTTCCTTAAACATGAGTACACTTTTTATAAATATCTTCCATATTACTTTTCACAATTTGACTAACTATCTTAGAAATATCCTTCTATATCATGTAAAAATAGTGATACAAAATAGGCTCTCATCACTGATTTAGGAAGTTATACCGTGAGCATTTGATACTTTGAAGATTGGGTAGCTTTTACTTACATTTACTGTCAGATACTTACTAGGCCTAAAATCCAAAGTCATTAGTATAGTGTTATCTAAATACACCTTCACATGCAATGAACTAATTTTGAAGATGATTTGTAGCAGTATCATGTACTTCTAGCTAAATATCTTTCCATTTAAGAATGGAAAAAATCATGACTTTAAGGAGTGTAACAGAGAAGAAAGATGAAGTTTCTTTTTTTACTACTAAACATTGTAGCTCATTTCCAACTTCAAGGGAATCCTATCAATGTATGATCATTTTATTTGTAATATTCAGCGTTATAGCGAAGCATTATAAACATCTGACTATCAACCCTTTTTTAAGCAGGTGACAAGGTATATTCCCCGCTTTAAAGCCAGAAGTTACATTTTACTTCAGATTATTTCACCGTTCGTTCAGAAATACACATCTTTTCTTTCATTCTTTATGGTACAAAAATACACAGTAAAACTTTACACAATAAAAGTAGTTATTACTGATAGAGTATCTCATCACACAGATGTTCTGTAAGTTATTTAGATTCGGCTTAGCTATAATATGATAAATCATGGTTATCAATGAAGGCTAGTACTTATTTTTACTCAGATGACTGATTACAGACTGAATACCTCAACTTATTGATTAAATGTACGTAAATTAAAACTCGATGCCTAATCATTTGATTGTGTCAGTTTCCCCCTGTACATTATTACACGGCTATGCGACAACATAACTTTGTCTATTATTCAAATATCAAGTTTTTCATTTAGATGTTCACCTAAACTCGTATTTATTCGTGTGAGTTTATGTATGGTATTAACATATTTGTTCAAGTTTGTGTAGTATATCTATTATATTTTCATGTGTTTCTCTTATGCTCTTCTACAGTATGTGAAAAACAAACTGAATTTAGTCCACTGGCTCAGTGGATTGATAGTTTTAACCTAGTTTCCGAGAGAAATTAACATCTATCCAGGAAATATTAAAAATCATTTAAATTTAAGTAACTTATTTTGCACAAACCGGCATTTCTGAGCTATCCATATCTTTTCTAAAAAGGGACCAAAACTTAATTTGTTTAATATCCATAATGTAAGACATATGTCATCTTGTTGGATTGCATCTACCAAAATTTTGAAAACCCTACACCTCATTATGCAATAATACGATAACTGAATATTTTTCATAATATCAAAATTTTCCATCATAATAAATACTGTTAGACAATATTCCTCTTTGAATTTTTCCCAAACATTAATGCATAAACACAGGCTTAACATAGCAAGTGATAGTTTAGAATACAAGAATTTCGTACAAATGTTTGTTTTTTAATGTCATAAAACAGTTTCAGTCAAGAAGTTTCTTGTTAGGCAATAAGCGCCAGTAAATTTATTAAAGGTCTTTGTAACAAAGGTGAAATTACACAGTTTTATTTTGTCCGTAGACTCGGTAGGCAAATTTGTTGTTATAGATGGTTTTCTAAACAGAGCTAGATGCAAATTAATCAAATGCTTTTTAGTTAGTTGGTGACTTCATTTGTTTCAAGGCAACTATTTACCAGAAATAGATATCAGCTAAAATAAAAGTAAAAAAGTAGGAAGTCTTGGGCGCATTTATCTGTTTTCGGCAAAATAGCCTTTAAATACTCACCAACAGTATTACATGAGTTCAAAGCAACTATCAGTATTTAGTTTCAGTTTGCCTCTGTTATACAGGAATGTACAGAAGAAAAAACTGATTATGTACTCTTCGTCAATCTACTCATATTTATTCAAATCATTTAATAAATCATATAACAACCTTATTTTCACAAGCTTAGTGTGCATTTGCGTAAAGTTATTCGTGCCATCCTCTATAATCTGCATACAGATGCTTATAATCTTGGTCAGTTAATCTACAAGTTTTATCCAAAACCTTTTGCTAGTTTTCTATAAATAAATAACGATAAAAAATGACTTCATTAATTTACTTTTATTCTGTTAATCTGATTATTATAACTTTTGAAGCTACAGGGGACTTTAATATTTAGGTTGTATTATAGTTAACGTATGAAATTACACTGACTTAATCAAAAAATGTTTGGCGATTGTCTGGATTTTTTTTGAACATTTTAAGCACTTTAATGTAGACGTATATGGATTCCTAGGCGAATTATGACGTGGTTGGAGTTATTCAATAAAATGCCCAGGACTTTTTTTTTGTGCTAGTTGGCACTTTTGGTTAGATTTTAACAATTACAACTTAGCCTTACGTTATGAAAATCTACTGTTAAGCTATTCAGTAATCAACTTATATGATTCATCTAATTTTTGATATGATCTGACTACTAATTTGCTCATTTATATTAAGTTATTCAGATTTAGAGAGTACTTCTATTCTAGTAAAAATGCACTCTTCAGACAAGAGTCATCGATTTTCTAGTCGATATGTTCTGTCCAGCTAAGTAACCTACGGAAATCAGTTAACGTTTATCGTAAATTTACGTCAGCTAAAGTATTTCAGAAAAATACTGTTTCACATTAGTTTGAAACTTATAAACGATGTGCAACTCAGTTTATGCAGGAAGCCTTCGGGTTTTAAGACTACTACCATCCTACATATATATCTTCATGTTGAAATCTGATTATCATTATCAACAGTTCTACCAGTCACTAAGTCTAGTGTTTAGAATTCGTCAAGGAAAGTCGATACATACAGTGAAAAGCAAGTTAAAACAGTTCACATTTCTAATAATACTTCTTGTTACAATGCCTCATCAGTCGAATATTATCCTGATCAAAATAATGACACCGCATTCATGGCATTTGAGCTTTAAACTGGATTTCATATTCATCTTTATAATTTGATATTTTCTGTTGGACAGATTCATTTTTAAGAACACATGATAGAAGTTATTTGATCGGTGATGAAGTCTAGTTTTTGAATTATATTACCATTCATTCTAGTAAGTGATGAAATAAAGTATACATTCTTTCGATTAGTCAGTTTTTTATGGTTTTATAGGACAAATAGAGAGTTTTTGTAACAAAAATCATTGGTAGACCACCATTGAAATTAAGGAGTGCAAGTCAGGTCTTCGGTTTCAACATTGGACTTTATGGCAGTACGCGACCATGATACAAATCGGAAAATTACTCAGGACTCTTACTTTGAGGCGAGAACTCCTAACCTTTATACCATTGGCTTGATAACTGATAATTTCCATGTGTAGTTTATATTGATTCATGCAGTTGTGTAAGAAATTATTAATCTCATAAGTAGATGACTGTCTCTTACCTGATATGCTTTAATCCTACCATTCAGGGCTTTGCAATAGAGCTCTAGGAACTGAACAATCTCCACAAAATCTATTTCCTAATAAATAGAGAATTACCAACTTTCTTAAAATTTAATGATTGAATTTCCATATAGCATTTTTATTTCATTTACAATTCACTATCTCGTGTATGATCAGTAAATATCATCCCGTGATCCCGTTTTGTCTTCTTCTACAATTCACTGCTCAACGCAAAAAATCAGTATTGTTTTGTACCAGTGATTATATATCATGCTCCAATTAAAATGATAGTTGAAAATCAACTCACTTGTTTTATTCGAAAAGAGAAATACATTATTATTCGTTTACACATCCGTTTCTGTATTATATCTGCACACGACCTTTAAGGAGCTCTACAAAGAGTTTCACCGGTGTCTACGTTTTTTGTTGCAACCAATAATAGATAACTGATAAATCTTAACCAACTCACTTAACATATTGGCAAATAACTGTAAAATTCTAAAATATTTCTGTAAAAATCTATGTCTTCGGTTATAAAAAATCATGACTGATATGTGTACAATAGTGTTACTTGTAAATGAATGAATTTTTATGCATTTAATATGATATTACTATTATGGTAACAATGAATCAATGATAACTAGATTTTTTATTGATCGTTTTTCTTACAAAATATTTAATTTCATAGTTATCTTAAATTTGTTTAACCATCATCGTTTCAATCATTAAAATTGATCCATTCAGTTTATATTTGAATATTCTTTATAAATTTTGTATATTTATTGTGGTTTATCATATAAATAATGGTATTAAAGATTTTACACTTTGTACAAGTGTTTGTAATGTTAATTGTTTGTTATTTTTTTTACATTGAACACCATAATCTCAGTGATAAACCATACTGATTCAAAATGTCTGTGTTAAGTAATCATTCATTATGCTGTAAAATATTAGATTCGTTCCAACCCGTTCATATAAAAGAATTTTCACTGTAGAACTCTGTATAAATTAAAATATTTCTTATGATTTCGTCTTAGGCCCAAAATCAGTAAATAGAACTTAGTATACCTAATCGAGTAGATAAATCTGTGATAATAAACGTTTGTCACCTAATTCTTTATGATTATTATGCTAGATAAATAAAGAGCATTGCATCTAAATTAAAATATAAACCTTCAAATAACTATTAATCTACAATAACTAATCTTACCTCACTCTCATTGTGCATATGGCAAACTAAAATAAGACAAGATTTCATTAAAATAGAAGCACAAACTGAATTTTATGCATGTGAATCATTGACTCACTCATAGACAAAAGAAGTATAACGAAAATCTAACCATAGACTTACAATTACATTTTCATGAACAAAATTAATGGACAGCATTGTTTTAACAATTGACTTATTGAAAATCAAACTATTGTTGATTTAAACTACTCTACACTATTTCAGTTTTATGCCTTGAGTAAACCAATGCAAGTCATCAAAAACAATCTTCTTTTTTTTGGTTAATAAAGATAGTTTTGATTTTAACTCCACAATAAACAGTGGAAGTTAAGTAGGTAAATTCAGTCTAGAACATCAACAAGAATAAAAATAAACAAATTCAAAACAATCGCAAATTCAAAACCTTTTAACCATTTTGGCATCTAACCTATCTCAGTTGCTTGATCGATAGCTCATCGGAATATTAAACAATAAGAAAATCCTTACGATGATTCATGCCCAAAAAGTTACTAGGTCTTTAAGTCAACGAAATATATATCCTTGATTCTACAGCTAACAGCTATCCAAAATCGTAATTGTATATAGACTATAAGCAGTATCAAAGTATTCATCCAGACCCTAACAGAAACTGACCAATCAATCTGAAATTTCAAAAACAGAAAAATGTAAAATATTTAAAAACCCCAATTATTCTATGAATTTCTCGCATATAACATGCCAGCTACTTATTTATTTACATATAAAGAATTGTTTTGTTTGATCATAAATGCCTTATTCCTCAGTTGTCCTAATTAAAAATCTTTAGGACACCAATTTCGTTAACATCTTCCGTCAAGCCATCATATTATGGCACAGTTTTACAATAGTATTGATCTATAGGTAGCTAGCTATTAATGTTATCGAAATACAGTCTTATCAGTTTTATATATTACTTAACTAACTATACATCTGGTCACAATCAACCATTTACTACTAGATAATATGATTATTACTTAAAAATGGTTAACCTGAAGTAACATTGACAACATAATCAAGACTTATGACAACATAAACTATTATTTAATTAAAGTCTGAATAAATCCAAACGTAAATCAGATACTAGAATCCATGAAATCCCTATCTATTTTTCTAAATAATTATGTCATTTATAGGGTTGAGAAATAACAGCAATGTTTCCTGGTGCTTGAATTTTAGTTCCGAAATGGTTTTCCATAATATCCGTTCTTCTTTATTTATTTTCACACTTGAAATCACAAATGTATTTTTGCTAGACCGCCATTAAAAATCTCGCAGGAATCGGAGTGGAAGTCTTTGGTATTATGCATAAAGACTTAACCCTCAAATCCCTGAGGAGACCCATAGTAGGATGAAATGGATATCCAGAGCATACAGGTTTTCAATTGTGGTTTAGCTGAGATCAATTCGATATTTCAACTGAGAAAATAGTACAATCTCCACAAACCCTCTATACCTATTTATCTACTTAACTGTTTCGGTTCTTATCCTAAAATAATTTGATCTGTTTTAGAAATTTCATTATATAATTTAATAAGTGAGGTTTGTTTCTTCCAATTTTCTGAAGCAGTGACTTATGTATTTTCACTTGAACAAATGTTGTTTCTTCTACTGTTCTATCAACTAACATTGTTCATTATTTCGTTTTATTTCAAGTTGTTTACTCCTAAATGTGTAGGTGTGTGTTATTTTGCTTGAAGAAGTCAAAACTGTTTTATTTGTTTATAACGATATTCAATAAAATCTCTCTAAATGAGAAACTTGTTCGTTATTACCAATGTGGTGGCCAGTGTATCACTATTTTCGGGACGTTCAATATTCAACGTGTTCTTAGTCTTCGTAATTTGCTCGTCTAGGCAATCGTTACCAAATAGCGCCTGACAGTTATGAATCAGAAGGCAAACTAGAGGGGTTGAATACGTTTATTTTTGACAGACCGGCAGACCATAATCACACAGAGTTCGGCAAGCACACTGACGAGCTAGTTGGCGAATTGGTGAATGAATTAATGAGATTAAAATGTTCGCATATGTATATAGGGAAATGTCGAGTCATCCAGATATTCAAGAGATTAACATTAAAGCGAATAGGATGAATATGCGCGTAGGCGTAAGCAATGTTCAATAGTAACAGTTCATACAAACCAGACAGTAATAAAAACCAATGGTACATATAAGTTGTTGCTATACAAGTGGCTTGGTTAAATAAGTTAATTGAAAGGCTTAACCAAATTAAATATGAGCGAACTCAAATGTATATGGAGGCACTATACCATTACAAATTTATGAAAAAGTTGTTTTTTCTTCAGTTGCACTACGAAAAAAATCTTATCGATAATAAGCTCTTGTTTATTGAACACCTTGCCATTAATCTTATGGAGGCGTTTTCTTAAAAAAAAGCCAACCGTAAAGGATTACAAAATGATGGTTATGAAAAATCGATTTAATTATCGTTTTCTTTAACATTAATCATACGTATTCACTTATGAATTGAATAATAATTATTTCATTAAAAACAATTTCCCAATAAACTGATGTATAAATATTCTAAGAAATTATTATTTTTGAACAACTGAAATCATTTTGATTGTACGTATTTTAAATAGTTAAAATATTATAACTACAATTTCAAAATTATACCGTAGATATTTAATTATTTAAATGAAATGCTTGTTTAAACGATTGATATAAACATTCATTTCTATAAATTATTAATTTGTAAATAAATAATCAATCTACTGACCAGTGAACATTAAGAACTATCGAACAATATGAAAGCTCTCAAAAAATATGCACGCATTAATTCGATCATGAGTGTAACACAGAAGTTCTCGGGTATAAAATTACTAAAACTACTAATCTCATTCACATATCAATTAAATCACATCCGTAACCTATATGAGATATGCCTACAACAGTCTAGTTTTTCAAAAACGTAATTTAGAACACAAAGTTGATTGAAAGATAAGTAATGTATTCAAGCAAACATTTATCCTTTTTCTATGGTAAACAATGGTTAGACTGCTTAAAATTATTTTTACGTTATACTATTTTTGTTTTGTTCATTTTTATTAATTATAACATTTTATTTATATTACCTTGTTCAATTTACATTGAATATAACTTATCAAGTAAATATCTAATCAGATTGTTACTCGAAGTATAATGAGAACAAACAGCATACTGTGCAGATTGTTTTTCACTCTTATAACAGTTTTACATTTGTAAAACTGGGATCAATTGTTTTAAAATAGGTATTCTTCAGAAAAAAACACTCTTAAAAGTAAATGACTATGTATTCTCATGTCTTATTTTAATATTTTTATGAGTTATTCAATTCAGTGTTAATACAATCAAGGTTTACAAGTTGATTCTGTGCTAAACATGAAATATTCGTACAAATACTGGTATCTGTAATTAATTATTCATACATGCATATATGCAATTATATAAACAATAGATACACATGATTTAGAAATGTACATCTTTAGATAAATTGCATATTGATCCGAGTATCATCGAAAAGAATTCTTTTTTTCTATCTAAATCAATAAACTTTACATTTGAGTAAAATTGAATGCCATTATCTCGACATATTTTATATCATACGTAAGACTATATGTTTAGATACATACGTATCTAAATAGTTTTTTTTAAGATGCATCTGTAAATGACCTTAAATTTAATGAGTAGTAATACAATATAATCAATAAATTCAACATTATGATCTGTTTTTGTTTAACTATAAGAAAATATTGTTTTTTTTTGTATTTTACTGTTTATTTTATTGATTTTGTGACAGTAATAAAGAATTTATGAGGTTTTGAACTGTGTTATTCGACTAGTTGAATGTTATTTCAAAGAAATTTCTTTTTTATATTCGTAAAATAAAGGAAAATGTCATTGTAATATTTAAGGAAATAGTCATAAAATGCATTGTTTACTTTTTGTGTGAACTCTTCATGAAATTATTGTTTCTGTTGAATATTTAAACTATATTATAACATATCTCGGTTTCATGCGTTGTTCCCTGCAGCGCAGATTCTGTAACATGTGTGAACTATGGATATCAAATTGAACTTATTTATCAATTACCGCATACTTTGTTTGTCTGATAGGTCAAGAAATTACACAGATTATAATATTCCTCAATATATTGTCTAAATATTGAATTACGATTTGTATCTGAGAGACAAATGTTACGACAATAAACTAAACGGAAAAATTCAGGTTTTCTAGGGCATTAATGAGGCATTTATAACCTTCACTCACACAAGTTCATTGAGAAGACTTAGTATCATTAAATAATTCGATTCTGGTTAATTATTCACTTTTATTCATATGTTTTGTTTTAATGTCTATTACTAATATATATTTTATTGATATTGGTATGGATCAGATTTATAAGCAGTCGTTAGACTAGAGCTCTCCTTTTCAGTTGTTACCAAATGCTATTCATCCTGCAAATAAATACCTCAAATTCTCCGCTTGCTGTGATTTTCGATTCATAGGTCAAGCGTTTGCGCGCAAAAACGCAAAGGTCTTGATTTCGATTTCTGACAGTAACGGGAGTTGTGGATGTGTATTACTGACGATTCCCTTACCATAACAGAACGGCCGTCCAGTACTTCCAGGTTTGTAATGATGGCATAACATTGACCGATTAATTATTTAAAAGTCCAAATCATCTAGCTGTATTCAAACTGTCTACTGTATTCTATGCTACCTCTGAGATATTAAGGTTTTCGAAATCCAGCCAACCATTAATATAAAGAGAGATGTAGAGATTATGCAGCCTTGTTCAACAAAGCACCCTTTTGAAAAGCATCTATATAAGCTTCCAGACTTTACGGTGTATTCAACAATGGTTCACATCGTTAAAATTCGATCATTACATGACTAATTCCTAGGAAATATAGCTTCATTATTTCTAAAGTAAACGGTTATCAGACTTTTTTAAAAACAGACTAATTTTGACTCTCAGCAGCGTTGAAAGTATTATTCCCTACTTCTTAGAACTCATTAGCCTAATATATCAATGATCGGGAGTTAACCTATGTATCTGAACTCGAACCAAGTATATTTCACCTCAAACGCAAATGAGTTATTGATTTAGTCATTGGGTTGGCCACTAACTTGTTTAGTGTATTGTTTTATCTGCTACTCCTTGAAGACGAAAAAGATTTTTCTCCTAGTTTCTAAACTTTGCAATCGGTCATCTTCACAAAATCGAGCTGAACAAATCTGTAAAAATGTTCGTATAATTTGACTTACTTTGTGCATACAACAAAGAATAGGCTTCATGTTTTCAGATAGTTGTATACTATTTTATTTATTTACTTAGTAGTAATATATATAGTTTGTCCTGTTTCTTAACCTCAAGGTTTGATATCGAAACATATCATTATTTTTTTCTACGTATGCTCAAATTAATTTATCAGTACAATAATATAACACAGTGCAGCGATCCTGACTGAACTGATATATTTTCCTATTTTTTTGACAGAATCATTATGTTTAAATTTAGTTGTACTTGAAAGAAATCTACTTCTTTTAGACACTACTTAATTAAATTATATTCAAATAGTAGGATATAATTATGAAACAATTCTGTTATGCCTTAATTATAAAAATTTATAACTTTCATTAATAAAAGCTAGATATTAGTTATTATTGTTGTTATTATTATTAAAAATATTTTCACTTTTATGATGATTTAGTATAGATATGAACAACAGAAATCAGCAAGTGCATTTGAATTTATTCAAATCTTTAATAGATAATAATAAAAACCTATATGTGAGTTATTTTGAGTTTATGTCTGAAAGTATTTAATCATTCCAAACTATTAACTTATTACAATGACTAACATTTTGTAATTGAATAGATTTTGAAAACAAACGATTTTTGTACAAGTGATTTTTTCTGCAATAATTTATATCATAAATTAGATGTATATTTGATTGACAGATTCATTTGAACTGATAGAATATATCGGTTAAAATACTGATAATTACTAACACTAATGTTTACTATGGAGGGATTATCAAAGGGGACTCCATGTGAAATGCTAATTTACACGTTCACATTATGTGCACCCACACACACACACACGTGAGCGTACACGACTGAATAAAATCGCTGATTCATCTAGTGTTAAAGAAATTTCTATGACTCTAAAACTATTTACAACTTTTCATAAAGTCTCATCATTTAAAATTTTGCAAAAGAAGAATACTTATTTATCTTTTGACTCTATTGTCAAACAATTTCAGTGAATTTTATTATGCATTAAAAAAAAACTGAAACTACGTACATTCATGCATCATATGACATCAAGGTGACTGAGTTTGCTTATACTCACATACACAGTTAAGAATATTAACATTTAACTCTAGATTTATGGAAAAAAAATTCCATGAAAACTTTTATATACATATATATCATACATTAGTACATAAAATATTTGTTTTGTTTTAAATGATTAAATACATTCCATTTGAAATACAGTTTATAATGCATACAAGAAATCAATCAAATCATTTTGAAATATCACCATTATTAATTCATTTGATTGATTGATTAATTAACTGTGATCGATCAACGATTATTCATTGTTACTCTTTTAAATGAACACTATTCACTTGTTAGTTTTTTGTCAATGAATTATTATTGTTATTTACAGAACTAACATGATCGTGTCTAGTGGTCGTATTTATTTATGGCTTTAGACTATAGAATTGTCTTGATTTTAAAATTTTTAGGTGAAAATCAATGAAGTTGAATTCAATGATTACCTGATAAAATTGATCAACTTGTCATTAGTAATAATTTGAAAATCGGCTATTATTATTATCACTATTAATATTACTTACAACTAACAAATTTATTGACCAGGGAAATCCTATTTTATATGTATTTTATTTAACATGAGCGACCATATTTCATTATTATTTATTATTGTCTAAAATGTTTGCGAACAACTGTTTTGATTGTAACATTTGTAAGATGAAATATATGCATCTTGTTCTTGTTAGACGTTTTGTGTTAAAAAAGTTTTGTATAATGAATGACAAGGGACCATGTTTTTCGGCTTCTATTGATGTTATTAGAAATAGTATTGATAAACAGTTTTACAAAATCAGCAGATGATAATATAAAACGTTTATTAACAACGTTAGATTCACTAGATAGTTTTTCAATCTGGTATACGAATTTTCACTAGTGCGTATACACAACCGGATCTAGGGTTGTATTAGTGATAATGTAAACTAATAGGAAGTACAATACTAGGTTGAAACAGTCACCTGATGTCTCTCAATTTCTAAGATCAGTCCGCAAAGTTAACAACTGAGACAGATTCGTTAGATTTTTATTGTTAATGGCAGCTATGGTGTTATTTGTTTTTCATTAAACTATCAAGCATTAGTTTTACATTATCTCTTATTTTAACATGTTAATGTTAAAATCTACAACAAACTAGCAATTAAGTAAACATTATTAAGTAGAATGCTAATAATTAAATCAGCTTCTCAGATGAACGATAACACTAATTTAAATATCCTTTAACTGAAGTATGTACTCATTTGTACTAGTGATTGTGAATAATCTTAACAAAACTATTAATAGCTAGTTAGTTATGAAATATCTATTGTAAGATCCATTTCTGAATGAAAAATGATTAGTTTGCCACAAAATGGTTTCATCAGTTTTGTTAAACTAATTAGCGGACTGCAGGTTATATTTGATGATGACAGTTAGCCATTGATTGATTTTCTAATACAAAGCAAATCGTCTCATGCTGTAAAATTTAAATCCTTGGGTTTAAATTGAGTGGTCAAATATTATCATCTTCGTTACCAAAGTAGAGAGTGGTACCTTTAAGTTTCACTTATAGTACTCACTACAAATTGTCAATGACTTGAGAAGTTGACATCAATACTTTATGGTTGTTAGTAGTTGCCAAGCTGATCAGTCTTCAATCAGAATTATTTTTAATTTTAAAACTTAAGAATTTCGAATGCTAACATTGTGTTGTAAACAAAACATTTCTAGTAGGAACCATCTACATTGTAGTAGATTTTACAGTTTATTGATTAGATACAATTCAATGTCTCATCTTTTTATTGAAATATTTGTACGATAATGATTGGTGTATCACAATTTATGTCATCCATTGTTAAAAATTATTGTATCTACTAGTGACCATATTCATTTATCTATTGTTTCAGTGTGTTTTAAAGTTATAATTAAAATCAGTTAATTTTGTTCGAATGTTTTTTACCTATCAATACACATAACAGTTTGGAAGTTTCAAAGTGGTAAAGGATGCTAAGTAATGCTTTTTTCCGGTTTAGTGAATATTCACGAAACGAAACTCAAGATCTGCTTCTTCTTTTTTAGGCAATCATTACACATTCAAATTATCGACTTAAAATCTAATAAGCTCTATTTTTAAATTTGGATTAATTTCTGACATCCTATATATTTTCAAAGCTTTGCGAAATGAGAATGAAAATTCCTTCCACGCTTTTTGCTTTTCAGTGGTTTTCCGGTAAATAGGTTGAAACTACTTCCAATAGTTTACCAATCGTACATACAACTATCTTAGTAAAGTATGCTTGTGGTATTCCCATTATATTCTACTATTTTAATTTATATTCAGTGTTAATGTTTAGTAATTATTCGTCTCACTGAAATTAGGTACAAAATTTAGGTGACTCAATTCTTAAAAGCAAAATATAACTGTCTGAATAAAATGAGTGTCATCAAGCAGTTGAAATAAATTCTTGACTAATAAGTCATATATTACAATAGTTGTGCCGGATAAGTATTTTTACTGAACTAATAATTCTATTTAAATAACAAATCCATTAGTTATCAAGTGACATAAAAAATTAGCAATATCTGCCTGTCTTTTATTTGAAGTTTTCGACCATGTAACACGGTTACTCACCTACTTATCTCTGCTAACTGAAGATATTGGACAACAGCCTGAAACCATTAACGTTAGTGTTTTGATATGATTGAAACAAAGTCAGTTTAATGTGTAACTTACTTTATTTTTTGATATTTAAGTTGCTCTTATTGGTTTCATAATATTTTATAATCTAACTTTATCAGTGCAATGAAACAAGAACACTTGAATTTCCAAATACCTAAATTTACATAATTGCTAATGTGTACGAAATATTAGTTTTTATTAATATTGTCATTCACATATCATTTTTAATGAGTAAGCAAGTTGGAAGAAATTGTTTTGAGGCCAACTTAATAAACAGATCTTTATCTTACTATTTAATAAATTTCATAACGATCAAATCAAAAATCTCAGTGTAATTGTCTCAGTTTTAGTGAGACATATATGATGTAATAAAATATTGCAAAATATAATACACATATAACTGTTAGTTTTTTAGTGTTTCGTGTTTTGTTTGTATTCGGTTTTAACTGAATAGTAAAATAACAATGTTTGTCAGTTTAAAATACCACACACACAGTTTTGTTCAACTAGCCTTATTCTGAGTGATAAATGAGTCATCTAACCTTCGTTAAATAATAAAGAAGCAGATTTATTTGGTCATTGAACTACATTACAGGATTTTACCGTTATTTTATTGACTGTGCAGAAATATGAGAACCTACTATACAATCACTAATGAAAACCACATTCTATAATCAGGACTATTGATATATGTATGTATACATATACTGTCCATAAAAACGCTTAGCAATCAAGTTATTAGGTAGTGAATAGCTGGTCTCTACCCTGTGATATTTTTTCAGAAATAACCTTCGAATTTTCGTAATCGAGCAACTGAAATGCCCAATCATTAAGTCAGATTCTCCTATTTAACATAATTAAGAAAGACCGATATGTAGAATTTTTACAGTTTCTTTGGATTTCGACCAAACTGCAAGTGTTTTGCATCATTATGCCCAAAACTAGGTCGTTACAATCATTCGTAGAAAGTAGTAAATAGCACCAGAAAATGTAAACACAATAAATAGCATAAAAACACTTCATTCAAGATTTATGAGAAACTTCTTGTTTTTGAAAAAAAAAATTGATTGTTTTCAAAAGATTAATTATTTTCTTTAATTTTGTACAAAAAAATTCTGTTTTCTATTCTACTGATTAGCGGTGTTTCATTCTCTGTTTATTATCTAAATATTATTAATCGTGAAAAGTGAAATGGTTTTTCTTTTTATGAAACAGTGTCTACATCCAATTTTTCCATGTGATCATAAAGTGTCAGAGTTACATATCCAAATAATGCATTATGTTTTGAATTTTAAATAGCATTTAACAAATTAAAAAATTTATGAGAAAACCATTAAACTGTAATTAAAGATTAGTTTATTTAGATACGCTGTAAATGAATCTTTCTGAATGAATCTTAACGTAAGTGTGTGTGAATCTTTCTTGAAAATGAATTAATGAAACTTGTGTATCCAAAAAACGTAATTTACCCAATTCATTTAACCTTTAGTTTGTAAAATGCTGATTTATTGTCTAGATTTTGGAATGAGAATTATTCGAAAACCTTGACTGTACTACTTATACACCTGTTATCCTATTTTTTTTTATACATTAACTTTGAAAAAAATACTACATTTATAATTTACATCACGAATTGACCTAGAAATAATCATTACAAATCAAACGTTTCATACTAGGATGAAATCACTGTGCAATGATTCCTGTTTTTATTGATTGTCTAGATTTGATTACACTAATAACTACAATTAATTAATTTTTTTTTTTACATTGTATAACTTTTTCCAATTGAATTGAGCTTTGTAATACAGAGTAATTGATTGGAAAATACATGAATATTTTATAATTTGATTGAATTAATTTTATCTAAATGTTGTTCATTTTAAGCTGATTTTCTTTCATTGTTTTCAAATAAGTGTTGATTCCATTTTAATGGAAATTATAACAAGATATGTTAGAGATTATCAAAGTTTGTTAAAGAAAATTATAGATTTTTAAAAAAATTAATTAATCAGTAGAAAACATTTTCGGGATCCGTCTAAAAATATGTAAATTAAGAAATGGGGTGAGTGAGTGAGTGAGCGACATTATTCCAGCTTGACTGACATAGACTATAATGAGAACAACCTAAGAAGATGAAAATAAAATCGAACGAACAATAATATCAGTGGTGGAGGAGTACTTAAGGTAAGAAACTTAATTCAAAAGTTAACAAAATGTGGATGAGGTATATTTTTAACAATTAAGACGCAACAAAAATGCTATGCTATCACAGCTAATAAAAAACGATTCTTCTCCATGGTCCTCAGTTATAAATTGTATTAATACCGTGAATCCTAGCTCTCTGGTCTATATCTCAATACATAACACATTCTAACAGTCAGTGGCTCCAAAACATGACATTACAATAAATGACTAACCCCCGAAAAGTTATAACTTTTTTTCAGTTAATAGTATCAAAGACACCTTCCAGAAAGTATGATATTACATAATATAACAGGTTTATTATTTTAGGTAGGTAGCTTACCACCAAATTCACTCAGTATTTTTTAAAATATGGAAATGAACAAATTCTCACTATATTTTAGGCCAATTAACTGTAAAGCTGGTGTCATCAACGTTAACCCTGTAACCATGCTACTGGTACTTTAAACATTAAAAGTTACTGTAAATTAAAAAATAATCATTTCATATTTAAATAACAACAACGTATATATAATTCGAAATTATCCTCGAAGACATTACATATTTCTAACCTACTTCATTATATATATATAACTGAAAGTATTACCTATAAAAATAAACACCTAGAACCAAATATATGCTAACAATAACGATAATAATAATGGTATCAACTCCTTCATTTTATATAATATGATTGAAGTCAACAAGGAACTTTGAAACAAGTACAATACAAAATATTCCTACAGACCCTTCAAAATTAATGTTTTCAAGCTCAGCTTAGACCATTCATAATATTTTTCCTAGTTTAACTGATAATATTTCTTTTAAACAACTGATAGTGATTATCTTGATATCTTAATGATGGTTAGATATTTGGCTTGTAGTATCAGTAGTGTATGTAAATAGTTAATTGATTACTTCAGTTTAAAAAGTGCAAGATTTTCTCCACAAAAAAATTATTTTTTAAATAGAAGTGATTTAAATTTATTATTTTCAACATCCAATCCTTTCAATACATTGATTTATCACTTCCGAAAAAAGGCTTTAAATAATATTGACTGAAAAATACACAATACTTTACGATTACTTTGTGACCAGAATATTTTTATTTTAACATCCAATTTTGATATATTACAATCGTACAATAATGAAACTTTATAAACTATAGTAACTCATGAAACATTAAAATAATAATCAAATTATAAAAACGAAAGTTAACATCCCTTTTCATCATTTCTTCATCGGTATTTTCTGTTCAACATGGAAACTGTTCATATCTACTAGCGTTTTAATAAAAGTCCACACATCAAAAAGTTTGAATTTAGTATTAACCTTTGAATAAAAAAGAAATTTTATAGATTTTTTTCTAAAAAGGAGATTCTAGTTTTTGTTATGATATTTATGTAGAATTGAAAAAGACATTAATTCCACAGTTTATCATTCAAATAATTCATACAAAACTGATTAGATAATGTTAAAGTTACTTTACTTTGATATTTTCGGTTTATGCATAAGCACTGGATGAAAACAAGATCAGAATAAAAATAAAGTTATTTTTCATGTCGATTAACTAACCAACCGTAATGTTAATATTATGTTGTTCACCTCGGCGAAACAACACTATTTTGACATGGATAAGTGATTTTGATTTTTTTTTCAAGTTTTCTATTTGGTGAGAAATGAAGATAGAAAAAAATATATAAACTTACTATAGTTTATATAATTAATAGTGAACAGCTATTAGCTCTTTCAAAGACGTAACAGTATTTTATGATTAGATTCTCATTTTACCCGATAACGAAGAAGAAAGATGTATACATTCTATTTAGGAAGTGAAATTTGATTAAAGGATGTTTATCTACAGTTATATTATATTTCTCGATTGGTTTTCAATTACTTCCTGCACTGAACTCCTGAACATCTCTTAAAATAATGTTGATACTGATTCAAACTAAGATATTATTATGAAGGAATAAGGTTTATTCATCCGTTTTTATAAATAAATGTAGTTAATTTATTTAAGTAACAACACCTTAGTACATTTTTCTAAACGATAAAATGGACAAATATTTAAAAATTTCATTGCATACTATCAACAAACAAAAGAAGTACATTACACTGTACATATCTTTCAATAGCTTTTATATCATAACAGAAACAGGTTAGCTTGTATGGACAAAATTACCATTAAAGATTTTTCATCTCTAAACATTTATTGACAAACCAAATTAAAAATGAAACTAGATTTATAATAATTTTATTGTTTAGCTCACCGCTTCGATATTTTTACTAAAATGATTAAATGGGTTTAGATTTTATCTATTTTTTGGTCAACGATTTGTCCCTTGAAAAAACAGATCAGTGAGATAAATAAAATCAGATGATTTCTTTTAGCTTTATAAATGGAAGTGATAAGTTTATTTTTCAGATGTCAGTTGACAGTGAAATGTGATATATTTTTTTGACAATTTGAATTTTTTAAAAATACGGCTTAACACTCGTCGAATTCATTCTTTGTCATGTAATTTTAATAACTGATATTTTAAATGAAAGTAAGACTTGACTAATGATGCTTTATTTCAATTTCTAATCTATGTTGATAATTTCACCCAGAAAAGTGAATTGTATTGTTTTTATATCCAGGTAACCTGAAGTTATTTTACGTTGAATTACGATTTGCTCTTTTATTGCTTACTTAATAATCTAAAATAACCCACATTATTTATTTCATCATTTAGAAACCGATCAATTTTTAATCACATACATAAATAGTAAAAATTAGTTGCCTGTCTCCCTCAGCTACAGATACTCATTATCGTACAATGTTAGACAACTGATTCCATCATAATTCTTCAATGCCTATACTTTACTAAACAATAAAATGCATTCTAAAATACTCTACAGACGAGAATCTAAATATGAATCAGTCGGTGATCATGTAATGCCAATACTTTGTCAGCATTGAGTTATGGAGATTGTTGGGTTTCATTGAAATCATGAAGTGATTGATGGTAAACTACCAGTGAAAACCTAGAAGCATTGTAGAATCATTCAGTCCTCTTATGGGACTCATAAGCATTGCGCATCCATGACCCTGTAAGCAAGAATCAAACTTCGGACCTACGGACTCACTCGCAAAGGTGTAGTCTTTATACTTGTGCACCAGGATCCAGTAGTGTAGAAATCTAATAACCAACTAGTACTTCCGGATTTTCAGTGGTTTCTAACATAGATTAGTTCATAATTTAAGGAAAATAAGGTATACATCTTACCACTAAATAACACAAATCATTTATTAAGCATTCTTAAAGTAAAATAAAGGCGATCAGAAACTCGGGCAGGTATTTTTCTTTCAGTGAATAAACACAGCATTCATTTGAGCTCCCAGTATAATAGAATCTAAATCCGTTACACATAAGCTGTATCATATATATATATATATATATATATATATATATATATATATATATATATATATATATATATATATACAGGTCAAACGTGGAGAAATTCTAATGCTTCACTTCTATCTGAAGTTCGTGCTGATGATGTTGTTCAGAAGAACAATGAAAGCTCCACAACTAAAACAACCAGCTCAGAGAACGAAACACCACCACAATTGTCGACTGTTTATGTCAGACGTTTATTAATCATAATTCCTTGGTGTGTCTATGACATTCATAAAAATGTTCAAGATGGTAATATTTCGAATAAACCTGGATCAGAGGTAGATCCTCTATATCCGAAAAGTATCTAACATGAATCTTCCAACATTTTATTAAACTGAACATATTTTCAACGTACTGCTAGCAAAATAAGAACGAAATTATCCTCCAATGAATATTTTCTCCGTTAAAATTATAAAATTGTCACTAATAGAAAATTTTTAGGCAGTACGCTCGGAACAAATTGATTAGTCTGCTGTAATTTTGGGAATCAGAATAGTGACAAAGTGATAACATACCAAAAGCTAAGACAATTGGACAACAAGCTTGACCTGTACACAAGGGGCCATGTTCAATAACCAATAAGTCGAAAAAAGATGATAAATACGTTTAAATAATTCATTTTTAAATAATATTAATAAATATTATGGTTAAAAAAAGTTTTTTTAATCTGTCAACCAATGAATTCGCAAAAAGCAAATCAATATCAATCAAAATCTTTCGAATTACTAATCATGATAACAAGACTATAAAATTATCAAGTTCAGTCAATTAATTACTTAAAAAATCCTAGGAAAACACATATTTCAATAAATGTCATATTTTTCTGAATAATTCAAATTATTTTAAAGAAAATCCTCAGCTAATGAAATGATCTGATATCATTGATTTTGGTTTAAGTAAATTTTCTCCAACGTCAATTTGAATATTCTTAAAACTTTTTTTCATTGGCAATCGGTTATTTATTTGGATGGATATCTCTATCCATAAACTTCTAAGAGGTATATAGCATTGATTATTCCTTTTTACTGTAAGTAATTGGAGTTTCTTTATATATTAATCAGTTACAAGACTTGAAAGCACAACCGAGACAAAACAAAAGGATCTATTTATATTTTTAATAATTATTGGTTTCCCGAAGAATGCTACTACTATTAATGCTAACAGTACTATCAATAACAAATGTTTTGTCATTTTCAGCATGAAATAAACTATTTAAAATTGGTTTGCAATGACCTGTAGTTTCAGTTTAACCGCAAACTTATCGAAACTGCACAACTGTGATGCCGAATGGAAACAAACTTATGACAGGCAGATATTGTAGTGAGCATACTAACATCAGATTAATAAAACCAAAATGCAGTAATTTACATTTTCAACTGAATTCAGCTTGACACATTGATGAACCGTGATTCAATGGTTTTCGGGATAAACATTTCACTCTATAGATAACAAATAAATAATTGGGTCTCGTTAGTAGCCGTTGGCCTGATAATGGCTGGGTCTGTTCCATGAGTCTGAAATTCAGCTTATTAGACATTTACCTCGTCATGGTATCGCTTGACAGTCGCTCTATATTATAAAATTTTATTACACATTTAGACTACTAGATTTTAACTCAATGAACTAGAAGTACCATGAATAGAGCATCATCTGAAGGTGCTGTATTCCATACAATCAATAATTATCAGTGGTCATCCCTGCAAGGTCCAAAACTATAGTGAATTACTCTCTGAACTTGTCTTCTTTCAATAACCTTCAGCTGGCAAAGGTTTAGGTAAAGCAGTATCTTTAAAGATTACGCCACTCCACTAAAGTTACTAAAATAGATACATCACTCAATATAGTTTATTAATTGCCCAATAATGTATAAAATGAAAAAAAAATTGTTATATGGGTCCGTGCGGGTTGCAATTTTTGATGTAACTCAGCTTCGATGACCCCTTAACAATTCTTAGATTTCATATAAAAAGAGCCATATGCAACTTAGCGTCATATATAAACTGAATTCATCTATATGTAGTTACATAACTGTGAAAATCTCTAACTTGAAAAGTCCTAGAGAAAGATTATTATAAGTAACTTCATGGCTAGTGTCCCTTACAAGTACAAATAATAATGCTTCTTTTTTTTATTCACTATTACTCATGATATACACCAGAGTTTGATCGAATTTCATAATCCTTCACCATTTATCGTCTTAATTGAACCATCAATAAATTCAATCATTATATGAAGTGGTACAATTTATCTTTAATTTGAAATACCAAATAAGAATCTATGACAAAAAAGCTAGGCTTTTGTTATATGTCAATTAAACTTGTATACTTTTAGAGACTACTTATTTATCATGTAGAATTTCTGAAAAATTAATCTTTAAATTACTGATTAATAAATTATACTAACTAATAGTACAGCTTCACTTATATTCTCTAAGTAGTTAGAACTGAAAAATTTTGAAAATATGAAAATGATTTTAATAATGATACCTATCTTTAATAAATAAGATCATTTACTATCATCGGAAACCTGTTATAACATTAATTCTCAAAGAACTAATTGATTTAATCAATGAATTCTTAGAAATGTCACTCTGTCTACCAGCATAACACGTTTACGCCTAATAGTATGCTAGCGGTTTCACTTTATTCGTAATCATTTCTGTGCTAATTTGAGTTATCTGATTGTTAGTTTTTAGCGCTATTAACAAATAGTGAACAGTTATGAAATTTACTTAAAATTCAAGTCTCAGTATACCTCACAAAATAACATGAAATAAATATGACATGGTTTTTAATGTGTGATGAGACATAAAATTCACATTCTATTCAACATATTTTGTACAGTCAGAACTCATGTGATCTAATATAGTGTGTGTATTAAAACTACTTTTACACACAGATACAAATAAATTATTTTTGCATCTATAAAAACTCTGTGCATTTTTACTAAAATAATGATTTTGGTGAAGTGCTAGAATTGTATTTTTTAGATCAATTGATGTTTACCAGATAGGAAAACAATAGCAAATGTGGTTAATGTGATTAGTTATCATTTGTACTTTTGTGGATGTTTGTTTTTAAATTTTTAACACTGTAAATTTGGTTTTTGAGCATTTCTTTAAATAAGCAACCCTACATTATATGAAACCTAAGATCTTCAACGAGGCTTGCTAACACTCTTAACATGTATTATCCATGATCATTCATGATACGTTTATTGAAATGAATACTTGCGGTACTGAACATGTGCTTTTCACATATTGTACAGTATTAATTTCTAAATTATTCTGATACGGAGGTAGCTGAATTAATTAATTCGTGATAAATGTTTTCATTTCGATAATATACAATCAGCTGGATAAGTAATCATTACATTTCATTAGTATAATCAATGGTTAAGGACATTAAATTCTCATTGACAAAAATTAAAACAAAATCTAGAATAGCTATTTTCAATCCTAACATGATTTATTTTTTGTCAAAATTGTTTACATTATCTTATATGATCAATTATTATTTGTTTGTTTGTTTTTCTGTTTATAAATTTTTAAAAGTTAGAATAAATTAGGTGAATTTTACTTTTCCGTACAAAATTAAATTAGGAATAAAATTACTGATTCTCTATAGTATTTGTCCGTGAATCACTGTATAAACAAACGCTTGTAAGTTTTTAAATAATCCTATGTTTATAAATGATAAAATTACTTTCAGATGGTAAACACAATCTCCTCAAGACCATCTTCGTAAATAATAATTGATAAGAAAATATGAAATAAGTCGAGGAACATTTCTTATTCATAAGATCAGCATGTTGGCTCAGCAATTATATATATATATATATATATATATATATATATATATATATATATATATATACATGCATATCCCCGGTAAAATGATCGTCAAAATCATTCAGTACTGGAGACTAAATTATTGATTATAATGACCTTTGAAAATATACATTGAACACCATCTTTTTCTAACAATGGCTTTTTCGTACTGTCAAGTTTACTATTTTACGTACGACTGAAACAATAGATAGTTCTCTTGAAAACATCTAATCTTGATGTCTAGAAAGATTTTTATTGGAATTTTTGTGTCATTAAATCATCTACTTATATTTAAATTGAAATTTCTAAATTTTAATTCTTATAGTCAAACATTTTGTTTTTGACTATCATTTTCATGGTTAACATTTAAATGAGACATTATACAACTGATTTATCAATGAATGATGAACGATAAAATATTTTATTAAACCTGTAGTTCACAACGAATTATTTGAACCAAATTAAAATGTGCTCACTACTTCAAATGAACCGATAACGTATGCATTACTTTGAAATGTTAGGCATTTGTAAAGTATTCAGGTTTTAGAAACTGTGAAAATAATTCCTGTAGTCATTTAAATCTTTTAACAACGCTTTCCCATTGGCTACTTCCTACTGCCTTACATCTTTACATCAAAAATATGCTGCTTTGCATAAACTGTCTGTATTTAACTGCTGATAATTATTTAGTAAAAAATGAATCAAAACAAGAAGTAATTAGTTATTTATAAATTAAGCATTCAAAAGTAATTATACTTTTCCAGTATTTCTTTACCTTGTGAAGTTCCTGTTATGCGGAGACATCTCTGATTGTAGTGGTAAATGTATGATGAAAGTATCAATTTTCCTATGAGGTTCTAATGATGGTTTTTTGACGAATTACATTGATTTTCTTACCGCCTGTCTTCCAAGTCCCAGTGTCAGCAACAACACTGAGATTCATTTACACTGAGTCGATAAGTGTCGAATAGGACAAGATACAAGTTCTGCGCTCTATTAATAGCCACATTCTTTATATTCGAAATAATTTACAATTGAGTTTTTTATACTTTCTTATATACATTACATTATTTAGTCGTAAAAATATTAAATTAGACAAATCTTTGATTGAGACCATCAACCGATCACTGTTAGACCACCAGTATAAACATAGAATCACTAGGCGACCGTTTTGTCGTAGCATGGAGCTGATAGGTGGTTCACATCTAAACTTTGCTTGCGCGGATCGAACCTAAGACCTTCGGTCGCACGCACGAACTCTTAACCTTTAGACCACTGAACCGGCAACCAGAAGTGTTAATGCCTAATGTCAACCAACCCAACGTATTACGCAACCTGATAAGTCCCATACTAGGACGTAACGACTGTCCAGTGCTACCAGGTTTCTACTGATGGTCTAACAACGATCTATTCATGGCCTCAATATCAATCAAGATTCAAAAATGAATACTGACAAATAATATACAACATATTACAATCAAATAATTAATGCCTTAGATTGAATTGCTTTACTCAAAAAAAATGAATAACATCAATAAAATATTTCTATTCCAAGTTTTTTTTCCATTTTTAAAATCGAATTATTATTATTATTATTGTTACTTTATTTTCAAGTTTCAAATTAATCATCGAATAATATAAACAGCCAGTTAAAAATACCTGTTAATTCTATTTGGAAAAAAAACAAGTTGGAAACAATTAATTTTTTGAGAAACATGTGCATAAACATTCAGATCAAATGGGTGTGCGTGCGTTTGCGTGTATTTGATATTTGATACGTTGTACATTGTGTTGTTCTAGTGACACATTCATTGATTAATTTTATTGATCCAAAAATTAATTTGTATTTGTCGACTCATAAAATGTTTTTTTTCTGCCAATTTTTGTAAAGTATGTTGTTTTGTAGTCTGCTAATCAAATTGAAAGATCAATATGAGCTATTTTCACATGAAAGAATTCTACACAGCATTATCTAATTTTTTTTATTGATTATCCTGAATTTTTAGCGGTAGAATGTTCACATAAACAATGATGGATTATGTATAGAAAATAAGAAAAATTCAATTTGACTAATATTTTTAATTCAAATCACATGAATGTGGATCATTTATAAACGAACATGTTCATATATCGCTTGTCTTAATTAATTTAAGAAAATACCTAAACCGTTTATGCAATGAATATTTGTGAAGAAGATAAAGTTTTGCTCTATGAAATTAACCGATTTCAAGATGTAAATCTTAATTTAGAACATTCATATTGTTTTTTAATCCTTTTTAATTTGACCAAAACATCTCTTTTATTAATATTTAATAAATCTTGTTCTTTCCTGTTTATTTATGAAGAAAGCTCTTTCCACATTACACCAAATTTGTTTATTAGTATTATCATATTAGTGAATTGAATTTTATCTACTTAAATATCCTTCAGGTTATCATTCAGTCAGTAAAGTTTTCTTAAATTGGCGAATTTTGATGACTAGGAATATGTTTTAGTGTAAAGATAACCATGCCTTCTCGGTATTCTATAAAACTACAATAAATAGCATTTTTGATCGTTTTTCCCCATCTTTACTGTGTAAGAAAATAGTGTATTTTTCACTGGGGATTTGATTTTAATTATCTAAATCTATGTAAATATATAGGTTTAGTGAACATACCGTTCATTAATGAAATAAAAAATAAAACAAATGAAACGAAAGTTTAAAACTTGACATAAATTCTACAATGAAAACTATGCTGTTTTATCTAATATTTATTCTTTCAGCAAAACAAAAAAAACGTTAAAAAAAATACTAGATAATGCATACAAATAATGAACCTTTAAAATATTTTTTTTCTACATATTTATGCACACGTACTCTAGCCCCCATGTTTTATCAATAAACTATTTGAAATGATTTCATAATGAGGATAAATTGCAGTTGCAATGATTGCTTACAATGATTAGAATAAAAATATCAATCAATATCACATGTCATTTATAAATTCAAATATCATTCTATTAATCTAACACCTGATAACATATAATCAGTAATGAATAATTAAGACTATACAACTAATAAACTTAAATTGTTATGGCTCATCAGAGAAAAGTGAATGAGTTTGGTTGTATGCACTGGTGGTATTTTTGTAATTTCATTTAGTTAAAAAATATTTATTCAGATATATTAAATTGTATTTTTTTTGGGATGAGCTATCCTTGTATTTCTGAATGTATTTACTTTAGGTTGATAATTCCTGAGGATTTTAAATCTTTAATCATGTTTAATATATACACATAGAAAAATAATCCATCACTTGATTACACATAATTTTTATCTGTTTTAAATTAATTTCACCAGCTGAAGCCTAATGAAATAGAATTTGTTAATAATAATAGAAATTTGATAAATCTTAGCTAGTTTCACGACATAAAAATCATTATCATGTTTATTTTTCTGATAGACTTTTTTTGAGAAAGGTCAATTAGACTAGACAATAAAATAGAAACATTTGTAATTTAAAGAAAAAACAGTACAAATACTTGATTCTGAAAATAAGTAAACCAGTCTGCTAATAATAAATATTTTACTGTTCATTTCTTTTTGATTTTTACTATCCAGTTTCATTTTGAACAATGTCAATCTATTAAAGTAACATTCTATTTATGTACTTCCTTACTTTGAAGAAGCTTTGTTAATCAAATTATTCATCTTTTATATCATTTGACAATTTCTAGTCTTATTCAATTATTATTATTATCTTTTTAATTAGTTTCTATTGTTATTTAGATGACTGTTCATTACTACTGAGTTTATTTATTACATAAATTGTATTTCTGTACTATAGCTAAATAATCAAGATAAAATCTAAATATGAATTCTAGACGAAAAATGATGGATCAATAAAGACTGTTGAATTATAGTTGGTTTGATCAGAGAAGTGACTGTGAACCAAGATTAGTTTTCATACTTGTTCAACTATGTGGTTGCTAATAAACAAATGGCCATAAATATAATTTAATAAGGATATGTGACACTCTCTACATTTCAAAAGACTTACATAATCTTATACGTTTAACAACCAATATGCGTTGAATTAACTTGAGCAACATTCGAAAGTAACAGGTTAACAATACATAACTAACTAAAGCAATATGTGACTATAAAACTTGTAAACGCAGAAAAACTTTCACTCTTATTTGACACAACAATTCAGATAAATTATGATAGTAAAAACCTAGAGTAAATTACTTCTTAGTTAAATTATCAAAATATTATTAATTGACAGTTGCACAATATAAATTTACATCAATCTTCTAGTAAAAACATATGTTATGAAAGGAAATGATGAATGATTAACTAGTCCCCAGGTCACTCAGCTACTAAATGATCATTCTTAACTTCTTTCCAAGAGATTCATTATTCACAATTATATTGTCGGCTTAATACATTGAATAGAGAGAAAATGGTCAAAAATAGAATTTAGGAAATGCGTTTAGTCCTGTTTGGGACTAATCAACCGGATGCACTTGCATCCAAGAAGTGATGTTTACTTCATAATTCTAACCCAATACTTTTCGCTTTAAACATCAGCGCGTTTTCCTTTAAGCTACTGATTCCATAAAGTCACTGACCTACGTTAAAGTTACGAATTTTTTTTAATTTGTAGTGGTTTAGAATACCCTTGTTACCTATACTTCAACTGTATTTCGATCAGCCATCATGTTACCTTTGTATGTAAAGAAGGTTCACTCAACGTAATAACAAATAACCAAAACTCACAGCTTAAAATGTTTGTTAACTAGTTTGTTAGGCTTATTATAGTCCTCTAGAGATGGTGAGATTTTTAGCGAAAAGTGTAGTGCGTACACTTTTATGTCAAGCCTTCGGACAAACTAACTAATCGATTCTCCCCCCGAGTCTTTATTCACTCGTCCTTTGACCTTGTCAACTATTTGCTTTTAATTTTGGTTGTTTCTATCCTAGTATGTGTGAGCACCGCTTACTTTCTTTATAATATGTTTAGCTTATTTTGTCCAACCATAAGTGCTTAGTCATACCTCGCTCATCTCCACTTCGATTTGCTCTACATGTATGCTTCTCATTATCACGTCTGTCTGTATGGACGATTGGTTGAAAAAAACTCATCTAACCGAATCCGTATTTGGTTTTTTATTATCACCGTCGCACACACGAGGTTCTCCTAAGTATGATATATGGAAAATGAAGGGTAGATTCATTACACACTACATTCGACTGTTCATCCAAACGGGATCACGGGTCACTAAAGTAGTGAGCCCTCCATCGAATCTAACGCAGCCACTAAAAAATCTTAACCAACGTAGTGTAACTACACAACAGAATGGATTTTTCTTTTGTGAAAATAATTTCAAATCTAAAAGTTTCTTACTGCATTTATATAGTGTTTATTTGTTATGAGGCTTTTTGTGATAAGGAAAAAAAGCCAAATCAATCATAGTGTCTTGTACTCAAAACAAAAATCTTAAGTCAATTAAATCAATGAAATGTAGTGATTATAGGAAGTTGTTTATTTTTTTCAGAAAACAATGGTAATAAATCCATATTATACAAATGTTTATATGGTAGAACAGATATATATATATATATATATATATATATATTTGAACGAATTCGATAAAAATTGAATGCCAGGTAGACAGAAAATATGATTTATAAACCTTACATTTCAAATAATTTCAGCTAATGAAATTTGAATAATTCCAACCTTTTATGCAGAGATCTTGTCTGGACTTCTTCAGGGCAAAAAATTGAATTTTAATTATCTTGAAAAATGTCCGAACAAGATTGCAAGATGAAATGTTGGGATTATTTAAATTTCATTAGCTGAAATAATTTCACATAAAATTTTTATAAATAAGATAATTGAATACTTTATGTTTCTCAAGATGAACTTTTAAACAAGTATCAAATAATTGTTAGCTGTATATGAGAACATTTCATATGAAACTAGAAAATTCAAAGTATGGTGAAGAATAAAAGGAATTTAAGCATCTAATTGATTTCGATCAAATTCGAAGCATTTAATTCAAAATATTTATTGGAATCATGAATTAATCAGTGATAGATCACCATTAGAAACCCACAAGCAGTGGACTGCCATTCGTCTTAGTATGGGACTTACCGTTAGTGAGTATCCAAGACTTAGCAAACTGGTAATGAGTTCAGGGCTTGCAGTCTTGCACATTAACTCCTATCATTTGGATCACTGAGCGAGCATTCCACAATGTTAATGTTTAACCTCAACAAATCCACGATATGATGCAAAGCCATCTATTGTCTTAGTAACTGCCTACATTCGACAGAGTCGAACTCTAGTGGTCACGGCTTCTAACTCGAACTCTGAGGGTTTCCTAACAAATCTAGTTACTAGTGAAAACATTTTTATGATTTTAATTGGAGAGTTGTGAAAGTTATTGAATTTCACTCTCTGTTAGAATTGAGGCAGTTACCCGCTAAAGGTAGATTCAAGCTTGATATTTACACCGTTAGATTCCGGCCCATGGCCAAGGGGTTAAGCGTTCGTACGCGAGCCCGAAGTTCTTGTGTTCGATCCTAGCAAACGGGGTAGTAGATAAGCACTTCTAATGAATTCTATACTGAGAGGAAACGGCAGACTAGTGCCTGTGGGTTCCTAATTTTGATCTGACAATGACCGATTCACGATTTCGATTAAATCCAGCAATCTCCACAACCTCATAATACAAAACTCAATCAACCGAACTAATACTGGCATTCAAATCCTCTAAATGTACATATCATTTTATGGAAATAAAAAAATATTAAACAATACCCTAATCCATATTGTATATATTATATTATGCAACAAGTTAAATACAAGAGCTTAGAATAACATACAGAACTATCATGTATTGTATGGTTGATATAAAATTTTGTTTCGGTTTCAATGTACAATATAATATTGACAATTTGTTAGAATGATTAATTGATACAAACACATTGAACCATAAGTTAGTTTATTTTTTATTTTCCCATAATTCATATCATTTCATTTCTATGGTAACATCAATTCATTCTACTTGTAGATGTGTTGAATACAAATGAATTTATTAGCTTGCTATGTATGTTTGCTAGCTATGTCTTTCTGTGTATGTGTAGTTCGGTGTATGTGTACACCTTTACCACTCAGTATAGTTTTGATTCTAAGATTATTAGGCCGTATCATTGTAAATGCAATAGATCCACCGGTCCATGTATTTTTCACATTCCTTTAACATAGGAAATAGAAATCTCTCCATACAATTATTATCAAGAGTTTGCCGTCTGTTCCCAATTAAACATTATAAAACAAATAATTAGACATTTATACCATTGTAAAGTAAAACTTACTTGTTTGCTGATTTCATGATGATTATCCCTGATCAAAACTCTTTACTTGGTATCAGTAAGGCGTCTCATTCGGTATATTACCTGAAGATTTACATCATGAATTAAATTTTTTAATAGTCCTCTGAAAAAATTGTCGTGTTATTACTCATTTTACAACATCAACAAATCTACTGAGTTTTCAATAGGACTAGAACATGACAGTGTCATGAACAGTTTGCCTTAAAAAAAACTGTCGATAGACTGCCATAAATTGAGTAGAAATTAAATCTTTTCACATACATATTTGTTTCTTTCTCAAACACACCATAATAACTTTAATTCAAATTAGAATAGTTTTGTTTTTGTTAAAAATATTTCCCTTTTCATGTTACTCATCTCAGATTATTTAAAAAATGTTATATCTTCTATTTTTGCACTTCAGGGAAAGTTCAGTTTAATGGTTACATCATTATTACTGGAACGTTTTTTTTAAATCTTCACATCAATTTTCTTTCTGTATGATTGATTTAAATTTGTATACTTTTTTTCTTTGTGTATGTTTATCATCTAATATTTAGAGTTCCTATTCGAATACAAGTTATCGATCGTCATGGCCCAGTTTTTGATAAACCTCATTATAATTTTAAACTTGGTCAAAGAAGTCCAATCGGTAGTATTGTAGGTCAAATTCAAGCTATTGAAGAATTGAATCAAGCATACGATTATTCAAATACAGCCATTTGTAGTTATCGTCTTGAACCTGCTGATAGTCCGTTTTCTATTAATAATTATGGTGAGTTCATTTTTATTTATTTAGTAGAAATAAATATAACTCTGTTACATATTAGGCTTGAAAAGTCAATGGTCTTTATAGCTCTAAAAACTGTTTGATATTCTCACAATTATCATGGAAACTTATCCAATGGTAACGAAGAAAATAATTACATTAATCAAGAGGAAAACAATGTCATAATATAAATAATAATACTAATAATAATAAAACCAGTTATTTCAACTAAAAGACTGTTAGCCCATTTCATTTTTTGTATTATTTTAGCTTAAGTAACAGTTAGCTTTTAATTTATATACTTTTGCATTTCCACCTTTTGTTAATATTTTGTTGAACAATGCATTACATTCGTATCAATAATTTTAGATTATATCTTAATACTTAAAATATTGTCAAAGCACTTGAGTAATATAACAGTATGATTGGTAATTGATCAAGATATACATCAGCTTAAATATGATATCTGAAAAGTGGTACAAACAAAATTACGTGCAAGACTAATAAAGGTAGTAGTAGTAGTAGTAATAGTATGAGTGGTAACATCAGAAAATTAAACTGGACCATTAACACTTCACAACCTTTAAAACGTCGTAAAAACACATCTTTCAGTATGACCATATTTCCAACCAGATCCCGGTAAGATTGCCTCTGTGTCTTGTACTAACAGATGATTTTAGTTAAGTTAACCAATTTCTTCAAACAATGAAACCAATTCAATGTTAAATACCAAATATTATAAATCCATTTGTAAATTTAATTTTTGCCAATTAATCATTCATTAGATTACATTTTGCATAAACTTATATCTGTCGTAGGATTAACTAAAAAACGGATAATCACTCAAGTATTTCTTCAGACAAGTTTCAAACTTAGTCAAGATAAACAACATCTCTAAACCTTTAAGTTTCATAATAATCATCACGTAGTTCAACTGATAAATTTTTATTTTACTCATTGAAATCAAGAATCGGTCATTGTTATACTACCATAAATAACCCACGATCGTTTCATCCTGGTATGAGACTCATTAGCAGTGTGCATCTACAACCCTTGATCTCTGAAATTGAACACAGAACTTCGGTCTCGCGCATGAACTCTTAATCTGTAGGCAATGAACCGTAATCTAACGATGTCAATGTTTAACCTTAATCAACCCAAGCTATTGCGAGACGTCACTCATTGTCTTCAGTGGGTAACTGTCTCACACCCGACAGGGTTGAACTACACTGGTCATGGCTTCTAACCAGAACTGTGAGAATGTCTTCAGGAAGCTAGTAACTAGTGAACATATTTTTACGAATTTCATTGTACAGTTAATTGTCTAATAATGATTGATTCATGATTTCAACTAAAACTCAACAATCTTTACAACTGTAGAATGAAAATCGTACATTATTCCTTAAGTTTGAAATAATCAACCAACTATTCAAATAATTTCGAATGATACTTGATATGAATTAATTTTCTTATACTGCTGTCAAGAGTAATAACTGTAAATCTAACTTATTCCTTATATATTAGTAGTTATAACTAACTTTTTTCTATTGACCATCTCCAAAAGACACTTTTTAATAAATTTACAATGACTTTTTTTTATTTTCTTTTCTTTTTCTCTCTCTATTATAAACATTACTATTTCTCATTCATTACTAAATATTTTAACAAGCTAAGAGAGAGAGCAACAATTGACGATTGATGACAAAATATTCTCTTGATATAATTTCAAAAAATGTACATGTACCGTAAACATTTAAAGCATCGTTTGAAGTAGTCACAAAGAATACAGCTGAAAATAGAGTTTTTTTCTATGGTTTAAAGCAATGTAAGATAATTTTTCGTTTTGGAAAAAATTAAATTATCTTTGTTTTAATTATCTGAAATCAACTTCTAAGATTAATTTTCACTGGAATTTATCACTATTTTTTCTTTAAACATATTCTTAAGTATATTACTTTTTTAGTTCGCTTAACTAGTTACATTTAAAATACATACATTTTATCAACAAGTCGGTATGATTTGTTTTTGATCTGCTACTTTTCTTCTTTCTAAAGATTCACTATAATTTCTTAAGTTTTCAACTAGTAATAACTGCGCCTCAGATAAACTTCATTGGCTACGGTACCGCCACTGTGCAAAGTACTCACTAGTTGTTTAAAAATTTCTTAGAATATATGTATTCACTTTTTGTAAATCACGATAGCTACTTATTCGTTAGCGTAACAGAATAAAAATAAAAACAATAGATTGTTATCATGATAAACTTCATGTAATCGATTTTAACTCGATTGGTTCTATAAAATTTATGATAATTTATCATATTTCAACGGATCATATTTTTGACAATTCATCCAGGGAGTATTTGTGATTGATCAATAATTTGGGAATTTTGTGATCATTTTTTCAACAAACATGATGTTTTCGACATAAATGTCAATAAAAATTCATTAGATGAGAATTGATTTTGCCAAATGAACCGTTTAATTTTCATAAAAATTATTTCATTCTCTTATCATGCAATATAACTACTTCAGGTGTAAGGTAGTCTTTCGAAGCTGTCAACAGGAAACCATAAAATTAAATTTTATTGATATAATTCGACAACCACCGAGAAAGAATCCACAGGTGTGATAATGGTCACCACTCAATGAACAATCAATTCCTTGGGAGATCATTCGAAAACAAACAGCCCGGTGGTAACGCTTCTGACTAGGATCTAATGCAAGAGGAAGCATGAGTCCCCTAATGATTAGATGTGCACCTAGCTGAAAAGTGACAGTAAGGACAATACATAGGTCTAGATTTTCTTATCAACTTCTCTGATTTGTTCAACCTATCGGTATAGTGCAGGCGATCTCAGATTACTTAAACTAGTAATCCAATTGCAACTTGACTGGTAGAATTCACTTATCATGTATGAAATTGTTTACTATTCAGTGATTGATCAGTTATAGACGAGGCCTTGTTCACTCTTAGTTACCTAGAAACTTTATGTTGATATTCAATGAAAGTTCCTTGAAAGATTGATTTCACAATCAGATCTAGAATTCCACCACTAAAAGAAATTTCATGGTTATCATCTTACAAATTTTTCATTGCACAAATAAAGTGTAAGATAAAATCAAAAAAAAACTAAATCTTTCGTTTCCCCACATATCTATCACTTGATAACTTCTACGATATATTCAACTATGATTTTCATTGCAAGTTAAAACAGTCAAACAATTATCTCATGAGGTTAACTGATACTAGGATTTAACCATCTAGATTCATTAAAAATGTCAACTTCTGTGTCACCATAAAAGTTAAGGAAAAGTTGTTGGGTTTCATAACAATTTTCGTAAAAGCATCATGAACGACCATTTTAAACTAGTGATCACCTGATAGATAATGTGATATATTAGTTGTAGGAAATTAATGTGTCTACGTTATCATACTACTCATACTACTTCCCATTTTGTCAGCGCAAACGAAACATTTCATCTCGAAACTGCTCATTATAAATTACATTTGAATCAGTGGTACATTTATAGTGTAGTTTCAAAATTGGATGATAATAATACTTTGTTAATACCATAAGTTAGTTTACAGAGGGATAATACTAAAATATATTTAGAACATTATTCATTTGTGTAATACATTCCCCTTTAGAAATATTATCTATGTTCTGTCTTAAAATATTCATATCGATACAGTAATGATAATAAAAATACAACTCATTAAGCAACAAGTCCATTTCATTTACATTAAATCATATTGTTTATGTAAACGCTTTTAATTTCATACTGATTTCATGTATCAAACTTAAAAGAGTAAGGTTAAAACTGCAATCTAATAATTAAAAACCAAGAGCTGGTGATATAGACATCATTTGGATCGATAATCAACACATTTCTACATAAAAAAATAACTGATACTGATTTTTTTCAAACCATATAACTAATGCATAGTGTAATGCACATACACTTTTGATATTTTATTTTTTAGGCGTTATACGTGTACGTGAAGCACTTTTATCTCTTGCACAAAGACCTTATTCACTTAGAATTATTGCTGAGGATTGCAGTCGGCCAATACCAAATAGAGCATCAGTTGGTTTAACAATTGAACAAATTCTTGTTGACTGTAAACCAGGCTGGAAAAGTAAGTTATTTTGTGCTTTAATTTATATATTTTTCGGTACCAGTTATGACTGTTTTCATTTTTTCACTTTAGACTTCAGTCTAAATAATCCGTTTTGTGTCATTGAATTTTACACTCTAAACTTCTGTTTTATTTGTGTTCGTGTATTTTTATCTTCTTATAAAACATCGGACTTTGAAGTTCAGCATGAAAATAGTTTCGGTTACCGAATTGTAAACTGTAACCTTAAATAAGTACTTAAAATAAGTTTCTGTCTGTCATTCTCTCTGGTTTACTTTTCTAAGCTATTACAAAACACACTGACCTACATTTAAAAAAATATCAGCTCTGATTAACTCAGACATTACGTATATTTTACTTACTGAACTATAAAAGTTACCACTGAAATTTATTTTGCCGCATAGGTATTTAACATTTGTGTAATGTCAACAGACTACATTTTGGAAATGATCAGTTAACTTTACAAAAGTATACGTAATGTTTTCTTTCATTTTAACTGTTGGAATAAGATACTTTTATATTATGACAAAGCATAATCATAAGGTGTAGTCTGACGCAAACTATTTCTTTTTTAAAATTAAAAAATTTCACATAGACTCTAAACTTTATCATCATTAATTTTCGTTATACTGAACAGAAAATAAAATAATTGTTTTACTAAAAAAATGAATGCCTCAAGCCAATGTTTATTTTGACTGCAGACAACTATGATATAATTCATAATAGATTTTTCAAAATATCATGCACACTGCTGAAATCTGCCTGAAGATTTACTTAGTTTTTTTATAATTTATACTTTACATACACATATATACATTGATATATTTTATAAATGAAATCATCATTATTCACTATTCAATTGGTAAGTTTATTTCAGTTTGATTAGATAATTGGCCTTCATATTTAACAAATAAAAATCTGGGATAATTATTTTAATGTTCACAGTAAAATCTGTTCGTTATGATGGCAACTGAAAAAAAAAGCGACGAATTATGAGTTGAATTTTGTAGTTCCTTGTTGGTAGGATTCAACATCACAGTTGACCAGGTTCTTTTGCTATGTGTTCAACAATAAGGCATTATTCCTACATAGATTATTAATTCATTTGGTGTTAAAATGGTCGACTATTTTTAATTCTTAATGTCAAGAAAAAGGATATTACAAATTCTGATCATTTCTTTCATCTCTGATGAACAATTTAATATCTCTCTGCACTTAATTTTTTAGTAGGCAAATCGTTAATGTCTAAAGCAAAAATTAAAGGATTCGACCCCTAATATGAACATCGACATTCAGATATAAATATAATAGTTTGATGAGTAATATATAGGATGAAGCATGCATTTTGAATTGAATTGATAGTCACATATTTAAATAGAAAACTATTGTGTCGTATAAGATTCCCTAAATGCGAAAGTTAGTATTTATCAGTACATCTATGCATAACTATTTTTCTCTGAATAGAATGGGATGCAAATGAGTAATTTTGTCCAGATTATAAATTCTGCTAAATGATAAACACTAAGCTCTAAGTTTTGTAATATTTTTAGTGCACAATGAAAAGGATCATTTAGAGCAAATAGAGGAAGTATATGATTGATAAATGAATTACTTTAATTGAATGGAAAAAACTTTTCCAAAACAGTGTGGTTGATAAATGTGGTACTTATCTCCATTTAACAGACAAGTTTTTTACAGTCTCAGCAACAGAGACATCATGTGAATACTTCAAATAATTCAAATAATTATTACATGTTCTTTTCAATATACATTTATGTAAGTTTATAAGCTGTGTAAGACAAAGTGATAACGTTTGTCAACTGCATTATTGACATTTAAAAATTTAAGGAACTTAGAAAATTGTTTATTGCTGAGTAGTTGCTATTATCCGTCATGATAGTTTAGTTGTTAAAAAAAGTATTTAGTTTACTTAATTCATCTACAATGAATGTTTAACAATAGATAATCATACTAATGTAGAATAGTATGATAATTTATCTAAACAGTTGTGAGGTTTCTTAAAAGTTTGACAATCATATTAAATAGCCATCAAGAAATCTAACATAGCACAACTAAATTTGTTCAACACTTTCAGATCACACTAAAAGATATAGGCTGAATTCATTTGACATTCATAAAAACTATAGATTTTGAAACCGGTACAGATTTATTACATTAGAAACTTTTCATTTATTGAGAAGATCAAACACACTTAACTCCAATTCTCTGTGCTATTACTTTTGCTCATTAATGAGCAGCTCTGAACTAGTTTGTCACATTTCATTGGATTTTTATTTGTTCTTTTTGTTATATTGTGTCATAAAGTCCATTTTCAAATTATGTAATATTCTCATCAAATCAATTAAATAAATAGTAGTCTATATTTTAAACATACAACGTTAGGATTTGTCTATTTTGTTCTCAAAATTACCCTATGTTTTTATCAATCTTAATGTTTGTTTTATGTAAAAAAATACTGAATACTTTTTCTAATGCATGATGTAATAAAATTCATATTTGACTGTTCATGGTTGATTAATTAAGTGTATAAAATTATTCTACAATAAAATTATTGTTTAGACTGTCGAAATGAAAACTGTAAATTGGATTAAAAAATATGCGCGTGAAACTAATATTTAAAAATTTTATTAATAATTTATTGATAAGTTAAATTCTATTCACGTACAATCATTTTAAGCTTCATTAATTTGTAATTCTTATCTAATTTGTAAATACTACAGAAATTCTTCTATACCATAAATTTTAAGAAAGAATATAATCTTATCTGTTGATTAAAGAATATTTACCAAGAATAATTTGTTTAAAGCAAATTTACTAGTTTATATGGATTATATGAATAGAATACACTGCAATGTGCTTCTAATATTTTCATACGCTTCTTATCAGTATTATATCTTTCTGTATAGATCCTTATTCTTTTTTTCAAACAAATATTTTTAAAAACTAACTATGAGTTCTATGGAAAGAAATACATAGAAAATTTACGCTACAAGCCGAAAATTATGAATAAAAACTTCTATGAAGAGTTTGACGTTTATTTTTTCGAGTTCAGAATTTCTCAATAAAACAAACACTTTTTAATGGTTAAATTTGTAACGTTTCGCTGGATTAAATTGAAGAAAGTTTATAATAATAAATTATGCAGTCATTTTCTTGAGCATACTCTTTTTAGATAAGATAGTGTTTAGTAAAGATACAAGTATTAGTTCTTCTTAAAATAATCTCAGAAAAATGGCCTAAAGTGAAATTTAATATTTATTGAATGATTGGTAAAAGGACTTATTAATTAAATACTCATTTCCTTCATCAAGAAGCAGTTACATTGACTTATCTCCACTACTGTAATCTTCTCTTCAATGGTAACCTGCATGAAGATCAATTCTTGGAGTCCTAGTAGGGAATCTAGAATCCCCTCATTCCGGGAGTAAAACAGTCACTCCAAAAAGCAATATATCATTAAGTTGTTATGTAAATCCTTGGATGTTGAGTAAGTATTCTAATGTGTAAGAGTTTACTACGAAAACTGAAAGTCCTAAATTGATGTGAAAATTTAATTCTAAAGAGTCTCCTAGTAGAAAGAGACAGATATTCAGCTCCCCTTGAACTTTAATTACATCACAGTTTCGGTTAGTTCATGACAAATTTACCTTTTTTCAGCTCTGTATGATCAGTAATAAATCAGGATTTTAAAAGAATATTATGTCCAATTTTATTGTACTCATACTATTATTTCACGATCCTTCTAAGCGAATTATCTTCATTTTCTTTAAAAGAAGGATAGATAACCTTATTCTATTTAACTCAATAGAAGTTTTCTGTTGACAGCTTTTTCACTCAGCCATTAAAACCTTTCAAATTATTTGTTTCTGTCATTCTCTAACATTTTCATTGTTATCATCGAAATTGTATTACTATCTACTGCAATATCGTGTATATATATTTGTTATATCTAAGCATGCATGAATCTATTTTTATACATACTTTAAAGATAAATGTATGACAGAAACAATTTACATGACATGAAAAGAATCGTTGCTCACAAATAACTGCTCTATTGATCTGTATCTTAATAAGCCTCCTAGTTTGTCACATCAAATAATTTACAAAATTTGACGATTGTAATTTCTAAACTATGAGCTATCGTTTGTTAAACCATACTTACTATAAGCCTATAAAATTCTGATTTCTGACATTTTATTCAAATCAATTATGTCAGTTTATCAACCCTGATGATTTAGAACACTGTTAACATTCTTTACATTCTTGTTTAGCCTAACCATAGTCACTTTGCTTGAAGGTTGGCTTTCCAGACATATGTATATTTTTTTATATACATAGTCACAGGTATATGTTGTGTGTTTATTGAAAAAAGAGCGGTTGATTGACTCAGTCATTATAAATTGAATTAGGAATCCAAATCCCTACATGAAAGAATATTAGAAAATATCTTAAACATTTCTTAGTCTTAACAAAGTATTATGCTAACGTACAAAATATTTAGTACACAAACTTAAAATAGCCCTGAACTATTCAAAATAGTTGAATTATTGTAGATCATTTATCAGCCGAACGAAATAAATTTACAATTTATCGATCAATGAGTAGTAACCGATTTCACGATTGTCTTTTCTTTTGGTACTGATTGAGTTCTGTTGATGAAGCCGCAATATGGCTTCTAGTCTGAGTATTTCAACATCGCATCCACTATGCTGAAACGCTAGATGATTGAAGGTAGTTGACAGAAAACCAAAAGCCTATGTTTTGAGTGCCTGAGAACTTGAGGGGACTAATGCTCCATATGAGATTACGATCAGTATCACCCGAATCCATACTCACACGTCGCTACTAAACTATCCAGTTCTTTAATGACTTGGTATTTTACTGAGATTACAATTAACTTATCACTATATCATTATGTCTATATTGGTAACTAAAGAGTAGTTCCTATCACTTCAATTGTTTTTAATTAAGTGTCCTTGGGATTTTTAAGATCCAGTATATCAACTATGATTTATGAAATGAACTGTATGTGTCTGCTATTGACTTTCATTTTTAATAAATAGATTTACCAAGTGACATTGAATATCTTGGCTCTGAAGAAAAACCTGAACGTTTATTCATGCATTCAAGTTTACACTTGGAAACATGTACTGGTCCATGTGCTAATCCATTTATAGAAGCTCGATTGGAACTTGGATCAGCTGTAATTGGTCAGAATCTAGTTACAGCTAATCCACAATCATGCCGACATGATCCAGCAAGTATACGAAGGCAACAGAAATTTTGTGGTAATTATATTTATAACATTTTGTTCGTAGTTTAAATGAATAGAGTGAATGACATAAATTAAGTTAATCAAATCTTATATAAGAAATGTACTGTTAATTCATTATCATCTTCATTGAATAATTTATTTATGGAACAATTGTTACATTTAGAAAATTTCATTTTCTTTAGTTGAATATCACAACCATTAGTCATATTCAATTGAATATTGTTTGGTAACATGAAATCATAATAAAATTCTCATTTTTTAAATATAACTCAAAATACTTTACGATTTGGATTAAAATAGTTCATAGAACTTACAATTACTTTTTACATTTATTTATTGTTGATTGGAGGAAAAAAATTAGTAACTTCGTCACATACAATCAATTTAAATGGCATCATTCACAGGAAAATTTGGAACATTACTTTGTAGTAATATCAGTGAAAGTTATATATATATATATATATATATATATATATATATATATATATATATATATATATATATATATATATATATATATATATATATATATATATATATATATATATATATATATATATATATATATATATATATATATATATATGAAGCATTCGTTTATTGATTAGAATGTTCATCTTCCGGCTATTAGTTCAGAGGGTGAAACCTAATTCTGTTTACTTTTGAATGACCAGTCATATAGCATTATCAATCGTATTACAAACAAGGTTGCGCGAAGCTAAAGATATAGACCTATAATTGACTAAACGAGGCTAGGCGTTCGCAGGTATACCGAAGGTCCTGGGTTCGAATCCAGCGAGATACTGGAGTCGTAGATGCGCACCGCTGAAGAGTCCTACACCAGAACGAAACGGCCGTCCAATACTTCCAGGTATCTAATGGTGGTCTAACAATGATTGGTTGATGATTTCAATGTGCAAAACACACTAATCTCCATAACTCAAATCGAAAAATGATTTACATAATATCATTATTTATATATTTACTAATCTATGGTTTGAAAACAAGCTATTTATTAGAGATGACTTTAAATCAGCCCAGAAAGATCAATTTATTTTACTGGATACCACGTTTAACAAGCTATTCACAAATTGTATAAAATCAAATCAGTCAATTGAAATTTATTATAGTTATACAATATCAAAAAACTTACTTGGGAAAAGACATTTTAACTTTGTCTGGGAATAAAACTATTCATGTTATAGTTAGTTTATAATACTGAGAACGTTTGAACAAATTCTAAGTGGAATACCGTTGCATGGAATTTACAGCTTTATTTCGTAGTTCTACATCATCTTATCAAACTATTCTTTTATACCCTTTTTTTTAATTTCAAATATTTAACTCTAATTCAATTTATAAAACTTATTTTATCAGTGAGAATGTTTGTTACTGAAAACTTTTATACTATTTACAATTGATGATGATTAAAACAGTTCTATGGGAAAACACTTCATCACTTTATAATGAAATTTCGATGAGACAACAATAATTTTTTATGATTATAATTTTTCCGTTTCCAATTTCGTTTTTCAACTGAACACGACGATATTATACATGTATAATTATATTGTATTTAGATTTGAATCCAACAACAATTACAAATCTTCTACCGGATCCTGAGTATGATTTAGTGAATCAATTAATTGGACCAGTATTGAATAGTCCACCACGTTTAATCCCGTCAGTGCTTGCTTGGCGATTTGATCCAACTTTATCAACTGTATGGGAGATTGATGCAGATCGATTATATAATTATACAAAATTACCAATCCATTGGGATTCTGATTTTACAGTGACATTTTGGCTTAGACGACATCATATACAAAACAATTTAAGAACAATAAATAATGATGAGAATGAAGAATCCATTCTTTGTAGTCATGATAATATTGGTTAGTAAAAATGAAATAATCACTTTGAATAATGGTCTAATCTTTCGTTATGGTTTTAAATTGAAATTTTACTGCAAAACAAGTTTTAATTTTAACTAAGTTTATATGAACTTATGAAATGTAATTATTTAATTTGTTATTAATTATTGAAAAAAAATCAAATTGAAAACGAAATATCTGACTATCAGATGTAAATTGATTAATTTACTAGAAATTATTTTAAGGATATTTATTTGACTTAAAGATATTTCTTGTCATAAACTAAAACCTAGTGAAACAACCCTCAAATACATTGGTTAATTAGTTTTAACTTGTTTGAGACTTGTCGACCGTTTGTACTAATGATTGAATTTGGAATTAAACCTGGAACCATGAAGTTTAACAGAGGTTGCAATACTTATGAATTAATGAGTTGTAATCGATGGATTCAATCAAGTTAAGTGTTCTGCAGATATTAACTAATACAGTGAACACTGGTTGACCTGTAACACAACTAGGCTCAGTAGTCTTATGAACTATGTTTAGACTAAGATTTGTATGTCATGAGTTAGATCTTATTCAAGATCATGAGTGACCACAGGTGAAGAGTCTGAAATTCAAACAAAGTCTCTCCATACTGTTATCTAGTTTTTTGCACATTCTCTAAATGAAATCAGTTTGTTCAGAAAATTATTTTTAAACTACACATCATTCCAAACAGTTTTACCTACCTGGTGTTTTCGTTTAATAAGTCTTGAATTCGAATTAATCCATGTTAAAATGTAGTTGTTTCATCTAAGTGAAAGCACCAGTAGAAATAGGAGGCATTTCTTGTTGATCAGCTTATCAATGACATCATTAACATACTAATTAAAATGTGGTTTGTAGGTTGGAGTTTCTCTTTTTTGTGCTACCGCAGGAAAAGTAATGCTGTCCTAAAAATTCAAATCTGGTCTTTTAAAGGTACTATTATGATGCTACTTGAATCATAATCTGTATTATATGTAACTTAAATGTTTGCACTAATCGATCCCATAGTGATAACAGTTTCAGGGGTTCTATCCCTAACAGAATTCATGTCAGTTAAGTTTTAAAGCAGACACTAAGTTATGTAATTATAACACTAAGTGACTCAAAATTGAGCCGTAAAAAATATATCAGTTCCAATAAGATTATAGATACATCATATTCATGGAATTCTTTCAACTGCTTCCAAATACATAACATCGAAGAAAATGAAATTTCTATTTCAAATCACTTAAAAGGATGGGCAAATTAAAGCTGTCAAAACTAACTACATAATACATTGACTGACAATAAGCAACCAATTTCTAAACATATATTTAAAAAATTATCTTATATTCTGATAGAACAGTGAGAAGACGTAATTGATCTGAAAAATGTGATGTATTTGCGCTGTACATTTCGAACAATCTGGTCACACATATTTACTTGTCAAGGCATTTTATATGAAGATGAATAAAACTTACTTACTTTCGCCTGTTACCCCCAATGGAGCATAGGCCGCCCACCAGTTTTCTCCAACCAACTCTGTCCTGGGCTTCCCTCTCCAGTTCTCTCCAATGTTTGTTCATTCCTCTCATATCTTTCTCTATTTCTCGGCGTAGTGTGTTCCTTGGCCTTCCTCTTTTCCTTTTGCCTTGAGGGTTCCATGTGACGGCTTGTCTAGTGACGCAGTTAGGTGCTTTTCGTAGTGTATGTCCTATCCACTTCCACCGCTTCTTCCTGATTTCCTCCTCCATTGGAATCTGACTTGTTCTCTCCCACAGTTCGTTGTTGCTGATGGTGTCTGGCCAACGAATACGAAGCATTTTGCGTAGACAACTGTTAATAAACACTTGTATCTTCTGGATGATGGCTTTGGTAGTTCTCCATGTTTCGGCTCCATACAGTAGAACTGTCTTCACATTTGTATTGAAGATCCTGATTTTGGTTTTGTATGAAAGTTGTTTGGAGTTCCAGATATTTTTCAACTGTAGAAATGCAGCCCTCGCTTTGCCAATCCGCGCCCTCACATCTGCGTCCGATCCACCTTTCTCGTCGGTGATAATTGTAAATAAAGGAGAGAGAAAATTAACGTAATATGAAAAGAATAAGAAAGGGTAGGAAAATTGTCACATTACCCTAGGCTTAAAGATCACCAAGGTAAATTCAAGGTTATGACAAATTGTTACTGCACACAGAAGGGGAATTTTAATTTTCTAATAGCCAAGGCCTCCATAAACCTCAAAATTCGTCAGATGAGCCGCTTAGCGTTGGAAATAGAAAACCATGTTCATCGATCGCCAAACACATGATTGAGACAGGGCATAAGATTGGCATCAAGACAGCCTTCAAAACATTGTATAGAAATGTTGAAGGACGAATTTTGAGGTTTATGGAGGCCTTGGCTATTAGAAAATTAAAATCCCCCTTCTGTGTACAGTAACAATTTGTCATAACCTTGAATTTACATTGGTAATCTTTAAGCCTAGGGTAATGTGACAATTTTCCTACCCTTTCTTATTCTTTTCATATTACGTTAATTTTCTCTCTCCTTTATTTACAATTATCACTTTATGTCTATTTGAACTTTTCAACCAAAAAAGTTATACTTTGTAGATTTTAAATTTTTTTTTGAAAAAAACTGTCATGCTTAAAATTAATTTCATAGTCATATTCTGTCTGTATCTCTCTAAATAATTACTCTATGCTCTGGAATAATTTTATGCAATAAATTCAGTGTAATGGAATATTTCATGCATAAAATACAAAATTAATTCACTTTAAATTTTATCTTGTTTTATGTTAAAGAATCTGAATGGAGATATTTATCAATAAATTTACGTGGATGTCGATTTATAGTAAGGATTATGTCATCGACAAGTAACGAACCGAGAAAATCTACACTTTTTGTATTTGATCCATTACCCGATGTGATTTGTTCTCAAACAACCGGTCATGATGATGGAATATGGCATCATTATGCAATTACATTTAGTTCATTATCATCACCGTCAACATCTTCAATAAACAATGATCCAATTACCATTTTAATAGATGGACAAGATTTAGATATTAAAGTTATGCCGACTGTTTATGAATCATTACAAACCTCTTCAAATCCTTTCAGCTATCCCGGAAAACCAAGGTATGTTTAAAAGGAAATCTAAGCGTCATAACTGTGTAGCATAATAATTTATTGTCAATACCAAAAACACAATAAAAAGAATTCAAGCAAAATTGTATTAGGCACACTAATGAAAATGACTTTTGTCTCTGAAAATCGAAAGTAAAATGATTTCAGAAGTATGAAATGGATCAATTTCCTATGATATGTGCTACAATTTTTGAAGACAATAATGGTTATTTACATCATTATATATACATATATATATATATATATATATATATATATATATATTATATATATAGCGAGAGAGAGAGAGAACCCAGCTGAATAGATGTATTCACTTTAAAAACAAATCTAGTTCCTAATTTGTGTAAATTACATTTACGATTATATTTTATTGTCCTATAAAGATCGTCGTCATGAGCTTATCCAAACTACACAAGTCACATATAAAACACCATTAAAAGACAACTCTGTTCCCAAGCGTTTGAAACAGAAGATACTAGGTTCAAGACTCAAATATGGTGAAATATGCATCATGAATTTCACTATAAGCCACATATCCAACATACCAAGACAAAAATGTTTCTTGGTGATAAGTGATCCTTTTTATTAATTTAGTATAAGAATTATTAAAAGTAAGGGCTCAATAAACAAAAAAATGTTAGACCATAAATGAAACAAGATTATATAACATTTCAGCATTGTACATTGTAAAAGGAAAAAGGAAAACACTCGAGCTCATTTTTTGTTACTTTATAGCTAACAAAAGGCTCATTAAGAAGTAATTAATAAATACTGCTATGTTGATAATTAATATCGAATACATTACAAAGCAATCACGTATTGTATTTTCTAGCGACCCAATAACAACCAAAATATATTCGATACTTAGAATTAAACAAACTAATATGGCTTACTACCATTTATTACTATTATAATTAAAATAATATATAAGTCAATCAAATAAATGGATGATTTATGGATGAATTTAATTCAATTCTTTAAAATTTGTTGATTCAAAAATAAACTAACTACAGGAAAGATGATTTGATAATCGGGATCGTTTACTTACTTCGTTTTATAGATTATTACACCACTGCATATCTGTTGATTATTATTAAAAATACGAAAAATATATTACGATTATGATTGTTATTTCATGGCACTGAAATGCGGTTTATACCCTTAAACTAATATAGATCTTTTATTTAATTTTTTTTGTAGACTTACAATTGGCGCATGTTATGATCCTCAGACACATTCCACAAGACAACATTTACATGGAGATTTGACTGGTCTCACGTTATTACGTGACAAGTTTGAATCACCAAATACATTAAGATGTATTAGTCAATGTGGTGAAGCTTTACTCATTCCAAATGTGATGGAGGTAACTTCCTCTTTCACATTATTTAGTTTTCATTTATTATGTTACATTCATTTTATGATCGATTTACTAATTTCAGTCGTTATAATATGATTACCATAATGAAAGCTTAAATTTAATTCAATACAGATTCTTATCAAAATCATAAACTGATCAACGAAAGGATAACAGTGAAAACTTAGAAGCACTGGATGGCTGTTTCATCCTCATGTGGGACTTCTCCTAAAGGTTAAGAATTAGCGCGTGATATCGAAGGTCCTAGGTTCGATTGCAGTGATTAGAGTAGTGGATTGGCACTCCTGAGAATTTCCTTACCAGGACGATATGGCTACCCAGTGCCTGCAAGTTCTCGATAGTGGTCTAAGATTTATTGGTCCACCATTTCAATAAAATCCTATGATTCACAAACTCCTATACTGATAATTTTTATTTCAGAGAGGGAGAAATCGATTAGATAACCTTTTCGTTTTCTATAATATTAACTAATCTCGAACAACTACTGTAAGCCAGAAAACAATGAACAATTGTTTCCTCTTGCCGTGCAACTCCTTAGCACGGCTGTACCACCGAGCTCTTAGCCGCTGGCTTACTGAGTAGACATCTTACGATGTCGATGGCTTGTACAATTACTTCGTGTTTAACTGCATTCTTACACTGATGGATTTATGGCAACTATTAGTTATTTCTGCAAAACATTATTGAATTGGTCAAATTAAATAGATTTACAAATCTGAATATTTTATTATAGAATTATTGATTTCGGTTGTCAATTGAATCAGATGTAAATACTGCTAAAAAAAACAGAAATGGAGCAGAAAAACTTTTATTATTGGTATTACTGTCGTGTGTTCTTTTACTTAACTGATATCTTATTCAAATCTCACATATTATCATTAATTATCACTCACTAAAGTAACAATTTGACCAAAACATGAGAATACTTAATGATAACCAGTATAGTACAATCTTTCCGCTTGTTGATGTTTAGGACAGACAATGATCAGTCTTCATTCGGATATACATATACACTAAGAGAATTATGCAAGCTAGTAGTTATCTGGATTCGATTATTTCATGTATAACTAATTGACATTTGAATTAAAAAGTACAGGTTTCGAGTTTCACAGTAATCATCTTTTATTCTTAAACGATAAAGAAGGGCAAAGATTCTAGATTCAATTTGATTACAAAAGAATTTTCCAAAGTTTATTCACACTAGAAAGGAAATATAGTCAAACTAATAGCACATTGTTAAAATTTTTAAAAATTATTATATTTTATAATTGAAATTATTCATATAAATAGCGATGATAACAATAAGTGTATTTTATAGAAACAGTAAAGATCATATTTTTTCTTATGATTAATTAAATTAATTTTTTCTATTTCAGTAAATATGAAATAAATGAGAAATGTATATATTTTAAATATATATTCAGTTGTAAAATAATAATTTATTTCAAATTAATTATTAGAATCAAAAGATAAAAATGAAATTTTACATTTATTGACTTATCTTTGTAAAGAGTAGCCTCCTAGTTTACACTGATTCTTTACGTGAAATTAATTTACAACTACAAAATCCGTAAACATATTACCCAAAAGTACTTGATTTTTTTTTAAAGTTTTCTTGCTTCTACCTACTTTTTTCACAAAATCTCATCATTAACTTGTACAGTTAAAAAATTGATCCTTAATCAATCGAAATTATCTACTTATTTATTTACTTGTATTCTCAACAAATGTTACTATAATATAATGAAAACTGATAATATTTACTTTTGTTTGATTAATGTATATATCACCTGATCACCAAAGCTTATGATAAATATTAGTAGAAAACAATGAATTAGTATTTTAAATTCATGTAAAATGAAGACAAGTGACTAGAAAAATTTGATCACTACTTATTTATTACAATAACAGGTCTTGAAACTCATTCACTTGAATTTAAAAAAATCACTGTTTGTGATACTATTGTCATAAATAACCATGTGTTTATTATTTAATTGTAAATATTATTTGAATCGTCATTCTGTTAACGTTAAGAACTGTAATTGATCAGTTACGATTGGAATATAAACATCCCAAGTGGATTACCTTATTAGTTTCATTTGGTTAGAAGTAAGTTATATAATAATTACGAGTAAAATTCAGAATGCTTGTTTCATCTTTGTCAGCTGACTATATACATCACATCTCAGTGTAAATATCAACACTAGAATGCAGATACCTTTATTTGAAAAGTCTCGGATGAAAAGAATTAGGCCTTAATTATTGTACTTATTGCACTGTACAACTTAATTCGACGAAGAAAATCTAAATGAAAAGCAAAGAATTGTAAAAGTTTTAATTCTAGTTAATGTTAATACACTAGTCATTTGATCAGTTAGCCATACACACCAATTTGTATGTCATACTAAGTCAAAGAATAGCAATTAGAGATAATTAACAAAACTAAACAACATTTTAAACAAAATGCAAACAGTGATACACTATTTATTTACCTAGCTAAAGTGATAACAATATTTAAACATTTGAACAAGACTAAGGGCTATTCTATTATGCAATGTGTTGTGACTGAGTAGAACATCGATTCATGAAGAAGTTTGTCATTTAATTTTAAATAGTATCGCAGTCTGAATTCTATATTAAATCTACTCAAAAATAACAAAGTTTATTTAAAAAGATTGTAAAACCATGAATTTTTAATTTTACTTTTCTGGTGGCTACACCTCATGGTATAAACTTATTTAAATATTTTTTCGTTATGTTCAATTTTTTTCTACAGGTATTATGTCCAGATATTGATATACATTTAGAAAATGATGTAATTACTGTAAGTGGACAAAATATCATGCATGTGACTGATGTGTTAACTTCAATTTCTTATGCAAGACCTCAACCAGGAATTAGTGTGAATTATGTACCAAATGTGGCACAATCTCGTCTATTAAGATTATTAACATCATATAGGTAATTTTATTTCATTTCATTTTGTTTGAAACTTGTTTATTTGAATAAATTTCGAATATTTAAAGCCCTTTTTAAAACTTCCGCCTAGAGACCTTCAGGGTTTGCTATCAGCCCCATGGAATTCGTGACCCTATCTCGTAGAAAACCAACTTTCCAAAAAATTTGCTAATCAGAACAAAAAATCTGAAATTAGTCTTTATCAGAAAATGTTGAATCAGTGTTACGAATATATTCTAAACTTCTGATGATTATGTAAAAGACATTGGTCAAAAATTTGCGAAAAACTAAATATAATTCCTTTTGTTAACTTGTAAAGTATCAATAGTTTGCTTTACCAAAATCATGAATCTTCTGCATATAGAAATGTACAATTTCCTATTTAAATTTTAATACTTATCCATGAGAAGATTAGTTGAATGGAAAAGTGCTAATAAACGAATATTGTTTTTCCAATTTAAAAAAATTAACAGTTAAAGAAGTCAAATTTAAACATAATTGAAATTTAATTTACCTTATTATTTATTCGTCTGTGATTCAAATCTAGATTCCACTTGCGTTACACACTTTATTTAACTTCTTTTCATACTTTTAATATTTGCAGAATTATTTTCACCTTCAATTGTATTCTCAAAAATATTATTTTTTTCATTTATACGATTAAACATGTATAATTTTATCATTCTGATTTTGTAGTATAATACAAGTACATTTATTAACTAATAACAAATATATTATTATATGAAATCTGTTGAATTAATTATGATAATATTTATTTAAATATATTATTTCGAATATAAACTAGGTGACATTTGAATCAACATATTGATTAGTATTGATAGCAGAGTATCAATTTTCAAATTTTTTTTATTCCCACTTATATGATGTAACAAACTTATCTTTAAGAGATATCTTTTTTATATGCATATTCAATTTCAAAAAATCCCTGAATTTACATCAAATCAAAACAAGCTCTAATAAATACCGAATCTCACAGTTAGTTATTTTTAAATTATTTAAAGGATTTCATAATATGACTAGATATATATTCAATGAAAAACTTTTTATCAAAATTATTTTGCATCAAAATTAGATTCAGTACATAGTTGTAAATATGTTATATAATTAAATTTGATGGAAGGTGAGCAATATATACTGGTTCATTGAAAATTTAAGCTTTCTCAAGCTTTGATTAATTAAACAATATCAACAATCCATTGAATACTTGTAAGAATAGATTTACTATTAGAAACTTTGTGAAAAACTAATTTCATGCGTATTATAAACATTGAACATTTAATCAACATATAATAAACAGTACACCGATACCCTAGATACCCAGAATATTATATAATTAATTGATTGTCTAACTACTAATAGATAAATTCGATTTAATTTTATTTGAAATTTTTTTCATCTTATTGAATTATACTTGAAAATAATTTATAGTAACACATCAGCTATTATTTACATAATATTCAAATAATTACGAGTTGATTTAGTAAAAGAATTTTGTTTTAATGTGATTAAAACCTATATCTAGATTATTGTTTGTCTTTTAAAACGAAATTGAATCTTTCCTCATTGAACAAATCGATTTTTTTAATAAAATTCGACAAAAAATATGACTAATGATAGATATTTCAATATAATTATCCTTGATATTTATTTATGTAAGGTTATTTTTATCTGTTGATCGGAATTTAGATTCACTAAAAGTTACTTCAACTGAATGTTTTAAATGGGGACATTATAGAATTTACAATAATAACAATCCGGTGTTGACAAGACAATCAACATTAACACGGTAGCTGTCAATGTTTTTCTGCTACGGTTCAAACACTAACTGTTTAAATATTCCCATTTGTTTTTTACTTCATTATTAATTAAATTAGATGTTCAGGAGACCAGTCATTTACTATACCAACTGCGGAGATAAGGTTGAATGTTCTACCTATGACGGTTACAGACCTCTTGAGGACATCTCATCATGATTTATCTGATCAGATCTCTCAATCGAATAAGGATGCTTCTTTATGGGTCCCTGCTAATATGCATGTTCTCGATCGTCCAGGCATATCTCAAGCCATAGTGGAATCAAGAAATAATTATGATAAAAACTCAAAACCACTTCAGCCTCCATCGTTAATTATTCTTGGGTCAGACATTGTAACCACTGAGCCACCTATTAATCCACCTGGAATCCCTCTATTTTCAGATCTTCGTTTTGGGCTTCCAACAGAACAAGGTAATTTAATGATACACTGTCTCTTATTCACACTGGTTTAAATGTCGCTAATTAATACAAAATGACAGCCCACTATAATTTATGTAGCAATACTAAAATGCTTGCTGGAATGATGTTTATCACTTCTCTCACCTATTATTCAATTATTATTTATATCTTTTCACTTTGTAAAAGTTTGGTTTTTGCTTATTTTACTTTCACAGAAGTTGATTTTCAAAGAGTTTTCTCACATACTACGAAAAAATTAAACTAATGTAAACTAATTTAATCCAGTCGATAATCGCCTTTCTTAAAAACATTATTTTATTCTATATAATTCTATCTGACTAATTTATATTTATATATTTGATTTAATTATCACCTATCAATTCAACCTTAATCAAATTATTCAAGTATTACTTGATAGAAAGTATAACAATGAATAAGTGATTGACTATTGAGCTATTGTTATACATTGTAATAAGTATTGGCAAAGCTCTTGGAAACCAAGGCGCCTAAAAATCAAAATAAAAGTGGAATGAATCAACATCTAATGTAGTGAAATTGTTTTTTGAATTACAATGCATTAAACTGATGTGTAAAAAACGTATCTATGTATTTCTAGAAAACATTATTCATAGCTTCATATAATTACTCCTACCAAGACCTTTTGTAATCATTTCCGATTTTTTAAAAACAACTTTCCATATCAACTTTAGTAAATTATTTCGGTAATTTAATTCAGTTATGGTACATTCATTATCATTCATTCATGTATGTTGCCCCTTGTGCAGCATAGGCCGCTTATCAGGACTCTTCATCTGCGATGGTGTATTTAACAGTGTAAGCAAACATAACAAACGATGGGAGTTTAGTGTACCATTACACTGATGGTCATCACAGTCAAAATGATTAATGAACAATCCTAAAAACGATCGGGTATATATTGGTTATCTTTATTAATAAGTTAGGATTTTCATTGTCAACTATGTATGATGTTACCTGTAACTCACCAATAAAATTGAGGTAAAATCTTAAGATGTTTGAAATTTCAACTACCGAATCTCAACTCACTGAATTATTTTTTCTAATGTAAGCTCCAAGACCTTTAGGTCCTGAATTTTATCTGTATTGTGGTTCCCGAAAATGACTACTGATGAACACCAAACTAGAAATGGGACAGCTTCCGGTGAACTCTACGTCTTAACATTTCAGTACTTAAAATCATCTCATGAGTAATGATGTCTTTAAATTAAAATGTAATTTACAATCCTCTGGAATAAATAATTCATTTTACTCACTGACTGCTAGCAAACTAAATATTTTAATCTTTCGGTTTGGTTTTGTATTCATTTTCTAGTTTCCGATTCATTGAGTTCTTCACAAGTTGCTGCAGGTGTACCATTGGATGATTGTTTTGTATGGCTTATCTCAACTGGTAATCCAATCAGTTTAAATATAAGACCAAAATTATATGAAGAATATGGTGCACGTATTGACTGGCCGGTAGATGAAACTCAATCAAGTCAATTAATTGGTATGGCCGATCGTACTGGAATACAATTAAGAGGACGTAAACCGGCTTTAATCTATGCTAATCTATTACAAAAATTTCGATTTTGGCCACCAAAAAATATTCGTTCAATGCAACTCGTTGATACAAAGACAGAAATAATTTATATGGCTAATATTGGTCTTGTGTGTAGTCTAGATAGTGGAAAGCAAACAACACCGGAATTTGTTGTAAAAGTATGTTACTGAATATTAGTCAGTATTATTACTGATATATTTACCCAAATTAGACGATTAATAGTAATCAGTGTTATATTTTTCCACTAAAATCATGAGCTGATCAATATTAGACCATCATTAGAAACCTGGGAGCATTGAATGGCCGTCCCGTCCTAGTATCGGACTCATCAATAATGCTCACCTATGACCCTGGATGTGGGAATGGAAGCCAGAACCTTTAGTCTCATGCACAAACACTTGACCTCTTGACCACTGGGCCCGAAACCAAAGGTGTGAATGTTCAACTTCAACCAATCTACAATACTGCGCAACTTCATCCACTGTTTTTGGTGGGTAAACTGCATGAAACCTCACACGGCTGAAATTCAGTGATCACAACTTATCACTATAAGCTCGAGAATTTTCTCATAAAACTAGTCAATTGTGAGCATATCATCACTGTCAGTAGAGAGTTAAAGAGATTGTTGCATTTCATCTTCACAACCCTATACTAACAGTTGTATTTCTGTCTTTCGTACTAAATAAAATCTGATGACGAATGATAATTTTAGACTTTCAGGATGAAGTAATATAACTTGAATAATGAAATCGTTCTGAACATAACCGAAATACAAAGTTCCTTACCATTCTTTAAGCAAAAACGTTTTACTCCTTGACATAGATAGAATCTTCATTCTAGAATTGTGAAGATTATTGAATTACATCGAAATCGTGAACTGATCTTTGTTAGACCATAATTAGAGCACTGGACATCCGTTTCATCACCGTATGAGATTTATCAGCACTGCGCATCCATGATAACTGATGCATTACTTCAATGAAACCCAACAATCTCAACAACTTCTATAATGAAAATCATAAAATGTGCTCATTAGTGACTCGCTTCGTGAGAAAATTCTCGGAGTTGCGGTGATAAACCGTGACTAGTTGCGTTTGACCATGTTGGGTGTGAGAGAGTTACCCACCAATGACAATGGGTGAAATTTCTCGATATCTTGGGTCAACTGAAGTTAGACTTTGACATCGTCGGATTCCGGCTCACTAGTTTATAGGTCAAGTGTACATGGGTGGCACTGAAGTACATGGGTTCAGTTTTCGCTTTCGGGGTCACAGATACGCACTTCTGATGGGTCCCAGATTAGGATGAAACGGCCGTCCACTGATTGTGGGTTTCTAATGTTAGTCTAACAATAACCGATTCATGATATGTATAGAATCGTCGTATATGAAATATCTATAAAAAGAAACTTTTGTTAATGCTACCTGATTCTTTTTTTAAAAAATTACTTCCTTTTTTTATTCAGATTGTTATTCAAGGTAAAGGTGCAGAGACAGTCTCACTTGTCAATGAAGTCGGTGCATTTATTTCAAATCAATCTTTATTATCTCATCCTAATCCAGATACGGTTCACTATGTTTTATCTGATCAAGAACGTATTGAATCAGGTGATAAATCATTAAATCGTCTACGTCTTATTAATCCAACTGATTATGAATATGAGACAACAGATAAAAAGGTTAGATTATTCACCATCTTATATGCTGAAATTGAAGTGATTGAGTGAGACAATTTATTTCAGTCATCCTATCATTTCTTAATATCTTCGTTTTTCGGGGCTAAAAATACTTTCTATCATCTCATATAATTATTTGTTCTCTTCTTACCTTACATATTTAGTGTTTTCCTTACTGTTAAAGAATTTATCACATTTTGATCATTTCAACAAACCCCTATTTTTCGATTAACAAAATATACACATAAATATTAAATTACATTATTTGACTGTAGTGTCACTTTGAATAAGAGAAATTTCGCAACGAATTTTATGCGCCAAAAATTATCCGTTGACTTGTTTGCTTGTTTGTTAAACAAATCCTGGTGATTACTGACTGTAACGAATCGATTTTTTCGGTAAAGTAAATGAGAGTTTCACAATATTAGGGTCTCGAACTGTGTCAAAAGAAAAAGAATACTTTTTGAATTACCTAGTAGGGTTACTAGAAAATAGTATCCATTTATTAAAAAAAACAATTCAACATTTACATCCCATGTTCTTTTCAGTGGTCACCATCATTTTTTTAAATGTGAATACCAGTTCTTTATCTAAAAAAGAATTAATAATCTATATATAAATGTTTTGTTTAGAAATCATAAATTTTGAAGCTTTTCTAAACAACATTTTTCAATTGAATTAATACAGATCATCGGATAACTATGATAAATATGCTTTGAATTCACTAAAATTCATCTGTATTACTTATTCAGGAACATCGAGAAATCGATTTTCTTCTTCAGAACTAAAATATATCCAATCAAACAGCATAGTTAGACATTAACACAGTTAGATGCTCACCCACTAGTCAAGGGGTTAAGTATTCGTGCGCGAGACCGATAATCTTGGCTCTCATTCTCACATTCAGTGTCTTACATGAGCACTATTCATGAGTTCCATACTAAGATGAAACAGCTATCCGGTGTTTTCAGGTTTTTCGTGGTTGTCCAACATTGATCAGTTCATGGTTTAAATAACAGTTAACATGGTTATTGTCAATAGGCTACTGAATCTTTACAAAATTAAATGAGTTGAATAAATCATTTGTCATGAGATATTTAAGACAAACTTCTTAATTTTTTCAATTTTGACTAACTTCTGTACATTAATTTATTCAGTTTAATTATAGCTAATTATGGAATATCGCCTTATAGCCTAATTCAGTTGTTCAGCATAATATTTAATAGAATTTAGCTTATTGAACTGACTAATATAAGAACAGATTGAATAAAGGTTAGGAATGGTCTAATCAAGAAATGACATCCACTCATAAGGCATTTAACAGCGTCTCTTGATCGTTTGAATATACAGACTTCCTAATTCAGACAATCTCAGTGAAGTCACTAACTCCCTCCATCTCTATCTGGTACTTGTTTATGATATGAATAATGAAAACTCCAGTTACACAGTTGTTCTAAATTTTTTAAGTGACTGACTGCTGGAGAAGTCAGTTGACTTTCAAGCTCAAAATATTACTTCACAATGAAACGATTCTGTTTTTATAACTTATATGTCATAGGCTCTTTTAATTCGGCTTCATGATACAGTTACCGGTTTATAGAGATTAACTTTTACCTCTATGAAGAACCGTTTATAAAATGCATATAAAAAATAATTTTTGCTAAAAATGGTGAACTACAAGTGTGTTCACTAAACTATATTGAATTCTATCGGGGAATTTTAATTTTATTACTCATGTCAGTAAACATAGTCCATGATTTTAACTTCTTAAATCTGTTATCTTCAATAATTATCTTCACTAATTGACAATAGACTTCACAAACCAAAAATAGTTAGAACTTCAAACTACTGAAATAATTTTTTAAAATAGAAGTCTATAAATATATACACATTTTTCTTACTGTATTTTTTTAATATCAAATTAAAACTCTTCTTATTTATTTTTATTTCATAATAAAAAATTTTAGTCTCAATACAATTATACTGGTTTAATTATTGGTTTATCAGTTTCTGCTATAATATTATGGACATTAATTGGTGCAGCTATTTGGTATATACGAAACAATAAACCAAGACATCATAAAAAGCCAACACGTCGTAGAAGATTTGCATCACAACCTGCAGATTTTGGTGGTTCCAATTTAAAAACAGATCCAAGTCTTAGACTTACAACTAATCCAGTAAATGACTTACAGGTTAGTTTATGAATTATGATTATAAAATACAATGATATTGTATATCGTCACAAACAAAGAATTTATGGAGTTTTATGAGAAAAAAGGTTGTGACTATTATGAACTTTTTACAAAATGTTTCTCCCGAGGATAATTCGTTTGCTTCAGGAAATATTTGTACATATAAGGTCTGTTGAGATTTTATTTAATTTAAACCAAAACAATAAATTTTTCGCAAGATTTACAGAAGAAAATGAGATTAGCACAAAAATCAGAAAACATTATACAGTAACATTAATGGTTTTTAATTTCCCGTTATTGAAACTCAGGGCTAAATTTTATCTGTATTTATGTAAACTAGTTGAATTTTCTCTAAATAGTCTTTGTCAACAATACTCATAGCTGTCTGAACTCTGTAGTTTAATAGATAATACAATGACGTGTGAAGCAAAAAACACTTGGATCAAGTCTCATTGTAAGCATTAAAGCTTAGGTACAAATTCATCTAGCCGATGAATCGCAATTAGAATGAAATGAGAATTACAGAACTTTACGAGTTAACTAGTCAGACTGTATTGATTAATTTTATTCTTATCTAAATTTTCATTCCTGATCTGATTTAATTTGGCATATAGTTTTGCTTGAATTTTCTTTTGTTCAAATAATGAATAATGCCAACATCGGATGAGTCCCATACTACGAGGAAATGGCCGTCCAGCACTTTCAGGTTTCTGATGATCGATTTATGATTACCTAAATTAATTATCTCATAAACCTATTGACGTCAAATTGATAAATCCTTCGAATTTGTCAGAATATAGAATAAAATCTGTAATGGAATTGTGTCATCAAAACTATTTATTAACTTAATAAAAAATTAAAAAAAGAACCTTATGCCCATATAGATGAATGATTCTCTATGGTGAATATATTCAATATTTCATTAATTTTCTATTGTATTACTCTTGATTTATAATAAATGCTTATTCATTAAATAATATAGAACGTAAAAATTCAGAGGTAACTTAAACACTGCCCAAGGTCAATGTTTTCGAATAATCTGATTCTATTTTCATCATTGAACAGATCATTGCAAACAACTTAGATCTGAATAAGATAATTAGTTTTGTGATTCATTGCTCACTACCTTCTTAGGATGGAAAAAATGACGGAATAATGCACTGATACTTACTTAAGCCTGTTACCCCTAATGGAGTATAAGCCGGCGACCAGCATTCCCTTAACAACTGTCCTGGAGCTTCCTTACCAATTCTATCGAATTGTTATTCATTATGTTTGTATCTGTCTCCGATTCTCGGAGCACTGTGTTCCTTAGTCTGCCTCTTTTTCTTTAGTCATCAGGGTGCCAAGTAAGGGCTTGTCTCGTGATTCATTTGGCTGATTTTCACATTGTGTGTCTCATCCACCTCCGGTGATTTTTCCTAATTTCTTCCTCAGTTGGGATCTGGTTTGTTCTCTCCCACAGTAGGTTGCAGGTGATGGCGTGTGGCCAACAGATTCTCAGTATCTTGCTAAGAGAATTCTCAATAAACACCTATATCTTGTGGATGATGGCTTTTGTGATCCTCCAAGTTTCCGCTTCATACAACGTTTGTATTAAGAATTGTGACTTTGGTGATGATTGAGAGTTGTTTTGAGTTCCAGATGTTGTCAACTTGTAGAAAGCTGTCCTTACTTTGCCAGTCTGCGCCTTCACATCTGCATCCAACTCACCTTGTTTATCAATGATGCTTCCCATATATGCGATTGTTTCCACATCTCCCAAAGCTTTTCTATGAAATGTAATTTGGTTGGTGCATGCTATGCTGTATCGGAGGATCTTAATTTTTCGATTGTTTCTCACTAAAATAGTCACTAATTAACACTATAATTCATCGTATAATTTTTAATTAGAATAGATTTTAGGGATTTTTTTTCAGTAATATCATAGATATAATTATCTATCTAAACTATAATAATTGTATTTCACTTATCCTATAATTAATTTTATTTTATTCTTTACAAAAAGTTAATGAATATGAAAACTAATTCAATGCATGGCATAGATTATTCTTCAACACATTCAACACCTACACGTAATCATTGTATTTATTCACCACCAATGTCAAAACAACGAACTAATCCATTTAATCAGATACCATGTGATGAATTATCTGGTTCCATGTGTTCACTTCCTAATCAAACACCAAGATTAGCTGATCTTGAAGAGTTTGAAGATGAAAGCTACGAATATGACGATGAATTAGGTAATGTAGATCAATTTCACAATCCGAAATATTGGATTACTGGACAAATGGTAAAAAATAATTTTTCAAAAAATTCAATTATCAAACCACATGATGATTTAGAAAAAATGAAAAATTTCAAATCTTTCCATTCAAATAGTTCTCCAATAAAATTAGATCGTTATGAATGGATTGACAATGAGACAGATACAAATTGGCATGAAAAAATTCATAGAAATGGTAATTATGAATTGAAATCGAAAGAATTATTTACTCAAACAACTCATTTAAATCCGGATAATAATGGTAATCATGTTAATCATACTGTTCATGTGTAGAGCACACAATCTTTCAAACAAAACCAATAAATAACATATTAGTCAATTTAAATATGTATTGTCAGTTTTCAATGTTATATCTGTTTTTGTCGATTTTCATAAGCCTGCATGTATACAATTCCCTTCATCAATACAGAAAATAAAAATATATGTTCGTTTATACCAACAAACACGTGGATAAATGATAGAAAACATTTCATTATGCACGCACTCAAGCACACAAAAATGCATATATACATAGATATTGTACTTTTTTAGTGTTTTCCTATCCAAAATATAAATCTACTCCATGCAACGTCATGCAACCTCGTCCATCAATACGTATGCATGTGTTGAAAATAATTATTGTTCCATTATTTTCTCTGTTAGACATATTTTACATATATATACATATATACTTATAACTAAGAAATTATATCTTGCTCATTTCTTTAATTATATTTCATTTCGTATCTTATTCACCTAGTCATATCTAATGCTTTAGACATCATAAATATTTAGTTGCTTTTATTTTCTTCTTTGTTAAATGCAATTTCATTTGATGCAAATATTCCACCTAAATCAATTGTTCACCTTGACCAGTATTAAACCTTAATTTAATAACATTAGTGAAAAACTAATTAAACTGATATACAACACAATTGTGTATTGTATTTTATTTCTTTGACAATTTCATTTTCAACTATTTCTGGTTGAAAAAGGAAAAACGAAAAACAATTTATTACTGTGATCGCTTACATTTGATGAATAAAACATCATACTTAGTTTATGTTGATGATATAAAATTTAAAAAAAATGTATTATTTATCAATTTTATTTACAAATATATATACATACATTGATTGTTGTCTACTTACTGCATTACATGAGTTGGTCGTTGTTGTTTTTTTTCTTACTACATGCACATGAAGACAGAGGAGTTCTGTTGTATGTTGCCTGCGAAGATTATTTTAGAAAATGCAAATTCACCAAGTCATCAACAATATGTTAAAAAATAATATCAAATCTCCTACTAAATATTTTCACTAATATCCCATTTAAAACGAATTCATTAGAGTTTATTCAACAAGGTTCTTTTTTTTAACATAATGGAATTGTATTAACCCCATGCCGAACACTCCGTTAATGGCTTAGAGACACTGGAAGGATTCTATGTTAAGTTAAAAAGTTTACAGACCATATAAAGTGTGATCCGAGAATTTCGCTAGATAAAAAAGAACCATTACCAGCCTATTTTAATGCCTCATTTGAGCATTACTCCTTAGAGGATTTTGTACAATAAATATTGGTGCTAGTGTAATCAAAAGTTTAATCCCATATATTTTCTTAAAATCCCATTTTTTCTTAGAATTATATCATCAGAAATATTGTATATCAGAAATGAAATCTTGTACACATTGTAATTCATTCACTATCAATATAAAATCTACCAAAACCAATCACATCCGGTTGTCATTATGCCTATAATATCTTAATTGAATTAACATTTATCAAGTTCCACTACTTATAAATCGTATGCTGTTTCTCTACAGCGGCGATTTGTTCACCTAAATCATTTATCTTTATTCTATGAAAAAAAATGAAAAGGTTTTAACTGATTTATACAAGTGATTGAAAGAAAAACTAATTCTTTTTTATCAATAATGAATTATTTTACCTAAACTATTCACTTTATTAATTTTGTCGAGAAAAAGAATAAAATTTTGATCAGAACGATATACATTTATTTTATTAAGTTCTCATCAAGTGCTTATAACTTATAATAATGAAAAGATCACAATTACTTGTGTGCCTACCAGCAATACGTCGAGCCTACATAGCTTGTTCTAGCTTTTGGATAAACTAATTAACCTTTTCTGCCCGATTTGCCATTCACACGTCTTCCGACCTTGTCGCTTATAACCTTGTTTCTCTTTATTTAAATATGTCTGTGCATTGCTAACTTCGCTTGTCATATATCTAGCCTATTTTTGTCTGACTACAAATACTTAGTGTTGTTTCATCAAGTGAGTTGGCTCACTCGCGTTCTACGGGTTGCTTCGCTTGGCTTTCACGTTTTGCATTCTACAATTTGTTTGCTAACACGAATGTATTGGAATAAATCCATTTACATGAAACCGTATTGGGCTTCTAATTACCACCATCCTATAAACGGGGGTTGCCTAGGAATAATATGCAGAAATTAAAGGAAAGATTTGTTTCTTAGTAAATTCAATTGTTCGTGCAAATCGAAGTCACATGTCGGGCCATTAAAAAGTATTTTTAATCCGGTTTATAATTTTAATTTTTAAATATTACAGCCTATAAGTAATTAGCAAGAATCTAACGAAGTAAAATGACTTCATATTATAGTGAGTTAACTTAATTAATGTTTTTGTAAATTTTGAGAAAAAAATTAAATTCAAATTGTACCTAAAAAAAGATCTAGAAAAAAAGAAGAGAAATAATACTTAATATAAGTATATTCAAAGAAGTTTTCACTTAAATCAATGGATATTTATTCATGTTTTAAAATCTTGGATACCTATTTTAAACAGCCAACATGACTGAAATGATTTTGATTTCATTTGACATCATATATATGAATAGTTGACAATAGGTAGGGTACATCTTATTTCAGTGAATAATTCCTGATGGACATGAACTAGTTAATATATACTTGAATGAATATTACTGAACTTACTGACAGCCTTATGAATTATCAGAATATAAAATAGAGGGATTCATATCAAATAACTTTCACGGTTAGAAAATGAATACAGTTTAGAAGTATAGTTGGTGTATTCAAACATTCAGGTTGGCGCGCTTTGAAATACAATTTCTACAAGTTTAAACTCACGATGCCAAGAGTTTTGTAGGAATCTTATTAATTACAATGAAAAAGAAGCAACTGCGTTTCCAACTAAATCAAAGTGTCATCAAAATCTAACTTATTTATTAAAGAATATAAACGGTTTGTTTTGTTTCCGGTAAGATTCATTGACTTTATATTCTTAGTTAAATATCTTCAGAACGAGATAAGATTTTCCCATATTTGTGGCATTATTCATTACTCTAAAATACATTGGGAAATTTCATCTATTTTCATCATCTATTTTCTCATCAACTTATTCGATAACTTGAAATCAAAACATGGTGCGAAGAATTTTCAAATATTATTCAAACTACTCACTAGTAGGCAGATTCTAATAATTAATTTAATGTTCAAGAAGGGGTAATTTAGAAATGTTTTCTTTCGTAAAGATCGAACATAATTAGTTTGAATATCTGGAGATATATTCCCTAAAAAAACTCACATACCATATCTTTTGAAGACTTTTATTCGGGAAATAGATGGTAACTTTGACGGCTTCAAGTAGTTATATCATAGAATACAGTTAATAAAATGGGAACTACTGAACGATAAGTTAGCTCCTTGCTGTGAAATCTGAGTGTCCTGGTTTTGTCTACTGATGAAGTTTAAAGTGCGTACTGTTAAGGAGTTTCATACTATGATGAAGCATCTTTCCAGTGTTTCTTGATGTTCAATGCAACTCCGACGCTAGTCAATCTATGACAAATGTCAATCAGTAATTTTACCACTCTCCACGTAATTTATACTCCAAAATTAGAAACTATTCTATTTATCATCGATGAATCGTAACATTTTTCCGGATAAAATGACCCAAATCAATTGGATCTAATCTTAGGAAAAAGTTTTTTTAGATTAAAAAATGCTAAAAGTTAATCTCAGTTATCGGAACTTTCATAAGATATGTTATGTCGAACAAATACTCAGCTCCCAAGGGACTTTTATTTCTATCTCCTCCAGACCACCAGAACAATGTCACTTTCTCCTATCTCACTGAGCTCTAGAATTTACTATTTCAAGGTGATCAATATTTTATTTGTTCTCAAAAACAATGTAATAAGTTTTCTTGAGTACAGCTTTCAGAGTGCTTCTATAAAAATATCATCAAACTCTGCAGCATCTTGTACCTCAACCAGTGTTTAACTTTTTTGTTTATTGCTGATTATTGATTAGAACAAACTCTAAAAGGATATTTGCATGGATTAAGAATGGAAAGAGGCTTTGAACCATTACTGAAAGTACTTCACTTTAATCGCATTCAAAAGGAATAGAGCATAAATACATAATTCACAGATTAGACTAAAAGGCAACTCACTAAAAGCAGAAAATAACGTAGTAATAATAGTTAAAAGTTAATGAAATTTGATGAAGTGAGTTAGAATCTATCAATGTATTTTAACTGGTTCATCTAAACAGAAATAATTGCACTTATGTATGATGTACACTATGTTTTGAAGTTAATGTTAGTGACTCAAACATTCTGAAAATCTCTTCATCGATAAAGCTTTCGATTAAGGTTATCACCAGACCATCATGTTAATTTAAAATATGTTTGATGTCGGAGACAAAATATAAGACGGTGTTGTGTATTCTATGACTCTTATTAAAATGGTCAAAAATTCCCGAAAGCCTGTACTGATAATTAATTTGTATCTTCTGGTACTGTCATTGGTCAGTTCAAAGTTTCGTAATGGTCTGGAGACTTCGCCATGTGCTCTGAAAGACTTAATACCGATCCCGGATGGATTTGCAGACACCTACTTCGAAGAGATCTCATACTTGGGCAGAATGTTTGTCAGATGCCTAAGTAAGGCCAGACTGTCAGATAAAAATTTAAATCCTACAGCCTCCTCAACACCTTAGACGACAATGTATTGATCGTTTACAAACTGGTTTTCCAAATAGCACCTTTGTATATACTGAGACTAAAAAATTCAGTAACACATCGTTTAGTTCATATAGGTCTAAATAGGTGAATTACAAAATCAAATAATTAAAAAGAGAATTATACCAACCTAGTTTTGAGGATTTATAGATCTTGAAAAACAACCACTTGAAATGGATATATCATCGGTTAAAAATTATACAGACATATTTTAACTACTCGTAAGTACCCAAAGTATATTTGTAAAATTTCCTGGTTCAATTAAGACATCACCCTTAAAAAATTACCTACACATGGATATCTAGAGAAAAATACTATTTGTCTCATTGTGACACGGATGAAAAATTTTCAATAAGAAAATATATTTAGAGTGTTTCCAAGTTTTCAACACATCGTCTTTGATTATCTCAAAGCTGATATTAGGAATCTTCGTTTAGTATTAATGATTTGTAGCAATTGTGGAATTTTCATAATTTAAATCCTGAATTGATCTTAACTAAACCACTATTGAAAACTGAGAAACATCATACAGCCTCTTAGTCCTAGAATGAGAATCATTTACTGTGATTTAAACTGCGAAAATTCTAGAATGTCTTCTAAACTAATAATCATTTATTAGTATTAGTAGAAGTTAGACATTTACACGTGAAACCGAAAGTTCTGGATTCAATTTCCGCATGCATAGTAGTGGATGCGCACTCATGAGAGGTCTTATAGAGATCGAAATAGCCTCTCAGTGCTTCCAGGTTTTAAAAAGTGGTTTAGTTAAAATTATATCATGATTTTTTTCTCGTTTGCTCGAACCAACGAAACATTTATCATCCTATTCTTTTCGAAAGACTACTTATTTACCACTGATCGAATTTTCCCTGAATAAAGATTAGAGATAAGATATGATTAATGTACAAACATTATACTGACCCGTGTGAAAACTTAGTTCATTTTTGTTTTAAGCTTTGTCCCTACATTAAGTTTGACATGATAAAGGTGAATTTTTAGACAATTTTTAGATTGCACAAGGGCAACACTTCACAATAAGTTTACTTACCAGTTAATTCTTAGCAGTAAGATTTATCTGTAATCCATAGTCAGTCAATAATTTCTAAGAGACTAAAATAAGGTTAAGAAAATAGTGAATATTATTCAGTTATTCACCAAAACCACAGATTGGTAAATAGTTCAACCAAACCACCTCTAAATGTAATACTAAAATGAACCTAAAATTAATATTGACTATTTTAACATTTGAATACGCTTAATCTATAAGTGTTCACCATCACTGAATCCTGATTCCATGTTTCTTGTTAATTTCCTTGAACTCTTAAGCTGTAAAGTTAATTATTAAGAAAACATTAAACCATTTATTCTACTTGCCGTATTACAACCTAACTAAAAGTATTTAATCGACATTTAAGGAGAAATAAAATATGACATTAATGTTGATACCATTGATACAAAATAAAGAGGAAATCATGAACTTGTATTTTGCCTCTTGATGCTAAAATAGGGTGAATTAGTAGTTCATGTTTAACAACGATAATCATGATAAGAACCATTTTACGTGAACTTTTTAATACAACAATCAGTACGGAATAGAACAAAATAGCTAGTCGACAGGAAATATTGAAACTTGTTATCAACATTCCTAAATAAAGTGATATTTTCCATTAGATACGAACCATTGTTAAAGTCATATTTGGCTAATTTGCGGTAAATTGTTGGTGAAGATGTAATCGATTGAAGAGTGATTATTTGTACAATTTATTTGCACTATATGGTCAATCGATCGATTTCTATCAACCATCAGTGAAATGTAAACCATACTGATCTAAGTGATTCGGCAGTTCACAGAAACACAAGCCACTTCAACAGAGCAGACGACACATTTTGGTGTTAGAAACCAATGTGCATGATAGGTTGACTCAATGATTCCTGTTGACTATCCCTAATCATCTAATATCAGAATGAAAACCGGGTTAAATTAACATGTTAGGTCAGTTAAAATAGTAACTAAATCTCAAAATAGTTTAAACAATTTTTCCAATGCTCAAGACTATAAGATATGAGACTAGTAATTATTACTAGATGACCAATTATTAACATCTATTACATGTTTAGGTAGAACGAAAGTTTATTCTTTTTACTTAAAATAGATATATTGAAGCTATCAGTGGAATGCAAATTAAGAGGAGTGGCCTATTCGGAAAACGATGATGGAGTGTACATCTGTCCAGTTCAATATTCAGAATGAGACTGTAGTCCAAAACCATCTTCGTCAAACTCTAACTGTTTATCTACTACTGAGCTTCTGAATCCAGATGCACACTAACTTGTTCCACAGGTTTGACGTCTACATCATCACTAGTACAGGTCTATATTATCCTGTTGTTGGTGGTAGTTAGGAGATACATCTATCAGACAACTTTATGCATTCCATTGCTGAATAAATTTCACCCTATTGGAAAGAACTTGCAGCATAAAGACAGTAATGAGCAAATCTGTACAAATTACGCATATCCTAGAAAAAAAAACTGATCAAATTTCATTTAAGAACACTGTCAATAAGAATATTCTGACATAACATGATTACTTCTCATGCATCTTTGGTTATTTTGAAATACTGTGAAATTTAAACCATTTATTTCTACTCACTGAAACTAACTATTTATTTAGATTAAATATATTACTGATTCTGAAAATTTAGGCAGTAAAAGCAGTTTTTTCAATGAAAACATTGTTAACTTCGAGTGAACTAAAATATAGAACTGAAGAAACCGAACAATGTTAGTGGAATTATACAGTTTTGTTTTGATCAAGATTGTTTTTAAACAAAGTAAAGATTGATCATTGTTATCGAAATGAGACAAAATCTAGTCGATAAATATATAACTTATGAGTATACCAAAGTTTAAAAATTCAAATCATCACAACTAACATTGATACGAATCGATATTCTTCAATGACTTGAAATTCTTAGTCAACCCTTTCACCCAATAATAACTCTATCGCTAAGTAAAAGTATATTTTTAAAAAAAATAAACTCATTTATGTACGTTTTTTGAAAGACTAACTTTAGAAAATACAACAACGTTTATCAATATTTGCGCTTAATGATTATGACAGGTGAAAAGTAGTCACATACTACGAAAAATTTAAGGACCCTCATGTTTCGATAAATGACTGCAAGGGGAAGAGACACGTAAACGTTTCTTAATATTATTATCATAGGTAACAGTTTGTTTTATGTAATAAAAAAAAAGGCTACTTGTAAACAAATTATTATTTGATTGAAACAACTTGGATGATTTTTTTGTATTATACCAAAAAATAAAAATGTTTACATCCATACCTAATTGTTGATTTGAGTGGTTTTCGAAAATCAGTTCGACTTAAAATCAAATTTTCGTGAAAGAATGATATCAGTTTAATTCTCTTCCACATAAGTTCATGATGAATGCTCATTGCCGAAAAGTCCTAGACTAGGACAAAATAGCTGTTCAATAGCTGTTCCATGACTTCGGATAGTTGAATTACTACTATCAGTCAGTAATTTAAACTATACTTGTCTTAATTCACTTTTATTGGTTGTTTGAATCTCCTCAATAATGTTTAGAATTGCAAATGACTAGCCTCTCTAGCACATGTATATCCTATGCGCATTGCCTTCATATCAAGTTACAGGCATTATTAGCACAGATGGAAGGTGTCTAACAATTACATCCAGCTGACAAGTTTCAAATAGGACAAAAAGTTTCGTCCTGGCCTCTGCCACCAACCACCATCCTCATTTGCTAATTATGCAAGTTTATTTGAGCTTTTATCTTTTCCAACATTTCTCGTATTACAGTCAGTCAGATTTCAAAAAAATGTGAGTTTGGGTGTTTACATTTCGATAGTTTTGCTAACAAAAACTATTTGTATATTTCTTCACCGATATACATATATCAATATATACTACTTAATTTTCATTCGTTTATTTATCCATCAATGCATTCATTCATCGATTTATTCTTTCGCTTCACTCGTTCATGTGTTATATTGTTCAATGTCTGTCAATCTGTCAATCAAAAGTGTTGAATTAAAAAAATAAAATATGATTGAAATATTCAAAATGAAATGTTTATTAGTAGTATATATTACAAAGGATGTGAGTAGATTGTTTGGATAAGTAGAATTAACGAAGAAAAAAAGGAGAAAAAGAAGAAGAGAAAAAAGACAACTGACAAAATTACACTTGCATTCAAAGCCTACGCTTACACACACACACACACGCAGACATGTACACCTAAATGCATAACGCGCATATGTATGTATATTCATGCATGAAATTGAGTGTTTTTTTTTCCTATTTCAAAAATTGCGTGACATTGTAATTTGAACAGAAACGTAGAAATATTAATATAGCGATAATTAATCGTACTAGAGGCAATGATTATTGGTATTTTCAATCCAGGCCCTAATAATAACAACAATATTAATAATAATAATAATAAAAACTTTATTTAATTTATAAGTGAATAAATTATTGTGTCTACATGAAACGATAAGAGGGGAAAGTCACTGGCTAAGTACCCGTATTTTGAAAATATTTATATATGGTCTGGAGTAGTTAGCTTTTCAACTGATTTAATAGTCAAGTAATAATAATAATAATATACGCCAAATTTAGTAGTGACTAGATAATTGGGAAAAAATCTAATGATTATTCCCCTTCACAGGTATTCCATATTGTTTCTTTTTTATTGAAAAAATGAAGAAATGCAAATAATAAATAAATAAATAAGATAATTCGTTTTTTTTCTAATATAGAAAAAAAAGAAATCTATTTGTAAACAAATAAATAATCTATAAAGGAGTAATGAGGCTATTATTATCATTAGTATTATCGCCATTATTTATTGTTTTGTATTTTTTTTTCATTAAAATAGAAGACCTACACTTATCATCATGATAATTAGTTCCAACTGAACATTCACACACACACAATAGCGAACACGTATAAAGAGGAAATAAGAGTTAAGCGAAGGGGAAGCGAATGAGTGTGAAGAGAGAGAATTGCTTCTGCTTGAAATAATAACTATGAAAGAACAGGTTTAATGTTTTTCTTTGCTGAAAAAAAAAAGAAATGGTAAAAGTTTATCAATTTTTATTTCAGGAAAATATTTATTTATTTATTTACTTATTAAAAAAGAAATAGTTTGTTAGATGAATTTAGATTAGATTTAAATGAATAGTTTTCCGAATGAAAAAAAAAACTGGCGCTTATTTATTTTGTTTTAATCAGTTCGTTAATTGTTCAAATTTAAACTATATTGTCAATCATGATAAATCTGCTCTTAAATATACCAAGGTTATTATTATTATCATTATGAGTTGCTGTTTTTTTTTTTGAAAGGCGTAAAATCTCTATCCTATCTTCTTGACGGAAAAAGGATATTCATTATTTCTTTATTTAAAAAAAGGGAAAAAAAGAAAAATTTACGAAATAAACAATAATTATGAATGATGTTGATGATGATAAATACCATAGACTAGAAGAATAAAAAGAAAGAAGGTAAAGCCACTTGTTTTTTTCTATTTTGTACATTTTGTTATTTTCTGTGAGGATAATTATAGGAAACTTTTCAAATACTAAATTAGGAAATCAATGGTGGAGAGAATTTTCTCGTTATTTTTCCAAAAATTAAAAACCAAAATTTATATCATATGTTTTCGTTGTTGACTTAATGTTCTTTTCTTTTGGATTGCTTGGAAGTTTTGTTTCTATGGTTGAATACAGTTTTATCTAAGCCAATTCAGTTAAACCAATGTGTGAACAATATTTTGGAAAGGTAGTCAACAGAATAGTAATACTGTGCAACCATGTCAAAGTATTGAAAATTTACTACCGTATTAATGAATAAAAAGTTTGTGAATATATTTTCAAATAGAATTAGTCTTTTGTTTTAGGGGCAATCCAATATATAATCTGTTGGGAATGTTAGATCCCCAGAACTCGTATGATAAATATCTTTATTTTAGATTTATTTCATGGACCGATCAGTTAACCTTGAGATCACATTTCCCACCAGGTAAATACTTGACTGTGATTGGTTACTATGTTGTTTTAGTGTGCTATTTTTGTGACTGTCCCAAGGACGTCTCTATAGAGTATAACCAGACGTGATTTGTGTGCTTGGATTCATTGTTTGCTGTCTGGGTGTTTGTATAATACACTTCCTACGCTATATCAAGACTTCTTGCTGGTGCAATTGGGACGATCGGATCACAGTAGCCTACCTGGACGCTGGTTAATTGTTTTGTTCTCGTTATTCGACTAAGGTGAACCTGTAAAAGTTTTAAACAAACCTAGAGACGAGTATAACATAATCATTCAACGTCTCAGCACAATACATGCAACATCAAGTGAAGTGTCTACAATGCAAACTGATCAATGGAATTCAGCCAACGCTAAGAAGAACTAGACAAGCATGACATCAGTGACAACTCATTGATAGATCAGTTGCATATGATATTTACAATTTTAACAAATTTCGGATTCAATATATGGATATTATTATACTATAAAACTCAACGCGTCAACTGTATTTGAATTCATCAATACGTATACTTGAAGAGCTTGAAACTGATAAGGAATAACTATTGAGTACCATTTACTCACTCTATAATAAAGTAGACCTTTTTAAGTAGGACATACTAGCTTTTAATTTCATTTTAATTATCAACATAAAATGTCAGACAAATTTAAATGATGCGTCCCAAACAGAGCAAAACCAGCATCCTTAATTCCACTATTATCTGTAACCTATCCACTCTATGCAGTTTAGAATTATTTGCTAAATTTTTTTATTTAGAAATCAACTAATTCTAGATAGATCACTTTTTATAAATAATCATCACAAATAAATTAGATGTTACTTACAATAGCCGATCAATTTTGATCTAAGTTTCTAAATATATCTGTTTATGTATAACTGATTCATTTTCATAATCAAAACATGATTTATTTTTTAAGCATTCCATGGATCTCTAATATCGATATTCAAGGAAACATTTCAGTCATCTCATTTTTTTGCTTTTTCTATTTAAAAGATATAGGCCGTGATAAAACATTTTCGGTAGTTGACATTTATCAACTCACCTTCTCCATTTAGAACGAATATACGAATGGTTACTCATGTATGTTATCCCTTGTGGAGCATAAACCTTCGATTAAGATTGTCCAATAATCTCCTCTGTCCTAGGTTCTCTTTTCTAGTTGTTCCCAAGTGCTGTGAATTTCCGGCACAACATGTTCTTTGTCGTGCATCATTTTCTTTTACCTTGAGGATCTCGAGTTAGATCTTGTTTCATAACGTAGTTGGATGATTTAAACACTGTATGTCCTATTCACCTCTAATACGAATGGTAACCAGTACAAAGTCAATTTAAAAAATACCTTCACTTCCAGTTTTTATATAAAATGATTTCAGAGTTAAAATTAATCAAGACTTGTAAACTAATAAATACTTCTGTTTTCTCTAGCTTATCAAGTATTAAGAACACGAAGGCGATGATATATTAATATTTTCGGTGACGTGTTGACCACTCAATAGACATTCTTGATGATGACGATTATCAAGAACATTATCGACAGAAGTCATCCTAAATCTATATGCTATACATTCTCTTTGTGTTAAGACTTATGAGAACAGAAAAGAATCCTTGTTAAACTCACTGATTCGTGTAAATCATTAACTTGGAAGCTCTCGCTCTATTCAGTAATCTACCTTATCCTAGAACATTTCGAACAAATATAAAAAAAATTCAGGAAAAGAAAATGGTATTTTTAAACCAAAATAATTTTCAAAAACATATACTTTTAGTATTCTAAAACATTGTAGTTATAATTTCGTTATCACTAAACACTACCTATTTCAATCAGTTTTTTCGTCAACTATTTATTTTTCGTTAAACATTTTCTACTACTTACATATCTGATAACAGTAATATGCTCAAGTTATTTCACAATTTTTATGCCTATAATTGAAAAACACATAATTGCGAGATCATTTCATTTTCCGAATAGAGTTAATTCTGCAAGTGCCTCACACTAGTTTTGATCAGTTTTCCAAATTTACACAATTAATTGATAGTAATGTAGTTTATATCATCAACTAATCAACGTAATGACAGTATAATTTATTATGGTTACCATTGTCTGCTTGATTAAACACGAATAACATCAACAATTTATAAGATTAGTTTAATTTTTTTTTAGCGTCTTTTTCAGAGAGAGCTTTTATGTGAAGTATTTAATGCTGGTAAGAATGATGTGTATTTTTATAAACCTACTATGGATAAACGTATGGCAGTTTGTACGAGTTGATTATTTAGCAATGTTGACTATTTTCATATCGTGTATTCTTGAACGCTACTTGAATTGCATCAAATAAGCCGAATTTTAGTTTCTAATTTAAGCAACTTAACATGTTAATGTAGTTCGACTTTCATTTTGATATTACGTGGTTAGAGATGGTCAACAGGAATCATTGAATCTAATTTTGATACCCACTGGTATTTAACACTGAAATGTGTCTAATATGTGTGTTTCTATGATCTATTGAATCACTTAGACCAATATGATTACATTTCACTGATGGCTGGTTGGAATCAATCACCATTACAGAATAATGATTAAATGTATTTAGGATTACTGGTTGACCACATTGGGTAACTTGATTTTCGATAATAATTACTCTTCAGTCGATTACGTACGTACGAATGACACGACTGAATAAGCAATTAATTAGCACCTGGTATTTTCGATTTGACTAAATCCGTAATAGGCTAGAGAAAAAAAAGAGAAAGAAGAAGAATCACTTTGCCCTTCCTCAAACAGAAGAATTCCTTTTTCAAATCATTCTCATCATCATTTATATTTTTTTAAACTGACCAATTATCATTGGTTAAATAAATTATCTTTTCCTAAAATCTTATATTTTATCTCAATGAGTAAACAATTTATTTGTTGATTAATTTTAGGAAAAATTGTGTGAGAAGTAAATAAATTGATTTTTTTTGGCTGGTATTTGTTGAAAATATAGAAAGAGAATAAATTCAATAAGTAAAGAATAATTTTGAACTAACCTAAGCGGGAAATAGAAGGGAATGTCAACAATTCATTTTTAAATGGGTCATTTCAATGAAGTTTATGATGAAGTTTATTATTTCGCTCTATCAACTTCGGTCAAAAGGTCACATGCCAAACTATATCAGAGAGTAAATTAGTCATAGGAGATTGAATAGTTTGTTTTTTTTGTTGAGTATAGACTCCAATGAGTAAAGTTTTGTATGTAGATAAATGTGTATACAATGTGAGCAATAAATGTTGTTATATTGTTGTAGACACATCATAAATAATCAACACATTAGATGGACAAAGATTGAATAAATTTTTGACAAATGAATATTAATAGGAATAAAGAGAGTGACAAAGGAAAAAAAGTTATTGATTTTTCAGTAGGATTTTAAAATTTAAAAAAAATGAAACTCATCTGATCAATAAGATTATCCAATTTGAAAACAGAATGCATGCAGTAACAAAGCAATCTTTAAAAAAGGTTAAACATCTTTTTGAAAAGTTTAAAAGTTTTGGTTTCAATCTCTGGTTTAGTTATGAATTCTGTATTGCCTAATCGTTTAATTAAAATTAATTTTCAGTGTTACTTTGTTTTTACCGCATTATCAAAACGATTACTTACTTACTTACATACTTACGCCTGTTACCCCCAATGGAGCATAGGCCGAGTACCAGTTTTCTCCAACCAACTCTGTCCTGGGCTTCCCTCTCCAGTTCTGTCCAATGTTTGTTCATTCCTCTCATATCTTTCTCTATTTCTCGGCGTAGTGTGTTCCTTGGCCTTCCTCTTTTCCTTTTGCCTTCAGGGTTCCATGTGAGGGCTTGTCTTATGACGCAGTTAGGTGCTTTTCGTAGTGTGTGTCCTATCCACTTCCACCGCTTCTTCCTGATTTCCTCCTCCACTCGAATCTGGTTTGTTCTCTCCAACAGTACGTTGTTGCTGATCGTGTCTGGCCAACGAATACGAAGTATTTTGCGTAGACAACTGTTAATAAACACTTGTATCTTCTGGATGATGCCTTTCGTAGTTCACCAAGTTTCCGCTCCATACAGTAGAACTGTCTTGATATTTGTATTGAAAATCCTGATTTTGGTGTTGGTTGAAAGTTGTTTGGAGTTCCAGATATTTTTCAGCCCATCAAAACGATAGATTGAGATAAAATTAAAAACCAGGTAGATTTTGTGTGGTTGAATTGTAATGGTCTAGAACTTCGTAAGAATTCTGATTCAGGAGCTTATATGTAACTTTCAGATATCATTCTCTACAACAATGACATTGTTTCCGCATCAAGAACAAAACGGTTGACATTTATGGAATTCTATTATTTGAAAATATCGCAAGCTGTTGATTTTGTTATTTCTAGTTGATTACAACCTAATATGATCGAGTTCACAATTCAGATTCTTGCTAGGATTCCTGAAAACTGACCAAACCGATGTTTCACTCTCATTTGACAGATTTAATTGTAAGTGTTGAACTTAAAAAGGAACAATGAGTTTTTCACTACTCTGTTTCATGTGTCCTAGGTAAGAATAAACATATGCCAAAGTCGAATCATTATCAAATAACTGCCCGTACCAATCTATTTCACTTAGTGTTTTCCTTATTTGGCGATAGTAATCCTTCTATTTATACATGTAGATATAAGAATACATAAGGAAATCAAATCAATTCACAATTTCAATGAATCAAAGTTGGAAGATATCGAGTCTACTGATTAATTTAGCTAAATGGATAACTCCATGATCAACTGCATTTTTTATGCATGCTCATACAACACTTCCTATTATTTATAATGATATTAAAAATAGTAATAATAATAATTATTCATATCATTACTACAAGTAATAATCATGATAATAATAATAATAATAATAATAATAATAATAATAATAATAGCAATAAGAGTAATAGAAGCCAGTTAACTAACAATGCAGTAATTTTCCATATTTTCAATTTGGTTCAGCTATAAACGAAACTTGTAAAACTTGAACTCCATTTAAACAAAATTCACAAATACATTAACTTTCAGTGATGACAATTCAATGTGAACAGTCAAATAAACTGAATCGAATGTAATTAAAGTATGCATGTATTATAGATTTTCTCATCTTTATGTAATCCTATGACAATTGAAGTATTTGCATAGTGAATGTGTGTTTTTCAATTCACACCGAAAATGTATTTGATTATTTGTTGTTCGTGTATAGTGTGATGTGATACCTGTGTTACAGAATTAATTATTTAATTAATTAATACAAGTGATGTGTTGTAGAAATGTTCTAGAAATGCATATATATGTATACGTTTTCTGTGCTTTACTTTTACCTTTTTATCTATCAACTACTTCTTGTTAAGCAATATTTACATAATTAATAAAATAAGACAACCATACATATATCATTGTGTATCATGTGTCAAGAATAAAATATCAAACAACATGAGTTCAGTGAATTATTTACACGCCATGTATTTGTTGTTGTTGATAATGACGATAATGATTCCATTGAACAAACTACTACAATGAGTAGTAAGTATGCAATCTAGTTAGAAGTTGAAGAAACTGTATGTGTGTGTGTGAGAGTGTATATGTAAAAAAATAGAAGGTGACATCGAAATTGCATTGATTGCTTACTGTCAAAGTGATAAGTGAAAAATTAACTGAATTAATTAATAAGGCTATAAAAATGGAGTACACTTTTCATGTATGTAATCGATTATGCGCATAAAGTTCACTATTAAATTGGAACAAGAACTGCATAAACGCATATATATCACCTACATTTAATAGATAAATAAAATACAAGATAATAAAAGATAGAAAAAAAATAGAAAATAGATTGACGTTTCATTGGAACACGGAAATTGAAAAATTAGAGAATCAAATAGGTAATCTATTTACTTCAATAATCACCTGTATCAATACGATGTTATTCATGGCTGTGTTGAAGAAGGGTATTAACTCAGAAAATATAAAATCAAAAGATGAGTTTGTTTCGGATGTTATTTACTAACTACTGAAATAACAGGATAATTTTAGTGAATTCAATAAATAACTTTGCATATTATTTATTTACTGATAATCTAAACTATACACTGTTATTAATTAGACAACCATTTTAAATAAAATAATAGTGGAAGCTTTCAGTCTACCAGTATGAAATGTTTCACTAATTCTAACCGATAAGCCAGTCACTTTTCAAAATACAAATACAAGATCATTATTTAGTAATATCACTGTTTTTAAAAGATCTTCAAACAAAGGAAAAATTCTACAAATCTTTCAAATAAATGATATACCGCTACTAGACGTTCATGTTTATGAGACATTTTGTTTGTACCTGTAACATGATGAAAATGAACTTGATAAAGATAAAAATTCAAGTGATCTAAACTCTTAATCGCGTCATAAATAAAAGTTTTGGTAATATTTAAGGAAATTTAAAGAAAATATATATAGTCTACTGAATTGCAACTGTATGATAATCTTGACTGAAATTGAAGGCTTTCTTAATTAAGCATGTATATATGTATGAATAATCACTGTTAAAGCCTCACAAAAGTAGGCTGAAGTAAATATTAAATTGCAGGTAAGTTCCATGATGAATTCATAATATTCATTTTATTGCATTAACAAGAAGGAACACTGGAATCTTACTATAACGGTTGAATTAAATTATGAAAGAAATTTTTTTGTATCGTTTCTTAATTTAATCATAAACGAAAATATTCGAGTAGTTGTTTTTAGCAACTAATAAGTCTTCATAGTGTGAATGGTTAAAAATGTACAGTTTTGTGATTAGTACAGTTTCATTTCACTTAATCGCATATTTTTTACTTAGGTATACGATTTCATTATTAATGGGTGAACTGCACATTTTATAACTACGGTTAATCATGGAGTTTTCAACGTTCAACAAATGTTTTCAGTTATCTTTCCCATTTAGTTAGTTTGCAATTACATCTTATCTGAGGGTAATTTGCACTAAATATCATAGACTAAGTAAATAAAGTTAGTCCCAAATGTTTGGTACAAATTTTTTCAGTGCACTACAGCCAAATATACTGGATGCAAAACAAAAATATCATAGAAATTTGTATATGAAATGAAATCTTTAACAAAAATGATACAAATACACAATATTTATCAACTAAATGAACAGGTATATTCTCAAAATTCCTGCATACTATACACTGATTAGACAGTGACATTGCTGTCAACAGCCTTTTTCTCATTTACTAACTCTATCTATGTAATTGTCTAGATGTATAATTAAATAAAATTAAATTCATTCATACGTTATTTAACTAAATGAAAAAGTTGAGAATGAAAATAAACTGTTGATACTTTATCGTTACATAAAATGAAAAACGTAATAACAACAGATCTTCATGATGAAATCTATTTTCTAATCTCTTTCAAGGGCTGATAAATTCACTTTTTAACAGAACTAATCTTGGCTAGATCACCGTTAAAAACTTACAAGCACTAAGAAACCGTTTCGCTTCATATAGGACCTCTCAGGAATGCTCATCCACGACCACGTAACTGGAAGTCGGATCTGAAACCTCCGATCTAACCTCTACCAAACCATTGAGTTGGTTAGTGTCTAACTTCAGTCAGTCCACGACATTAAGAAACCATGATTCATTACTTGTTGAGGATAAATGTCTCACACTCGACATGGAGTGAACTCCACTAATCACGGTTTATTACTAAAACTCCAGGATTTACATATTGAGGCTTGCCACTAGTTGGCACATGATTATTATTAATGTAGAGGAGATTATAGAATTTACATAGTTTCAAGCACTACTGATGATACTCATTGTAGGACAGAACGACTGTCCACTGCTTCAAGGTTTTCAATAGTCCCTTAACTGAGATCTGATCGTAGTGTAAACTATGAGAATTCAACGATCTCCAGAAATCCTCTATACTAAAATAGCTTTGTATTTGAAAAAAATTTTCCCATAAAAAGGATACATACACTGATCATCGGTAGCATTTTCAAATCAGCTGTTATTTGAAGAAAAAACATAACAAAAAGGTTAGTAATGTGACTATGTATATGGAAAAAAGAGGCAGTACAACTGTCTTTTCATCACAGATTTCAATTCCATCTGTTAAGATAATGATGATATTCATCTTTGGTTAACATTAATGTGCTGATTTCAGTTAATTTTTTACTTTACTTCACTTAGAATTTGTCTTTTTTTTAAAAAAAAAAAGTAGTATATCCATACTTAGAATTGATGTTTTCAAATAGTTATTATTTTGCTTAGAATAAAAATGACCAATGAATTTCTATTTTTTTTCAATTTGACAAAAAAAATAATCAAAATAATAAATTTAGAAAAAGCCACAAAATTACTGTTGTGCATGAGAAATATTTCAACAATGAACAGATAGAATTCATGAATTAACTCAAATGTTTATATGTAGGATTGAAATAATTTAAGTTTTTGGAAATTGTTACAGTTTAACCAAACTATCAAAATCAATTGTTTAAAATGTTACTTTTCAAATATTACATACACATATATATATAATAAACTATGTTGGTGGATTGTACATTGAATTTAGATTAAAAATGGCCACTCCCAATTTAAACAAACATGCCATATAAGCATGCATTCATGCATAGACTCGAAGTGCAAACAGACATAAACTCGTTTACACATAGATAATGGAAACCCACATATGCAATGAAAAAGGTTATTTTTTCACTATAAAATGGTATACAGATAAATAAAAATGAATTGCCAATATTGGCGCCTATGATTTAAACATGTGTAGACACCAGTTGACATACTTACACACACATATATACGCGCATATTCTCATGGACACGCACTCATATATAATAATTTATAGCTGAACTTCGAAATATGTGAATGTGTATAGACCAAAAAGGAATTTAAAGCTAGAAAATAAAATTAATATAAATATATTTGACACTTAAAACTTTTATTTCAAATTGAACAAAATCTGAATTTCAGTCATTTAACTCGTCCTTAAATCAGATTATGATCATATGAACATCACGTCAATGTGGGAGCAATTAATCAAACATGCCTACAAGTGTATGTGAGTGACAATAATTCTCTCAGTTAAACCGGATTACACATTGTATGTACGTGTATGGAGAAAGAGTTTTTACATGAATTAAAAATATCACAGACACAGTATGGTAATAGTTAATTTCTGCATTGAACGCTCAACTAACCCTAGATCTATATATATATATATACACTGAAGTTAAAATAAATGTTATAAAATGGCTCCCAGTATCTCCTGTAATGTTCCATTTAACTTTTAATCAATACATATCAGAGCTAAAATAGGTCGTTCCAACTAAATGACAAAATAGTAAGAAAAACATGCAAAATATTTTATTATTAATAATATTAGTAGATATTAATATGAGAGAGATATTCATAAAAATGAATTACTTCTTTGACTGTATTCTGAACATTAGTAAATTTTAAATATAGTAGTAATAATTCAATCAAGTTACTTAATAAAACAATCTAATTGAATATTAATTCATTTTCAAAATTAATATTATAAGTTGAAATGGTTTAGAATAGCATATTGTTGATATTTTGACTGATCAGTCATGATTGACATATGGGCATCCTATGAGGATTGCCTCGATATGGCAATCATGACATAAGTTTATCAACTTTGAGAGATACACGTGCATGCAGCTGACAGGTCCCAAACGGGACAGTTAGCCACATTCTTTATAATCGATTTATCATTGTCATTCTTGTTAAGAATATTGTACAACATTAGGTGAAACATACAGTCGATCTTGTCGTAGTTTGATCAACAAGTGTGATTTCAGCGTTCGATTTTCTTCTAGAATCTTATTACTTGGAAATAGATTATGAACCCAAATAAAGTGTGTGTGCGTTTCATCCTGCACTAGGATTCTTTAACAATACACAACTTGTATCCACATTTTCTGATGTTGATACACTACGAATATTTTACACATTTTTGAAACCATGAATCGACGGCATTGCTGAGGAGTCCCATACCAGGACGAAACGGCCGTCAAGTGCTTCCAGGTTTCTAATGGTGGTCTAACATTGATTGATTCATGGTTTCAAAAATGTGTAACTTACCAATCTTCACAACCCCGTTATACGAATATTTTAGTCACAAATAAACAACACAAATGGACATCAACTGAAAAGTAGCAAAAAATAGAGAAAACTCAAGAGACTAGAAATTCGTAAGTTCAATCTCTAGAGAGTTGTGATTTTTCACTAATGAGAAGAAGCAGGAGTAGAAGCTCTATCGTTGATGTTCCATCTAGTGAACTGTCTTCAAATGAAACTAATCTCTGCTACTGTCTGCTTAAGAAAACAAATAACCATTTAGTAAAATGATGGGCTTTATTCTAACAGTTTAATTTATTAAATATTTTTTTATTGTTACTGGAATTATTTTTAATATTGATCCAAAAGTGAAATTTCATAATTTGCATTATGGACCAATTTTCAGTATACAGATATTGGTAAAACCATAAAACACTAGACAGTGATTTCTTCCTATGTATGTAACTATTTCAATGTTCAAATCCATGTGTCCAACAAGAATTGAACACAGAACTTTGAGGCCTAGTAGCGGAAAACTTAAAATGAGCATTATTAATTGGATTCAATTCAGAGATTAAAAAAAAGAAGTGTTATTTATTCACAGAAAAAAATTTATTCATTAAAAAGTCAGTGTGAAATAAAAAAACAGCAATCAGAAAAAAACTAGTTTGCTGTTTATTACTTTTCCGCATTTTTCAATTCACACAAACTAACAATCAAATAGACAAGATGAAGCATCAGTGATGAACAAACGAATAACGAATAAGTAACTGTATTGCAGAATAAATGATTACTGTAATTATAATTGAATGTATTATGTATCATTTTGTATTTCATATCGTGATTTCATGAAAATACATGCATGAATTCACACACACATGCATACTCTTAGATTCTAACATGAACCAAACACAAAATATCATGTCAGTAGGAAATTGGAAAAAACTGTTGGAAGGACGTGAAAAAAACACTTGTAGCTATATCACTTCGCTTTCACACACACACATGCACACACTTAGAGACTACTAATATGTCCGTGTATTTTTTTTTAATTATGCTAGCTTTTAGTTGAACAAAATAACATAGAAAACAGCTTCAGCAACAAAAATAAAAGTTTAAAAAATAAGTTATGGGAAGCCGACACGTTTTTTTGCTTCTGTCGTCTCCTCATTCTCCTTATGGAAACCAACGATAACAGTAATTATTATTATCAGTAACTGATTGATTACTATTATTATAGTTGTTTGTTCAGGTGAAAAGAGAAAAAAATTTGATTTTAAGGTATGTTTTTTAATATCAAACGTAATAATAACAATATTAATTAGGATTAATTGCAAGTAAACTTAAAAGAAATACACAAAAGAAAAGAATTGGTAAAGTAATTTATCAGCAAACATATGGATGTTCGATTCGTTCACATTCATTTCATTTATTAAATTAAATTTGTTAAACCTAGAAGCACTGTACGACCTTTTTGTCTTAGTATGGGATTCGTCAGCAAGGCGCACCCACGACTTTATTAGCGGCAATCGAACCCAGAACTTTCGGCCTCGCTCACAAATGCTTAACCTCTTAACCAATGAGTCAGCATCTAGTAGTGCTAACATATAATCGTCTCACACTCGACGCTACTGAATTCCGACAGTCCAGGTTGCTCACTAGGATCCCAGGAATTACCTCAAGAAGTTAGTCACGATAACTGTAAATTTCCATAACCTTATACTGATGGCCTGGTGATGAGGCAGTTATCAGCCTCCGGTAATCGATGAAGGGTTGCACAAAACCACAGGTTGATTGAAGTTAAATAATAGTGCCACTGGTCAAGAGGTTCAGCGGTCGTTCACGAGACCCGAAATTCTGGGTTCCATTGCTACCCAAAATGTCCTGAATGCGTTCTGCTGATGAATACCATACTGGGACGAAACGGCTGTCCATTGCATCCATGTTCCCAATAGTGGTCCAAAATTTCAAGGAAATCCTAATACCTTCACAACACTAGTGATTTATATATATATAGAAATATTTTCCAAGCTTATTCATCCATTTTATTCACTTACGGCATTAACATTAAGGATTTCCTGGTTTTCTAAACACTTTATTAAAATTATTTGTAAACAAAATGTATTTTCACAATATTGAAATGATTACAGATTAGATACACGTTAATTTTCTACTCTAAAATAAATTAAATTTGTTGATGATACTGATCAACGTGAAACGATTACATTGAGAGATTTTCTTAAATCAAATCTTAATAAAAATTAATTGATCACTATGAAATTCTAATATCAATAATGTTAATTAGTTAAATAGAATATAAAATTAATAATTACTCAATAAGTAATTTATTTTCATTTATAAAAATTATTTCAATAGTCTTAAAGTGACATTAGTTAATTAATGGAATAAGACAACTTATTTTAGAGTTCGGTTTTTTTAGAATTCTAATATCAATTCACAATTAGTTATAACTATTCTTCTTGTAGAAAAATCAAGATTAGTAATTAAATAAAACACAAATGGATGATAGAATTTGAGACTATGTCGAAATGGATAAACACTGAGCTGATTATACTAAAGCAGCAATTGGTTTCATTCAGATGTTTTTATAAATAAAAAAAACATGAAATAACTCATCCAATTATAGTAACAGATTTTTCATTATGAACTGATACCAAGCAGATTAGGTGGCTGTATCTTGTTAATCAAATTAAAGTCAGCGGTAGTAAAACGTTAACTCACCAGTTTTGCTGAATAAACAATTGATCATCGATCTAATATAAAATTCTATTCACTTCAGAATTTGACGATGGCGATTTCTATATCATATTCACTGGGTGTGCATAATGTGTAGGGAACCAAACTTAGAAAGAAAGAACAGTGTAGTTAGTTCTGTATCATTCTCAGTATCTCACTAGAGATGATATTAATTAGTTTTGAAAATGAACTGCTAACTAGACAGCTCTTCAAGGAACGTTTGAATACATATTATGTTCTGATTCAAAATTAACATTTATGAGTATATCAATAAAAAAATTCTTTTGATTTTACACTAAACGACTAACTTTGTTTGTACAACTGCTTAAAAACGAGAAATAATGCACAGCAGTTCATGTTTATTAACTCCATACCTACTGAGGATTCAATTTAAGACATTCATGTCTCTCACTGAGAGTTGAACATTTTAAACCACTGAGTTCTAAATTCAATCAATTCTGTGATAACGCGCAATCGCCATTTTTCTATCATGTTTATTTGATCTTAGAGATGGTTGAATTTTCGGTGATCAGAACTTTTCATTCATTCTTCCAGAAATCATATCTTAAAGTGAATCCTTACAAACGACATATAATGATTTGTGTTACTTTTTACTTTCTAAGAACATTACCAATCATAATATGAATAAGTTTATGGTATTAACATTTTCTTCAAACAAACTAATAATAAACACTAATACGGTAAACATAATTTACTATATTCTAAATGAACAATGCACAATGGAAACTTGGAATAAAATTACTTTAAAAATAAGCAAAACAGAAAAGCTTGTTTAAATTTTTTTTATTTTCCGTTCATTTCTAATGATTTAAAACCATAATGAATGTAAATCATTTTGATTCCACAAACTGATAAAGTTTACTTTTTTTTGAATCATTTTTTACTATTTAATAAGTAAATAGATAGGTAATTATTAACTACTACTACTACTACTACTACTACTAATAACAATAATAATAATAATATATGTATGTATTATAAACATGATAGAAAAATGAAAAAGCTGATTTGTATGGGTATTTTTGTCTGAATTGTGACATGAAAACAGATTCTATCAGTAAGTATTTCTGTTCCTTGATAAACTAAATAGATTTGTATAGAAAAATACTTTGAGACAATTAAATAATGACCGTAAATATTATGATTTATATACTTATATACCTAAATATATATATATATATATATATATATATATATATATTACAATGGATAATTTAACTACTCTATTTCTTACATCCCTTATTTTTAAAACCTGCATAGTTAAAAGTTAATTAATGAAATTATTCATGTATATTTGTATGTGTATGTTTAGTTAAAATGTACAATTAAAGAGATTACAATCTAGTCAATAAATAGAAAATATTTTAATGACTGAAACAGTTTTTTTGCTTTGACTGGTCAACTATTTGTTTTTATTGATTCATTATGATTTAATATTTATTTGATTATTTATTTATTTGGAAAATTCATTAGTGTGTTGACCGCATTTTTGTATTTCTAAAATCCCTCAACAAATTCTATCAACAAACAGCTGGATAGATAAGTTTCAATAGACAAAAAATAAATCATTTGACAGATATTTTTTTTTGTGAAATTTCTCAAGTCTCCAATTCCGACAGACTCCTTTCAATCAAATGAAGTATGTCTTTTCAAATGTCATTGATCTATTGGAATATTTTCTCTCACATGTACAAAAAGTTTTGACTTGATGATCCATTATTAAATTGAAAATGATTTTCCAATTCCGCTAAGAAATTCATGATGCCTAGAATCAATTCCTTCCAGATATAAAGCAATAGCAAACTAACAAATGAATTTACTAAAATTATAAAGTTTAGATTTCTGATCATTGGTATTGTGTTAATCCAATTATGTATGAAGAAGTTTGACACACCCCAATGGTAATGGAAGATGGTTACATGACACCAAAAATGGTTTAAATTAAAAGCATAGATCATTAGCTTAAATCTCAGTGATCTAAGGTCTGAATACTCAATGCAAGACCCGAAGATTTACAGTTCAATCCTTGATGAGCTTATGGACCCCAGTCTTTAAAAAAATTCCATATCTATACGGAACAATCGATGTCTAATGAAAATCATCCCTTCAATGTAAACCATAGAACTGCACATGGGTTTGAACACGAAACCATTGGTGATTATCTATCTGGTATCAGTTTATGATGAAATATTGTCCCACATCAATTTAAGAAAATTATGAATTCCTAACTGACACTGAGATATTTATCACTTTCAAGTTAATAAATTGTTAACCAGTTGACTCAGTTAAAAATGTTGTAAAATGAACAAATTGCATGTAAATAAAGCGTGACATAAGTTCAATCTTTCAATGGAGTAATTGTTCTTATGATTTTTCTCAAAGTCACCTTCGTTGTAATAGAAAAACTGAAATACTCATTAAATTGTTCACTTGCACTATATTTTTGTTTGCGACTACAATTTAGAGCATTGTTTTTACCGTCTTTGCCTAGATGATCACATAAGATTTAATTGTCAATAAGAATTTTAATTCCTAATCTCTAATCTAAATCAAATAAATAAGGAGGGAGAAAGAGCGCGCGCAAAAGAAAACTAATTAGATAAATAAGTAAAATTACATCAAACTTGATTCAATTTATTTTCATTTTGTTTTATTGATTCATTAAAACAAACTGGAGGCAAGAAACAATCAAAACAGTGGAGGAATTTCATTTGAAAGAAAAAAATCAGAAAGGAAACTTAACAAATTGTGAAATAAACACATTTCATTTTTAATTGTTTACTTTGCAATTTTATATTTTTTATTAAAGTTGAAATATTTTTTAAATTGTGACTAATAGTGGAATGTAAACTGTATGTGTTTACCTAATTGATTTTACGCCAATCTCACTGTTGATGTTCATATTGTAGCGCAAATTTAGTACACTAATCTATTGGTTCTAGATAATCGTCATTTTATTCACTGATACATAACAAATTGTTAGTCGATTATTTAAATTCAATTTGTAATAATAAGCCAACGTGTCTAATTATACAATAATCATGTGTTCACTAGGAATTAACTAGGAGATTAACTATTCACTATTCTAGTAAGTGACCAATTGTGAAATCAAAATATGTTTGGAATGAAACAGTGATTACTGACGAACAAAGTTGGATAGCCATCTTATCAATATCATAAAGTAGATAACGTTTCTAGTATGAATATTAAATCACTGACTAAATTAACGTATTCGCAATGAGATATAAAGATCCTCAGTTGGATTCCTGACGAAATTGCATGATTAACATCGATAACAAGTGTTAAACTAAAATAAAGCTGCTAATATATGAATATTATTTCTCTAATTTTCACCGATTTTCCAATCGTAATTAGCTTCACAGGCTCTCCCATTGAACTGCACTTGTCACGGCTTCTCACTAGAAGCAGTTACCTACCGAGAAAAATGAGTGATGTTGCACAGTATCGTTGATTGATTGAAGTTAGACATTAACAGCATCGAGTGCCGACTCAGTAGTTCATCGGTTAAGCGTTCGCGCGAGTGGAAGTCGTCGATGCCACACTAGGCTAAAACGGTCGTACAATGTTTTCAGATTTTTAACTGTTAACTAAACAACTTTAAACTGTCACAAATAAAACAAAACCATTCAAATAAAAGTAATTGCCCTATTTAAAGTATCATTTTAATTGTTTACTCTTAAATAATGATTAACTAGTTCATTTAAAGGACAATCCTTCTTTGTCATGTGTCTTTTTTAAGTTGAAATCAATAAAATTAATTTACTTGAACATTGAATAAACAACCTTATAAATGATACCAATATGATCCCAATAATGGATTTATTCTTAATGGTTTTTCTTGTTACATGAAATGTTCTACAGTTTTGCTTTTGTTTCAAAGGAGACAATAAAGAAAAAGTGAAAAAAAATTGTAAACGATGCAGAAGAAAAGAACCAATTCACCCGACTTGAAACCTAAAAACAAATAAAGAAACAAATTTTTAAATAGAAATCAGTTTACGAAAAGCGGAAAAGAGCATCCAGTCTAATGTTTCCTTATAAAATCATTGTATACTGATCTGTTTATTTCAGAACAAATTGTTCAGAAGTAAACAAACCATAAAGCGTTTTTTTTTTGCAAGTATTCACAAATGCAACAATAATTAACTATACAAAATAATAGTATTATTATTATTAGCGAAATTTTTCTGCCCAGTTAACATATACATAGAAAACTTTTAAAAATTCTAAATGGTAAAGAGCAAATGATGAAAATCGATGCTGTGGAATATGCAACTACTTTAAACACTAAAAAATCGTGATAACTTATCAACAGGGATCTTAGTCATTTCAACATGGTATTGTTTCGACAAGTTAATACTTGAGTTTTTTTAAAAATCAGATAGCATTTATATTTTTCTGTTGACATTAACGTTTGTAATTGTTACGCTCGTCTCTAGATATGCTTAAACTATTACGAGTTCACCTTAGTCGAATAACGAGAACAAAACAATGAAACAGTGTGCACGTAGGCTACTCGGATCCTTTGACCGAAGTGAATCAGTAAGAAGTCATGATATAACGTAGAAATTGTATTCTACAAACACCCAGACAGCACACAATGAATTCAAGCACCCAAATCGCGTTTATTTATACTCTATAGAGACGTCCTTAGGATAATCACAAAAATAGCACACTAAAATGACACAGTAACCAATCACAGCCAAACGTTTTCCTGGTTGAAATGTGATCTCAAGGTCAACTGATCGTTCCATGAAATAATTCCAAAATAAAGATATTTATGAAGCGAGTTCTGGGGATCTAACACCCCCAACAGTAATTGATCAGTTTTTTCTTGTCATATGTACACCCTGAGCGGATTGCCACGATACAGTGTTATATGCTCACAGAGTAGTAATCAGCAGTAGAACTCGAGACGAAACTGTCATTCTGTTTGAGATTCATCATTGGATACACCTTTATCTCATATATAATATATATATACATATAATTCTTTAAAATTTCAAACACCCTACAGTTTTGTCCATTGAGTTACCGACTGCAAATCAGACAAAATATACAGTGTAAATTCTACTAGTAACCTCTGTTCAACTTTATCAAATAAATTTCACTGAAAAAATAAATAAATTTTCACCGACTTGCAAAATAAAAAAATATATTGAAATTATTGTTAAGAAAAACAAGACTTTTTCCTATTGATTTGATGTAATAGGCAGTTTTTTATTCAACATCCACATACAGAATCGATACAGTATAAACTATCAAGTGAAAAAAGTGTTTTTTTCAACTGCCGACTGGTCGATATAAAGTAAATAGACGGAAATTTAATGAATAAATAAATAAATATTCAAATAAATACCGGATACACTATTTTGTGAGTTATTTAATAGAATATGCGTACATATAAATATATATATATATATATATATATATATTACTGTCCACTAGTATTTCACCGACATTTTCTCCTTTCTCAACTTCACCCCCATGATCACCTATATTTTTTCAAACAAAAACAAAACAGTAAACCATAAAACTGTCAAAATAAAATCCTTAAAAATAATTTGTCTAATATATATATATATATATAGGTATATTCATGAGTTTAAAATATTGGCTCCCTATTTGTGGTTTATACATTTGGTTAATGCATTAAATATGTCTACTGCTACTGTCAACACAATCGATCGAAATACAAACAATGTGTTTTCCTAATGGTTACTCGTTTTGATGATGATGACGGGGAGGAGGATGAGGATGAGGAGGAGGAGGATGAGGATGAGAAGGAGGAGGAGGAGGAGGAGGGGAATAAGCAATAAGTGAAATATTAACAAAACAGAACACTTTGAATGAATTCATTTGACCATGTGTCACAATTTTCCGGCATTCAACTATTTAAATATGCAAATGTACAGTTGATTTTTCCGGGGTTCATGTGAATGTTTCAATTGTGTGTTTTTTCATATTTTTTAATTTATTACCTACCATCAAATGATTTAATTAAACTTTTTTTTAAAAAATAAAAAGTTGGTTACATTTTTCCAATTTAAAAAAATAAAGAATACTATTTGATTTTTAAGTATATCCTTTCTCCCTATCTTTACTTCGTTATATCTTTGTGAAGTGCTCTCGTTTCTCATCATGTCTATGTATTATGGTTTTAGAGACACTGTCAAGTCTACATATAAACACATTCATACATCCGTAAATGTGTCTATGTGTACATATGTTTAAAGAAAGCATAAAATGCCATACAGTTGAATCCCTTCCTTTGACTGCCTGCTTGATATATATTCCCTTGCCATTTTCCTCCATATATACATATATCTGTATAATAAAAAAAGAGCAGAAAATTTAAATTTCATTCATTTCAACTCAATGTTGTTTTGTTTAGGTATTATTGTTATTTCTTTACTCATTTGGTACCTTTTTTCTTTTTAATGTATGGTTGTGTTTCTGTATGAAGTTTTCTCTTAATAATAAGTACCCACCCAGTACTATTTTGTGTGTGTGCGTGTGTGTAAGTGTATGTTTTCGTTAATATTCCTGTGTAGACAGAACAAACAAAAACGAAAGTTTATTCAATGAAGAAAACTAAAGAACCACAAGTAGTTAAGTAGGAAAAAGTATAAATCAGTGGACAATAACGACTAAAATTAATGTTTAAGAAATGACTATTTACAATTTATGACTTCTTAGTCTAAAGTTGCCCAAAGGTGATTCAAATCATTCATACGGATGCTCAGAGTAAATCCCCGAAAAAAAAATACTGTATACAAATATGTAGTTATTTATACTACCTACATGTAAACATAGATAAGATGTAAAGAAATAAACAAAATTTCTATTGTCCACCAATATAAAGCTATTAATTTTAAAAGAAAATAATTGTACTACTACCATTACGATTACTATTACTGCTACTATTAATAGTAATATTATTATTGTAATTACTATTGGTGCTGCTACTGCTGCTTGCAATGATCATAGTGTTAAGATTAATTATTGTTAATCATAGGGATGTTTTGTTGGTGTGTATAATACACATAGAAATGTAAGTAATTATATTGTTGTTCAAACAGCTAACTAGTCAATAAATTTGACTGTCAATTGTTGAATGATTTACAATTGAACATTCATTCGAACATTCTATTTTTGTGCGTATACACCGATCCATACGCGCGCGCACACACACATATGCATACATCTGTTTGTATATATTAAAATGTACACAGATTTTTCATTAATTAACTATTGGTTGACAATACTTAAATCAAATAATTCATTTTTTTTATTATTTGAATAATGGTCATTTAATTTAGTTTCTTTTTTTAATTTATTGGAAAAAAAGGAAGAATAATTTATTTAAATTGTTAAACAATTATGCTTATTACTTTTTTTCAGGATTATAAATGTATACATCTATACATGAAGAAATAAACAAGTTTTTCACTGTCGAAAGAAATCAGACATAAAAAGCAACAAGATTAGAAAATTGAACATCATTTTTTAAGTGATTCTGTCTTAGCTGATTCGTTCACTTATTTATTTACTAATTGAAATTCACTTATAAGATATTTAATCCCATTTAATTAGATAAAAATTTTTTAGACTGAGAGAGTATTTTTCATTAAATCGTAAATACTTTGACAATTTATTTGAATGATTTTTAATGAGAATTGTAAAAAATCTATCTGAAGTTGGTTTTTTTTATTACGATTGAGATGTACTGATAGGAATTCTCACAACAGTTGATTATATTTATTTTATCGATTGGATTTTGAAATAGTTTCTAGTAATTTCCAGAAAGTCTTTCCAATTATTCTCAAATTATTGATCTTTTAATGTTTGTTTTAAATTGCTTTTTTTCCGGTTATTTTGAAATTTATTTACACGTTTGCATTATCGTATTGTAATTAGATATCATGAAGAAATTCTAATTACTTTGATTTTAATTTTCGAGTTACATTAGTATACATCATCAGCATTAATCATAAAGTTATATGATTTTCTTTTCCATGTATGATGAATTTCTTATTGAAAACAGACAGACAGACAGACAGATACAACAAAGAACTTCGTACAAAACTACATCAGTTCAGGTTGCCATGCCACATCAGCACAGAGACGTAACTGTCAGTTCAAATCCAAGAGTGATAGCGATAGTAGAATTATTAGCAGTAATGGAGAAGATTAGGGAGCGAAGATATGATTCGAGAAGTATAATTCAGTGAGATAAATTTAGGAGGAGAAAGATAGAGATGATGAGGAATTCAGAAGGTTGAAAACAAATTCAAACTGAATGGAGATAAGCATAGTGAATTTGATAGTTGAACCGTGCCATTGATTAATTGAAGTTTTAAGAAGGAATTGTAAAACAATTGTTATAACAGCTATTAAAATAATTTATATCATGCGAACATTGAATAATGTAGCGAACAGTAGATAGTCGTTTTTATCATATTCAGTAATCTGTTGGACTACTGAATATTGACTTGGAAGTTCACCGGTGATAATCTCAAAGAAGAGACTTTAAAGCATAGAAATCGGTCAGTGATGAAGTTATGGGTGTGCAGTGCAGAGAATTTGAAAAATAAAATGAATTAATCAATTAGAACTCCTTGATTGTTGATGATCCCTTGGCTATAGTCAATTGATGAGTCAAGAATACTTCATAGGTATATTATGTAGATTGAATATTTTGGTATATGAATAAAATCTTTGTTTAACTACGAGATATTCATCCACTCAGTGTATCAATTCATGATTCTGTCTTGTAAGATCTATTCAATTAAAAGAAATAAATGGACTGTCAGATAAATAATCCATTCAACTGTATTTTTATTGATTCCAGCAACATTTTGATGAAGGTATGAAGAATAAGTTGAAATATTTTTTCCTAATTTCTGATTACTTTTATCTATAAGCGTTAAACAAGAAACTCTACAATGCTACCTTAAATTATCGACCACATTTAAAATATTCTATTATTGTATTATCCATTATTTGATGTTTATTAAGTAAGTGAATATTGCTTATGAAAGTGTAATTTTCATTGAGGTTTCACTAGAAGATATAACTTTAAAAATTTGATTCTGTATATGATGGTCCACTTGTTTATAGCAGATAGTTGTAGAAAGCTACTCCAGATGGTTGAAATTTAACCTTTAGTTAGAATAACACCACAATATGTAACACTCAGTTTTCAGGTAAGTAGAAAAGTGGTGCCAAGTGCTGGCTCTAACATATTACTTAAATCTCGGTCATAATACTGATTTACTCAGTCCAAAACATAGAAAAAAGAAGTCAAACTGCATCATCTCGACTGAGATGACAACTTTGAAAATGAAATTGTATGTAGTGACATTGTCAATAGCACATATTTATATATGATAAGAATTGCATTATTTTTCTCATATTAATAACCTTCAGTGTTGATTGACCCAGAATAATAAATGGAATTATAAATAAAATTGTATGAAAATATCTAGTCTAACTAGAAACTAAACAAACATTAGCGATACTTGCAAGTCTATCATTATTACTATTATTTTATTATGTAATAACATCGATGAGACCTTAAATTTGTTTTAGAACAAGTTTTGTTTGTCTACATCACAAGACAAGTCATATTACTACTGTTGTCATGCCTTTATTTTAAGAAAAATTATATTTCCATAAAGTAGCTGGAGATGGATGATGGCTTACACAGATCTCCGAGTTTCCATTCCATACAGTAGCTCTGTTTTGATGTTTATATTGAAAATCTCGATTTTTTGTGTTGGTTGATAGTTAGTTGATTTGAGTTTCAGATGTTCTTCAAACCTGGGAATGTTGCCCTTCCTTTGCTAATCCATGTCTTTACATCGGCATCAAATCCTCTTTATTTATCAATGATGCTGCCCAGATTTGTAAACGTTTCTACATCTGCCAAAGCTTCTTCTTCAAATGTGATTAGGTTGATGTATATTGTGTTGTACATAGGATTTTGCTTTCTACTCTGTGTATGTTGAGACCTACTGTAGCAGAGACTTCTGCGACACTGGCCATCATCTGTATTTGTTGTTGTGTTTGAGATAGAAGAGTCAGATCATTACAAAGTTCAAATCGTCCAGCTTCTTTGAAGCTGTCCACTGTATCCCTTGCTTCTCCTAAGATTTCGATGTTTCTATAATTCAGTTAACCGCAAGAAGAAAGAGGAAGGGTATTCACTCAGAATAAATATCATGAACAAATGTCTCAAAATGACAATAAAATTAAATAATCTCGTTAAATAACAAAAAAGTTTATCTAATAAATTGAATAAAAACTTGTAAATATATTTTGTTGTAAGTAATCAAATAAATACTACAATAACTTTGAAACGATTATGAATTTAAAATATTTTAAAGATTTTAAAATAACTAAATCACATTCAAGTATCTGTAGAGAAAAATATTGCAAGTGATTACAAACCGGAACAAAAAAACAGCTTCATAAAAATTGACAAAAATCTATTGATTAATATATTTCGTAAGTCTAACTGATCGATTGAGTCAAGTATAATCAACTATGCACTGATATATACAGCATACTGTATGCTATAAAATAGCCGATGTTATTAATTATACGTTTTCTAATACTATCATTCTAGTGAATTAGATAATATAAAATGTTAAGTAACTCAACAGCTTATATATATTCCAAAAATTTGATCAAATTAGATAAACAGAGAAGTAAGATAAGCCAACTATATCATGAGATTTTAGAGAAGAATTTAATTGTATTCAACATAGTCTTTAGTCTATGAAATGATTCAGTAATATATAATAGTTTATTCACATATCTCATCAATTAATCTTTATATATTAATTGAATTTTGAAGGCTTTGTTTCATTAACTCATTTTATAATTCAATCTAAAAGGTGTTAACTCTGAATTGATAAAATGTAAAACTTATTCAACTAGTTAATGAATTAATCTAAGTTTTAAGTATAAATGAATATAACTGACTTTAAAAGGTCATAGTTCCTACAACTTCATCTCCATTTTCTACTGTACAAATTAATCACTTGTTTAATCAAAACTAATCAAATACTTTATCAATATACTAATCAATTCTGTTTATTTTTTCTCAATATACCATCACTATTACTCTGTATTATTTACATGGTCATGTGCAAACGGCAGAAAGAAATGAAGGAGGTTGCTGAAATGTAAAATATACCGATGAAATCATATCAAAGATAAATGTTTTTCATTCAAAATTAAAAATTATTTTATTTTGATTATTTTGAACAAATTTTCCTACATAAATATTTACAATTATTAACCGCTGTCAATTATCTTCTTATAAGTTATTCATTCAATATTATCTTGTTGTATATGAAAACTTTAAAAGAAACCATGAAATGAAAATTGAATGGCATAATCATAACAATACTAATAATAATAATAATATTATTTTTATTTATACATAACTGATAATTTAAAGCTTGCACTAATGCAAAGACTTGTACCAAAGATATGCTGTCATAATTATTAAGTAGTATAATTTATTGTTTCTAAGTTTTCTTGCCCAGACTAAAGAAAATTTATACATAACCATACATATACTCATAAATCAAATATGAAATTTTGAACATCTCTCTTTATATAAATATGTAATATAAACTATTTTATATTGTCAGTGTAAAATTAGATTTTCATCAAAATATATACATATTCAAAGTTAGTTAGTTATTAGACTAGATAATAAAATGTGTCAAAAATGAGTGGCAATTAAACTAGTCATTAGTTTTCAAGTAGTATACAACTTGTAAGCATATTATTACCAGTACACATTTATAAATGTATGCATATAAACGTATGTGTTTATTTATACATAGTAGCATATAAACAAATATACATATAGGTATATCTATAAGCATTTCACGAGTCACAAAAAAGATAGACACATTAAAGTGTAATATTATCTACAATGAAGTCTATCAACTGTCTATCTAGTAAATATACTTACTGTATTCTATCAGTATTGAGCAGTTAAAAAACGAATATAGGAATTTTATTTTTAGTATAAATGACAGATTGTGTGTTGAAAGTGATGATAAGATAAAATTTCATTTTCTAATTAAAACTATACCCACTGATATAATACAAAAACATGGGCAGCATAGTTACCTTGTTCGTTTAATTAGATCAATCTGCGTAAACACATAAACACGTACATATAAATGCAGAAATTGTCTCCACAATATAATGCTTGTTTAGTCTGAAATATGCATATGTATACATCTGTAGTCAATAATAATCATAAAAGTTTCTAACTTGACAGTAGTCAAAATTTTATGATCACTCATTCTAGGCAATAAAACTGTCTTTCAAATATCTAAATATTAATAATAATAATAATAATAATAATAATAATAATAACGCACAACTAGAATTTTTACGATGTTTAGAGAATGTATTCATTTACCTCTGTTTACAACCTTATACCATCTCTCTCTCCCTCTCTCTCTCGTTCTTCCCCTTAAATACATATACCTACTACTTCCTACTTAAGATTATTGTTTTTTATAAAATGGGGTGATATTACTGATAGATAACACGAGTAATATTACCAGCAACAAACCTATCATGAAAATAGTCATCACCATATTATCATAGGTAAATTTATATTTGTATAGTTGTCTGGTGAATCTTGGAGTTTCATTTTTCTCTTCATTGCTATATAAATAAAAAAATATTTTTACACACAGAACTATATGTACTATTGTGAAAATATTATATATATTTTATGAAATCATACAAATTACATCAAATTGTCTTATACACTTCACTTACTACATAAATCAGTTGTCAAATACCTATTCAGTGTTAACTTTTAAATTATTTATTTTATAAATATTTCAGAAGAAATAAACAATGAAAATGCATACGTTAAGTAAATGTCTATCGTTGATTGATTACTGGGTAGTGATCAGTGTCATTTTGTATAGTTCTTTAACGCTAATCAATGCACCAAACAACAGTCAAGATGTACGTTGAGCCCAGGAGCGCACGCTATTAAAAAAGAGAAGAGTTTTGGGGATGTTAGATCCTCAGAACTCACTTGCTAAGCATCTTTATTTTGGATTTATTTCATGGAACGATCAGTTGACCCTGAGATCACATTTCAACCAGGAAAACGTTTGGCTGTGATTGGTTACTGTGTCATTTTAGTGTGCTATTTTTGTGACTCTCCCAAGGACGTCTCTATAGAGTATAAATAAACGCGATTTGTGTGCTTGGATTCATTGTGTGCTTTCTGGGTGTTTGTAGAATACAATTTCTACGTTATATCATAACTTCTTACTGATTCAATTGTGTCAGTTGATCCGAGTAGCCTACCTGAACTCTGGTTGATTGTTTTGTTCTCGTTATTCGACTAAGGTGAACTCGTAATAGTTTTAAGCATACCTAAAGACGAGAATAACAGTAAGAGAGTTCAGTGGTAATGTCTCATACTGCGAAGCTTGTCGATGATGCGTCTAATCCAACAGGTAGCATCAATTCTCTCAAGATTATAGAAATGATAATCAACTAGAATAAAACCAATGTCTAAGACATTTCATTAAGTGCCTCCAGCCAATTAATACAATGAACACTGACACCTTTCGATGGAAATCACATTTAGGTTTGTCATTAGTAAGTTGTAAATTTTTTGTAAAGAACTTTGAATGATTTATGCATCACAGACATATGCATGTTATTACTCAAAAATTCTAACAAATTGAGATTCGCAAAAATACTTTTTTTATTACCTTATACTAATTAATAATAATCAGTCGAGTTGTAGAACTATTGAACATAGTAATCACATGAAAAAGTTACTCAATAAAATTCGATAAGTGCCAGAGATTAAACACAAGCATATTAATCACTGTTTATTGACTGATTGGCTTTCAACTGATCAAATAACTTGAAATAAATTTCTAACAATTATAAATTATTAGTCAAAAGATAATTGCTTATGTTTTGAACAAGATTGCTGCTAACGTCTTAAAACTTATTTAAAGAAATTAATTTAAAACAGTTTATTTTTCAAACGCCTGTTCGTTGTTTCATCTAGAAGTTATATCCGTTGAGTAAAGATTTGTGATATTCCTTGGATTCTTCAAAGTGAAATAACTGAAGTGAATTTTAAAAAAAAAACTATGGATGAAGGTTTATAGATGTATGTGTTTTGATGTTAACGATGTTTATAAATGGATTTGACCATCTTTGCTGATATACGTATGCTGATTGGATTGTTGAAATAGTATTATTTAGTTACAAGATTTTAAATTGAATTGTAGATAACATTGGAGTCCAGGATGTAAATTTAATCTTACTTGGGTCTTGTTAGGCGCTATATTTCATCATTAGTATTGACAATGATATTTCAAGAATATACCTATCGAATGAACGCAAACATATGAACGTATGAATGGTTAAAACATGACTTCAGAAGACTTGTTCTTTATTTAACTACTCTACGAATGCACGGCTTAGAAAAGTTTAAGTACTTTAGTTTGCTCATATATAGGTGGTCTATCTGTTCACTATGAAATGAATCAGTTTTAATAATTTACAATTTACCACTAAATGATCATCGAGTAGCGGCCACTGTCATATATATCAGAGTTTTTCTTGTTACTGATCGGATTTATAACACAGCACATACAATGTCCGGTCATTGAGACTAGTGGACGAATCGAAAATCCACTCATCTTATTTAAATCAATTCTAAAGACTATGCAGACATTACATTAGTCACCGTTCAATGATCAATCATTTCTAGATGTATCTCGGCTGCGCAGAATGTCAGTCATCGTCTGAATGGCGCGATAGTAATTTTAATGATTGTGAGATTGAGTGAAAGAGGATCGGATCCTTCAGAGATCATCAACTCACTCAAGATTACCTGTACATGTTATCAATCGGAACCAAAAACTACGATTCTAGGTTCAACGTATTTAATCGACTACCGCTAACTAACTCACTGTTTTTATTAAAATACTTATTCCTATCATATTCAAAAAATTCGACTACTGATTATAATATATATATATATATATATTATATAAACAATGAAGTTTAAGATTGTAATTTTCATTGAAGACATTTGTTCAATAATTAATACGTTTCGTTAGTAATAAATAAATTATCATACCGTTGGTATTCAGAATGAAATATCGATCAATCTTTGTCGAAAAATCTATGTAACTGATAAGGATTGCTTCAATCTGAACATTATGACACCAGTTATTTCGAATGGATCCATTGTGACCAGTAGTAGAGTCCTAAATACCAATTTCAACCAAATGAACTCCCTTTATTAACCATGAGATAGCTCAAAACCTTTCTAATACCTTAGTGGATAAATTAATGAGTTTCGAGTTTCAATAGTAATACGACGGCTCATATTGGTCCAGTAGTTGAATCCCTAATCAAACTGATACACACAACCTATTTATTCTATTATCATTATTAAGTAAAAAATTATATATTAGTTGATAGTTTTCATTAGAAATTTTAACAAAATAAATAATATACCTGAAAGTTTCTTCTGCTTTCTTAGTAAAATGTGATATTTGAAGAAAGTGTTGAATTTCACTTTCTCAAACCATACCTTCTGTTTAAATCAATAAAAATGTTTAATTCATCCAGATAATCTGAAAGTCAGATGTAATTATTGATCGTGTAGGGAAAAAATTATTTGAATAGATATTTTGATGATTAAATAGTAATCATATGAAGAATTATTAAAAATCAAGTAATGTTCAGTTTTAATTCATTGTATAAGTAGATATTATTAGTGAACAATTCAAGCAGGTCTCTTTAAGATTATGATGAAAACAATTATTGACTGCTGAGTAGTAATCATGTTATTGTGTTAATATTGTCATTAGTATTATCAATTGAATTTTATCAATCAAGTTAGGATTCAATCAATAAATTTTAATTGAAATTATGGATCGATCATTTTTAGACCACCATTAGAAACCTACAAGTAGTGGATGGCCGTTTTGTCTTTATATTGGACTCATTAACAGTGCACATCGACGATCACCATTCACCGGAGTCGAACCCAGGTCCTTCGGTTTCATGCGCGGACGCTCAACCTCTAGACCACTGAGCCGGTATCCAACGGTGGTATTATCTAATTCCAATCAATCCACGATATTGCGCGGCCTCATCCATTGTATTCGGTGGACAACAACCTTACACTCGACACGAGTGAACCCCAATGGTCACGGTTTCTCACTGGAACTCCGAGAATTTCCTCACGAAGCTAATCACTGATGAGAACATTTTATGATTTTTCATTATAGAGTTATTGAGATTATTGAGCTTTATTGAAACTCTAGCTTTCTAATAGTGGTCGATCAATGAAACTAAATCACCTACATAACTTTACACTGAAAAACAAACACTGGTGGGTATAGATTTGGATATCATGATAAAGATCATTTTCACCGAGATTACGGATAGATTTTATTAACGAGCTTCAATCTGGATTCTGGAACGTTTTGTTGGCTTCCTTCAGAAATTTAACAAACTTTATATGATACTGAATTAATTAGTGATCATATAGAAACTTGATCCATTGAGTTGAATTAGTACTGCATGCTTGATACACATGGTGTTAGTAATTACTTGGCAATCAATCAGTGCAAACTGAAATAACACTCATAAGTTTCATTCTACTAATCAATAATAAAATTGTAATTTGAACTGGATTTCCGTCTCTCATTTGTGCATCCACACAGATATATATATATATATATATATATATATATATATATATATATTGTCACTGACAATATTTACAGATCAAACAAACTACACATGGTTATAAATTCCGGAAAAAAGATTATGGAAGATATGCATGAATTAAAAGTACAGTACATCTGGATTTCAAATCAATATTTTTTTTTATCTTACCGCAAATTTTCATGAAATTAATTCATATGAACTAAGCAAATCATTGACCAACAATTTAAACAAATCATCAAAATTATTTTTCACAATTAACTTTTCTGTTTTCAAGAGGAAAGTATTCATTTGTTCGCCTACTTTTCTGTAATACAATTTTATTTGTCGAATTTAACATGTGAAGTACAAAAACTTGACTAATGTTCAACGTAAAAGTGTATTCATGATCAAAAGAGTTTTAATGGTCATTTAGATCAATGGTTATGTAGATATTTAGTACCCAATACTTCTCTACATACATGTATATTCTGATCATAAAGATATGAGTGATTGAGTAGTTAAAACTATCAGAAATTAGATATTTAAATTGCCAAATGCGAATTGGCCCTTTTTAATGACTGATCAAATTGAGGGTGAGTGAAAAATGGCAGAAATGTCGTAGATATTAAGCGATTGAATGTGGTCAACAACAAACCTTGAGCCCATGTCTCGTAACTTTTGGCACTCATTGATAAGGTGTATATGAGTGAATTGATCATCTCTGGAGGATTCGATCCACTCTCACTCAATTTCACAGTCACAGACATTACTACTGAGTCATTCAGACGATGACTGACATTCTGTGTGAGATATATTTGCAAATGATTGATTGTTGGGTGGTGGCTGATGCTATTTTTATGTAGTTTTTAGAATTGACTCGATTAAATGGGTAAATTTTCAATGTGTTCAATAGTTTCAATGACTCGATACAGCGTATAGCATATTTAGGTAATAGGTAGTTTGAAGTAATCACAGGTTACTCAGTCAACGATGAATCGTTATATAAACACATGTTGAATTATTTCTAACATTTTGTATATATATTTCGGAAACCGAGAGTAGTTTGAAGAAAGTACAATGTTAACTAAGTACTAATTGTTTACAACATCTGGAATTAAGCAATCGATGAATGTGTTTATTAGCTCGATTTTAATTTATTTTCCTCTCACTGTTCATTGGTTATTTGTTAGATAGCTCAATTAACATTGAGCTAATTAATATACTATTATTAATTAGTCTTGTAATGTTGGGGATGTTAGATCCCCAGAACTCGCTTCATAAATATCTTTAGTTTCGATTTATTTCATGGACAGATCAGTTGACCTTGAGATCACATTTCCGGCATGGAAAATCATTGGCTGTGATTGATTACTGTGTCATTTTAGTGTGCGATTCTTTTTACTGTCCCAAGGACGTCTCTATGGTGTATAAATAAACGCACTTTGAGTGCTTGGTTTCATTGTGTGCTGGTTGGGTGTTTGTAGAACACACTTCCTACGCTATATCAACACTTCTTGCTGGTGAAATTGGGACGATCGGATCACGGTAGCCTACGTGGAAGCTGGTTGATTGTTTTGTTCTCCTAATTCGACTGAGGTGAACCCGTAATAATTTTAAGCATACCTAGAGACGAGCATAACATGATATACAAATATGTATATTTAATCAGTTCATCAGTTGTTCTGCCATTCAACATTTATCTGCTTGACACTTGGAAATTAGTCAAGTGATCCAAACTAAATCCGGTTATAATCATTCTATATGATACTTGACGAGACTTTTAAACAGTAATCTCAACTTAAGTTCAATTTTCCCATTATTGGTAGTTAGGATGTAGTTTTGATCAGCCTACGAATGATTTGTTTGAATTAACTTGATATAATCATTTTGTTAAGGTTGTTTCTTTAAGTAGATAGGTTGTAGTTGTTTTAGCAGAGTTTAGACATTACATTTCCTTCTATTTTGGACTCATCAATGGATCAAAACCTTGTTCTTAAATAACAAAAGAGAGATAATTGTAACCACTGATAAACACCCATAACTGTTTCGTGAGTCTCGAGAGCTATTTCCATTCAGAAGCTCAATGAATAACACGTGAACATCAAGAGAAAAAGATGCTAATTTTGAGTTCCAATATTAATATTCACATGTAAAAGAGAAAGCAGTAAAATATTTCTAACCTAGAAAATTTTTTGTACGTCAAACTTTAATTCCATACTTTCATTACAATATTTTTTTAAAGTTTGTTACAATTTAGAACAATGACAAAATAAATTAACAAGTAATAATTTAAAATAAATTTCGAATAGAGATCTACAAAAAATTAGTGGGATAGTTGGACAGTCGATCCAATGAAAGTGGGTGCGAACAATGGGCTATTAAATTCTAACTAATTAAGCAAATATTGTAGAATTGAACTCGGAACATGAATACTATCTTTTCGATATTATACATGTAATCGGATGTATATGTATATCTTTTGAAATCATGAATCAATCAATGTTAGACCACCTTATGAAACCTGGGAGCTAGTATGAGACTCATCAGTAGTGCACATTTACGACCCCTTCACCCGGGCATCGAACCCAGGACTTTCGACCTACGGTGCGAACGCTGGACCTCTTACCTCAACACTTTTCACAATTCTATAATGAAGATACTACATATTGTTAAAATTTACAATGTCTACAATGTTTTATAGATGATTGACAAGAAAAAAGTAAGAACAATAAACATTTTTGTACATAAAAGAAAACTCTCATCAGTATGCTTAGACAGTTCAGTAATTCTGTTGCATAAAATCAATAAATAGGGACCAAATGGTAATGGCTCATTGTATTTTAAGTTCTTTGAAAAACAAATCATACAGAGTATTCAAACAACTAATTCCCAAATTAAATCAATGCAAATGTATTCTAGGTTAAGTCAGATCAATCAGCCAACCGTATTTCTTTTAAAATTATCCTCTAATAGTATAAGTCCTTTCAATCGCACTCTTGAATAAATCATTTCACTAACGTGTTTTCAACGTGATGTCTGGCAGCCGAAGATGGGGAAAGATCAAGAAAGGAAGAGTTAGAAAACAATGGAATTTGTATGAAACGCATGAATAGTGACAGTGGACTGATGTTTTGCAACAGGAACAGTCCAGTTCCATATGATGAACTGATATTTTGCAAATTAACGATTTACGATATGGTTTTCCGATTTTACTGATAACTCTGTAATTTTCGTTGAATATAATTCGGTTGCCCCACCTGTGTTCTCCTTCACTACAATAGGACATAACATTGCTATCTTGAATGAACGAATACTCTTCATAATCACTACTACTGGCTAACTAATTGATTTGAAACTGTCAGTTCAATATATATATATAAACAGTATTTTAAAGAACTGAGTATACTGAAGATAAATCGATTCATCGAAAGTAAAATTCCTTATTGTATTAAAGTATCTAACTGAACAAGAAATGATAAAGATGATGTAGACTTTATTCGAATGATAATAATGCATTATCATGTGTTTTAATGAAATCCTTACTATACAGACAAAAACTAAGTGGAAACCATATTCATGTCAATATATTGTATTCTTCTTTCAATCAATACAATCAAAACAATGCATTGCTTGTTCAATAATTAAACTATTTCAAATTAATAAAGTGATTATCTTGCGGTGAGTGTGGATCCCCGCGTGCAAAGACAAGTCCAGCAGTCCACACAAGTGAGCACGTGAATCGCTTCTCTTCGGTAGGCCAACCACGACGAGGTTGGCCAACCGAAGAGAAGCGATTCACGTGCTCACTTGTGTGGACTGCTGGAGTTGACTTAGCACGAGGGGATCCACACACACCGCAAGATAATCAACTTATTATTTGAAATAGTCATAGAATTGATTGAACTAAGCAAATGCTGTGTAGGTAATTCTATTGTATTGATGAAAGAAGAATACAAATATTGGACATGAAAATGGTTTCCGCTTAGTTTTTGTCTGTATAGTAAGGATTCATTAAACACATATAAGCATTATTATCATCGAATAAAGTCCTCACATCTTTATCATTTCTTGTTCAGTTAATACATTTAATACAATAAGGAATTTACTTTCGATGAATCGATTTATCTTCAGTATACTCAGTTCTTTAAATACTGTTTATATGTATTATTGAACTGACAGTTTCAAATCATTAGTTAGCCAGTAGTAGTGATTATTGAAGAGTATTCGTTCATTCAAGATAGCAATGTTTATGTCCGATTGTAGTGAACGAGAACACAGGCTGGGGCAACCGAATGTATATTCAACGAAAAATTACCAGAGTTATCAGTAAAATCGGAAAACCATATCGTAAATTGTTCATTTGCAAAATATCAGGTCATCATATCGGAACTGGACTGGTCCTGTTGCAAACATCAATCCACTTGTCACTATTCATGCGTTTCATACAAAATTCCATTGTTTTCTAACTCTTCACTTTCTTGATCTTTCCCCATCTTCGGCTGCCAGACATCACGTTGAAAACACGTTAGTGAAATGATTTATTTAAGAGTGCGATTGAAAGGACTTATACTATTAGAGGATAATTTTAAAAGAAATACGGTTGGCTGATTGATCTAACTTAACCTAAAATGCATTTGCATTGATTTAATTTGTGAATTAGTTGTTTGAATACTCTGTATGATTTATTTTACAAAGAATTTAAAACACAATGAGCCGTTAACAGTTAGTCCCTATTTATTGATTTTATGCAACAGAATTACTGAACTATCAAAGCATACTGATGAGAGTTTTCTTTTATGTACAAAAATGTTTATTGTTCTTACTTTTTTCTCGTCAATCATCTATAAAACATTATAGACATTGTAAATTTTAACAATATGTAGTATCTTCATTATAGAATTGTGAAAAGTGTTGAGGTAAGAGGTTCAGCATTCGCACGCTAGATCGAAAGTCCTAGGTTTGATGCCCTGGTGAAGGGGTCGTGGATGTGCACTGCTGATGAGTCCCATACTAGCCTCCAAGGTCTAACAATTGATTGATCATGATTTCAAAAGATATACATATACATCCGATTACATGTATAATATCGAAAAGATAGTATTCATGTTCCGAGTTCAATTATCCAATATTTGCTTAATTAGTTAGAATTTAATAGCCCATTGTTCGCACCCACTTTCATTGGATCGACTGTCCGACTATCCCACTAATTTTTTGTAGATCTCTATTCGAAATTTATTTTAAATTATTACTTGTTAATTTGTTTTGTCATTGTTCTAAATTGTTACAAACTTTAAAAAAAATATTGTAATGAAAGTATGAAATTAAAGTTTAACGTACAAAAAATTTTCTAGGTTAGAAATATTTTATT